>JAHHFK020002350.1:0-600000 GCA_024533555.2 Aedes koreicus | reverse complement strand
GCTCCTGATCGTCCTTCTGAAAACTGAAATATTTACGTTAAAAACTGACATCGCATAAACTATTTGATGTTTGCATGATATTTACTATGGGGAAAGATAACTTTTCGTTCTTTTTCACCTAGATTTTTCCCAAATCCTTTTGATTAAAGGTTCTATAGCTATTCTTATTGGAAATCTCCTCAACTATTATGTTCTTTATTAAAAACTTTTTTTCAGAAATATATCAATTAAAATATTACTACCTATTAATAGATTCTGTGTTCTATTTCTAAAATTATAAACGCCTTTGCGTAAAACTACGGGTATAAAAGACTATTTCTAAACTCGAGAAAGAATAATTTGTTTAAAACTAAGTTTACATTTAAAAAGCCATATATCCGATGCTTTCGAAAATTTTTAAAGCGCATTTTAGTTTGAACCTGAAGGAATGAGTTAAATTCTAAAATCTTATTTTGTATTACAAGATTTTGTCTTATGACGTTTGTTGTCGTCAAACCTACACTACCGGCTAAAACAATTATAATTCGATTCTTAACACGTAAAATGCGTAAATATCTCAATATCAACGACCATAGGGCGTTTTCATAACGTGGGTTTTCTTTTTACCTCCTGATGCTGACCAGTAAGAATAATGCTCTTCAACAAATCGGTTTACTACTGCATTCTACACGCAAAAAAACTGCAGTAGAAACTAACATTTCGAGGGTTAAATTAAGCGCAAACACTTACAATTTTCACCTGACTATAAATGCGTTTGATTTTACCAATGGCTACGATCAGATCGAACATGGTGCGGTTGATATCAATATGAGGTCTTTACCACAAATGTTGAAGGTTTTACCATAAACGTAGTAAATTTGACTGAAATTTCATGGTAGTTTTAAAGATAGGCATAGTCGGGTAAAATGGTAATTTTTACCAAAAGAATTTTTTCTGTGTACAGACTTGAAAAAATTATTAAACTTACCACTGCTAATTCGTTCAAGGGGTCTATATTACATACTGATAACAGGATGCTTGTCTGACATTCGCAGCTTAATAACAATTTCCCCTCCTCATCCACCCTTCTTACAAAACCCCTACTTCTTTTTTTTTTCTCTCCCCCCCTCCCCACCCCCGCCCCCCCCCCCCCCCCCCCCCCCCCACCCCCCCCCCCCCCAGCCCCCCCCCCCACCCCCCCCCCCCCCCCCCGCCCCCCCCCCCCCCCCCCCACCCCAACCACAAACAAAAAATATATAAACTAAAAACTAAAATTAACACTACCACCCCCCCTCCCCCCCCAACACCCCGCCCTCCCCCCCCCCACACCATAATCCCCCCCCCCACCCCCCCCCCTTTCAACAAGATAGAAAGAAAAAAATTCAATCTACACATCTTTCGTCCATTCTATGTTCTCGGATTTTACCCCAATTTTTTTTTACTCCCCCCTTTTACAAACATGAATTACGTCTCGTGTAAAATTCATAATTCGTCTTAAGTGTAATTATTAAAAAGTGTTTCAGTTTTTTTATTTTTTTAGAAAAAGTGATCAAGTGAAGTGTTAATTTAAATTTTCTTAGTTTTTCAATTAAAATCCTTCTACTAATACGCTCGCAAAAGTGTTTTTTTTTAAGTTTTTTTTTTTAAAAAAGTGAAGTAATAAACTAGTTTTTATTTTATTCTTTCGTGCATTCGAAAACTGGTTAACTTTCAATTTGACTATCCGCAATTTTGAACTCGATTATAATTAATTCTGCTCGTAGCTGTTTATCTTTATTTAGAAATTATGTTTTGATTAGCAAAATCAATAAAACCGAATTACCTTGATGAGCAAAAGAATAAATTTGGTGTCATGTTCTACATCATAAATAGGCAAAATAAAGTGCCCACCTCATAATTTTTTGAATTTCTCTCATTTATTTGGTTTAAATTAAAGTAAACATTGATAACTGTAGTTTTTTTTGATATCTTATTTTTTAAATTCTTTTCAAATTTCACTTATGGAGTAGTAATAAATAAAGAGTTTGACAATAATGAAGAACTAAAAAATCAATTTGTATTCAAAAAAAAACAGTGACAAAAAAAAGTACCCACTTCAAAAATCGATATACCTGGTATTTCGATAAGTTTCCGTCGAAAGACCCCTCGATTGTTTATGTTTTGATGTTTTGATGTGCTTTGAAGCAAACGGCTTGACCTGGTGCATTTGTACACGCGATCGCGTTTGATTCAGTTGAAAAAATGGAGAAAGTAGTGATTTCGGAAGCAATTCCCTTGTGTATCCTCCGAAAATTGGTGGGTCAAGATGTGCAAAACGGTGAATCGCACCGGGCTGTCGCTAGGAAGTACAGTATTAGCAAGGCAGCGGTTGGGAAAATTCTACTGAAACAAAAAACGTTCGGATCAGTGGTGGATCATTCCTGCCCAGGCAGAGGCCAGGAAGCGCAGAACGGATACACGAATGGACACCAAGATCATGCACGAAGTCAAGATAAACCCAAAAGTAACTGTCCGTGAGATCCAGGAAACCCTTCAGCTATCAGTTTCTGGTCGAACTGTTCGTCGCCGTCTTGTAGCACAGGGGCAGATTAACAAAGCTGCCCGGAAACGCCCATTTATCAGCAAGGCAAACTAAACCAAACGGCTCAGGTTTGCTATTGAGCATGCTGATAAGCCCTTAGAGGTCTGGAAAAATTCTAGCTTTTTAATCGAAAGCGGCGGGTTCATGTGCGGTGCATATCGGGTGAGGAGCTGCAGGAGCACCACATCCAAGGCACGGTGAAGCATGGAGGAGGAAATGTGATGGTCTGGGGGTGTTTTTCGTGGAGTGGAGTAGGTAGCCTCGTAAAAATCGACGAGATAATGACGGCAGATTCCTACATCAACATCCTGCGAGAAAATCTGGAGGTTTCGCTGATCCAGACGGGTCTTGAAGAGAAGTTCGTATTTCAGCAGGACAACGACCCGAAGCATGCTGCCGAGAAGACCAAGTCTTTCTTCCGGTCTTGTCAGATCAAACCGCTGGAATGATCTCCACAAAGCCCGGCCCTCAACCCCATCGAGAATTTGAGGGCGATTCTATATTCCAGGGTTGACAAAACTGGTGTTACCAATAAATTCAACTATTTTGAAGCCCTGAAGCGCGCCTGGGAAGAGCTTGATCCACAACACCTAAGGAACCTGGTGGAGAGCATGCCGAAGCGCTTGCAGCTGATCCACATAAATTATTAAAATGCTTTTCTTTTACTTAAACTTATCTTCCCGGGACCCAAAACTGGTCTAAAGAGTGATATTCATGTTTGTAAGTGTGATGTTTATTTTGTCACAATCTGTCAAGTGATTATTAAGATGGCCAAAAGTGCTTCGTCAAAAAACTATGGACACGGTCGTGGAAAATCCAGGCCAGTCCCACATCGACAAATCGACCGTGTTCCGTGTAGTAAAATCGTTCAAGGAGACCTAGACGTCCCAGCGGCGAGCTGGCAGCGGAATAAGAAACGCGAAGACGATCAACCCCGAGAACGCAAGGAAGGTGAGGGATTACTTCAAGCGCAATACGAGCCATTCGATTCGGGACGTGGCCAGGAAGGTCAATTCTTCTGTCTGTTTGGTACAGCAGACAATGAAGCGGGTCGGACTTCATGTCTTCAAGGTAAGGAAGGTGCCTAACCAAACTGACAAACAGTATACGGTGACCACATCCCGCGCCAAGGAGCTGTACCGCGAGTGGTTGGTGCAGCCGAAATGCATCGTAATGGACGACAATACGTACATTAAAGCGGACGCCAAGCAGAAGCCAGTCATCCCGTACATAACGCCCGGCACCATCAACGGCCAAAGATATAAAGAAGAATGCCTCCAAAAGCACCTGCTGCCCAAACTCGCCAGAACTCACACAGATAAAAAGAAACATTGAATTTTGTGCGTTATCTAATGCACATAACGGAAATGCTAGGTTTGGCAGAAAATAATGGATTATTTCATGTAAAGTTAACCCAGATAACGCCTGAATCCAGCCTGTTGTATGAAAGATTGCCAACATAGTTGTATGGCGCATGAGAGATTGCAAACAATTTCGTTGTTTACGCTTTTTTTGGCATGGAACTAAACGAGGGAAAATTTTACGCGCTTGTTAAAATTAATTATTTTTATCTGTGCAGCCCAATTGAAAAATCCTGGGCGACTATGATAAGCACGACCCAAAACACAGGGAAAACCTTCAAAAACGACAAGGATTTGAAAAAAAATGGTTGAAAGTGTGTAAAAAAGATGGCGCAAGTGTTCCACGGGATTTGATGGATAGCGTTAAGTCTAAGGTGCCGGCATTTAGCCTAGGAGAGAAGGTTGAATAAAACAACTTTGCAAAAATACCTAATATGTGTTTGTTTATTCCCTGAGAGTATCAAAATTATCAGACCTCAAATGAATTTTTGGTGATCATTTGTGTCGGTTGCAATTTTTTCGAGTACAATCTTTATTTTTAACTCAGACTTACAGCTCCAAAATATAACGTCCAATCTTCTTGGTGTCAAAAAGAAAGTTGAAGAAAATTTTATGTACTTTTTGACAAATGTGTCATTGTAGATTAATAATCATGACTACCTTATGAAAAAGGGATATTTTCAGAGAAAAACTTTTTTGTCGACATCGCATTCAAATTATCTCGAAAACGGCTAGATTTAGAAAGTTCCTTACCAAGAGCATTTTGACTAGAAATGATCTAGAAAACCATATAATGTCATTATGACAACAATGACGATTAAAACAATTGTATTATTTTTCGTAAAACTTGAAGAGTAAACAGAAAAAAATTGAAAATAAAAACGTGATAAGATCGCGCCATTTTCCAATTTGAAGTTTTATTAAAAATAATTTTGTTGAGCAAAGAGTTTGTCCGAAATTTTGTGTTTCCAAAGAAATTTCTTGTGCAAAATCGTTGAACATATTGCAGAAAGCTAAAAAATCTGCGATTTCGAAAACCAGAACGTACGATCGTTATCGTTCCGGACGCCCTTCAACATAGAATACCGACGAAAAAGAGGCAATTTCAAGGATTATTTGACAAAAAATTTGCTCGAGGAAGCCCCGTATTCAGCAGATATGGCCCCGTGCGACTTTTTCCTTTCCTCCAATCTCAAAAAACACTTTGTGGAATGAGATTCGAGTCTATAAATGTGAATGCGACTAAGGAGAAGCAGGCCATCCCTCTGGTGGCCTATGAAAAGTTCATGGATGACCTGGTCAAGCGTTGGCACCCGTGCCTCGGTTCAAATTAGTATTATTATCAAAGAGACAAAATAAATTTGCAGGAAAATTGAGAAAGTTTTGATTTATTTACAAATTTCCGGTACTTTTTAATCATAGTGTAAGGTTTCTTTGTATGTATGATTGACACCAGGGTGCAACCATTTAATTATATTGCACAATAATTCAATATTATACTTAGATCTACGCTTCCTTAATTAGTATCAGGTATGCAACGTCATGTTTAAATTCACTTTATATAGAGCAGTCGATTTAAATTTTAATGATAATTTTAAATTAATTGACCTGTGAACGATTTTCAACTCTTTAAACACCTGCTTAGATAAGCTTGATAAAGAGTGTCTCACATCAAATTGCATCACGGAAAAAACGCTGTAGAAAATTACGTAGTTAAGCGATCGTTTTCAAACTTTCGGACAATAAAATATAACCTATTAGTAAGCTTTTGGCATATCTATTTCATTCAACTTCAATACGATAACCGTACGCTAGCACCTTACGCTTATTTCCACTTATTAGGTTCTGTACAACATCTGGCTGCAGCCGGAAACCCACTTTTTCTTCATGTCTTCCTCAGATTTGACTTTCTTGGGATGCTTCCGTAGTGCCTGCTTCATAATAGCCCAGCATTTTTCGATTACCCTTAGTTCCGGTGCGTTGAGGGGGCTCATGTCCTTGGGTACGAGAGTGATCCCGTTGGCTTCGTACCACTCCAGGACAACATTTGAATAGTGGCACGAAACTAGATACGGCCAGAAGATCGTAGGGCCCTCGTGCTGCTTCAACAGAGGAAGCAGACGCTTCTGTTGACACTCCTCGAGGTAGATCTATCCGTTTACAGTCCCGGAAGGCACGAACGCCGCACTCCCTTTGCCACATGAGCAGATCGCTTGCCAAATCATGTATTTCTTGGCAAACCTTGAAAGTTTCTGCTTCCGTACTTCCTCCGGAATATCAAACTTGTGCTGGGCGGTGAAGAACAGTAGCCCCGGAAGCTGCCGGAAGTCCGCCTTGACGTAAGTTTCATCATCCATGATGAGACAATGAGGCTTCGTCAGCATATGGGTGAATAGTTTTCGGGCCCGTGACTTTCCCACCGTATTTTGCCGTTCGTCACTATTTGGAGCCTTTTGCACTTTGTACGTATGCAGTACCTCCCGATCCTTGGCTTTCTGAACGTAAGACTTGGACAGATTCAAATTTTTGGCCACATCCCCGACCGAAGCATTGGAATTCCGCTTAAACGCTTTCACGACACGCTTGTGATCCTAATCACTAATAGAACATCCATTCTGACCGCATTTCTCCTTTCGTTCGATGCTCAGAGTTTCGTAATAACCTTTAATCACACGACTCATCGTTGACTGCACGATTCCGAGTTGTTTTCCGATGTGCCGCTGAGAGAGTTGAGGATTTTCAGGGTATCTTGCGCAAAATCAATTCACAACGTTGCTCTCCGGGTGACGCCATTTTTTCCAATTTTGGAAAAACTGGCATCGATGAAAATAAAACAACAAAAAACACGCTCAACTACTTCTACCCAAATGTTCAAGAGAAAATACCCAATGGTTAATTTCCAAAACCTTTTTTCCTTAATTTTTGATGTGGGACACCCTTTAAGACGTTTGACTAAAGGCGTCACAAAAAGTAACGCAACATATCGTACAATGGCGAAAACATTGCTACTTCGTCTCATCCTCTAGATTGTTTACTAAATGCAGTCTTCATACGGTTAAAATGTTATTATTTCTTTGAGCTTTGTTAGACATTTTTGTTTCACTCAAGATAAAATAGCACAGCAGAAAGAAGATAAAATTCCTTAAACCATTAATATCATTTTCGCAAATTATTTATCAGCATTCATCACATTACTAAGGTTTTTGTTTAGATATACCATTTAAAAATTATGCAACAAATATTCATACACTTCCACCAACATTTTCCTACACAGAAAAAAAAATAATGCATTTTAACAGAACTGTAAAATTTACCCTCGTTTAATTGCATGCCAAAACAAGCGTAAACATCGAAATTATTTGCGATCTATCTTACAACAGTCCTGATTCCAGCGATATCTGGCTTAAACTTACATGAAAGACCCCATTAATTTATGCCAAATCTGGCATGTTCATTAGATAACGCTTAAAATTAAAATTTTTCTTTCCATCTGTGTATGTAATGTATGAAATATGCCCCGAAATTAGTGTCTTTGGTTTTCTTATGAAATCATTGTTCATTTTTCTATGTTAACAGTTTTTTTTGTCTTGATTATGGTGATCATCGCCTATATGTAAACAGTTAATATTTAACCTGCGACTATGTTTGGTTTATTAGGGTGCACGCAAGGAACATCGGCTACATTTAATGATCGCTAAGATAATTTGCTCAGCTTAACCAATGAAGTCATGAAAGCAAAAAAAAACTAAGAGTTTCCAAAATCTCACTTATGTGTATGACTACAATTAGATTAATGAAGTTTGAATTGCTTAAAAAGAAAATAATCATCATAATGTCGACATGATTTTATCGATTATCGTAGAGTTTATGACATATTTGGTACATAGGCCGAATGAAGCGACTAACAATTAACAATATTCTTCTTCTACCAACTACAGAAAACTCCCAAAACACCAAAAGTAATTGCCCTTTGATACGGGACGAATAAGCTATTTGTCATGTCTCGGTCCCTTAAGACAATCCGGTATAACTTCGGGATCATTTTGGTCATTTACCGACATTTCATAGAACATTAAACTAAATGATTTTTCGCGTTGTTGCGAAATTTATTTAATTTAAAAAGGTTGGTACTTAAAACACGATTATTAGTATTTATTTTCAAAATGTCTAACATGGACTGTAAAGGAAAACGGAGCGAAACAGTTTGCATCAATCTAGGTTCCAATTCGCTTTTATATGCTTCAGCACTTTTCTCTTTTCTCAAAAATGAACATTTTCGTACACCTTAATATTTCCATTTATTATTAACTATATAAACTATTGCAAACTATTGGCTACACCCCAGTAAAACCCGTAACAATCAGTTTCTTCACACTGTGCATAAACTGCATTACACCACCGAAAGTTGGTGAAACTAACAAGCGAAAAATTGCATCCATGCACAGTTCGGAGGATCTCGATAGATTGCACACGACCTGCCTACCTGTCAAATCGAGGTTACTATATTCTGTTGAAATTGCCTCGATTGAAAAGAAAACGACAACAACAAACATTTCCACCACCATTAGGCCATTAAATCTTACTCACTTGCCAAAATGCGACGGCCAAAGACCTTGCTTGTCTCCAATCGATTTGAACCAGCAACCGGATGCACCTCCGTATCTTTTAGTGCATAGTTCTCACTTCTCAACTGCTTAGTATGCGGTTTTCCAATCTCGTGAATTTCTCGCAAGCGCAAACTTCTTCCCTTTCGCTTTCTTCAGGGTCACCGAAATGCAATCTTTCTCACTTCTTCGAATCGATCGATGACACTCGTCTCGATTAGTTATTATAATTTCAGTCGATTTCTTCTACACCAACCGCACACACACACACACAAACGACAGCACAAATTTCGATCCTACAAAATCAATCGAGACCAATCAAGCACAGCTTATTTGTTCCGAGCCCACAAACGAAATTAGGGAAATCAAAACCCTCGAATCGTCAAGATCACCGAAAAATAAAAGAAAAACGACATTCACCACTTTTCAACGCCGCTGGAAAATCTTAAGTAAAAAAACCTCCCTAAATGGTTTCTCTCCACTTGAGCACGGAGCTTGAATCGGTTCACAAAATATCACACTCAACTTAATTTTTCAATTTTCCAATCATCAATCTCCGGACGGGCTGAGTCAACTGCGCGGGCTCTTCAACGCGGACGTATTGCATTCACCGAAACTAATTTGACAATCACCACCGTCGTCTGATCGACTTTGAAGTTTGTAATCGATCCTTCAAAAAAATTTATGTTGCTGCTAAAGCAACGTCCAATCGGTAGTGCGCGTAAAATTCGACTAACCTGTGTGGCACAGAGCGCAGCACGCTAGACGCCTCCTGCTGCTATGCTGCGGGGCGCTCGGGCAGAAAGTTTGTTCAAGTTTTACAGGCTTAAGCCTGCAACAAGGTGGAACGTGTACCTTCTATGCAACGACGATGGCGACGTCGGCGACGGTGATGTCGCTTTCCGATCTACAAGCATTCGGACACGAGAGATATGTATTATTAGCATGCCTGCCTAACATGCCGCATTGTGCGACAAGCTTCAACAGCCCTCCCTCGGTTGATAGGGTGTAGATCCGCATGCAGAGTGTGCGATAGTTTGGTCACTGAAAAAGGGAACCCAAGAGAAATGGAGTTTGGGAGAGAAAAATAAGATTAGATTTGCTTGTTCTGTGAGCGATACCACTATTCAATATACAAACAGCCTAACTTTTCTTCAGTCAGAGATCCCTCATCGCTTGTTTTATCGTGTCAACCATGGGTTCTGGGAGTTGCATCCAGCGTGATACAATAACCCTGAATTTTGCTTGAGGGTGTACAAAATCTTTAAGCGAACGGTTAGCTGATTTTCTCCGATTTCGACCGGAATATCACTGAAAACTGTACAACTGAGCGGATGTAAACAATACCCTTCTAAGAAAAATTGGGAAAAATTTGGTTGGTTTAGGTCAAGTATGAAAAAAAGTTACGCAAGTTTGAAAGTGTCACAATAATTATCACTCACCTTTTGTCGAAAACGGTCTACTTTTACGCAGTGTACCAAGCACCTTCGAAATTTGTCGGGGAACGAGCTGACTCTGGCACTCCTGACGAATAAAATCATCAACGAGGGGCTGAAGCACAGAGAAAGGTGTATTCAACGATACTGACAGAAAAGTGAGAGTGATCGTACAGATAAAAAGAAACATTGAATTTTCTGCGTTATCTGCACGCAAAAAAATTCGCAGAAGAAACTAACATTTAGAGGGTTAAATTAAGCGCAAACACCAACAATTCTCACCTGACTAAAAATGCGTTTGATTTTACCATGCCTCCGATTAGATCAACCATGGTGGTGCTGATATCAACATGAAGTCTGTCAAATATACCACAAATGTTGAACATATAAAAACTGTTTTCTCAAGATTTTTTCAGTGTAATGCACATAAAGGGAATGCTAGATTTGGCAGAAAATAATGGGATATTTGATGTAAATTTAAGCCAGATAACGCCTGAATCTTGCCTGTTGTATGAAAGATTGCAAACATTGTCGTATGTTGCATGAAAGATTGCAAACAATTTCGTTGTTTACGCCTCCTTTGGCTTGGAATTAAACGAGGGGAAATTTTACGCGCATGTTAAAATTAATTATGTTTTTCTGTGCGTGTATCACTACAGTCAGAAGAAGAAGAGATATTGCATATTGTAGACTAGGACAGGACCTGCCAGCTCCGAGAGAGATGACCTCTGATAAATTTATGATTGCTATGATACGGGGGTCGCTCCAGTGTTGCCAGATATGTTTACACAGTAATCCCATTCTGAAAATAAAGTAATTAAAAAAATTTCTGTTGACGTTCGGGAAATAAAAATGCATCAAACTTCACGTTAATTGATAAGGTTTCATTGAATTTCATTGATGCTTACGCTGCAAATTGTGCTTTGGGGAGAAAGCTTGAGCAAGAGAATGTCTTCCTCGCTTGCGTTCCCAATGCAGGCCTTCACCCACTCTCGGCGAACGATTGGATCTCTTGGGAACCGATGAAAATGGAGACCCGGATGTGACATGTCACTGCGACCAAAATTTATCGCTTTGGACTTCATTTCTAACTGATTTTAAATAAACCACTGCAAAAGTGAACTTTCATTTCGCATTTTGTTCTAGTTGTCACAAACGATTTAAAAGTGACTACTAGCAACACCGCCAAACCAACAACAAACTGCTTACTTGTAACATAACTCGACGGAGGCGTCAGAGGGGTTTTCAGATCGACCAATAAAAAACTGTCTTTTTTGACAGGTAAATGGTCTTGTTTTTGCAGTAACAGCTGGCATGTCCTGTCCTAGATTGTAGAGAGGTAGAACCGTGGTTAAAATTTTCGAGAGCAACAAATGATTGCCAAGGAAACCAAGAAGGTGTCCAGACAGCAGGCGAAGGAAATAAAGATTTCGAGCAAGAGAAATTAATAATAAATGCAAATGAAGTACCAGTGACGGATTGTAGATTTAGTGCACCATTGGGTATTTTTGTTTCCATTGGAAACACCCGTACACTGAATTTTTTGACGATTGCTGACGGGAAGAAAGCTGCAATTGAAAAGTGGGTAACTCCCAGATCAACTGCTACGAGCGTGGCGGTGAAGAGAGGTAGATGGTGCTGACTTTCGAGCTGTACGGTTCAGACCTGGACATGTAACGTTTGGCTGAAAAACTTGTCAAGAAAAGCTCTTTTGTGGATTTCAACGAGCATGGATGTATGATCTCTGTCATTTACGGTCCAGTGTATGAGTTCTGTAAACGATTGCGATACGAGCAGGTATTTGCATGTCTGGCATTTCAAACTTTGCCATCGAGACCTCAAGATCTCGTTCCTGGAACAACGATAGCTATCAACGGTTGTGAATATCAGAGATGTGGTCTTAGTTTTCCTTGTGAGACTTTTCTGCCATTCAAAAAGTAAACAAAAAGACGACGGTTGCTATGGACATGGTACGCAGTGACCTCCGCTGACCAATGAGGAGGAGACTGAATCAGAAACCAAGCTCACCGATAGCGAGAGTGAAGTAGATTTCCATGCGCCAGATTTTTTATCTGTACGAGAATGCTGTTGTTAACGATGGTTTACCATAGTAGGAGTCAGGGTTACTGCTAAGAGACGGCTGGCTAGGACCTGCGCTTCCACATGATGATGTCCATGGACTGCCACGGAAGGATTTCGCCACCTTCCCCTCGGTTGTGCGCTTCAGCTTCTGTTGGAACCAAGCATCCTTTAGATGGCGGATCTGCTTTATCTCAAGGACATGAAGTGTCTCACACTAGCGATTTTTTCAGTTGAAAGAGTATACCATCGAGCAGTTCTTTCTTCGGTTTTAACTGCTCTCGCCATGGTTCCCGCAAAACAACAAACAATCGCTGTCAAAGTTTGATTGTAAACGGAGACGTTGGGCGATATGGTGGTCTTCGGTACAATGATTATCTTAAGCCGATCTATCTCCTCCAGTGATATCTTGGCATAATGGGCCAAGGCCAGGTCCATCCAAAAGACCACATCCTTCTTCTTTTGATACGTCTTAATAAATACGGGAACTTCCGACAGGCAGTTCGTACTGTTTATCTCCGCAAGGCCAATGGCTTGATTATTCCCTTCTCGCTGATCGTCAGCCACGGAGAGATCTTCCTCGGGAATTTGGCATGGGAGATATATTTGACGTCAAAGCTTACCTCCTTGGTTTGGGATGTAAACTACTCGGTCTTCTGTCAGTCGTTGCCAACACGGCCGACCTCGACTAACGTTTCCACATAACAATGTTCATCTTGCCCAGGTACTTAATCGTTTGAGCCTCCACCAACTTCTCGGCCCAAGGCGTGGAACAATGACGCCACCTTGCCGTCGATGATCCTCTTCAGTTTTGGTGAACTTTACGATCGCGCAGCAATAACGGGCAGTCGGAACCAGGCTTCCGTTAAACGTTCCTGCATTTCTCCAGAAAGGAGAAGGTTTTGCCAGCTCGGACATATCCGGCGAACGTGGAGTGCCTCACCATGTCAATCTTCTTCTCTCCGGTGTATAGCTGGCAGTTCGAGCAAATAATCGAGCGTAGTTGCTTGGTTGTTTTCGCCATGGCTGCTGCATCAACTGATAACGCTGATAAATGATTTTCTGTACATAACAGGGTTGCTACGATTGGCGATGCATAGGTGGATTCACCACGAGGTGGTAGGGTAATCGCATGAAAAATCGTTGAAATCAATCTACTTTTGTTAATGCATACGCAACCAAGGAAATTCACAGACAGATCTTTAAGAAGTTCCTGTGAATATCTCCACAAAGAGCAAGAGCAGCTTCGAAAACTCCTACTGATACATTATTTCATTACAATATCGAGAAGAAATTTTCACAAAATCAGCAACAAGGTCATAAAAACTCATACGAACGTCTAGGGGATGCTCAAGGTAATTGAGCTATTTATTGAGTATGATGAGGTGAAAATTTTAATTTGTTTTGAAACCTTTGAAACAAAATTCAGATTACATTTGCATACGTTGCGCCCAGCGTAACCATAATTAGTGTTGTGCCATGCTGCAATTCTGTAGTTTCAACGAAGCATTTTTAGAAAATGGTTCGATTTCCATTTGCCCATAATTTTAGAGAATGAAAAATGTCAAAATTTGAACGATTTGATGAAGCCGAAAACTCTCCTTTTCCATACGAACAATATTTGAATCAACAACCCTAAATGCCTTTCGTCTACTCAGTTATGTCCCCGACATTACCCACACTTTTCTTTTCTTTTCTTTTTTAATACAATGTTGAGTCTGAAATATAAATGACAGCGAAAGCTTCTGTCTTCAATATTATTGCATTATTTCCTTCCTTTTTGTCAATATATTGACAAGTGTTCTGTGCGCTGTACAGCTTCATAAAGAGCAATCTAAAAAATACCAACACCTTCGTCACCACCAACCAACACGACCGGTCGCGCAAACGAACGCGATCGATCGTCGGTCGGTACAAAAGTGAATGTCCAAAAGGACGCACATAACGCTTTTAAAAACCTGCATTGCCGCTTTTGCACGCCGCTCCACCGCAACACATTCGGCAACCCACAAAGCCATCACCGCACCGCATCCACCCGGCTCGAAATGGAGAATCAAAACAAAACGGAAAAAATCAAAAGCACTCCGTCGGGTGATCAATAATAATTGCTGTGGGAAAAAGCTCTGCCGTCCGCGAGGCGATCGAAAGCTCCGAATGGAACCAGAAACCAGCGTGCTTCGTCGTTGAGTCACTCACAGCACTTGGCGTGATCGGCGATCGCGTGAGTGTTCGTTATGCGAAGAAGGCAAAAAAAACGCATTGGTATCACCACTTTCCCTTTCGCGAATCTGATGCGCAATGCCGTGGTCTATAGATCTGGAGGCATAATACTGCATAATATATCGGCCAAACGCGATCGCTGAACTAGCCAACGATTAACTACCGGTCCCGGCGCGATGGTCGAGCAACCAAGGCAGGGCAAGGCTGCACCGCCATCAACCTGCGCGTCCATTTTTCGGTGCCGGAATTGAAGCACTACTGAACTGGATTAGTTTTGGATTGATCGAGTGGAGGCGCCGCTGAACAGAAGCAGCAAACGGCAGGGACAAACATAATGAGAACGGTAGAATGGCAAAACGGAAACTGAAAATTTTCCAATGCATGGAATGTAACGTATGCGCACACAATGACAGCGCAACGGTAAAAACGGTATAGTACTAAAATGCGTTTTTTTTTCCAAAAATTTGGAAAAAAACGGAACGACAAAGCGGCAAAGCAGAATTGAAACATTGAGCGTATGTAAATACAGAGATGCTACCTCCGTTGATTTTTCAGTAAATATTTTATATCCCGCATAATCACAAACCATTCCTGGACCATTTCCTTTATTGTTGACGACCGTTTCCGTTATTGTTACTACATTTGCCCTTATATTTGACAACTATAAACTAACAATCTCCTATATAGTTTTAACAATATTTCAGAAGGTAAAAGGCCAAATAACAATATGCTGAATAGGCGGTTAAGTTCAGTTTCCATAAAAAAATGGCAATTTTCACGAACAATTTTTTTGCTGTAGTCTATGCCAAAAAGTTGGTATATATTCCAGATCGAGTGCAGGCAATAAAAAACCTCTCAATAACAATATGGCATATATTAACAATATGTGTTAATGTAGAGGTTATATGGTGAAAACAAGATTAAACTATTTGATAACAATAACATAAAATGTGATTATATATCTTACATTTGAAATGTTGTTTTGACTGTATAGCAAATTGTTTTTCGTTATGCGGGATTGTATTTGTTTTTAATTTAACCTGGCATTTTATATTGTATATGTTTTAAATTTCACCTGGCATCCCTGTGTAAAAAAATCACAGTATTGGAAAGCATCGGAGGTGCTGTTTAATAACACAAAAATCTGTTTGGAAAATGTCGAGGAAATACCGGAAGATGATTATTTCATCTTCCACTTTATTTCTCTGGTGAAAAACACCCTTCACTATACGTGAAAAGCAGCAAGGCCTACCGAAACGTCGTTACCAAAGAACAGATTTGGCTATCTTTGGCAAACAAAGTAAAGCTGACAAGTAAATAAATTATATTATTCTATGGTTTTTTTTTACTAAGTTTTAATCTATTTCTTTCTCTCCTACTTAGTTGAAGATGCTAAGCGAAAGTGGAAGTATCTCCGTGAGAGATACGTCAAGGAGTTACGAAATATTGAGAAGTCTTCTACTTCCGGCGCTGGTGCTGGCGGAGTGCATGTTCCAAAATGGAGATTTTTTGAGCTTTCTTTTTTGGCACAGCATTGTAAGATATCGACATTTGACATTTGATATCGCCCACATATTAGAGGGTTCCGAGAATTCAGTACTTCCGAGGAAGTGGCCACTTCCAAACATTTGATATATTAAGTCGGAATCTTAGGCCGCGATGTGCGACGTGCGAGAAAGTGGCCTCTTTTTAGATCTGATGTGATCTAAATTCTTGCACCGCGTCTTCATGTATCATGCAGCACAATGATTTAAATTTTTGCATCTGCAAGAAAATTGATTCAAATGATGCATGTTTCAGATCACTTTTTTTTTGGCTTTATCTGTTTTCTGTAGTAGTGCTGGGAACATTGCTATAGATAAAAAAGAATCGGATTTATCTGTCAAAGGAAGTCAATCGTGTAAACAAACGTTCTGAGTGAAGAAGAAATTGGTCCGATTGAATTATCATCCCAGTATGAAGGCCGCAGGGGAGATTTTAGTTTCCAGGTTAATCGAGTTGAATTACGCGGAGCAGAAAAAGGAAGACTACGTGGAACGGGAGCAAAACCTTGCGATTATAGTGCCGAATTTTGAGGTTTCCTACCGGAGGTGTTGCAGGGTTTTATTCTGATTTTGGAGTGGGTGTAGAGAGACGAAGTGGGTTATACTTTGAGGAATAATTATGCTTATTTTTTACTTTTAGATAATGAACGAAATGAGCTTTCGCAATAAGGTAATGCTGTTCGAGGGTTGACGCAAGCGAGATCTTTACATTTGGTTGGCGAACGATGAAAAGGAACCGTCAGTTAAGTTCCTGGTTGAAGAAATCATAATAGGGGAGCTGAAGTGAACTGGAAGTTGTCTTCGTGTATCTCAACCCAGTTGTCAAGTTTACCAAGCAACCACATCTGGTAGTAATTAAAGAGCTCCTGATTCAGCTTTTTGGTGTCCCAAATCACCATACAAAAAAAAACAACCATTCATTTACACGATCGGTTCCATCCAGCCAAATATCGACAGCTGATTTGGAAAGCCACCAAAGATAAATATCTGCACAAGCAGAAGCAGAAACTGAATTTAATACACCGAAAAAGACCCACGATTTTGCCAAATCTACCTCGTAGTTGTTTTTCTTTTTGTTAATCTTGAATCGCTTTTTAAACGGGTCTAGCGAACTCCTTTCGCCCTTCATTGACATGCCTGAATTACGGCGATGTTTCTTTCCGTTGATCGAATCTTTCTCGGAGAAGCGGAGATGGTCATACGATCACACATCGTTGGTTCAGAGCTTGACATATCCAAGACAAGCAAGCTCCCACTGCAGTTGCCCCAACTCCTCCACGGCTTGCATAATTCGCAGTAAATTGCAGACTTCTTCCATTGTATCAACTGAAAAATACACTAACTGATCAACAGTAGCAAACAAAAACAAACGCATGTGAGGCGATCACATTGTGGGTTACAGAACGGCAAAACGCAACGGCAGAACGGCAACGGTAATTTTAGTACATTGCGAATTGGTCGTTGTTACCGTTTTGCCGTTCTACCGTTCTCATTGTGTTTGACCCATTATGACACTTTCAAATGAAGCAATTAAGAAGAATTTCTTATAAAAAAAAAAACTCCACGAAAAAACCTTCAAAGGGAAACAACAGACCAGTTAGAAGGAGGCAACACTACGATGACGCAGACGTTTCTGTAAATATTGTAGATTCTGTAAATATGGGGCTTCAAATGGTGAGTTGACAACTTCGAAGGAATATGCAATCGACCTCCGGTCCTCACAAGCTCCTACCTCACGCCTCTACGAGTCATATAATCACAAAAGACTGCCAGCTGAAACATGGAGACGCTGGTTGGCGTAGCCTGGGCAATGTTGTCATTTTGACAACAGCGAAGTGAGTGGGTGCGACCTGTAAATCGTATCATATAATTTTCCATATCGCATATCAATTAATAATTTCAGCACGCTGTGGAATCATCTTTGCATTCCATAACCATTTATCTCTAGAGCCTGGAGCAACATGACATGGATGAAAGGCTCTTTTTAACTAGAAAATAAGAAGAATGATTAGTAATTTCCATTTAATTCCAACTACCTTTATTGCTTATCTTGACAGATACGCGTATTTCGTCTACAATGTGCAGACTTCTTCAGTGTCGTATACTAATACTCGACTATTAGTACACGACACTGAAGAAGTCTGCACATTGTAGACGAAATACGCGTATCTGTCAAGATAAGCAATAAAGGTAGTTGGAATTAAATGGAAATTACTAATCATTCTTCTCATTTTCTAGTTACAGGTATTCCACTAAACAGCTCACACTCTCCATAATTCAGGCTCATTTTGTTTTTCGGCATTTCAGCAATAACATTTACTTTAAAATTGCACTTCTTCTCTTTTCTTGGCGTTTCAAGTTGTTTTCACAATTAGCTTACAGGGTGTTTCGATCAAAATTTGGTCGACTTAAACTTGACGCATTTCCTTGCATCGTGCATTGGCAACCTATAGATGATTTCGATTGCATTGACTATCTACTTCAGCCACATTGTTCGCGATATAATTGCTGAACATGTTCCTTTGTGTCGCCCGAAGCCAAAGCCCCCATGGTCCAATGGCCATTTGATAGTACCTTCAATGACATCCCTGCCACTTCCGTTCAAATAGCATCCGCGACTCAGTACACCCCAAGTAATGCTTTTGATTTTCATGCATTTATTATTGACGAACACGCCGTCCTGTCGGCCCTCAGAAAGCTGAAAATTTCGTATACTGCTGGTCCGGATGGGATTCCGTCGTCCATTCTGAAAAACTGCTCTAACTCGCTTGCCGTACCATTGGCTAAGCTGTTCTCACGTTCACTGCACGAAAGTAAGTTTCCCGGTGAGTGGAAACTTTCTCACATGTTTCCTGTCTACAAAAAGGGTGACAAACGGAATGTAGAAAACTACAGAGGGATCACATCTCTATGTTCGTGCTCTAAGGTATTTGAAATCATCATAAACGATGCTCTATTCAACTCCTGCAAAACATACATTTCAACGGCTCAGCACGGTTTCTTCCCGAAACGATCTGTTGCTACGAATTTAACCGAGTTCGTTTCACTTTGTGTTCGCACAATGGATGCTGGTGGTCAAATCGATGCTGTTTATACAGATTTGAAAGCAGCATTTGACCGTGTGGACCATGGCATTTTGCTGGCAAAGCTAAAAAAACTTGGTGTTTCTTCCCCTTTGGCGTGCTGGTTCGAATCATACCTAAAGAATCGCCTGCTCTGCGTGAAAATCGGATCATCGCTCTCGGAAAGTTTCACCAATACCTCCGGTGTTCCACAAGGCAGCAACCTCGGACCCCTCTTGTTTACGCTGTTCATCAATGAACTCTCTCATCTTCTACCTCCAGGGTGTAGATTATTTTATGCGGATGACGTAAAAATTTTCATGACAATCAACTGTCTTGAGGACTGTGAATACCTGCAATCACGTGTAGATGATATGGCGATGTGGTGCTCTTTAAATTTTCTGACACTTTGCATCAATAAATGCATGGTTATTTCATTTAACCGAAAGCGCAAGCCGATTAAATTCGATTATCGTATATCTGATAACGTACTTCAACGTGTAAGGCAGGTCAAAGACTTAGGAGTAACTCTCGATCGAGAGATGACGTTCAGGCCACACTACCACGAAGTAATAGCGAAGGCAAACCGGCAACTTGGATTTATTTTCAAAATATCTGAAGACTTCCGAGACCCTCTGTGTCTGAAATCATTGTACTGTTCGTTGGTGCGCTCAATACTAGAAAATAGTGTCGTTATCTGGAGTCCTTATCAACGTTGCTGGATTGCGAGGCTGGAGTCTGTTCAGCGTAGGTTTGTTCGATACGCACTACGCCACCTACCATGGCGGGACGCGTCAAACCTTCCTGCCTATGAAGATCGGTGTCGGTTGCTTGGAATCGATACGTTAGAACGAAGGAGGCGTAGAGTTCAAGCTATTTTTGTGGCTAAGGTGATCACCGGTGAAATTGACTCTCCGGAACTTCTCAATCAATTGTGCTTCTATGCCCCTGAACGAGCGATACGACAACGAAACTTTTTGCACCTTGCGCCTCGTAATCATCTTTATGGTATGAACGAACCCCTGCGTGCTGCTGCCGATGCGTTTAATAGTGTTTATTCCTTGTTCGATTTTAATATGCCATTGACTACTTTTATAAGAAGACTATTTTAATGCTAGCGTTAACTGATTTATTCATGTAGACAAACATATGTCAGATGAAATTTATAACAACAAATAAACAAATAAACAAATATTTTCAAGCACATTGAACTGTCAAAGTTCGCGAAGAAATATCTGATGTGGCAGGCAATCTGTACCTGTGGCTTGAAGAGCAACGTTTACATTGCGACCGGAACTGTCAACCAGGAAGTTTATCTGAGCGAGTGCCTACAAAAACGTCTACTGCCTTTCCTGAGGCGACACAATTGTTCCGTTCTATTTTGACCAGATTTGGCATCCTGCCATTACGGAAAAAAGGCCATGGAGTGGTATGCTGCCAACAACGTTCAAATGGTGCCCAAGGACAAGAACCCTCCCAACACGCCAGAGCTCCGCCCAATCGAACAATATTGGGCCATCGTCGAGCGGAATTTTAAGATGTCTCAAAAAGCTGTTGTGAGCGAGAAACAGTTCAGGACAAACTGGCGTTCTGCGGCGAATAATGTGGATAAGGAGACTGTTCATATTATGGCAGGTATTAAACGAAAGACCCGGCAATTCGCATTCGGTAAAAAGGAAGCATAACTGATTATTTCTCTTGTATTCTGTATTAACTGAACTTAAAAAAGAAAAATAATTTGACTTATTAATAAAAACTTTGATCGACTCACACACATTACTGTTTGACCAAATTTTGATCGGAACACCCTTTATTTACAGAATCTACAATATGATGATGATGTGATGTGATAAGAACCCACCATCAGTACAAGGACTACCTATGTCTGCAGGACTATCCTCAGCAGATTGCCCCGAGAGAAGAGACGACGAAAATGGAAGCACACGTTGTTCCAATTTCTGGTTTCTAAAGCCACAATGACAAGCTGCAATAATTCGTCTTGTGCTGTGGCGTGTGCAATTTCTCCCTCAGTAAGAATTTCAATTGAGTTCGCTTCCAACGTTCCGATTTCCCATGGGCTGACGTCGTCGTCAAAGGGCTCGTCTACACCTTCGTACAGTCTAGACGATGGGTCGGCAATGTTGTTGTGTCCACGAACGTACTCCACGTCATAGCTATAGGGACACAATCGAAGCGCCCAACCATCTGCCCGAGTTAAAGCACGTTTTGATTCCTCCCGTGATCGATTAAGGATGAACGCTTCTCCTTGAGCATCTGTGCGCAGGGTAAAGTGTCTGCCCAGGGGAGAAAATAGGAGAAGTGTTCAACTCCCCAAACCGCAGCGAGTGCCTCACGTTGATTTTGGGCATATCTACGCTCAGTTGCTGTGAGGGCTTTGGAGGCAAAGCTGATTATTCTGGGGTTACGAGTTTTGCTCTCTTGCACTAGAACGGCCCCCAATGCGCTAGGGGAGGCATCGGTGTACAAGATAGTGTTATCCGTTTCCGAGAAGAATCCCAGGGCGGTCGTACAATGCAATATGCACTGCTTGGTACGCTCGAATGCCTCC
This sequence comes from Aedes koreicus, assembly GCA_024533555.2. Lineage (NCBI taxonomy): Eukaryota > Metazoa > Arthropoda > Insecta > Diptera > Culicidae > Aedes > Aedes koreicus. The sequence continues at coordinate 578,565 of JAHHFK020002350.1, read as the reverse complement.
TTTTGTTTCGGACCCCAGGTCCATGTTTTATTTGTTACAGTATCCCACAATGGGCATGAAATGGCTGCAAAATTTCTTACGTATGAGCTGATGAAAGAAGCAAGGCCTAAGAAACTTCTTAGTTCGGAAATGGTGGTGGGCTCCCGGAAGTTGCGCACGCTTTTGATTTTTTCTTCATCAACATGGAAGCCATCGCCGTCCAACTGATGGCCGCAGAAACTTAATGCGGCTCTTGTCGTATAAAACTCCTGTCCCGGAAGCTGCTTGTAGTCGGCTTTGACGTAGGTTTCGTCGTCCATTACCACGCAGTCAAACTTCGTCAGCATCGTCGTGTACAGCCTCCGGGATCGCGCTTTGGCCGTCGTATTTTGTTTATCATCGCGATTTGGAGTCACTACCTTCTTGTAAGTCGATAGTCCGGCTCGTTTTTTGGCTCGATGCACGGTTGTAGACGATACACCCAGCTTATTTGCGGCATCTCGGAGAGATAGGTTAGGGTTTCGCTTGAAACTACCGGCAACTCTCTTTGTCGTCTCAGCGGCTTCCGGTTTTCGATTTCCCCCCGATCCAGACTTCCTGGCTGTCGACAAACGTTCCCCAAACACTTTAATTACATTTGTAACGGTTGATTTGGCAACTTTTAGCGATTCTGCCAACTTTGCGTGCGAGTAGCTCGGATTTTCGCGATGCGCGAGCAAAATTTTGATACGCTGTTCTTCTTGCTTGGACGGCATTTTGACAACTGAAGAGTGAATTCCAAAATCAAAATAGGAGCAACATTCTACACACACACACCTTCAAAATGAGGGGTGTTCAGGTTTTTTAAATGCAAAATTGAAAGAAATACGTCAAGTTGATATTGACCAAATTTTGACCGTATCGCCCTTTAGTCACACTTTGCCATGTTAAGTGTGAGGCTATTTTCTAGCAATATTTGGAGCACTTTGCTAACAGTCTGTCATAATTCGTCCAATGTTTCCGCGAAAAGAAGAATGTTGTCAATATAAACTATCATATTAGGGACTATTCATAAACCACGTAGACTTTTTTGGGGGGAGGGGGAGGGGGGGTTTGACCAAAGTCTACGCTCCATACAAAATTTCAAAAAATTGTATGGAAAAAAGTCTTTGAGGGGGGAGGGGGGCTGAGATTTTCAAAAATAAGTTTACGTGGTTTATGAACCGGCCCTTATCTATATTTCGGGGCGCAATTGACCCCGAACATTAGTCGTGTAAAATGTGTTACTTAGGTCCAACTTCAAGAAAATTTCAATATAAACATAAACATGATTATACCCAACTTTGGCTTCCCACACTTAACTGCTCCGTTGGGTACTTTTTTTCTTAGCGGGCACCTGAGATATTCAATTCGCTTTGGACGTGTGTCTTATCATTAGTTACACTCAGCGAAATAAACTTTCGATATTCATAAGATTGCATTATGATTATTTGCTACAAGAAATCGTTATAAATTTCATCAATTCACCTTATGAAATATAATGATGTTGAAAAAATTAAAATATGGACCAACCTGGATTCGAACTTTAAACGTTGAGGTTATGGGTCCAGTGACATGACCACTAGTATATATCAACACTTATAAATAGGAATGCTTAAAGGCGAACAACAACAACGTCGTGTAAAACAAAATCGATTCATAAGTCAACCTCATGGAATTTAAAGCATTGTTTATACGTTGAACCTTATGAAATTCTTAAGTTTATTTGGCTGAGTGTAGTTAAGCCAACACACATCAACCGTTGTTTCCCCCAAACACCCATTTCCCCCCCAAAACCAAAACAAATACACACATTTAACCACGAACAACAACAATATACTTCAAAACACACAACATTACGTGATTTTTTTTATTTTAATTCCCATCCTCTTATTTTTACCCTTTTTTTAATAAAAAAAAATTGGGTTACGTTTTCGGTGAAATAAGGAAATTTCCCCGTGCAAACAACGTGTTGATTTTTATGAGTGAATTTAGCGTTGTGTGCTATACACATCAGACTTATGGCCAAACCAGGGACCTGGCGGGCCATCCTTGTCATGTAGCTAACATCTCTTACAACCAAACGTCAAAAGATTCATTGTTTGTAAACAATGCTAGCGTTCGTACCCGTAGTAGCAAACGTCAGATGGGCCTTATTCAAATAAGGCCCGCGATATGTTGCATACTGTCAATCGCTAGTAAATAGGATAGGGTTGCCAGGTCCCTGGGCCAAACACAATGATAACGGAACCTGAACTGCAACGGCAAACGGCAAAGCCCGATCTGAGTAAGCGTGCTTGTTGGTAAGAAAAAAAGGCTCGATCCAAGCCGATTCTAATTGGACATATCGAAGTCATTTGCATCAACTATCAAGCTTGCCGTTTGCCGTTCCGTTGCCGTTATCATTGTTTTGGTGTTGTTTCACTCACTCTCACAGGACGCTTGAAAACATGGCTCACAGTAAAAGTCAATTTTCTTATAGCGTGCACAGGCTCATAGGCGAGTAGGTTCAGTCACCATAAAGAAATGGCAATTTTCACGAACAAAATTTTAGCTGTACTCTGTGCCAAGAAGTTGGTTTTATAATCCAGACCGACTGCATACAATAAAAACCCGAATTAATCCACCGATGGTGAGACTGAACCCTTCTTACTCTTCACCAGAATTACGAACTGTGGCCAATATGGTACTGGATACTTATTTTCATCAGAAATTCCAGGAAGAACCAGGAATATTCGATATGTCATACATTCAGTTTATAAAATGAACTTTTTGTTAATCCTGAACGTATTGTTTATCGATGTGATTAAAGTATTGCCATTAATAGTTTTTAACGAATATTCGATATGTCATACATTCAGTTTATAAAATGAACTTTTTGTTAATCCTGAACGTATTGTTTATCGATGTGATTAAAGTATTGCCATTAATAGTTTTTAACGACCTGCTTATGTATTATATAAAAGGGGAAATTACATAAATATTAGAAGTTCCGTATAATCAGTCCATAGAATGAATTATTAGACAATCCTAAGCGTCATTTTTGATTATCGATATGGATTCAAGATGCTTAACAAGTACATGTTCGTTGAAAATTGTGTAGTTATAGTGAATGGAGACTTTGCGTAATTTTCAAATATACTCGTTGCAGTTCAAAACCGGACCACTCGAGCCAACCGATCCTACTCTAATTCTATAGAGTCGCATAGTGTGGCTAGTCCGTTGAATGTGCTATACAAAGCACCAGATGCAGAACAATAGAATACTAGCGGCATCGATTGGGGTGAGTGGTCTTGATCGGTTTTGAACTGCAACGAGTACATTTTCATCTCACAATTATGTGCTCTCAGGTATTGTTTTGGTCTTCATCTCCATGAAGGATTATCCAATCATAATGAAATTTTGACCAGTTATTTGAAGATTGTATAGCTTTGATTTGGCACCAACAAAACTAAAATAAGTACACAAATAGCTCAGTATGTAATCGGAGACTAAACTGTTTAATTACTATAATAATAGGCCGTAAAGTACTGTTTCGTTCATATCTTCGTAACGAAATGTCCAAATGAAAAAAAAAAAATCAAAAGCGTTCGATGGGAATGTTGTACCGTAAGTCCGCTATATATTGAGCATTGCCTAATTTTGCGCAGTTTTGTATATTTCGTACTGTAACTATGATTTGCTGCATTTTTGAGATTGGCTTTCGACATTATGAAATAAACAGTTTTAAAATTAAGCGAGGAAAACAGGTATGTACTACTTTCATCACATAACATTTCGGCTGTTTGTGTAACACTTTATCAGAAAATTAGCATAATTTGATGCGCAAAATATGGCATCAATTTTTTCACCACGTTCCTTATTGTTTACAGTTCATCACGTCAGCTTTCGAAGAAAAGTATATGCGGAATTCTTCGGATAATTTGGCTAAAGCCTTGCAAATGGTCACTCGCGGCATCTCTGTTCGTCAGGGTGCCATTCAGTTGAAGATGAATTTTCTTGATTTGATTAATCAAAAATGCATGGTAAGCTAATTAAACAAACTATTTATAAACATTACATGATACTAAACAGATTTTTCGTTTGTTACAGATAATCAACGAATCTATCTGAGCACATCACTTACTCCACTCAAAATAGGTGACAGAAACAGCTATTGCTGAAAAAGACGTCACTACTAGTAATTCACAGGATACCGCTGGACAGAACACCAACGATGTTGAAATTGATATTTTTGAAAAAGCGTTCCGTTTATTCGATGCTTAGAGCATCTACAGGAGTGCTGTAGTTCTAGATTCATTTTATATATCAGTTATAAATTTTTCTCTTGGGAAAATATATAACAAACATACCCTCTCTTCAGCAGCAGTTCCAAATGTTGTTCTAAACCTAAAGACTTGAATGTGTGTGTATAATTGATTCTCAAAACTTCTGTGGGCATATTTTCAGAATTCCTTAGGAATTCTCCTCAAATTTCCGCTGTAATTCCTATCAGAACTCCTCTGGAATTTCCCTCAGAATTACTATCCCCTTCGAATTTCTCTAGAAATCTCAGAAATTGTCTGGAATTTTCCTCAGAATTCCCTTAGATTTTTTTAGAATTCTCCTAGAATTCTCCTCAGAATTCAGTTGCAATTCTTCATAGGATTATTTCTGGAATTCTCCCTTTAATTTATTCGCAGTTTTGCTAAGAATTCCTCTGAAGTTCTCCTCAGTGTTCCTCTGCAATTCTCATCAGAATTCCTGAATTAATCTTGGACTTATACTGACATTCTCAAAATTCCACTCAAACTGTCTTCAGAAGTTCTGCGGAATTCTCCAGAAGTCCACTAAAATTCTTCTCAGAATTTCTCAGGAATTCTTACTAGAATTTTTCTAGTATTCTCCTCAGGATTCTTCTTAAATTCTCATCAGAATTCCTCTAGAATTCCTCTCAAAATTCCACTGGAATTTCTCCAGTATTCCTCTGGAATTTTCCCTCATAACTCCTTTGGGATTCCTCTCAGAACTTCTCTGGAATTCCCCTTAATATTCGTCTAAATCATTTTTGGTTCTATACCTAATTTAAATATTCCACAATATGGAGAAATTCTCGAAAACATTTTAAAAACAAAGAAAAGGGAAATGATGGTAATAACAAAGAAATAGGGATATGATGGTCAGCGAGTTCAGACTTGTTGCTGCAACTTGAAATTATTAACGAAAAAGTAGAACGTATACAAGATTCAAACAGATGCACGACCGGACGTTGATTCAAAGTTCGACGTTTGACTTGAATCCATAGGCACTACCACAATGACAAAAAAAAATAGAACTTGGATGAAACGCGTTTCAAATTTGAACAAAAATAGAACAACGTAGTATTCCAGTTTTAAATTTTAACATGAAACTGTTCGAAATTATCCAACTAGAACGCCTTGCTGAAGTTGCCTTTGTTATAAATTCAGTTCTATTTTGTAACGACCATAGACTCCTGGAGATGCCTAAAAAACAAAAAAAAAACCCAACTACATATCTCGTTACCCCACGCGGCAAATAATAAACACACATTAAGAGAAAAAACACCAAAAAAAACACCACATAACACAGATGTGTTCACAAATGAATAGAAGTCTATGAGAAACACAAATGAAATGTATGTGACAAATTAAAAGTATGCGTGGCCACACATAGTGGTTATGTACACTGATAGGCAAAATAAAGTGCCCACCTCATTGTTTTTTCAATTTCTCTCATTTACTTGGTTCAAATTAAAGTAAACACACTGTATTTTTTTATTATCTTATTTTTTATATTCTTTTTTTAAGTTTCGCTTATGGAATACTGAAAAAAGGAGTTTTACTTAAAGAAAAAAAATCAATTTGTGTTGAAAAAAAAAACAGTGACAAAATAAAGCGCCCACTTCATTTAGGCTACAGAAAACATAAATTAAAGTAAAATAAAAGCATTTCAATAATTGATGTGTCCTTCTTTGGCCTTAAGGACCTCCTGCAGGCGCTTCGACATGCTCTCGACCAGGTTCTTTAGGTGCTGTGGATCTAGCTCTTCCCAGGCGCGCTCCAGGGCTTCAAAATAGTTATTTTTATTGGTAACACCAGTTTTGTCAACCCTGGCATCGAGAATCGCCCACAAATTCTCGATGGGATTGAGGTCCGGGCTTTGTGGAGGCCATTCCAGCGGCTTGATCCGACAAGACCGGAAGAAAGACTTGGTCTTCTTGGCAGTATGCTTCGGGTCGTTGTCCTGCTGGAATACGAACTTCTCTTCAAGGCCCGTCAGGGTCAGCGAAACCTCCAGATTTTCTCGCAGGATGTTGATGTAAGAATCTGCCGTCATTATCCCGTCGATTTTCACAATGCTTCCCACTCCACCCCACGAACCCCCAGACCATCACATTTCCTCCTCCATGCTTCATCGTGCCTTGGATGTGGCGCTCCTGAAGCTCCTCTCCCGATCTGCACCAAACACGAACCCGCCGCTTTCGATTAAACAGCTCGAATTTTGATTCGTCCGTCCAGAGAACCGTTTTCCAGAACTCTAGGGGCTTATCAACATGCTCCTTAGCAAACTTAAGCCGTTTGGCTTATATGAGCAGGACAAGAATTGTGTAACTGTGTTTAGGCCTTTTCAAAATTCATATCAAACTTATAATTTCTTAAATGCACAAAATGTAGCGCACTAACGGTAGCTTCCATTAGCCGTCAGTTGAACACACACACACACACACACACACACACACACACACACACACACACACACACACACACACACACACACTCACACCCCCCCCCCCACACACACACACACACACACACACACACACACACACACACACACGCACACACATACACAGGCATGTGCTCAGTTCGTCGAGCTGAGTCGAATGGTTGTGATAATGTCTAACATTCGTTATACAGTTTTGACTATATAGCTAATTGTTTTTCGTTATGCGGTAGGGGGAAAGGGGCATAATGAGCGCCCTAAGCAATGCATAAGTTTTTTGGTTACTAAATGCAATCAAATTCCATATGTTTCGCTGCTATATTTCAATAGAAGTCTTTTCATCAGTGATCTGATAATAAAAAGTATGAAATTAACCATTTTGGCACATAGCAATACAATTTTTATGATTGGATGGAAATGATAGCATTCTTAAGCTTGTAGCACACTGTTTGTCTAATAGCCAAATATTTGGCATAGGCAGCTAGACAGCTGACAGATATCATAGATGTTTGTCAGATGCCTATCTGCCTATGACAAATATTTGGCTATTGGACAAACAGTGTACTACAAGCTTTAGAGATACGGGGCAAATTGAACTCCCCTATGGGGCATAATAAGCACATCTATAAAAATCGGTAGAAATTGTAGCTTTGAATCCTTAATATATTTTAACGATTAAAGATAAACTTATGAGGAATTAAGAATCGTTTATTGGAGCATTTTTATGTTAATATCGTTACATCAAGATAAAAAATAAAGAAACTTACGGAGTTTTGGGCAGTTTTCACCGCTACATTCGTGAAACCACAAAAAGCACAGGCTGCATTTGCGCCACCATTGGAAGAACTGAAGCATTTGCCGCATAAATCACAAATCATGCAAATTTTACAAATTGCGCTTGTCCGCTTTAGTTAGGCGACCACATTTTTTCTTAGAAGCTTCGGAACCATTTTAAAATTTGCTTTTTGCTGAACCTTTCTCTCCTTCGTCAACTGGATGATGTCTCGTGCAATTGTTTCAATGCCCTCCTGTATGGACTAGTGGTTAAGTTTGTTGCTTTGTACCTTTTTCGAATGCTCGCAACCTTCCTTCCTATCGATTTAGGAATCGGCAAAATAGCTGACAGCGGAACAGGAAAGACGGGTTTAAATTGAGTGTCCAATTTGTTTTTTTGCTGGATGACACCCTCGGTATTCTTGAAATGACTTTTCACCTGCTACATCCTCGAATCCATAGAAAGGCGGCTCATCATCTTCTAATTTATCCGCCTGCAGGAAATGGAATGTCTATTACATACGACGGAGCGAAATCAGGATCGTCAAATATGTATCGACTGAATGGCACTATTCCAGTCTTTCGGAATCCGTTTATAGCAGTGTTTACACAGAAAGTTTGCATAAATGCTTTGCCCAACAAACTGCTGATCTCGTTCAATGTGACAACTTTTCCTGGGTTGTTCTTCAGAACCGTCTCCACAGCGTTAGAAAAGTTGGTTTTGAACGGACCCATAAAACTCACGTCCAACGGTTGTAATTTATGGCTGCAATGAGGCGGGAGACTCACCACAGTAACGTTGTTCTCAACAGCCTTTTCGAGGAACGCCAAGTTTTTTTGTGTGGGAGAAATGACCGTCTAGTGGCAGCAGCATCGAGTTTTCCGATGTAGGACGTGTGTTTTTCAGGAAGTGGTCGGACCATGTATTAAAATCGATCAGTGTTATCCACCCGGTTGAATAACAGTTGAAAATGCTATCTTGAGGCGCTCCGTGTTTTAACTGCTCGGTTAATCGTGCTCTAGGGAAAATCTCCATAGGCGGTAGGAAATGTCCAGTCGCAGATATACATAGGCATGCCGTGGATAACAATCCTCTTTCCGCTGATGTTATGCAGCCAACCTGTCGCCTACCTCGTAGAGCCAAAACTTTAGATTTCTTAATTTGAACCTAAAATAAACAACTGAAGGACAGTAACAAATCAAGATTTTATTATCTTATCTTACCGTAACGACAGACGTCTCATCGACATTGTAGATCCTGCTGGGAGAAAACATGCCGGTTTCAAATTCCTTTTCCAACACATCGTAAAACTTATTCACCGAGATCCGGTTGAATCCCTGTGCGCGTGCAGCTGATGTTGCCTCTGCAGAACGGAATGAAAGCTTTGGGTTCCTTTTTCGGAAGCCAATAAGCCAATCGACTCCAGCTAGTTGTTTCTCCTTGCTGAAGGGGTGTGTTTTCCCATTCTTCTCAGCCAGTTGGAATGCCAGGCTTCTGAGTTCCCGGGCCGTTACTCCATAGAAGCTTACTTCTAGCTTAAGGATGTGTTGTACTAGCTCAGCCTCCTCTTCTTCCGAAAATACGGTGGAATAACTTTCTGCTGCGGCGCAAGCTTTAAATATCGTACAAGAGTTTGTCGTGGAATACCATGTTCCTTGGCGGCTCTTTTCACTGACACTCCATCGTGATTGACCGCTCTCATTGCCGATGATGAGCTATTCAGCTGTTTCTTCTAGAATAGCTGAATAGCTTCTCCAAATTTGTTTGAACAAGCTCTAATTCAACACCGATGTTTGTTGGGTAAGACGCCTAGTTAAAATTAATTATTTCTGAAATATAAAATGAAGTATGATACTGTTATTTACTTCAAAAGTTTAAGAAACATATAAATATTGTTTGCTAGTATTTAGATTTCGTAAATTCAATAGTACAAATTGGTAAAAGCTTATTTAACATAGGTGAAATATTATAATATTTCATGGTTGCACATACAGTGGTACAAAATGATGTTTTCAAGTTCTTTGTATATGGCTTATATTTTCCAATTTTCAAAATTGCTTAATTGAATCCTTCATAAGTACACTATATAATTATTTTTCCCATTAAATGTTCAATCTCTGAGAAAAAATGGGTGCTCAAACCACCCCGTATGCTCATTATGCCCCTTTCCCCCCTAATGTCAGCCTCCCACCACGAGTTCAGATCGACGGATCGATGAAAGGTAATAGACGAGGTACACGGAGAAAATAGAAAATGCTGAAAAGCATATTATTTATTACTTTCTACCTCCCCCCCCCAAAAACTCCCGGAAAAATTTTTTTCCAAAAAAAAACCCCTTTAAATCCCAAGAAAAATATTTTTGACCTAATTGCAATAGGGTATTATAGGGGTATGTGGATTATAACATTGTTCGATAGTAAATATAATAATATACCGGCATTTAATTTATTTTTTAATTTTGACAAGCGAAACTATTGAAAAAAACAATTTCAAAAAATAATGATTGCAAGACAACACCATCCTATTTCACCATGAAACACGCTACAAAAAACAGACTACCTAAACCAACGAACCAACCATTGATTTTTAGCATACATAAGTTGACATATATGTCATAATGGGAGCCCCCGTTACTGAAAATTAAATGCTGTCACTTTGTATAAATGTCACTTTGTGAAACTGCAAGTCAGTTTGTGAAAATAAAAATGATTAGATTTTTCTTGTTTAAAAATCGAGAAAAAATAGTTGAGATTCATAAAAAATATTTTTGTGCTAGGAAAAATGCCCATCATCGATACAGATGGAAAAAACCATGTTTTTTTTTAAATTAAAACCCCCTATTCCTTAGCACAGCACCGCCTGCCCATCAGACCACAAAAATTCAAAATCCACGTAATAGGGGGTTTTAATTAAAAAAAAAACATGGTTTTTTCCATCTGTATCGATGATGGGCATTTTTCCTAGCACAAAAATATTTTTTATGAATCTCAACTATTTTTTCTCGATTTTTAAACAAGAAAAATCTAATCATTTTTATTTTCACAAACTGAGTTGCAGTTTCACAAAAAGTGACATTTATACTAAAGTGACAGCATTTAATTTTCGGTAACGGGGGCTACCATTATGACATATATGTCAACTTATGTATGCTAAAAATCAATGGTTGGTTCGTTGGTTTGAAGGTAGTCTGTTTCTTGTAGCGTGTTTCATGGTGAAATAGGATGGTGTTATCTTGCAATCATTATTTTTTGAAATTGTTTTTTTCAATAGTTTCGCTTGTCAAAATTAAAAAATAAATTAAATGCCGGTATATGATTATATTTACTATAGAACAATGCGTAAAAATCCACATACCCCTATAATACCCTATTAAGAAAAAAAAAACTTTTTGACGTAGGACTACGTCTGTGTTTTCAATACTGGGGTACACGTTCGAAATTAGTGAAAATTTGGAGCGTCACGAAAAATATATAGGTTTTAAACGTTAATAACTAAGTCATTCCACGATTGATTTCCAAAATGTTTGCACCAATCGATCGGAACAGTTTCTACGCATCGATTTAAATATTTCAAACTATTGATTTTTAAGATGTAACCAATAAAATGAACGCAGATATGAAGTGATGTCTTATAATATCGATTTTTCAGAGTAAATTTACCAACTACACAGTACTTTCCGCGCACAGACTTCATATTTAGGTAAGGAACGTCTCCTAGGCAGCCATGAATGTTATATAAGGGGTACACTGCCAACTAAAGAGTTTATTTGGTTGAAATTTTCTCTTGTGATGTTTGAAATTAATTTCAATTACCGCGCCCCGGCTGAACATGGCATTGCTTTAAACGCCGCGTCCCGGAGTAAATGGCAAAGCGCGTTGAACAACCAATGAACCAACAGATCCATAACTATCTTCTACGCGTTAGAGATAGTGGCCCCCTCATCGTAGAAAATACAACCGGGGCCGTATCATAATTAAGAGCCACCAAATGCTTTCTAGAGAGTGTACAATAGAATTGTCTTGGCCCTTTTCAGGACTGACTTAAATCAATTAGCGGATGGCCCTGACGTGTATGGGAATTCGATTGCTGCGTAGTCCTACGTCAACTTTGCGTACAACCCCATTGGGCTGTCCCTTATAGTTTTTTACACCAGTTAGCGATACGTCATCTAAGCTTAAATCCTCATCATAACTTTTTATAGTTCTAAATGTTTCAGAGTGTTCAACAGTATCATTTTCTCTCTGAAGTCGGTTTCTCTTACATAAACGGCAGTAATAGTTTGCACGAACAGATTCAACTAGATCTAAGACACCGGAAAGTCCTAAATTATCACCAGTAATGAAACCTAACATAAAATAAACAACCATTTTCTCTTCTTTATAGGTAATCTCCAATCCTTTTGTCTCCAATTCAATTAGAATGTCAACTAGATTACGGAAAAGATAATTATTATCGAACTCTTTCCTATCCTCTGACAATATAAAACCAGCTAAATGAATGTTCGAAAGCTTTGTCAACATGTGCGCAGGTAAACAGGGAACATAGTAATAGATCCCACAAATAGAAGTTTTTGCCGCGTGTGATGAAACGGTATCACCAGTTGTGAAATCGTCAAAAAACAGATTCAATGGCACTATCAACTTAGAGTTAGAGTACATTGTTCGCTGCCTCCAGAGATTACCGTCAACCATGGTTCTGATGCATCCATCACTTGAAGGGATTAAGCTCTTCAATATATTATCCATCACACCTTCTGATTCGACGTACTTCCGTAGTTGAAAACGTAAAGGCATAAGGATAGCTAGAAAAAGAAGTTTATTACTTAATTAATTTGAGGGCTGAAAAGTCGACTACACTTGTTTACCTGTTATAGGGTCGTTACTCATTTGTTGCTCGTTTTGAACGATACCCGGACATAATTCATTACTTAGTATGAATTCTCTCGGTTCTGCATATAAATCATTACCCTTCAACTGTTCAACAAATTTATAATTCGGTTTTTCATTGTTGTTTAAACTTCCTATTATTTCATCAAGCATTATTTTTCCTTCTATGGTAATAAATCCTGAAGACTCCAATAATTCAACTATGCTTGGAAGCTGAGTGGATTGAAAAACATGTTTAGAATTTCTTGTTTTATATCAAAAATAACTTTCCTCGGAAGGGTATTTGCACTTAAATAAACTAAGGCTAAAATTAATTGACGCATTCTTCATTTTTCTTGATCATCAAATTTAGATCAGTTTTAAAAGTAGAACAGTGGCCTCTCTCATCAATTAATGGATTATCCTCCATAATTTTTCCTGTTCTGTGTTGTATTTTGGTGTGGTTGTTTCGGCATGTGCAGCAGAAAGTTCCGTTGCTATGCTGTTGTGCTGTGCTCTCAATTTTCGTGTAATCGGTTTTCGTTAAGATGTTTGTTCATGTGCCGATAAAATGAAGATTTGACACTATATTTTCTAGTGCAATCACCTATGTTTGCATTCATATACGTCCAGATTTCCGTGAAATTTGTTTATATGGTCCTGTAAGCGATGGATCGATTGCGATTTCCAAGTACGCCGTCGTGCTACACATCGGAGCATTGTTCTTGCTGCTGCTGGAGCACAATTATGCAGCAGAAGTACACAAAGCCACAAGATTTGTTTGTTCACGGGAAATCTCAAAATCGAATAACAGATTCGCCAATAAATTCCAAGCTGATGACGACTGCCGTGGGAATGCAATACCGTATGATTTGTAGATTTTCAAGCACACATCATGTGCTTTCTGCAAGCTAGGTAGCTTATATGAAACAACGTTGTTCCATGCCGAAAATGATGTAGGGTTTTTCGGATCTACCCCGTGAACCACAATGAATGGAGCTAGATCGACACCTCTCGCGTGAACTGTTTTTGAATATTTTGGCTAGCGTACTTTGGAGCTCTGCCAAATCCTTAATCAAAACTGCGACGCTCTCTCGAGATTCAATCATAGACGGTTTCCAACGTTGCTTCCCCGGAATTCTAAGTACAGGGCTTGGAAAAATGTGATTCAATAACCAGATGGTTGTGAGTCCACGTCCATCTACAAAAATATAAGCCTCTAAGTATTAGTGCTCAATAGGTTAATATTGAGCTTGTATTTTAATTTACCAATTGAGATTCCATCTGCTTTCAGACAAGTGAGTAAATTTTTGCCAGCCGCATCCGTTACTTCAACTTCAAAAATAGGTACGACTTCGTTCATGAATGATTCCCATCGGTCAAAGAGAAGCTTTTCCTTTTCCGGAAAACGCTGCTGAAAATCAATTTGTATGAATTGATATGCTTGGTGGTGTCTCAGAACAGGATATTCTGCCAAAATAGAAGCTGCGTTTCGTTGCTCATTACTGAACACTTCGAGAAGTCTTGGTTTTGTTGTTTGCTTCCACTTCTGTTTAACTTCGTCCCAGTCATCCTGATTATGGATTATCCATTTTTTGGTCCGTTGATATTCTGTCACTAAAGAAAATTTTCATTAGCATACAGACAAATATAGCTGACAGATATCAAACTCACAGTCATTTTGGGTAACGTCACTTGTAGATTCACCTTCAGATGCAGCAGCGGCTGCTTGATTCGTTTCTCGAATATTTCCCAGTTTATCCTCTTTGTAGTTGATGTTGCGATCACGTAGCGTCCCTTTTGCCTGTTTTCTCAGCTTCACTCTTCGTCCTGAGTCATCCGTCGTCCATGTAGGTTGATACCAACTCTCCTGTAGAAAGTAAACAAGCGTTTTGTTAAGAGTATGTATGGTTGTTAATAATTCTCGCGTAACATTTGAAAAGCGCATATTCACTTATGTTACGAAAACCTAAGAAGGTCCATTACTTACGAAGCGTAGTCTGCTCATGCAAATCAATGTCATCATTATGCAGGGAGAAGTTTCGTCTGCCAGACAATTACATTGATTTACGTGGGGAGCTGACTCCTCGTGAGTAACGGGTCTTCAAAGGTTTTGTTTACAAAAGTGGATAAGCCTTTTGAAATGTTCACTCTCTTCGATCAAAGCAGCATCTTATCACGCATGTTGAAATGGAGTACTCTTCGTATAGATGCTTTTTGGGAAACCAAGCCAGACAGATTCGAAAATAGGAAGATAAAAAAGTAAAATAAACCAAACTTACCTGTGGTTCATTTGGAAACAGAAAACGCAGCTCTACTGCTCTGGCTTGCAATTCATCAGCAGTCAATTTCGAAAATCGATCTTTAAACTCGTCCACGACGATTTGTGTTATGATTCGCTTTTCGCATCTTGTCAGACGTTTGTTTTGGCTTCCTTGATATTTTGCTAGAATTGCCTTTCCTCTTGCTGACGTTTTTAGCAAATAAGTTGCTGTACACTCAGCTCTTGAAATGTCTTGTTGGCTCGGTTGTTGGCTAGCTGATGTACATGGAAGCGAAATTGCCAAATCAACCAACGGAGGGATATTCTGGATCATGAAAGAAAAGATTTCTGATTTGATTTTTATGATTTGTTATGGTTTACTTACCAAACTTATTCTCCATGCGTTTATACCATGGATGCATTTCGTGGCTGCTGTATAAGCTCTTCCACCTCCTTCCGTTCGATGATTTTCAATGTTTCGATTGTGTAGCGATTCGCTGAAACAAGCCCAAAATTTAGAATTGTGAACATATGTAATATAAATTTACATACCTAGAAATGTACCAATCACTGCATCGCACAACTGAAACGATTTTAGCAACTCAGTAGTTTCGAATTCGTCCACATCTAGCTGATCAACGTCTAGTTCTTCGATAAACATTTCCTCCAACGAGTCCATTTTGCAGTTTTCGTGATTAAAAAATGGCGTGATGGAGATACACACATGCACAAACCATCCGACTATTTTCAAATGATTTTGTTTTCAAATCAAATGGAAATATTGTTGATTCAAAAATATATATTTTTAAAACAACGCTGAATGGTATTAAAAGCTAATCAATATTTTTTTGATTCAAGCAAAATTATCTATTTAAATCAAAGCGCTTGTATATTTGATTCTAATATTCTGTATTTCTTTGCGTGCAAGTACATGAGCTTCGGACATTAGACAAAAAACTGCAAAGATGCGGTCACATTGCAAGAGACTGCCTGAAGAAATCCAGGTACATACGCTGCAAAGAGGAGGACGCCAACGACCATGTGACGGGAGGCTACAAAGGCTACAAGTAATAATGGAGATCACCCAAGTAAAACTCAATCATTGCGACGTTGCACAGCAACTGTTGCGGCAGTCGACAACGGAAACAAAGTATGGTCTGGCAATCAATGCACGAATGAGGCACGAATGGCAGCTATACTGGTTATAGGCAGATATCCCATACAAGAAGTTGTTCCGAACATAAAGGTTTCGTGATCGCCAAAATCAATGGAGTCTTCATGTGTAGTTGTTACGCACCCCCGAAATGGACGATGGAGCAGTTCCACCAAATGCTGGATGGACTGTCCGAAGAGCTAATCGGAGGAGACTTCAATGCTTAAGCTGTGGAGTAGGGGAGCAGATTCCAGTACAACCTACTCGAAGTGTTGACAAAGCTGGAAGTTAAGATGTCCAACGAGGGCACCATCAGCACTTTTCGCAAAGATGGCCGGGAATCCATAATCAACGTCACTTTCTACAGTCCGACGCGGATGGAGAATATGCAGAGACATGCGAGGACCATCGCGATCGGCCAACGGAATCTTCCGACAGCGCGGAGGACTAGAGCGACCGTGCAGAAGCGGTAGACGAAGGGTTTCAATAAGGTCCTCTTCGTTGAAGCTCTCCGGAGAAACCGTCGGACCTGAATGCGGACAAGCTAACAGCAACGTTGGTGAGGGCTGCGATACAAACATACCGCGGAAGCCTGGCAATAGACGGCGTCCAGTTTACCGGTGAAACGAGATACTTAGCACTCTGCGTGTCACTTGTCTCCGAGCCAGAACACACGTGTCAAAGGCTAGAACCATCACAGACAGGGGGAGCGTATGGCGGTGTTCCGAGCGGCCAAGGCTGCATTAAAATGGGAGATAACGCAGAGCATGTCTAATTGCAACAAAGAGCTGTGCCAAGAAGCTGATTCCAACCCCTGGGGCGATGTATATCGTGTCGTGATGGTGAAAGTCAGTTCAACTACACCCACTGAAGCGTGCCCGGATAAGCTGAAGGAGGGGTTTTTGTCACCCAAACCGTACGGCGCGGAAGAAATCAACAACGTCGAGGATACGCACGTCACCAACAAGGAACTCGTAGCAGTAGCAAAAAGGTTGAAGACGCAGAAAGCTCCTGGCCAGACGGAATCCCGAATGTGACATTGCAAACGGCGAACCAAGAGCTCCTGGACATTTTCAGGATGGTGCTACAGAAATGTCTGGACGAAGGTCACTTTACAGACAGGTAGAAGATCCAAAAGCCATTGTTGCTGTCGAAGCCAGGAAAACCGCCGGGGGATCCAGCATTCAGAGTTCTAACCAGAAAAATAGAGCCTTAAAATTAATGATTGATATTTCATGAGAAATTGTCCGCAGATTTTAAATTTTAAGAACGAATTAGAGATGAGGTCATGTTGCCAAAACCGGGAAGGCACTTTATTTAAAAAAAAAAAAAAAAACATACAATGCCCAAAAGGTGATGGTCATTCGGTATAATGAACATTTGACATAGGGGGACAAGGGCATAATGAGCATACGGGGTGATTTGAGCACCCTTTTTGCTAGAAGCAAAATGTGATTGAAAATGGGAAGGCACTGTACTTTATTTACCTTCATATTCGATCCTGGCTACGAATTGTGACATCAAATATGGGTTTAAATTTTGCAGCGTTAAGAACTCTGACACTAAACCGAAATATGTGAGGGGTAGAAAAATGGAAAATGAATTGGAATGCTTAACTACACTGAGCTATTTTTTTTCTAATCTAGAACATTTCGAAATTATACCAAATGACTACCATATGACCAATATTATAAATGCACTTCAGCCAAATAGCCCTTACCCCTTAAACAATTAGGCTAACGCCACACCTGTGCTTATCCCATTTTCAGGGCCACAGTTGTCGAGGAGCCTGATCTGTTCAACGGACTGGAGATCACCGAAATGGACGAGATAAATATGGAGAATGGCGACGAGTACGTCTTCATTCCATCGGACAACGAAACTGAGGATGAAAACGGACACGGTTGCCATGGATCGTTGGCCAGTGAGTCGATGATAATTCCGGCAGTGGTTTCCGGTGTGGTCCTGCCTGTTGTAAGTAGGGCTGAGGAAACTGAACCAATCGAAACGGTTGGAGGAATTCCCGACGTTGAACGAATGGATTCGGTAGACGAGAAGCTCCCGGCTGGCGTTGGCCTGGATAATTCTTCTGTGACAACTGCCGACAAAGCGCGCGTTGAAGATGGAGAAATGATCACAGTGAAACGAATAGGTCTTACAGAGGAAGAAGATACAGTGAACGAGCAGGATGATCAGAGATTTACAGTTAGTTATGATTTCAACTTAGACATGCAACAACTGCTCAACATTGAACAGACGGAAGAGGTTCCGCTGCATATTACTGTTAAGGAAGAAATCGATATTGAAGAAGCAGTAGTAAATTTACCTGTCGAAGAGGAGACTGGTTTCTCCGAAATGGTGGGATCTCATATGGAAATAGTTCATCATGATGAGCACATTGTTGGTAGTGAAGTGATCACACTGGATTCAGATGCAGCGGAAAGCGAGACCGACGAATATTGTATCATGATGTCGTTGTTAGAACAGTATCACACATATCGATTAAGGAAGAAGGTCCGGATGAGGACAGAACTCCTGTAGAAAATGACCATGCCTATAATTCTCAGCCGTTAGAAGATCCAACAGTACCGGATGAGACAAATGCAACAAAACCAAATGCCACAATACAAGCATTAGTAAACATTTCTAAAGAGCTTGCTGAAGAAGTCGCGCCTTCTGCAACAAACTTGGAGCAAGCTTTAGAAAGCATAGCTATCCTAGAAGAACAGCTGAAATTCCTCAAGGGCAAGCTTCTTCAAAATGAAAAACCACCTTGACGTAACTGGAGAAGCAACAGTCGAAACACCAACACCGTTCCTTGAAGAGCCCACTAAAGCAGCACCCTCGGCGAAAGGAATCCAGCGAAATGGAAACTCTTTCCGTAGAACTATCGGAAGATTGCTCCGAAAGGTTAGAATGTACCTCTGTGAGCGATTTTGCCGTATTCAAAGCAGATGTTGGAGAGGAAGCAAACGACACCGTTGGTCAAGAAGATATAGAAACCAACTCCACAGCTTCATCGGACAATGTGGAAGAACAGCTAGAAAAGAAGTCCACTTCCCAAATTTGTCCAAAAACTTGTCGCAAAATGCTTCGGAACCGATGGAGCATGAAATTGAACGAACCGTAGAAATGGAAGACATCAATCAAGAACCTCGCTCAATTGAGATAGAACAAGAAGCAACGGGTAATGAAAATGCAGAAAATGATCCTGACGGGGTCAGTAAACAGGCGGAAGCTTTAGAAGAAGTTCAGCAAACGGAGTGTGGTTCACAAGTTGAAACAAATAAAAACGGTTTGGAAATTAAAAAGTTTGGAAGATCTCATCGCATACGGTGATAGTGGCTACCAAAGAAAATGACAAATGATTATTACAAAATGAATGAAAACTTCCTCCCAAACGGGGAGGAAGAACAAGACGGTGAAGAACTGTCTGAAACAAACAAAGAACAGCTTGAAAAGGCGGAACGATTTATGGCTTCACTTTACAGAGGGACATTCAGAGGATAGCTTTGAAGGTTTATTCTAAAGGAAAAACCCGTCCTGACCGAGTTGAAGTATCCATACAAACGGAGAAAATCCCGTGAATCAATCCAAAAACTCTGAATGAGAAATACAAAAAACAAGCTTACTCAGTTCGCTGGGTGAAATTGGAGCTGAAGCATGATGCCATCTCAGACAGTGATGGTGAATCGTATCTTTCAAACGACGGGGACTCCAGATCGAGTGATGCGCCTGATGATGCCGACGAGGATGAAGACGAAGCGGCATTCGAGAGGCGTCAAAATCGAAGAAAAACGAAACGCCTAAGAGAACAGCTAGAGAAGGAAAAGGAAACACCAGATCCGGAAGAATCGGATGAAGACGAGCCACAGCCGAGTAAGAAGAGAAATACTCGGAGGTTAGTAAGCGCTGATTTCTCAGAAGATAAAGTGGAAAGTCCTGGATAAAAAATCCTATTGTTTCTATGTTAGATGACATTGACGAAATCATTGTGAAGAATGAGCCGTACTCTGAGATTGAGTCAGAAGCAGGAAGCAAAAAAGGTGCCACTAAAATGTTTAACGGATGCCGTTAACTCATGCATCAAGGCAATAGACGAAGAAGATGCGTCAATAAAGCAAGAATCTTCAATCAATTTAACAGCATCGCAGAATGAAATCAATTCAGGAGAAGCTTGCAGATGGGAATGACGAATTTAGTAAGGAGCGTCGTGAAGATGATGCTGAGGAGCATTCCGATAGCGAGTTACTAGATGATGTATTAGGACAGGTCGATGATATCTTGTTGGATGTTAATGACATTCTACCGGCAGCAGAAGGCGTTGTTCAGGAATATTTAGTGGAGGAAGAGGAGGGGACAGAACAAGCAGAGAAACGAAGAGAATCAAAACAGGAAATCCAGAGGAAGCCAAAGAGTAATGGAAAAAAAGATTGATAGCAAAGAGAAGATGAGGTAGAATCTGATCGGAAAGAGAAGACGACAAAGAAGGAACTTGATGATATGACGGAATCGGAAAAACTGGAAGAATACTATGATAACCTAAGAGAAGAAAGAAAATTCAAGAGCAAATCGTGTAATTTTAGTTAACTTGGAAGTGGCGAGGAATGCGTACCCGCAGAAGCCTCAAGAAGTGAAGAAGAAGCCGGTGGTTGTTAAGAAAAAGGATCGTGTAATAGATGACATTTTGAACGACTTTGAAATACATCACGAATCGGATGACAGTGACTCTGATAAGGAAGTATTGGAAACAGAAGAGCTATTCCTACAAAAGTGCAATGAAAACATGAAGAATCAACTGTTGAATCAGCTGAGCAGTAGCGACACGGAACGGGATTCTGATAGTGAGAACAGTGTTGTAGATGCTCTTAAACAGGAAGGGGATTACGACTCGGATGACTCGGCGGGCTCCATCTTGATGGAGAAATTTCTGAAAAGCCTGGACAAAAATCATGATGTGAGTGACAATGAAGAAGCTAAAGATGGAGAAATCGATCAAGAGGACGAAAAACCAGACGAGGATATGGACTCTACTGTGCAAACCGAGACTGTCGAACTGGACAAAACTGGAAAGAGTGAGAAAGATTTCATCGATGACACCGATATACCTGAGGTGGATAACGAAGAGGCATTGGAAAAGATGAAACATAATCTCAGCAATAGCGAACGAACTAAACCTGATCCAGTGGCAATCAAAGTAAAGGAAAAAGAAAAGTCAAAGGGTGGCCAGACCAGTGTCAATAAAACAGCTGCAATAGATCCAATAGATAAGCAATTGTTCAGCAAGAAGATGTTCAAAGAGGTGGACGAAACGCTGCGAAAAGATCGTGAGCGTGATGTTTTTGGCAAGGAGAACGGTTCTTTAGCGGACCGATCCGAACGAATCGGTACCGATGATTCGGACGTAGAATTGCTAGATGTTTCCATGTTCCAGCCAAAGCGTAAGATGAAAGAGCGAAAGCTAGAGGACTTTGATTTCAGTACCAATGCAAAACGGTTGACGCAGCAATCGAAACGAGGCAATCCGAAGGAAGGCGACTGTATCAGTCTCAGTTCGGAAAGCGAAGCTGAAGTCGAGGAGACGACTACTACCGAAACTGACGAAAAGGAAAACAAGCAACGGAAGATTCGAACTATGTTGACGCAAGATCAGCTGGCTGATGAAACGAAGACGGCTCAGAAAGACGAAGAAATACGACTTTCTCGGTTGAAGAAAAAGAATGAAAATCTGAAAAAGTTTTTGACAACGTTCAAACCAGGCCCAGAAGAAAGCAATCTCGTACTGGATTACGATGCTAAAGTTAGCAAAGCCATTTGCGTCCACCCAGATATAGTGAAACTACTGAAACCGCACCAAAAGGAAGGCGTTCGCTTTATGTATGACAATACGTACGGTAGTGTGGAATATATCAACAAGAACCCAGGTTCCGGATGTATTCTAGCTCATTGTATGGGTCTAGGAAAGACACTGCAGCTGATAACGCTACTACACACCGTGATGCGCTATCCGCAGCTAAGAACGAAGAGAGTTCTCGTAATTTGCCCGAAAAGTACAGTGATGAACTGGAGCGACGAAATTCAGCACTGGTTAGGATCGTTGAAAAGTGGTCCTCGTTTAAAGGTATTCTACTTTCCGGATAACAGTGATGTCAACGACAAACTGAAAGTTCTCAGCGATTGGTACGCTTCTACCGCGAGCCGATGTGGTTGTATGCTCATTGGATACGAGGCATTCAGAATTCTGGTTAACTACGAGAAACGCAAACGAACGCCGTCGAATATCCTGGCAGCAAAAGCTGCCTTTGTGAAAAAGCGAGTGGACGAGTATCTGCTGAATCCTGGTGCCGACCTCGTCATCTGCGATGAAGGTCATCAAATCAAGAATAAGAAATCAGCTATCAGTGGGGCCGTTTCGCAGATTAAGACAAAACGAAGGATCGTTTTGACGGGGACGCCCATTCAGAATAATTTGAAAGAATGTAAGTACCATTGTCCTTGGCTGTTGAAATAAGCTTGCTATTATCTTTTTGTTTTCTTCAGACTATTGCATGGTTAACTTCATCAAGCCATCGTTCTTGGGTAGCGACCGAGAGTTCAGCAATCTGTATGGTAATCCTATTAAAAATGGCCAACATAAAGATTCGGACAGTCGAGCGATCAAAATTATGAAACAGAGGTCTTACGTGTTGCACAACAAGCTGTCCAGATTTGTTCAGGTATTGTTCCGTTGGAAGTTCGGCCAGTAGATTGATCCACTAAACTGCTCGTTTGTTCTTTTAGCGAAGAGAGGCTGGTGTTCTGAAGGAATTCCTACCGGAAAAGTTTGAGTATGTGTTGTTCGTTCCACTAACGCCTGTACAAGTAAGTCTTGTGGTCGCTTTTGTAAGCGAACCTTTTGTTTTATTATTTCAATCGGTTCAAGTTTTAATTTAGTAAGCGGGCTTGGTCCTCACGTTTAAAATATGGATTTTTTTTTCCAGGAAAAAATGTACGAAGTTTTCCTACAAATGAATGAATACACAACGTCCACAGGCGAGGCCGGGGAAGCTGCCAAAGGGAAGAAGTTCAAACTTCTCGCCGATTACACTTCTCTGAGAAAGGTAAGCCATCCTGAGAAACCAACAAATTGCTGAGTACATTTTAATACAAAATGAACGCCGTGAACTTCCGTTACTTTCGAAGTGTAGATTCTGCGCCGTGTTTAATTTTGATTCTAAATTTTCAGATTTGGACGCATCCCAAAGTACTGGAAAAGGCATGGGAGACGGCAGTGCAGGAGAAAAGTAAACGGGACGCCCGGTTCCGGTTGACATCGACGCCGGATTCGGACGACGATCGACCGGATGATTACAACGACATCTCGTCGGGGGCGCTTTCCGTAACGAACGACTGGTGGCGAAAGCACTTGGAGGCAAACGACCTGGAATCGCTGTATCCCAGCGGTAAACTGAGAATAATGTTCGAGATCCTGAAGCAATGCCACGAACGCGGGGAAAAGTGTTTGATATTTTCTGCTTTCGTGGCGGTTTTAAATGTGGTTGAGCACTTCATGAACAAGATACACAATAGAGAAAACGAAACGATGGCAGATGTGTACGGTTACAGCACTTTCAAAGGTCCTTGGGAACCCGGTAAGGATTACTACCGTTTAGATGGCAAAACTCAGAAAAACATCCGCCATAGAATGATTACGTCATTCAATGACCCATCCAATAACCGGACAAAGTGTTTCCTAATTTCGGCAAAAGCTGGTGGTCAAGGAATTAACCTTATCGGAGCTAATCGAGTAATCATTCTGGATACCTCGTGGAATCCTTCCAATGATCAACAGAACATCTTCCGGATATTCAGGTTGGGTCAGAAGAGGAAGTGCTTCGTCTACCGATTACTGGCGATGGGAACGATGGAAGAGAAGGTCTATTCACGATCTGTGACCAAACAGGCCATGAGCTTCCGCGTTGTAGACGAGCAGCAGATCGACCGTCATTATAGTTTCTCGGAGCTTGCAGAGCTGTATAATCTGTCGAAAGTAGCTGATCAAGTGCGGGAGACACCAATTTTGCCAGCTGATGACTTGCTAGCATCTCTGCTGAGAAACCACCCTGATTGTGCTTTCAAGTATCACGAACATGACTCGCTATTGGAGAACAAACCTGAACAAGATCTGAGCGAAGAAGATAAGCGAGAAGCTTGGGCGGCCTATGAACGCGAAATTCAAAATAATGAAAAACCCACGTATCCAGGCAATATGGGTATGCTACCAAATTTCATGAGTTCAATGTTCCCTGGAGGTCCAGGTGCTGGAATTGGTCCGTACCCTCCACTAAATTATTCGGGACTTTCGGGAACGCTAGCTGATATGTATCGCAGTGATTTCGGATATGGCTCCGGTATGAACAGATTGATGTATCCCTACGGTAACCCGTCGTTCCCACTCGTGAATGATCCAAGCTATTCTTCGATCATGGGAAAATCTCCATACCAGAATTTCAACCTCCCAGGATCTTCAAGCAGTATGCCAGACTTTGGTTTATCAGCCGCTATGAACGGCCAAGGAGCAGCGGGAACAACAAACTACAACTCTACGGTAGCTCTGCAAAGTCTTTTGGATTTGTATGCCAAATCTATGTCCAGTGCAATGAGTTCCAGTACAATAACGACGGCAACGGCAACATCTGTTTCTCCGAGTGCATCGACGTCCTCTGCTGGTGTTTTACCTTACAACGCTTTGAGTTCCTTAAAGCAGTTTAATGGCTTTCCACCAATATCGCCCATGTCTACACCCATGCCCCATTCCTCTCCGCAATTACTCCCTCCGAAAACATCACAAAGTCCTAGCAGTGCTTCCGGAAATGCTGCCCTGATCAATATGCTCAATGAGCAACCTATGCCGATGTCGTCCGCTGCGTCATCTGGACCATTTTCCCACCTAAATTCTCCCTTACCTGCTCCATCAATTCATATACCCCGGAATATACCTAGTGCCGTAACGACCACAAGTACAGCCACCACCTCGCCAGTATTATCCACCTCGCCAGCAACGAAGGCGGTAACTCCCACTCCTACACCCGCACTGACCGTTCCACAACCTCCGCCAAGAACCAGTGCATACAAACCACCAGACGCGTCCAAAACCACCAATCCCAAACCAGTACCTCTAACAACGACGATTGTGGCCAGCGATGACGATGATGTCGACGATGACGGCATCCCGAGACCGCACATTATCGTACGGGATCCCTTGTCGATCAACGCCAGCAGCAATAAAGCGCAGCAGGATCATGATAAAGTAGTCAAAAAGATCAACATGGGCATCGTTTACCCTGAGGAGAAGAAAAAGGATCAATCCAAAGACATCATGCTTAGCGCGAAGAGCATAACAACATTGGCGAAGGCAACAATTGCCGTCAAAAGTGTAGAAAGCATGAAAGCAGTTCCTTCTCCTCAAACAACTTCAAAAACTCCTTCGGCCATATCTGCAATGTCACGACCGGCTTCATCAGGCAGTAAACCTATCCGAGCATCTCCGGTACAAAATCCACTTGCTTCACTTCCTAAACCACTTCAAACATCCAGGCATCAACAACAGCAACATCATCCACTAACTCGAACTCCATTGTCGGGTTCATCCCCAGTTCTCGGTGTTAAGCAATCTCCTCTCCGAGGCAACAAGTTCCCGTCATAACTAGCGCAAAATCGTTGCAGCTGAGTTCTCCGAACTTAGCGGGAGCAAGTTTCAGTGCACAAACACAACGAACATCAAACTCATCCAATACTTCCAGTATATCTTCAACTCCGAATTCTACTGTGCCGCGGGGCATTATAGCTGCGCAGCAATTACGTGAACTACAGCAACGAATTAACAACAGTAATAGTAGTGCTAGTAGCAACAGTGCTAATTCAAACAGTCCTAGTCATTTGGTTGTGGCCAGATCGAAGAAAGCTGCTACCCAACTGGTTTCGAGTAATCAACGGTTAGGGGTGCCAAGTCGACTTCAGCGCATCCCGTTGGCATATTTGCTTCACCTGCAGGTACAGTTGTGACTAGCCAAAAACAGTCGAAGCCAACCGTTGGTTCTACTACTAATACTGCTGCTTCTCCTGCTCCAAGCGGTAGTAGTATTGCTACGGCCGCCGGGAGGATAAACAAATCCTCCCTATCGGATAGTGTCAGCATAACGAAAATCACCAGCGCAGGCCAGCGGATAGCGATGATTAATCCGCCGTTGATGAGTTCACCTACCACTAACACCAACACCAACAACAGCTTGGCCACCATGAGTCCTACCATGCTGGGAAACAGTTTAGGTCGAAAACAGGATTTGGTCATTACCAAAACAACTCCTGGTGCTGCGAATGTGCGGAAAATGATTTCAGGCCCGAATATGGTCGTCAAAGCACACAGTGTTCTAAATGCTACACCGACCAAACGTAATTTGTGAGTTATTGTAACAAATCCAGCAGATTTTTCAATTTAGCGACAACAATTTTATATGTTTTTCTACTTTGCAGCCCCTCGATGGCCTCAACATTAAAGAGTGGTGCAACGACAGGATCGAGTCAGCTAATCCAATCCGTGTCCAGTGGTGGCGTTGGAAGTGGAGCGAACCCCCAGTCCAATATAACCACGAGTAACAGCATAACCGTTCGAAAGCGGAAAGCTGCGGAACCGACGCTGATCGATAGTCTGAAGGCGAAAAACAACGCCATCACGATTAGCGAGGTTCGGTCGATTTTTCAACCACCGGTGGCTAAGAAGCCCAATCAGGTATGCGTGTGTTAGCGGTTGGAATTAGAAGCAAGTCCTGATGATGTGAATCCTTTTTTTTTTTTGTAGCAGCAGGGTCAACCAGTTCAAGCGCAGAAGCGATTCGGAAGCGGTATAACGATTACACCGCGGAAGCCCACTCCTCAACAACAACAGCGTAAGTTTAGTTAAGTTTGAGGCAAAGGTTTTCAAACGTTTAGAAAAGTTTTTTAGTGGGGTGTATTACATTTTGGTGATGTTTTCGGTGGATTTTCCATAAATGCGGAGGTTATCGATTTAACTGGTCGTAACTCGATTAACAGAAGACTACTCGGTCACCGATTTCTTTTTTTTTTTTCAGATCAACGTGTGTATCCAATATATCCCTGTTCAAGAACTAAGCTGTTTCTAGTAATGCATTCTTTATGTTTAACTTAAAACGGCTAGAACTGCATGTTCATTTCAGGACCACATCCACACACCATAAGTCTCGCATTTGATCACTACCGTTGTCGTTTGATTAATGGTAGTACCTACTTCTGCAAATTATCAAATAACAATAACATACATTTTGTACAATTTATAGGAATTTATAAGTTAATTTCCTTAGGGGCCATCCATATACCACGTGGACAGTTTGGGGGAGGGGAGGGTTTTGGCAAGTGTACACGATCCATACTTTCTATTGAAAAAATATATGAATGATTGTCCATGCAGGGGGAGGGGGGCATCAGAAATGGGTCACATCCAGTCTACGTGGTATATGGATTGTCCCTTAGCATTCTCTTTACAACCGATTAGAGATATTTGTCTGAAAAACTAAATATATGTAGAGGCTCAATCGAATCAAATTATGAAGCCGAGTTTTTATTTTTGAAAAATCAGAAATCTCAAACCTACACTCCGTTTCATAACAATAGAACCACTGAAAAAAACGTGGAGAGTGTATTTGTTTTCTTTATTCATTATTTCGTTATGACCGTGTAGGAGAGCTGACTAACACCACTACACATCTGCATCAATAAACACTGTTTATGAATAACAAAAGGCAAAATTTGAAAATTTGCTGTTTCACAACTATAGAACTAATACCTGAATAAAGCCATTCGCTTCAACTGCAGCTCAGTTTTCTTCCACCAATTAACATGTTATGACGTGTTTTGTATAACCTCTAAAATGCTGCGTGGATTTGTCAGGGCAGGAAAAAGGGAAGATTTAGGCTTATCGTGATTGTGATATCAGTATTCGCAGAAATCGCTCGACGTTTGAACAGACATCATAACGTTGTTTTGAATTTTTTGAAAAATCCTGATGGATATGGAAAAAATAAGAAAGGTGGACCCAAGAAAAAGTTGTCAAACAAATGTCAACGCAGAATAATCAACGCTACAAGCAACTCATTCAAAAGTCTGAACCAGGGTTCAACATTATCGACGTATAAAAAGGAAAATGAACTTCCTACGCAATCATTTCGATTCGAGCTAGATCATTTTCATGTATTCCATTTTGATTCTTGCTATCGAGTCACGATGAATATTTTTCCTGTCAAACCTGACTTGTCTGTCGGTCATTTTCGTCTTTATGTTCATCAGTTCATTTGATTTTAAGCACATACTTGCGTCAATTGACCTAATGAACTACTCGAAACATGCGTCCTTCGATTATTGGTTTGTTTTCACTTCAATTCGGTACTGAATCGACGCAATCGACTATAGTCATGCGTCACGTCCTTACGTATTTCCTAGTTCCTACTATAAGTTTGTATCTAAACATCGGTAAAATGGACTCTCCAGGACCATCCAAAACTCACGATCTTTTTCTTGGTCCAGTTTTTCAATGTAGTATTGTGTTTTCCTTCGGAAGAGCTGCTAATGTTAACCTTCCTCGACACATAAGACCACATAAGGGTCAATATTGACTCGTATTTCAACCCTTTCTAGAATTATGAAATTTCAACTTAAACACAATGCTGCACCGCATTTGAAAGGTTAGCAGAATTACATATAAAACATTCCAAACTTGTTGTAGACAAAGTTTCTCAGTATGTCATTTATAATCTTTTGACATCATCATATTAGTTCCAGATCAGGCCGCAAAGATGGCGCTGCAGTTTATCTTTGCCAAATGAAGCGCTAGAGTATTGCCGCCTTGAGCAAAGGTTCTTATTATGTCATTTTCCTGTTTTGTCACTATCAGATAAGTTCCAGATCTTGCCGCAGAGATGGCGCTGCAGTCTATCTTTTCCAAATGAAGCGCTAGAAAGTGCCCGTCTTGAGCAAAGTTTTTCAGTATGTCATTTGCCGTCTTGTGAGATTATCATATTAATTCCAGATCTTGCCGCAGAGATGGCGTTGCAGTCTATCTTTGACAAATGAAGCTCTAGAGTTGCCATCTACGGCAAAGTTTCTCATTGTGACATTTATCGTCTTTTGACGTAATCATATTCGTTGCAGACTGTAAGGGGCTATTCATAAACCACGTTGACTGGGAAGATGGGGGGTTACCAAAGTCTACGCTCCATACAAAATTTCAAAATTTGTATGGAGAAAAGTCTACGAGGGGGGGGGGGGGGTCAGATTTTCAAAAATAAGTCTACGTGGTTTATGAACCGGCCCTAATCGACAAATGATGAACACTGGTTGGCTACACTAGCAATAACTTAATTTAATTCTCTTCTGCTTTTCTATTTAACAACTTGCTGCTTGCTGCTGTTGCTTATGCTCGCTGGGCGATGGTAGAATAAAACTGATGATGTGCATGACGCTGCATGCCCCTTTTATAAGAGGTGGTTGCCATTCATTAACGGCGGTTGCTAACAGGGTGGCTTCGATTTCGACTGAGACGAAACATACTCCCCCGGTTGACGTTACTCAACATTACCAGGACGTTGAACGTTGTCTTCGATGGGCAGTACCGAAAGCTTGTTGATGGGGCGTCGGAAGATGGAACCTTCAACCAGAACATTTATGGTTCGGACCAAACCGTCTTTACCAGGGTATACGGCTGTAATGCGACCTAACTTCCAGTTGAGTGGGGGCTGATTTCGGTCATGGAGCAACACGCCAAGTTTTCTCTGATGTTCGGCATTATCCGAAGATTCTTTTTCCTCGGTTGAAGAGTATTCAGGTAGTCGCGACTCCAAGCGCGCCAGAAATGTTCGCGCATGTGTTGCAGGTGTTGCCATCTCGTTAGGCAAGTTGCCCTGATGTCCTTCAAGGATGGCTCAGGTATGGCGGTAAGGGGACGTCCGATTAAATAATGAGCGGGTGTAATTACCATCGGATCTGCTGGGTCGTTGGATATTGTGAAAAGCGGCCGCGAGTTCAGCACCGCTTCTATTTCCACCAAAGGTTGTTATTTTCCAAGGCTTCAGGTGGTTGACCACGAGAGACGACGTCGGCAGGGTTCTGCAGAGATCGATCGTATTCCCATCGGTATCCGACTGTGTGTTCTTGGATCACGGCGATTCGGTTTCGGACGAATAATTGGAGTAGGTTGAGCGGTTTCTTGATCCAGGCCAGGACAATCGTGCTATCACACCATAACACAATCTCCCGGAATTCCATACCCAGGGCGGGTAGCACCTTCAATACTAATCTGGTCAGCAGTAGAGCACCGCATAACTCCTTTCGAGGGATGAAAAGGTCATGCAGAGGAGCCAGCTTTGACTTGCTCGTAAGAAGGCGCAGCTTGGCTGATCCATCGGAAAACAGACTTCGTAGGTAAATGCAGGCGCCGTATGCCACGATTGAGGCATCGGAGAATCCGTGTTGTTCATAAGCCACTACTCTGTCGAATGTAACGCATCTCGGAATGGCAATGTTGGGCAGCAAGGACATCGATGCTTGAAGTTCTTGCCACTTTTGTGCTGTTTCTTCGTCGACCGGATCATCCCATCCGATTTTGAGTTGCCACAATCGTTGAGCCAGAAGTTTTGCCAATACGATGACCGGAGAGACCAGCCCAAGGGGGTCGAAGAATTTGGCAATCTCCGAGTACATCACCCTTTTGGTGACACGTAGCTGTGATGGAGTTGGTTGGTTTGGATGGTTTGCGATGTACAGGGTATCGGCCGTCGGATCCCAGAGCAGGCCGAGAATCTTGATCGCTTGGTTAATGCCACGTTCTTCTAAAGGTATCATTTTTTCTTGATCTTCTACAGGAATGCACTCGAGAAACTCTTGCGAATTCGAGCACCATTTATGGATCGGGAATCCACCACTTCTTAGGAGCTGCTTCAATTGTCGTTGGGCTTCGATGGCGTCTTCCACCGAGTCTGCGCCGGTGAGCACGTCGTCCATATACGTTTCCTCTTTTACGATGCGAGCGGCGATGGGGAAAAACTCACCTTCTTCATTGACCAGTTGTACCAGACATCTTGTTGCGAGGTACGGAGCGGATGCGGTACCGTAGGTAACGGTACAAAGTTCTAGCACCCGTAGCGGCTGCGACGGGTGGGACCTCCAAAAAATTCGCAGGAAACGTCGATCTTCGGGAGCATGGAATACTTGCCGGTACATCTTGGCGACATCCCCGGAGAAGGCAATCTTGAACTTACGGAACCGTAGAACGATGAAATGCAGATCATTTTGTACAACTGGGCCGACTTGCAGGACTTCATTTAGGGACAGCTGTTCAGACGATGACTTGGCACTTGCATCGTACACGACACGACACTTTGTGCTCGAGCTGGACGGTCAAAGTACCGCATGATGCAGAAGATAGTACCTCTGCTGGTTGGGTTGATCGTTAGCTTCGTTGATTTCGTGGCAATGTCCAAGAGCCTCGTACTCCCGGATGAATTCCACGTACTGCGCCTGTAGTTCGGGATTGTTCATCAGGCGTTTCTCTAACATCAGGAACCTCTTCAAGGCCAAAGCGCGGCAATCATCCAACTGGGAAGACTTTTCGATAAACGGCATCCTCACGATGAACCTTCCGGACTCATCACGTTGGTGTGTTGCAAGAAAGTGTGCTTCGCATGCCATCTCCTCGGTTGATAGCTTCGGTACATCTGGCACTTCCTCGATTTGCCAGAACTTATGCATCATTTGCGCGACATCTACTAGGGAAGCGTGGTTGGAATGCTGGACGGAAATGTTGGAAATCTGTGGCTCGATGATGACACCAGATACGATCCACCCAAGGTGAGTGTCTCGCAACTGTGGCAGGTTGTCTTCCAGGATGAGTTGGCTTGGCTTCAGCAAATCAAAGAACAGCTCTGCGCCGATTAGCAGATCCACTTTGTTTGGCGTGTGGAACTCGGGATCGGCCAGAACCATTCCATCGGGGATGTTCCAATTGACGATGTTGATCTTTGACGATGGTATTGTGCCCGTTACTCTCGGCGTCACTAGGCACTCGAGGCTGGCTTGGAAGTTGGATACTCGGAACTTGAACTTCAGGGTCACTTTGTCCCGGGCGTGGGACCGCAGGGCGTTGATGCCAACGATAGGAACGTTGGCTGGTTGCTTTTTAAGGCCAAGTCGGTTGGCCGTCTCTTCCGTCACGAAGTTTACTTGGGATCCGCTGTCCAACAGGACACGGCATGGATGAGGGTGATTTTTCTTGTCGGACACTTGCACCACTGCGGTAAGCAGCAGCATGGTCTTGGTAGATTGGGTGGTGTTCAATGAACAGGTGGTGGAAACGCGTGGTTCCACTAGGGCAGGAATCTTCTGCACCGACGTCGATGGTTGACTCGGAGCAGCCGGAATCGGTGGCGGGATTACCACTGCTTCCGCGGGAAGAGAAACGTTCGGCGTTTTCTCCTGGCTGGGTGCCCTATCTTCATGGAGCAACGTATGGTGCCGGCGCTGGCACTTGTGGCACACTTTGCTGGATGGGCACCCGAGCCCCCCCCCCGCGCCGCGACACACACACTTCCGATTTCGTCTTCTCGTTCTTCTGGGTTGCGGTCAGGTTGTTCAGGGCAGTACATTGAAAGTGCGATGATCACCACCACAAATACCACACACTTGAATCCCTCCCCCAACCTGGCTCGCCTCTCCCGGGGCTGGGTTTGGTAGGTGGTTGGGTTTGTTTTGGTTGTTGTTCGATGCTGGGCGCATTTTTTTCACAATTTTCCACAGACTCTCGCATCTACTTCAACGACCTCACTACCTTGCGCATACTTTGAACTTCTTCCTTCCTGCCCCCCCCCCCCAGGACTTACGGGTCGACTTGTCCAGGGCCGAAGTTATCAGATACACAATGATGTGCTCCGAAACTCCGGTGATCTGTTGCTGAGCTCGCAGGTATTTATGCGACTCCGCCGTCATTTTCTTCAGGGACAACAACCCACGGATGTGAGTTTCTACTAACACTCGCTTGTTCTCGTACCGGTCCGACAAAATTTCCCAAGCTTGCTGGTAGTTGCCCTCGCTTAGGGGTTTGGCTGGACTTTTGATACGTACAGTGTATGCAGACAACAAGCAGTACGGGAATGTTCAAGAGCTCAAAGAAGCAATCTCATCAGCGTGGAACGAGATACAAGTATCTACATGTCGCCGCCTGGTTGAAAGTATGCCGAATAGGTTGTTTGAACTGATTGAGAACAAAGTAGGTCCTACAAATTACTTACATGCTGCAATCAATGCAAAATCGATGCAAACTGTTTGGAGAACATTAATTTTACGTCTGGTTCTATAGTTATGAAACACAGCTTTTTTTATTACATTATTGAGTAACTTACCAGAACAATCCAAGATATAAAAACATTCTTATAAACATAGATGAATACCATATCCAATCCTTTGCACTTCATTTCTAATATGTATTCGCTTTTATAGTTAGCATAACTATAACTATTGAAGCAGTACAGGTACCTGGTAGAACCGATTGCTCGTCATGGAGGTTATTGGGAATTGCAATTTAACGGATAGGAAAAGGATCCCACCTCCTTTACGTCGTTCGATCGTCGTTCTAATGACCAATCTCACCCTCCGAACAATCACAATACATCCGAAAAAGGCTTTGATATGACTAAGACGGAATGCGAACCACCAAGAGCTAAACGTATCTATAGATAAGACGGTCCATCTGATGTCCGAAGATTACTGAATAAATGCTTTTTTTTCTCCATTCTTTGCAGAAAGCGTTCTTGAGGTGGTGGAAATTGAATGAGCACCAGAACCATCGACTGGAAATTACCGCTAGAGGTAATTTGTAGTTGTTGCTCGAAGAGCACCAACGACATGTGGGAGCCATTAGTGTAGAACGTTACGTGAAACAGGTTTAATAAATTATTATAATTTTGTTTTCGTTAGGAGAAAAAAAAACTCTGAATGTATACCAATTGAATGAAAACTAACGGAATGATTGCAAAAAGATGTGTTTGAGTGTGTGAAAGTTGAGCACAGTACAGAAAACTCGCTACAAAAACCAAAATTATACAAGCTTAAAAGTATAGTTTCCACAATCCGGAGAAAATGTTTACGTGTATGTTTTAGGAATCGAATGAGGGCGATACAAATTCGCACAAGACTCAAGGCAACGAGGGTTATAATTTACCAGGATTTCTTTTCATTATCATGCTTCAAATCAATCCTTCATGTGTAAGATATTTAAAAACAAAAACAAAATGGAGTTTCGGTTTTGTAAATAGATGTAATTATTATGTAATAAATTATTTATTTACTCTGAAAATGTATGTACACGTCATTTTAGCGAGATCAAAGGTAAAAGTAATAGAACAACAGTAACACTAAAATGATAGCTTTTATTCTGCTTGTTCCGCTCTTAAAAAGTGAGACTTAATTTTGTGTACATAACTTTTTTAAAAGGCAATAATCCACAGTGTACATTTTGTTAAGTAGCATTTGTGATTCTACACAAA
The DNA here is from genome assembly GCA_024533555.2 of Aedes koreicus. Taxonomy (NCBI): domain Eukaryota; kingdom Metazoa; phylum Arthropoda; class Insecta; order Diptera; family Culicidae; genus Aedes; species Aedes koreicus. The sequence goes on along the minus strand of JAHHFK020002350.1, from coordinate 544,205 downwards.
ATTCATGATAATAAACCTAATTTATCTTGTGATACGTCCGGGCACTACCAAACTACTATAGTTCTTCGAAATCCATTTAGCAAAAGTGACGCTTGCGATGCTTCTTCAAATACCGTTCGTGGACGAACTCCTTCTCACAAATGTCGCACTTGGCGTTTCGTTCGGTGCCATGAATTTTCTCATGAATCAACATATTCGGACGGTTCGAGAAGCCTCGATTGCAGAACCGACAGGCGAATGGCTTCAAGGAACTGTGCGTCAACAGGTGTCGCTTGTATCCAGACACGTGGGCAAACTGTTTCGAGCAGTATTTACACTGGTACGGTTTCTCTCCGGTGTGAATCCTGGCGTGCACCTCTAAGTAGTTGGGCGTTTTGAATCGACATCGGCAAACAGGGCATTCGAACTGTGGTTCACGTTCCTGTGATGGGTTTTCATGCAACTTGATATGTGCCTGCAAATTACCCTTGCTGAAAAATGTTTTCATACAGATGGAACATTCGAACCGCTCGCTTTGATTATGTACTTTCTGGTGGTTAATTAATGAGCTTGGTTGCATGAAGGTTTTACCACAACGAGAACACTGATACGGACCGACAACTTCCTGCTGGATACCGTTGTGCAATTTCCGTTCATGAAAACGAAGCATAATTCGTTTGACGAATGTCTTATCACACTGCTGACATTTATACAGTTGATCCATATTGATGTAGGTTCTGTGTCGATTGAAAGCCTCTTGGGTTGAATATCTACTGAAACATGTATCACACTCGAACGGCTTCAATCCTTCCAAATCAATCCTCCGATCCGATTCATGCAGCAGTTTGGAATGTTCCACAAGTTGTTCTTTAGTGGAAAATTTCTGTCGACATCCACAGCATTGGTTCTGAGCCAGTTTACGAACCATTCGAGGTTGCTTCTCAGCAAACCGCTCTCGAAAGTGTCTAGTCAATGATGTTTTATTGGAGTATCGTTTGAAGCAAATCTCGCATTCAAAGGGTCTCGACTCATCTATCACACGATTATCCTTATGTTCCCGACGAGAATGTTCCTTCAATTCATCCAGAGTATCGAAGTCTTTTCGACAACCACAACAGCGAGTGTCAGCGGGATCCTCTTTTGGTGCTCGCACCTTCGCACCAATGGCACCCAGTCGCTTGTGTCGATTTAAGGATGTTTTCTTGAAATATCTCTTGAAACATATGTCACATTGGAAAGGTTTTTTCGAAGCGTCAGTTGATCGGTCCGGTACGTGAACGGTTGCTATATGTTCGGCGAATGCTGCCGCCGTTTCAAAATCCGTCCGACAAGCACAGCACGTCGTTAAGACATCCGTTTCAATGGAATCTACGATTATGTCGTCTTCGTCGCGGGTTTCACTGTCGTCCGAGGAAGTATTGTCCAGAACCGTACTATTTTCCTCTTTTTCCCGACAAGCGTTTCGAAGTTTTTCATCAGACTCTCGACACTGCTCCGCCAAATTGAACGCGCCCAACAGACGTTCGATACATTGTTCACAACAGTTTTTCGGCAGTGAATCTTCATTTGATATCTAAAAAAAAAAAAACTTGGGAAAATGGGATATAAACAAAAGAAATAACTTACCACTACTCCGCTGCATGTTGTTATCAAATCTCCAACCGTGGAGACATCTTTTACTTTGAAATTAAGAGGAACAAGTTCGCCTTCAGCTTCGCTGAGACAGACGCGGCACCAGGTGGAAACACTTTCCGGCCTTAGTTCTTCCATCTGATCGTCTATTCCCGGATCCAAACCTTTAGTTTGTTCCTCGCTGTGTTTTCTGTAATCAGCTGTTTATGTTCGATGAGCGGTATCTACAGGCGTGGAGGAAGAAATGTTGTTGACTCTGTCATTCTCACGGCACATCTGAGTTTCCTTCATCCACGCCTACACTGTGAGTGTCGCACATCGATTTATGCTGTCAGTTGGTATGGATAATGAACTCGTCGAATGAATGCATTTGTGTCGTCGCATCGGGGTTCATTGTAGAGACAGGTGGGGTATAGTGACCAACCCATATTAAATTATAAAAATACTCAATATCCAACACTCGAGTAATTTATGATTGGGCCGGAAAGCCAAAATCACGATTTTCATGTTAATGCATTAACTGCTTGCCTAGTACTCAATTTAAAAGCCTTTTATATCGAATGGTTTTACAACAGCCACCGTGTGTAATATTCCATAACCGTCAATTTAAAAGAAATAACAATTAGCAACTAGTTAGCAAATCTGTCAGTTTTGTTGCCGCTATGTGGTATCTCATTGCACGTCAATACACCGTGTCAATATCGGGTGGCGTATGGCGAACGTCGGCATGATATTTTGACATACTAGCAGATGCCGCAACTTCGCCACATCAGTGGGCACCTCGACTAAGTTAACTACACGGCATTAGTGAACGAGCGAGTGCTTGAAAGCGATTTGAAAATTTACACAAAGTTATCGATTAATTTTGCTCTTGACTAAACGTCTATCTGTGGCTTTACTTTAGCATATGGCTTGAAAGCATATGCACTTGATTTAACTTTTCGGCATATTGATTTGATTTGAATATTTGTTTTAGAACGCTATTAATTTTTTTTCCATTCAGAAATTTCGTTACGAAGATATGAATGAAACCGTTTTTTTACGGCGTATTACAATAGTAATCAAACGGTCCAGTTTCTGATTACATACTGAGCTATTTGTGTACCAATTTCCCAAAACCAATTTCACCAAAACTTGTGAAATTTCATTATGATTGGATAACCCTTCATGAAAATATAACCAAAACAGTACCTGAGAGTATAGACACTCAAGTAATAGACCGGCCAACGTGAATCTGGCACAGTTGATGTATCCAAAACAACTGTCAAATCGTATGGAAAATGTTCGTTTTGGATACAACATGGCGGCACGTTGGCAGGTCTATTACTTGAGTGTCTATACCTGAGAGCATATAAATTGTGAGATGAAAATATACTCGTTGCAGTTCAAAACCGAACAAGACCACTCGCACTAATCGATGCCGCTTGCATTCTATAGTGTCGCTTCTGGTGCGTTGTATGGCTCATCAGATGCACCATTCAACGCACTAGATGCGACACTATACCAACAACTATAGCCTAGCAAAGGAAAATAACAAGCTTGTATCATACAAGTAACAAGTTGTGTTATCCCAGATATCGTTTTGAGTTTCGCTGTTATTGCATAACACATTTAGTTATCACCAATAGCTATTTTTGTTATCATATGTTATCATTTCCAACATACAATTTTCGACGATAGTTACTAGTTGAATGCAAAACTATGAATATTACCAGCATTTTTGAACAAGAGTTTATACTTTTTATCAAAAAAATTATTTCAGATATTAGTTTGAGAATTTCATTTCAAATTGATAACATATTTTAATTAATTAGGTTACAAAACAGGATTTTTTTATCCAGATGTTCATAGTGATAATATAATAAGCTATTATTATGATATTCAACAAGTATTTTTTTGTTCTTCGTTCTATTATTTTGGCTGTTTATTCATCGTCAATAATACCATATTCAGTGATCAAATAATGATAACCTGGTATTAGAATTTGTTATCAGTTTGGTATAATCCTTTGCTCGGGTAGACTCTATAGAATTAGAGCAGGATCGATTGGCGCGAGTGGTCTTTTCCGGTTTTGAACTGCGACGAGTTTGTTCAAAAATTACACAAAGTCTCCATTTACTATAACTGCACAATTTTCAACGAACATGTACTTATTTAGCATCTTGAATCCATATCGATAAATAATATTGACGGTTAGGATTGTCTAATAGTTCATTTTATAAACTGTATATATGAAATTTCTATTATTTATGTAATTTTCCCCTTTCCAGCACTTACATAAACAGGTCGTAGAACACTGTTATTGCCAATAATTTCATCACATCGACGAACAATACGTTCAGGGTCAAAGACACACAGCGCAGTAAATTTCAATCGATTTGCAGTCAATCCACAGCGACATGTTTTCGATTAAGTAGTTTTGATCAATATTGTAACACACTCATTACGTCAGTTCCACTGATTTGACATTTGAGTTGAAGGAAAGCAAAGAATTAAAACTAATTCATCAAATCAAGTTGATGGTATCCAGGTATCGGTGTGAGATACCCTCTGTTCGGGATTGTCTAATAGTTCATTTCATAAACTGAATATAAGGAATATCAAATATTTATGGAATTTCCTTTAATTACTGATGAAAATAAGTATCCAGTACCATATTTTCCATTTTTGAGTTCGTAGTCCTGGTGAAGTGTAAGAAGTGTTCAGTCTCCCCATCGGTGGATTAATTCGGGTTTTTCAACTTGGATTCTTCCATAAATTTTTGCAAGATAAGTCCGGGCAAAATCGGTTCCATTTCGGTATCTTAGACGAAAAAAAGGGATACCATAAACAACGATAATTGCAACCTAGTTTCCATTATTCAAACCTGAATCAGTCTATTCGTCATCACGATTGTTTAGCAGGATAACAGAAGAAACAGGTTTATTTTGACCTGAGCAGAAGTTCTTAAGAAGTTGAACATGTTTTTCTCATTTGTTTTTGAACTCCCGGTGGAACGATTCTGTATTTTTTAATTGCTTTATTCATTTTGACTATGATTTCAACACTTTTTCACCGGCGCCAAAAATGAACAACTTATAGACGAAAACATAGAAATTAACTGAATTCAATGAATATAGCATGATTTATTCAGCATAATTTTTGAGTTGAAGAAAAATAATTGATCAACCAAAATACCGAACCAAGTGCCGAACACTTCGGAGACTGTTATACGGCATTTCAACGACTTTTGTTTTAATTGAAGTTAATTTTGCTGAATATTTCTTTAAACTAAATTCAACTAAATATAAGATTTAATTAGCAATGCCAGTTAAAAGACCGTGCATAAACTGTATTTCAACTAATTGTTAAATAGTCGAAGAACGGTCAATTCAGGCTCCTGTATAAAGGTTTTGCATTACTTCAGCTATGCTCAGTTGAATAATGGTGTACAGTACAGCTATTGTTCAATTCAATATAAACTTTTATAAGCTAGGCTGTATAAACGATGTTCCAATTTTTGATAAACTGTTATCCAACTCTTTGTTGGACTGTTCAAATGTGGCTTAATAAAAATACTAAAGTAACTTTTACTAAGTACGTTGTTCAAACAAAATGAAACACTTAAATTAATGTTAATATTTTAATTGAAAACATGCCAGATTTTTTATTCACCTACGAAAGTCGTTATTTACTGCTGACGTTTTTTTGTTGGGTAGGTTAACGAATACTGGTTCAAATAAATGATAAACATTCTGAAACATATGTTTGATTAATTAAGTTTCTTCATTCCATAAAGACGTTCAATAAACTTAAGCTCTTCACTAGCCGGGTTCATTCCTCACTCTGTCTTTCAAGAGGTTATGGGCCCATACGGTGAACCAAGAACTAGCGCAATATCGTTGAAAATCCATTGAAGTAAACTCAAAACTTAATATTCATTACATAACATGTAACGGGGAAATGTAGGGACCATCAGGGCATCCCCTCCTCCCTATTGCAACATTTCGCGGAACGTGGGCGGGCTCTTCGATCCCATCTATTGGGTTTATTCTGTCAATCAAGGGCTGTGAGTGTTAACTTGCTTTTGAAAGGAGATTCACCTTCCAATATTCGCAGGTTTCGGCAATTTACATGCCTTGCGGGCCAGCCCAAACGTCTTTACCCCTTCATACAGGAGCTTGATTATCACAAACAAGTGGAAGCAAACTGGAACAACACTTTCATAGCTAGGCAATCAAAGCGTTTCCTTATTACAAACATTTCAATGACTCGCGAATTACTTCCCAACAAACAATCACTCATTAAATAAACATCATTATGGCGATTTAATTCAGCAGCGTGTTGAATAATCTCTGCACTATTTTCAATCACAACTTTTGTTCAGGCATTATTCACACAAATTTGGAGAAGTTATTAAGCTGTCGTCAAGTGCGTTTGGACACTGTCAATTGTATATGCTTAAGAAGCAAGTTTGCAGCAATGGAGTTCAGCTGATAATTGAATAACCGCTGTTTAAGTGCTGCACAGAACTTGAGGTTAATTCCGAGAGTCAAAGTAACCTTTTCTTGAGCTAAGCGAGTTTTTTTTAAGAATAATATATTCTCTCCTCGTTAATTATTAGTCATGATGAAAATTTTCTTCAACATCATTAAGCATATTAGCAAAAGCTGGGGTGTCTTTTATAGAACTTTTGTTCAACTTTTTTAAATTCTCATAAAACTTTCTTTGGTTTTTTTTGTATGATTTTCCATACGATACAGACATTTTATACTATGCATATTTAATTTGATATTATTATACATGTACACTAACAGAAACATTATGTAACATTTATTTATTAACATTTAATAGCGAGATTTGAACCATCAACCTTCGTATCCTCAGCTACGTGACATAACAACTGCGCTATCCTAGAATTGAATGAAGTATAAACGAATCGTCTATATAAGCTCAATATTATATATTGAATAGTAGCAGAAGTGATGCTTTAATTGAGCTACATTGATATTCTATTTATGACGTTGTCTGTAAATAAGCAACAGCAGTGCTCAATTAATCCTTCTAAATGTTGTTATTAAACGTCTGAATTAGCAAGCTGTACACAAGCTTTGATATTGGATGTTCGGTTTTACTACGTGCATTACTGACAAGGGCATGTTGAACAAGAGACGATTAAAAGATATGACAATGTTTTCTGATGTTATTTGTTAACACTGCGCTGTTTTCTATTCGGATGGGCAATGTAAAGAGTAGCCTGTGAGCTATTTGCTCCAAGCAGTTGACTATAATTTCAACTCTTGAAAACAGGTCAATACTTTTTCACCGGCACCAAAAATGAACAACTCATAAACGAAAACATAGGAATTAACTGAATTCAATGAATATCTATATCATTTATCCAGCATAACTTGAAGTTGAAGAAGAAATATTGATCAACCAAAATTACGAACACTTCGGAGGCTTTACTACGGCATTTAAACGACCTTTATTTTAATTGTAGTTTATTTTGCTGACTATTGGTTTAAACCACAGCTATTATTCAACTAAATATAAGGTTTAATTGGCAAAGCTAGTTAAAAGGCGTTGCATTAGAGGCATAAACTGTATTTCAACTAATTGTTCAGTGGTTGAATAAAAGTCAATTAAGACACCTGTGTAAAGCTTTTGTATTATTTTTCTTCAGCTTATAATTGGATCAGTTGAATAGTGATGTACATTACAGCTATTATTCAATTCAATATCAGGTTTTATTAGCTAGGCTATATAAACGATGTTTAAACGGATTTATAAACTGTTATTCATCTCTTTGTTGAACTGTGTAAATTTAGTTACATATAAATACTAAAATAGCTTTTACTAAGCATGTTATTCAAACAAAATGAAACACTTGAATTAATGTTAATATTTCAATTGAGAACATGGTTATTCAGCTTATATTTCAGCCAGATTTTTTATTCAGCTACGAAAGTCGTAATTCAGCTTTAATAAAGCATGTATGCTTATTTACTGCTTTCGTTTGTTTGTTGGGTTACATTTGCGTTGTACGCATGTATTTGTGATGGTTTTTTATGCTCTGAACACTGCATGCTGTGCGTTTGACTGTCAGCTTTCTTTTGTTTACTTGTTTGTGCGGTTCAAATTCTGCGTTTTCAAAATGTCGCGTATTGAAAAGGAAGTGAAAATTAAGGTTCTGGACACATGGCTAAGTGAGAAGGGTATTACTATGCGAAAATTGGCGAAGCGGTTTGGAATTCATCATGCGAGTGTTAAAACCATCATTAATAAGTTTGGGGAACACTATTCTTTGGATGAGCTACCAGGAAGAGGCAGAAAACCCGGTTCTTCCAACCCGAAACTGGAGCAGAAAGTGGTATCTCTAATCATGAAGAACAAATCAATGTCAATACGTGATTTGGCCAAAAAAGCAGGAACGAGTGTCGGAATGATCCAGCGTATCAAGAGGTGAAACCACCTGAAGACCTACAAGAAGCAGAAAATCTCGAAACAAAGTGCAGAACAGAAGAAGCGAGCAGCAACAAGGGCCCGGAAATTGTATTCGCGTCTTTTGCAGCGTCCGGATGCATGCGTTTTGATGGACGATGAGACCTATGTAAAGGAGGACTCAAAAACCCTTCCAGGTCCACAATACTTTACTGCCGTCGTTGGGGAGGATGTGAGCGATGCGGACAGGTCGATTCAAGTGGAGAAATTCGGTCAGAAAGGTACTGGTATGGCAAGCAATATGTTCCTGTGGTTTGAAGTCAACCATTTTTTACACTACCGGAACTATAAATGCGGAAATCTATCGATCTGAGTGTCTCCAGAAGAGATTGTTGCCTTTATATAAGAAGCATAGTACACCTCCACTGTTTTGGCCGGATTTAGCGTCGGCTCACTATGCCAAAACCACTCTCAATTGGCTTGCGGAAAAGGGTATAGATTTCGTTGAGAAAAATATCAATCCACCAAATTGCCCTCAGCTTCGACCCATCGAACGTTACTGGGCAATCGTGAAGAGGGTCTTCAAGGAGACTGGTAAGGCAGCTGGGAACATGCAGGAGTTCAAAAAATTTGGGCTCAAGCGTCCAAAAAATGCGATGCAACACTTGTCCGGAACTTGATGAAGAGCATTCGATCCAAAGTTCGAAAATTCGTGAAAGAATAACTTAAATTTCATCCGGTCTTCATTATGTTCAAGTTTAACCTCGTACAATAAAGGATCAATTTTTTGTATGAATAAAATATCGGTTTTCAACATAATTTGAAAGAAAGTTTGTGGATAGCTTATTCTCGATACACTCCTTATTCTCAGGTTTCGCGTAAGTGTCTCTGCTTACGGGACTGCCCACACGTGTTTGCCCCTTCATACAGGAGCTTGATTATCACAAACAAGTGGAGGCAAACTGGAACAACACTAGGCAATCAAAGCGTTTCATTATTCCAAACATTTCAATGACTCGCAAATTACTTGATCTCACCAAAAAAGATCTAATCTAATAAACAGGCCTTATAACTGGTCACTTTCCGAGCCGATAACACTTGAAGCTGATAGGAAAACTTCAAGATGGATCATGTCGATTTTGTGACATGGATAAAGAGGGACACTTGACATTCCACTACCCGGTATGCTACAGAAAAACAAATAAATGATTGATCAACACACTGCGCGAGCCCTTTCAAGGATGGGAGACCAACCTCAGTACGGTAGTGCACTTTATTCGTTGTGTTATACCGCCCTGGGACAACGCTTTAAGTCAAACATTGGCGATCGCTTCTTGCAATAGTCATGCGTTATGCTGGCAATATCTAAAGCAAAAAAATAGGGGATATGTCATAACAGATCTAAAAGTTGGTGGCAGTGATGAAGATACCCGGCATGGATTAAAAATCCCAAACAACAATAGAATCCTAATCAAATCGTTTTTTCCGGGGTTCCAACGAAATATACCTGTTTTTTTCCTTCTTTCAAATTGTGGGCCATCTCCCGGTGGGTGCCGAACAGTGGTGTTTCTTTAATCTAGCGCAAAGCGAAGCCACCATGTGCCTTTTAAGCATTTTACATGATGCCACTATAATAGCGAAGAACAATCCTTTCAACGGTAAATTACACTAAAACTAGTGTACATTCTAAGCTAGTAAACCCCCAAACACCATGCTCAAAGTTTAGAAATTAGTGTTGCAATGCTATCATATACCTAACCCTATCAAAGTATAATACTTAATATGATTTTGTAGACAGATGACTGCCACACCTCCATGCCATCTGAAAAATCTCGGAAATCGTCACCATCAGCATGACTCGTGAGATTTATCAAACCATGTAAGCGACCCCTTCTGCCTTCCGTTTGACGCTTCACCATTGCCTGAACAACACGTAATCCCAGATTCCAACAAAAAAGCGACAACAATGACGACGAACCTGACCAATAATGACGTCGCGAAAGCGGTTGATGTTGTTGTAGCTTTCCGAGTCGATCGATGTGCCACATGAGACCGAAGGGAAGCTGGGGCTTACTGAAATTTTCGTTTCCGTAAAAATTGAGGCGAATGTTCGGTTTACTTTTTGTAGTCCTGAGGGACAATTTTTCTCTAAAAAAATAAAGTTACAAGAAGGAATTATGTTCTATATAGCATACGTAATTGGTAAACATAGAAACACGGTAGAGTTACCAAGCGCAATAGAGCGTTATCAAATGATCTATAAGACTACTTATCATAATATATCATAATGATTTGGTTCTTTATCCCATTGCAACATTAGGAGTATGCAGTATTAGGATAAGATACAAGACGACTCCAATCCAACTATCGGTGCGCACCACGTTTCACTACGCGGCATTCGCGGGTGATACGCCTCCAAGTTGCTTCACAGAACCGGTATAAAACTATTAGCAGCACACCATCGGGACACTAGTTACAGTTTGGTGCCCAAGTTGAAAGCAACAGAAAAGTAGTAGATCTCAAGGTTCCTTCCTTAAAAACTAAAATTCTAACTAAAGTTTACTATTAAGTGTGAATATACTTTAATAAAGTGCAGAGAAATTTAGTGAACCATGGCGACCATTGTGCTGTACCATTTCCCCATGTCACCACCGTCCCGATCGGCTCTGCTGGTGGCTCGCAACCTCGGATTGGATGTCGAGGTATGTATGCGGGATGGTTCAGTGATTTTTTGAATGAAAAAAGCAAACATCTAACCGCAAAGGCGGCGTGTGATGATAAATGTACCCGAAATATTTGCAAAGTCATGGTGACTCAGCAGGTATTTGAAGATGCTGTGGTAAAAAGTGTGAGGTGTAAATGGAGTAGAGAAACGAAAATGTGATAGTGAAATGAAATTAGATTCCCTACAATGGCATTGCTGCAAAAAATGATAAAACTCTTTTTTTTTTTCAAATAGCATATATATATACTTTCGTTCGAACTTAAACTGTTCTTTCGTTTCGTGTTTGAATTTAATTAACTCAATATTGTAATGCTGGGAATTATAACCTCTATGGTAAGGGACGCGTGGCTCGTTAATGAAAGAAACTGTTAGCCACTATTCTCATAAGGACTGTATAGTTAATTTTGGATAAAGAGACAAGTTGATTTTGCTTGCGTATTTTTTTGGGAGTTTAAATTACAATAATAATGATCTTTAATTATGCAATGATCAAATAACAGTAATATTTATCTAGTTATTCGTTGACTTCGTTGACCCCCTTTTTTATTAATGTTCCACATCAGGTTTTGGACAACTGTTTCATTGATGCTTCTGCTCACATTTACCAATTTTTTTTTTGAATTTGTCGACGTCAGCGGCTCCTGTACCTATCTAGTTTTGCTTTCATCAAAGCTTCTCTTCAAACTTGACTCCGTTTTTGCGATGCCAGTCCATAATGACGCCAAATCAGGTCAAAACAGTGTCTGACCTTTGTGCTTTCGGGAGAGCGGTAAAACTTTTTTGCAGACATTCCTTATGGTATATTTCGGCACCCCTGGTCACGAGAGTGAAAAAAGGATTAAGATTTCATACAGCATTGACAAATTGCATGCCAAACTAGTAATTTATATATTTTTTTCACCAAAAAATACTTTTCTGAGAAGCATTTTGTTGTGCAGCTAAACATACGAATTGTCATCCACAATAATGCACATTACCTACTCAAAATCTCTTGTAATTTGCCACGTTTGGGACATTTTTGCTTTTTTTGGTCTTAAGAGAGCCACGGGCCTTAGCGCGCTGAACCATTCCGAATGATGTTTAACTGTTTTTTCACAATCTCAAATCGACCACTCCTCTTTTCTTTCAAACTGCACTCACATCTTTCTGTCCAAATCTGGTTAAGATGGAACAAGTTTTCGGGCACGACAGGGTAGATCCTGCAAAGTATTATGTGTCCCAAATCGTTTAAGCGTATTTTGAACCGCATGAACGCTAACTTCGTCAACATAAGAGAATACTTTTTTATGTTCTGTCTTTGAATGTTTGGACCCAACGACCTTATATCATATAATTATAATTGTAATATTATTAACTAGGAAACTGCCCCCATATTAATCTCATTGCTCCTATATTCATCCTACGATGAATCAAACAATCGGGCACTTGAAGGATCGATTTCGTTTTCTAATAATGTTTGCTTACGTTAAATAACTACAACAAACATTACTACTAATCCTTCAACTACCCAATTGTTTGATTCATCGTAGGATGAATATAGGCACAATGAGATTAATATGGGGGCAGTTCCCCTATGATGTAAAAAATCACTATTGGAATTACAGAAGGTTTATTACTATTACATCGAAAGAAAGAATTTATATTGGATATCTTAAATTGAATTTAAGGACAACCTCATTACGCTCTCTCTGAAGGAAATCCGGATAATAATGATATATAGCATAACGAGAAAACAGATTTCCAGTAGCTCTACGTCAACACTTCGTACAAACCCCATAAGGCTGTCCCTTATAGGTAGTTTCTTTTTATCAACATCAGCTCGTTATAATTCAACCTTGTTAGCCATCCGTCTTTAATCAAACCAACATGAAAACTTTTATAGAAAAACAGAAGTTCAGTAACCTTAAGGTAGAACAGAAATAATTGATTTTTGGTCACCTCAACTTCTGGCATTCATGAGCGAAGGCTGATGGTGTGGCCTCAATTAATAAAACTGAAGCCTTGACCCCGCTTTTCGTTGGTGGTAGTTAATTGATTCAGAGGAAAAAAAAAACCCTTCCATGTTGGTGGGACAGTAAACATTTCAGTTCACCTTATCTCCAACGCCCATCTACCACATGGGGGTGTGCTGAAGGAATTGGCGCCCAGAGAAATCGATACTTTGGTCACTTCGACAAAACAATGTAGACCGTTGCTGGAACGAATGAATATTTTATCGCCACCCATTCATGCAAACCAGTCGTTTTAGTAGGGGCTATATCTGTTTAAATAATGCATATGTGAAAAATTCAGCTTTTCGACAATCGTTTTCTATTAATTAACATTTTCAACGAATGTGGTTCTCTTTTCTACAGGTTAAAATTCTCAATCTGATGGCTGGTGAGCACATGCAGGAAGATTTTCTAAAAATCAATCCCCAACATACAGTGCCCACAGTCGTTGATGATGGATATGTCCTGTGGGAATCGAAAGCAATTGCCACTTACCTTGTAGAGCAACACAAACCGGACAGTCCGCTTTACCCAGCGGATCCGAAGAAACGAGGAATTATCAACCAGCGCTTGTACTTTGATTCCACTGTCCTGTTTGCACGTGCGTATGCTGCCATCGCTCCGGTTTTGCGCCAGGGAGCCACCACTATTCCGCAGGAGAAGAAGGATGCTCTCAAGGAGGCTCTCGGGACACTGAACGGTTACCTCGACGGACAAGATTGGGTTGCCGGAGAGAATACCACCGTTGCCGATCTGTGCCTATTGGCGACGGTTTCCTCTCTTGAGGTAGGAAATTTAACGGTTTTTTTTTCAACTCCATTGCTTATCAAAGTTTTCTTATAGAAACTCGGCGTTGACATGAGCGAACTACCGAACATAACTGCCTGGTTGGATCGGTGCAAATCTTTGCCGGGATACGAGGAAAACGAAGAAGGTGCCAACATGTTTGGAGGCGGCATAAGCTCTAAGTTGGAGGAACCTTTCTAGATTATGTTTATCTAAGAAAATCATTAGGTAATTCCATCGTTTATGAACAGCTTTATTTATTTAGAGTGTATTTGTTGTTGATAATCAAGTCAAATAGTTAAAAAAAACAAAAACAAACAGAACTTAATGTGTAGCTATTTATCGAAACGTAAAGATAAATATTCCTCACGGTAAAAATGCAATAAAGATATTAGTACTAATGCACTGAGCACTAACTGGCAAACAGATATTTTCTCGTTAACAAAAAGAAAAAGAAAACACAAAAGAAGGAAAAAGAACTTCTTCTCTTTGGAGCGTCATCCAGTTATTCGATTCGAATGGGTATCTGAAAGGCATGATCATTAACAGGTAAATTTTAAATACATTTATATTCACATTAACATACCTTCATGGTCATTTTCGGCGAACGCCTGTTTAAGCAATTGAGCTGCATTTATAAAAAAAAGAAAATTTAACCATGTAAGACGAACATCAACCAAAAACTAAGTTTATACTTACTCATTGATTTCTGAGGTGCTGGGGGACCTTCTTTGGATCGCCTTTCGATCGTGATCCTTTCCACTTCTTCTCTGCAGAATGCGAAATGTTCTCGTATTTTCGTTTGATTCCACGTTCTGCCTTTGGGCTGCTCATGCCCTTCGACGTCGACTGACATGTTACATTGCGGCAAAACGTCAGGTATTCCACCAATTCCGAGCACAGAACGACAGATTTGGGTTTGAAAGGGGCTCTCTTGCTCTCTTGAATTGCATTCAGGATGGAATTGCCCGAATAGGGTAGCAACGCCGTACTGCATTTGTTTGTTCGCATATCTCTGGATTTGATCATTGTAGTTGGCATGGCTGCTCGTTCATCAACTGCTCGTTCATCAACTGCTGGAGGTTTTTGGAACCATGTTCGATAGTCTTTGTCGTACGGTATAAATCGATAGCACTTATTCCGTTGATTTCGAATGATTTGTCGCTTACGTTCGGCCTGGTAAATTCGCATTCGGAATTCACGCTCATCCCAGAACGAACAAATTGGACGGTACCTTGCCAGTGGCACAGCTTTGTTAAATAAATACTTTTGTGGATCCCACAGGGATACAGGAGGATTGTAGAGAACGAGATCCGAACAATTGGCTTCGCTTATATCGGGTGCGATTTCATCAGAAAGAGCCGCACGCAATTCTTCTAAATCATTCATGAATTCTTCATTCTCGTTCTGCGCGATTGTTTGCTGAGTACATCCATGTTGAGAATCCGGAAGCGTACATTGAGTGAGGGTCAAACGATCGCTATCATCGTGTATAGCAGCATAGAAATCCGTATCAGCTGTGAAGTACATACCACTCGATTCATCATTAAAACTTTCCAAATCGGTGAAATTTACATCTTCGCCATTCCAAGAAAGGGTAGTCGTTTGACATACGACTTGAGAATCGATTTTTTGATTTGCATCGATGACGTCATTATCTACTTGAGCGTCCGGAAGTAGAGATGAGTCAACAGTTGAACGCAGAATACTACAGAGCAAGGATACCCGTTTGACATAGGGTACTATGGTGCGGCAATTGTTTGTTGGAATACGACTTTCAACGTTCTGTAGGAGATACTGCTTTAGATGGGTATTGATAGTGATACATTGCATTTTTCGACCGACATACGGAATCAGAGATCGACATTGGTTCGATTTGTAGGCACTTGAGCTGAAATATAGAGGAAGAAGCATATTATCTCATCACAATTGTTTGATAAAACATTGCTTTAGTTATCATAATAATAATCAATTAACTCGCGGCAAAGCGGAAAAACACTCTTCCCTTATTTTCTGACGGAATTTACTAAATCAGCTTTTTTCAAAAAAACGTGGGCGGAAATGTACATCAGACTTAAAACTGATTGGGCATTACATTAATGCATGAGAGACGAAATACACGATGGGAAGAGGCTCAGCTAGGCAGAGGCTAGCCTCTCACCACGAGTTCAGTTTGATGGCGATGAAATCAAGGCGGTGGGCGAATTCACGTATCTGTGCAGTTGGTGACCGCCGAAAATGACATCAGCAGAGAGACACAATGACGCACTATGTCTACCAATCGTGCCTACTACTTTGGACTCCGAAGGACAAACTTCACCCAACTACATAGTTGACCATCTACAAAACATGCCTTAGGACCGGTAGCCCTCTACGGTCACGAAACATCGATAATGCTCGTGGAGGACCATTGCGCCCTTGGTATGATCTACGGAGGAGTGCAGATGGAAGATGGAAAGTAGAGGACGCGAGTGAACCACGAATTGTTTCAGTTTCAGAGAGAACATCCCATCGCTCACTCCGCAAAAAAAAAAACGGTCGATTACGGTGGACTAGGCATGTCGTAGGTCGTAGGTCGGACGACATCCCAGTTAAAGTAATTCCCGATAACGAACCTACGGGCACAATAAGAAGAGACGTACAACGACCAAAGTAGATCGATCAAGTAGAAGGCGTCATGCGGACCCTTTGCAGACTGCGAAGTGCAGCCATGGACCGGATAGAATGGGAATAACTTCTGTGTACAGCAGAGGCCGCCCTGACCTTAGCCTGATTGCAAAGGAGAATAAGGGTTCCGACCGCAACGAAAGACTTCATACTCGAGGTCGAAATCCTGGATCGCACAGGACGATTACATCATAAAGTCGATCCGATACGCTTCAATATCAGAATTCATTCCACTAGCAATTTTGGTAGAAGTTTACAATACTTTCCTTGGAAATCGTAGATACATCAGGCAATAATTGATAATTTTCTAACGGTATAGAATACTACGACTACAATGAACGGTGCAGCGGAAGTCGTATTGCTGGTTGCATATCCGGCGGTTTAGCAGCGATAATTTTATTTAAAGATTGCATTTATTTAGTCGCGACTGCATGGAATTAATTACGAGTCAACGTTGAAAATTTTTATGTTTACGAATGAACAAGCTAGTGTAGTTGGAGGCGGCCTTTGGTGAGATCTATCTGATTTTAGACATACTACAAAAACAAATTTTTTAAATACTGAATACGTGCCAGATTTAGAAACTTTTAGTCGTTGGTTTTGCAATCCAGAGATCAAGGGTTCGTTTGTTTTTTCAGGTGGAAAATTTGTTCGACTTCCCTGGAGCATAAACTTATCATTGTGCTTGCCACACAGTATACGATTGGAAGCTGTGGATGGAAAGCCCTCAAGTGGGACCTGTGGAAGTATTGCCCTTTGCACCGAAAATTTTACTGTAATTTCAGCGCCATCCTTTGCGCCACTTCGGTGGTTTATTGAATCCGGTTTCGCGTTTTCAGCGTACTATTCTTTGGATCATAAAAAAGTGAAGGCCGTAGACACTAATAAGATTGAATGGCGCTTAAATTACAGTAAAATTTTCGGCGCAAAGAGCAATACTTCAATGAACAGTAATTAGAGCGGCAGGCAAAGCCCCATAGGGCATATAGAGCAAAGTAGAAGAAGAGCCCTTTGGATTCTACCGCACTCAATTATACTCTATGCCCAGGGGAGTCGATATAATGTCCAACCCGAAAAAATCCTATGTCGAAAGCAATCGATCCTTGCCCTAGTAGCACACTTGTTGCCATTCGGTTGAGATATCATAAATATGACTGCTAAGTAATAATCAAGTGCTACTTGGGAGACTGCTCCAACACAATCTTGTATTGTAGCGGTGCCTATTCCAGCTGAGCTAAATGAAGGCCCTTAGCTTAGGTTACTGCCCCAACTTTGAACACATCGAACTACACATACATTTTAAGGAATTTAGAGCTCCCTCACAATCAGATGCAAATAGGCATCCAGAAAAGTGATTACACTTTTAGAATTCACATTCACATAGTTGACCTTGACACGCCTTTGATCAATATATATAATTTGTTTGATAATTCCAAACGATCTTTCCGCCTGATGAATCATGTAGGCGAAATTAACACTTTAGTTTAGCGGACCTATGCTACGCAAATACACCCGAACTAATTTTGGCAAGCTCTTGATCTTATTTCGGACGACGTTAATTTCGTTTCTGCATTCTGTTTTTTTCCAATTGTTGTCCGGGAGACAGAAAAGCAACTCCGAGAAATGAAAAAAATGTTAAAATTTTCAAAGTTGAAAAACAGAATCTAAGGAAATTTATGGATGTGACCATATATTCTTTGTCAGAGAGAATCATGTCAATTAGATGATTATTATTTTGTGATTGGAGTACACAAAATTAGAGGTGGGTTATATTAAGGATGTAACCGCGAGGTTCACGTAGAACCGCGTTCGTGTATAGTAATAATGGCATCGTCTAATTTATACAAACATATACCTGGTTGGTTAGTATTGAAATGTTTTTATAATTTTGCATTGACTCGTCTTTTATGAATTTTGCTTCATATTGCACTTTCGTGGCCCTTTTATTTCTGGGCTAAGCTCTTCCACGCTAGTATATAGACGAGTCCTATCGGATAGGTGGACTCTTGTTCTTCAAAATGATGTGGTGGATGAACCACGGAGGTAAGTTCTCAATTTCTAGAAATTTGTGGAAAAATCCTACGTTACGTTTCTCAGTTCTCAGTTTTAATGAAAAACCTTTGTATACTTTACCACTCTCGATTGAGTGCCTCAAACAATCCAAAGGTTAAATCACGAAAATTTCGCTTAAACACAAACCCTTTTATTGTATAATTTAATTGGTCATCCTAAAAAGGACGGCAGTTATCATACGCGTTAGCAATTAATTTATATTTCTGGTTGATTTGGCTACCAGGACACCATTATGAGCTATATCCACTCCGTGTAATAGTTTATAAAACTTCCCGACGCTGGGAATGCCCGACGGCAAGATAGTTGGGATGATTCTAGTACTTTATTTGTCACAAGCATCGTTTCTTTGAGGTTTTCAGTGGCCCGAAATTTCATCATTGCAATGGGTAGACATGGACACCGGCACCTATTCGATTAGCCGGTCTTGCAAGACTCTGTCTCCCATGCCACAACCGGGCGGACTGTGCTGGGTGGGCAAAGCCCTGTCCGAACCACGTGCTTAGAGTAAATGTCACTAAACACTGAAATCATTTCGGTTCGTTCCGTGTGCTACATACTAGCGTTAATAGCACCAAAATTCAGTACGAAGCAAATTTCATAAGAGGGGACGAGCTTCAGTTATGAAATCAATCTCCGGTTGCTTCATGAATATAGTTTCATTCACCACGAAGATATGCTGTCTTCGTGTGGTTGGTCCTATCTCCTGGTGGAATTTCCTGTAGTATCACTAGTTTCGTCTTCGCAATCTGGATCGATTGGGCCGCATTGGATTGGACGGAAATCCACGACTTGGGAAGAAAAAATCACGTCACTTGTCTGGCAGATAGCGCTCCCTTCCACTTCGTCTCAACGTTTGTGATTCTGGTAAGTCTGGAACTTGATGTTCAGAACATGTCGGAACTTCATCGCTTTCATCGCTATAATATAATCGGTATAATTACTTCATTGATCGTTTCTGCATCTCTTGGCATAATTGCTTGATCGATCGTCTCAGCTTGCACAACTTCCCTTGGAATATAAGCGGTTACATGAGTTGCGATTGGGTATCGAATGGGCATGCAATCGAACGCTTTTGCATCCCACTTTTTGCCTTTTTGGTTCGGGATTTGCGCCATTACCGGTGATCCAAAAACACGCACGTGAGCAGGGTCAGGCTTCCTACCGCTCCAAGCTTCGTCAGGTGTCATTTGATGTCCTTTGGTTGGCGATCGATTAATCAAATACACAGCTGTTGATGCCGCTTTGGCCCAGAACGCTTTCAGAGAATTTGCCTGGAACAGCATACATCTTGCTCTTTCAACGATGGTTCGATTAAAGCTTGTTCGCGATTTAATCTGGACAGATTAAATTTGGAATAAAACAAATTTGCTGTTAGTTCAATCTAAGATGCATTTTTTAAATGAATAAAATTATGCATTATTAGTCATCTTAAAACTAGTTACAGTTACTTAATTAGACTGCACGAAGAAACTACGAACTTTTGAGGTTACTCCAGCCATAAGGGTCTGTGCAGACTCTTCTGCAATCGATTTAGCTGCTTTTGTCCAAGATTTTCGAAATTTTTCTATAGTTGTAGCTTGTTGTTTATATTGAGGGATTTCTCTCTTCACGAGAGCCCAATACCGCTCGATAGGTCGCAACTTCGGGCAGTTCTTTCGGTACAACATGGACTCCATTCGCTTTATACCATTCCAAAACATCTTTGGCGAAGTGACAAGATGCCAAATCAGGCCAGAATAGCAAGGGGGCGTCATGACTGCGTAGGAATGGTAACAATCGCTGCTTTAGGCATTCTTCACGGTATATTTCCTTGTTTAACGTTCCGGTAGTGATGAAGCTTTGGCTTGCTCGACCACAGCTGCATATTGCCTGCCAAACCAAATATTTTTTTGGGAAACTTGGCCTTTTTCTTCGTGCTGAAATGCTCCTCTACGCCGTTTCGTTGCATGGCAGTATAATAAGACATTCCGGGAAGCTGTTTAAAGTCTTCCAGCACATAAGTTTCATCGTCCATTATCACGCAGGAAAACTTCGTCAACTATTCTCGATACAACTTGCGAGCCTGGGTTTTAGCCGTCACATTCTGTTTATCATTACGGTTTGGTACAGTTTTCACCTTGAACGACTTCATACATTGCCGGTGCTTGGAAGTATGCACGAAAGTTAGGGACATTTTTGTTTTTCTAGCTACAGTACGTACCGAAAGATCTGATCTCTTCTGCACTATTTGCTTCACCTTCGTGTCCTTCTGGTGGTTCCTGAGATCCGTTTTGACGTACACTCAAAAAACAATGCACCTTATATTTAAGTGCAATCACCTATAGATTTGGGCAAAGTGCAAAGTTATTGCTCCGTATTGGTGCGGCAATTATTTTTTATTAAATGTGGTCAATTAACCATATGTGCAATAAATGTATAGTTTTTAAGTGCAAGAGCTGAATAGATATTAATTTTAGTGAACGTGGATTGCATTAACTTGTCCTAGCAAAAATCAAGTGAGTATTTTAATACGTTTTATGTGAAAAGGTGCATGGATTTTATTTTTTTTATTAAAAATTTAGTATTGGATTTTTTGTACTTTTCAAGTAATAAAACGAAATGTGTGGGAATAAAAGAAGTTTTATTTGTACCATCATAAAAAAACTTCATTACTTTTTGAAACTATCGCGTTCAGCAGCTCTTCTGCGGGAATGGCAAAAATGCTCGGCAGATCTGAAATATTCACAATAAACACCGTTCACATAGCAAAGAAGAACATCTATAGTAAGTTATTACCTTCAAACAATTCAGTGACTTCCGCTGGCAAACCAAGTACCTAAACCACCACACGGTAAACTTCACTTTGCTTCTCCATTTTGCAGTTTTTTTCTTAGAACGATAGGTCGCAGCTGATTGTTTTTCGCACACGGTTTTTTATTTCGTTTTAAGTGCGAAGATGGATAGAATAGGGCAAAGTGAAAACACACTTGAATGACATTTCTCACTCCATTGAAAATTATGTGCGGACCATATCAGTTTCATTGGAAACGAATCTGTGTATTAAGTGACGGGTGTTAAAAATTATGTGCGGCATATGAAAATCATACTGGCTCACATGATTTCAATTCAAGGCAAAAATTGACCGATTGTGCCAATTTTAATAATAAAAATTATTGATTTATTTTCAGTGTAGGACTACGTCGTATTGAAAACACTGAAGTACACGTTCGAATTGCGAAAATTTTGAGCGTCACGAAAAATATATATAGGTTTTGAACGTTAATAACTAAGTTATTCCACGATTGATTCCCAATGGGTTACCACCATTCGATCGGAACATTTTCTACGCTTCGATTCCAATATTTAAATCTATTGACTTTTTAACATTCTACTATTGAAATTAACGCAAATATAAGGTGATGTGTTATAATGCCGATTTTTCAGAGTAAATTTACTAAATACACAGTAGTTTCCATGCACAGACTTCATATTTAAGTAAGGAATCGTCTCCTATGCATCAGGAAAAGATATTTAAGGGGAACTAAGTTGGAATTTTCCTTCAGTCTTTCAGCGATCTCGAAGATGTTGAGTCAGCGCTCGGTTACGCACCGTCAAGTCGACCATCGATCGACTCTATTGCTCCAAGTAACATGTGTGGCTGTGACAAATTTGCAGTCGGATTGCAGCTCCCACTCGGTCGCATTCACACCGTCTGCTCTGGAAGGGCACTACACCGAGTGCGTTGGTGCCGGAGCCCCCGTCTACTTCGCTGAGGTGATGGAATACCTGGCCCGGTGAATTGCTCGGATAGCGGGAAATGGGGATGGTGAAGCACGTTTGATAACCAACAAACGACATATATGTCCATATCTCGACTCTGTTTGGATAAGGTTTTCTCCCTGAAAAGGGCATTTTTTTTGCATAAGGTGATGTGAATTTAACCTCCGAACCATACAACGTGATGATTTCATTTCCTCGCTGGTGTTTGGCTCAACTAGTGAGGCCCGTCCCCTTTTGTAAATTTTTTCGCATTGCTTTTGTGCTACCGTCTTCCTTCCATGCAACGGTACCCGATGCCATTATACAGAAAAGGCCCTTGCATGGCTAGCAGTCATTTGTGAAACGTAGCAGCTCGAGGAAACATGAAGAGCAAGTTAAAGTCCCGCTCGAATCGCACCGGTTTGCAGTTACCACTCGGTCGCATTCACCGTCTGCTAGAAAGCGGTAACTACGCCACGCCGAGCACGTTGGTTCCGAAGACCCCGTCTACTTCGCCGCGGTGATGAAATACCTGGCAGTTGAAGTGCTCGAGTTGGCAGGAAACGCCACCCTTGACAAGTAGACCAGAATCATACCACGTCACATGCAGTTGGCCATCCGCAACGACGAAGAGCTGATAAAACTTTTCTCCGGTGTGAAGATTTCACAGAGTGTTGTACTTTTCAGGCTGTCCTGCTGTACAAGAAGACCAAGTGAAAGTTCAATTGGAACCATGTTCACCCCGTCAACTAAAATCCGTCCTTTTCAGGACGAACAAATTGATTTGCCTATCTAAAGAGTTAGTTTATTTGAAGTTTCTCTTGCGCTCATCCAAATTTATATTACCACGCACCGGGATTAACATGGCATAGCTTAAAACGTCGCGTCCCGGAGTATGTGGACAAGCACGTTGGACAACTAACAAACGAAATATTAGGAGTTAATTCGAGTCGAACTGAAACACTGACCATGTGTACACATATTGTACTTCCTAGTTGTACATAGTGGATGAATTAATAATAATAATAATAACGACATTCATTACGCATTACGGGTACTTTGCGTACAACCCCAATGGGCTGTCCCTTCTAGTTTTTTTAGGAGCTTGCAGGAAAACCAAGCTATTTTGCAAGTTTTCTTACTGACAGTGCTCCCGAGTCGGAAATACCAATTTATGGTCATCTTCAGCAATCGTTGATAATACGGTAGACCATTTTTCCATTTTTATGCTTCTAAACCCTCGTCGGACAATTCAATACCACCTGTTCCCGAACTTCTTACAATGTCTGCACTTCGGGCCGTTGCTTTCTTTTGCACATTGGCGTCTTGCTTTTGCTTCCAAGTTTGCTTCCTTCCAGCGAATGCAGCACCAGTCGACGGCCCAGATACTTTTTGCTACAGCTTGGTCTTGATAACGTCAGCTCGTATTTTCAATCATGAATTTTCAAATACCCTTATCTTAGGGTGATATTCTTCGGGCAATCCAGCAAGCAGCAACGTTTCGATTCATTCATCTCCAATATCGAAACCAATACAATCAACTGATGTGATGTTGCAATGATACTGTTCACGTAAAACCCCATAGACGCACAATTCCACATGAGAACACTCCAAATAGACCAGTTGTCCCGTCCTAGAAGCAACTGTATTGCCGGCAAACTTAGTGGGTTGTGCATTCGACTTGTACAAGCATCCAGTTGCATCGCCTCCTAGTCATCTTCTCTTTAAAAAGCTTCGGCAATTATTTTCAAGTACCTTCCGAACTTCCTAGACTGAGCTCATAACCTATCATGTCCCAACCACTGTGCGGACAAGTTGTTCTTTCTACGGCTCTTACCAATAATAAAATCAGACACCGGCAACAAAGCAATATAATTTTGCAGCGAGGAGTATTGCTATTGCTGTATCAAACATGGAACGAAACTCATAATGACATAAAAATAAGAAGACAATTTGAACCATTTGTTATCCTTTTTAGAGGACCCGAACTTGTTTTCAACCTGTTCATATGCAGATTTGTATGGAAGCAAAAACAGGTCATTTTTACGTTAAAAATCGAATTACTTATACTAAAAGCACTTAATAAGTTTTTCTGATCAAACTGGTGTGTACAAGAAGTTGTTATCGTTCAAAAACCTTTCCACTTTGGCATAACTGCTCTCATTTTTCAAAATTTTGAAATTACACCAGGTATAGAAGAGAGAAACGTAGTCCTTAAAAAGTAGGTGATGTTATTTTTGTTTTGAGATGAGCTCGATACTTACCTTTTCGACAGCTTATTGCAAATATTACCGGGAGACATCTGCAGAAAGAATAAGCATAAAGTCGTTAGTCTGACAAATTTCAGCTAGTTGATGATGCAATTAAATAAACTTAAAATCTATTGTCGACTAGTAACAGTGCGAGAAATATCAACCGATACTGAATAATCTACTAACAAATCTACCACTAATTAAACAAAACGCGGATGAATATCTAGACATTTTTCTGCAAAAGAAGGAAAACACAGCTCAGTTTCGAACATTGACACGAAAAAATGGATGAGTCTTACCACTAACCTTCGCTTTCTTCGACTTAACCGCGGAGCTACAGGCGATCATCATCTTTCGCTTCATGCTACGTGTCATCGGTGGCGCGACGGATGCTTTGAGGAACGTGGGACTTCCCATGGGGGACACCACAAGCACTACCGACGGGGGTGCGGTTGTACTTGTAGCTACATTCGGATCAGAATTCAGGGAAGCTTCGAATTTCTCGTACGTTGAGGGTTCGATAACACTAGCCTCAGTAGAACGGTCCTGATGGTTGACGGAGCTGACGGATATGTTATTATCCTGGCTACTCGTGAGCGGATCATATTCTATCATCGATGATAGAGTATCGTTGCTGATATCCACCGAAGTAGATGGACCGGTAAGCCCCGGTTCTGATGATTCCAGAACATCGGTGCTTTCTGAAAGAATGTATTTGAGTAGGTTATTTTCTTGCACAAAAAAAAACAATGACCATACCGGTCGATGGGTACAACATGCTTTTCGAATCTACAATAGAATCATCACGAACGACATCTTGTGTTGAGTGTTCCAGAGAATTCTTCCTTGTTTGGACTGACTGAATCGCCGAAACGCTTTCTTCTTCCAGGGCACGCAGCAGACTTACTTCGTCTTCGCTCACAATTACCTGAGAAGGTGTTGCTACGCCAGGCTCTTTTTTAATTGTCAGCTTTTTTCTCTGTTCTTCTATGATGCTTCCGCCTAAGGTAAGTTCATTGTACGGATCTTCTCCAAATATTGCACTCTCATTCTCAACTGGTTCGGGGTCAATATCCAGAAGTTTTTCATTGAACTTCTTACCAAAACAAAGCTTAGCTGGTATCGCTAACGGTGTTATGGGACTGTCGTCAGGATTTGATTGCGGGTCATCACATTTTGGAAAACATTTGTACTCGAACAAGTTCTGCAACTCCAGATCTACGTCTGTTTCGGACAACTGAGAATCAGTCTTCGTTATTTCGCCGGCCTGGTCATCTTCTATACCAAAATCCGCACTAATCGTTCAGTGCCTTCTTTTTGAACTCAGTCCATGCAAGCTCTTTTTCAGTGTCCGTCAAATCCTGCTCGGTCTTATTGTCGAGCATTGTCTCGTGCGTGTGGTATCGAAAGATAAGCTTGGGAAATTTAAGCAGCAATGTAGACAGAACATCGTCCACCGCTGGCGCTGATATGGGTCGGTGACTCATGTTTACCCGTTCAAAATGGTACAGTTCCTCAAGTTCTGCCATGTTATAGTTGCGATCCACCTGTTTCTTGTCGGCAACCCGATGACTCATAGCTTGTTTGGTAACCGCGCGGGAGTAGACTTTCTCCTCCATCGTATGCTGAAAAAGGTAATATTCTAAAGGGATATACGACGACAAATGTGTTTCATGTTACTAACAATCGCCAGCAGACGATATATGTAGCAGGACTTCTGTTGCCCTAAACGATAGATTCGGAAAATTCCCTGCTGATCTACAGCCGGATTCCATGACGTATCTAAAATCACAACACGATTCGCCCCAACCAGATTGATTCCCTGTCCACCAGCCTTGGTGGAGATGAGAAAAACTCGCGTCACGCGGTTCTTCGTATCGTTGAACTTCGTTATCATTTCGTGCCGGATAGATTTGGAAGTACCGCCATCTAGGCGGTAATAATCCATTCCCGGCCGCCAGGGGCCTCGAAATCGCGAAAAACCATACAGTTGGGCCTTTGGATTCTTGCCTTGTTCATCAATCATCTTCATAAAATGCTCTACCATGTTTAGGACCATCACAAAACCAGAGAAAATCAAGCATTTTTCGCCTCGTTCCTGACACATCCGAAGGATTTCGAATAACAGCAGCATTTTGTTGCTTGGGAACAGTGACTCCAAATCATCCGCGCTAATCAGTTGCTTCCACCAGATGTTCGTAATGGACCGCGCATTGTCCGCATCGTTGTCGTCTTCGTCCTCGGAACTACTGTCGAATCCTCGCACCCGGCGAGCGGCACGACGCTTATCATTGACTCCGTACTTTTTCTGTTGAATAATAAACAAAATACAATGTCGAAATTATTCCACCTAAGCGATGTATCAATTAATATCACTCCCAAAACAACAAACACCGATACAAAAGGACTAGTTTTTTTTAATATTGTTATTTTTATCTTTCGGAGATTTACCTTCATAGCGTTCTCCCACGCTCGCTCGAGTACGATCGGGTGAGTCCAAATTTTGCGCATGAATGTATAGTCTTCCAGCAGATTCCTACCTCCGACGTCCTTTCGGAATGGGTTCCGTTTGAGATACTGCTCATACAAATCCTCCTGTACCGGTGTCAGCGGAACATACAACACGTATTCGTACTTTTTCGGGAGGAATCCTAGCAAAACGGAAAATTCCTTTCGTTGTACAAAGTTGGCCAAGTGTTTGTGAAGAATGAAGGACTTCATCTTCATAAAACGAATATCGACAATGTTGGAATCCTTATGCTGGCCGTCCCTAATTGGTTTTGCATAATTCTCGTTAAACTCCCGCTCGTTGCCTAGGTATGCCGGCTTTACAAAGCTCACCATGCAAAAATACTCATTGAGATTATTCTGAATGGGTGTTCCTGTCAGAATGATTCGCCGTTTGGTAGCCACTTCCGAAACGGATAGATTAGTTTGAGATTTCCGGTTTTTGATGATGTGACCTTCATCCAAGACTATTAAATCAGGTCCTGGGTTGATCAGGATTCGACGCACCTCAGTACGGACGCGTTCGGAATGATGCTCGCCATTCTTATTTTTCGCATCGTAGAACACCAACGACCGAAAAGCTTCGTAGCCGATTAACAAACAGTGGGCATTATTGTTGGTCACGTTGTGAAATCCTCGAAGCACCTCCATTTTCTTGTAGATGTTACTAAAAGTGAAAAAGTGAAAAAAAAAAGTTATTTTGTTTACACTCATACATGTTAAGTGCACTAGTTATACATTACGATGTTTCCAATTTAAGGACTACGGGATTCCCTTAGACCATAATTGGAACAAGGTTGTAGCCATCAATGGTATATCTAACCTAGGTACCGAATAGTTTTCAACATCAACAAAAACTTACGAGTTATCTGGCAAGTAGAAAACCTGCACGCTTACACCGCTGTGGATGTCACCCAACCAGTACCGAATTTCCTGAGCCCAATTCATAACGGTGGACTTCGGACAAACCACGATAATTCGCTTCGTGTTTAGTTGCGGATAGCAAATCACAGTGTTCATCAGAGCGATGACCTGCATGGTTTTACCGAGACCCATACAATGTGCCAAAATACACCCGGAGCCAGCGGATCGACCTCCCGCATTTCCCCCATAGCAGCAATCGTACATGAACTTGATGCCCTCTTTCTGATGTGGTTTCATCTTAGCTACCAACTCCGGATGCACCCGAATGAATGTTTTCTTCTCCGAATCATAGTCCAGAATCAGCTGATTAGACGACAGTACATTTTCAAACCGTTTCATTTCCTTTTCCAGTCGTTCCTTGTTTCGGGACACTTTCTTTACGCGAGAAGTCTCGTCACGAATCGCTCTTTGGGTCACCCAAGATAGGTCATTAGCTCGCAAACGCATTTCGATCTCCCTTTTCATCAGCGATAGTTCGTAGTTTTCTCCTTGCGGCGTTTGAGTTACACTGAACTTCGGCAAATGAGGGACTATGTAGGGTATTTCTTCATTTGTAGGTTTTCGGTTCGGATTTGGATCGATGTTGGTTACGAATTTCGTTTGGCTCGATTCATCTTTGATAGAAATCAACTGAACGTTTGAGTTCTTCGAAGAACTAGGTTCCGCTTGGTAAAGAGTGTCCAATACTGGTTCTTTATTCATAGCTTTGGGTTCATTTGGTGGTGAGGGAGTCGATACATTCGGTTTAGAATCAGTGGCATTCATTCCAATCCCTACAAGAGTATCGCTAGTTTGTTTCTGCAGTTTTTCTGATTTGCTCTTATCATCCTGTTTATAAAATCCACGAACCACAAGTGGTGCTGGCTGTGGATTCTTAGGAGTGGCATAACTATGCATCTTAAAAATATCATCATTAATGACTTGATCCTCTTCCGTCTTTTCCGATGCACTACTGACTTGCATTTTAAGGGTACCCTCTTCGATATCGGATTCTTTGAAAAGAAATGGATCGTAAAAATTCTCCGGATCGTCATTCGCTACCTCGGTCTCCACGGATTCTGAACTTGAATCGGCAAATTTTTGTTCAGTAATGTTATCGGGTGCTTCGCGTATTGTCACAGATTCTTCATGGACTGAGGATGGATTACCGCTATCCTTTGCGGATTCATCAGCAGGCAAACTTTCGGTAACATTTTCCTCCGGTGTTCTGTAGTCGGTATTGTCCACGCTGTTAGAGCGATACAATTTGTTTTTTGTCGAAGATTTTACATTATCGGTTTGGGCTGATTCCTTGCGATTCCAGCTCGCTCGATCAGATTGTTTGGAATTGTTCTTAGACTTCGCAGGCACTACTGTACAGTAACACTAGAATATATAATTTATCGTTGTAGTTTCATAAAATTAATACATTGTAGCTTATACATTAACAATACTTACCGCTTCTGTCAGTTTGGTCAGTTTCTTTTTAAGGCTCTCCAATTCTACATCCTGGTCGTCTGCTTCATTAGTCAGTGCTCGCTCCAATGCATCGCAGACCATTACCATTTCTTCACTCAATTTGCGTACTTTCACTATCATAGATGGGAGTTGGTCTATTTCCATCATCCGCTCAACTGGGTCGCCATCCGTTGATTCCGAGTCATTTTCAGTGTCGTCAATTTGAACCGAACCACCGTTAGTCGTTGTCTTACCATCTTCTGACAATGCATCATCACTGCTTGCCAACACTTGCAATCTTTTACGCAGTGGGCGTCTCCGCATTTTGCATGTGTTAGTCGGTGTAGGCGCTACGCCCCGGTCTTCTTCGTCTGACGAAGAAGGTGAATTTATTCGCTTCGGTAACACGTACCTGTCGTTGAGACCGGGTACGGACAGTCGATTTTCCTTTAACTACTCTTTTCGTCATTTCTACCGATCAATCGTTGAAAATTGATCATCTAAATTTAAACAAACTAATGAAACAGCACTCCGAACTAAAAAACAGTTTTACCAGAAGCACGAATGAACACGTTATGAAATAAGCATTGAGCGATTTGGAATGTAATTCAAATACTCAACTTTTTTTTCAATTAATCGATTTTTTGCGTTAAGCACTAAAAGTGTATACACGCCCGTTTCATTTTACTCAATTTTTGAGTACAATTGTAAACCATCTCTTTTTCTCTCTCACAGAAATGTTGCTCAATTTTCGTTAAAAAGTGGATTTACTCAATTTCATGAGTAGATTCACATTCAAGAAAATGGAGGAACATTTCCGTGAGAGAAAAAAATATATGGTATACAATTGTACTCCAAAATTGAGTAAAATGAAACGGGAAGTGTAGGGAACGTTTCCCAAGTAACAATTTCAGTTCTATTCCAGCCGTATAGCACTCCTCCCGGCTTTGTTGATGACACTACATTCAAAACTGTTTTGTCCACCAACACCTCCTCTATGCATCTTTAAAGCCGAAAAGTGCTACAAAGTGGCCCACTCTATAGACGGTTGTGAAAACAAATTAATAAAACCTTTCTAAGACCATAAAGATTTTGAAAATGTTCTAGTGAAAGATTTTATGACCACTTGAGAACCATCATAAAACCTACTGGCCGCCATCAAAACCAGCATAGGGCTGAATGGCCACAGCAGTCAAACTTCACGGCGATATCGTGGTTGGTTTTTGTTGTTTTGCTTTGTTGCTCTTCTGATTCATTCAACAGCAAATAATGGCTCAGAAAAAAGTTCTTCTGTTGCGGGAAATTATAAATGATATTAAAAATTATAAAATAAATTGATATTTTTTTATAAAATATGATCGAAAATATCATGCTCCAAATCATGTTTTAATTTAATTTTATGGTGAATTTTGGCACGATAAGAGCTACGAAAATTAATGCGCCTTGGAAATTATGCGAGTTTACAACAACAAAAACAAAATTGAATAAAAATATATTCCGTAAATAAATCATGAAACTCCTGAAAATTGATGGAATTCAATAAGGTTATCTAAATGAATACCGAAGTTTGTCTCTGATCTACAGTTCAATAGAGTATTATAGGGGTATGTGGGTTATAACTTTGTTCGATAATAATTATAATAATATTCCGGCATTTAATTTATTTTTTAATTTTGACAAGCAGAAAACTATTGAAAAAAACAATTTCAAAAAATTATGATTGCAAGACAACACCTCCTATTTCACCATGAAACACCCTACAAAAAAACAGACTACCTAAACCAACGAACCAACCATTGATTTTAGCATACATAAGTTGACGCATATATGTGTAATGGGAGCCCCCGTTACTGAAAATTAAGTGCTGTCACTTTTTGTATAAATGTCACTTTGTGAAACTGCTAGTCAGTTTGTGAAACTAAAAATGATTAGATTTTCTTGTTTAAAAATCGAGAAAAAATAGTTGAGATTCATAAAACATTTTTGTGCTAGGAATAATACTTATCATCGACCGGATGGAAAAAACCATGTTTTTTAAAAAAATTAAAACCCCCTATTGTATTACATTTAAATTTTGGTGTATTTATTTTTTCACATTTCAATTAAAACATATATTTCAACATGGCGATTGCAAGAAATCACAGTTTTGCCAAAAAGCCAATTTATCTTAGCAATGGCTACTATAAAACTATCTGGTCGCTTGGTAGCTTTCCTCAATGCCAGTTAGCCGTTTAATGCATTTACTGGAGGCAAAATGGTTTCCAAATGCTTTCCCAACTGACCATAATAAGATAATATGAATGAATCCTAAAACGGCATTTCAAAACAGCATTTTATGAGTTAATAAAGTCAAAATAAAACCTTTGATAGGAGTAAAAGGAATTTGAGAAAACGAGGTTTTAAGATCGTTTTAAACAAGCTGTGTAGGTTCTTATAAACCTGACTAAAATTTGAAACCTATTGGCATATCTTGCTGCCATAATAAAGCCGAATTGATTATTAGTGGCTTTCATAAAATTTTAATAAAACTTAATAAAGCTGGATGGTTTTGGCATTGTTACTTGGGTTATTACGTCCATAGTATAGGGGAAGAGGGTTAAACCCCGTTCACATTACAACCTATATTACGTGATATAGAGTATCTTGATATCAAATGCCAGGCAAATTATTTCCAATGAAAACTAGATGTATAGATGCTGATATCAAAATAGTCTATATAACGTAATATAGGTTGTAGTGTGAACGGGGTGTTAAGAATTTGTGTCAGCGTGTGTTATACACTCAAGCAAACTACCTTAGGACAATCATAAATTTAACCTTGGAAACAGAAGAAAGGTCAATTTTCAATTTCATCAAATATGTTATGAAATTTGGATGAACTAGTATGAAATTAATTCAAATACCTTATACATTTCATAAGAGTTAAGTGTGATAATCTTTCATAGGATATGCGTTATGTTTTTCATGACTCGATTGGATCTGAAAACAACCCTGATAAAAATTACCTTAAACGAACGATATTACAAATCCTCCAACCATTTCTTTAATGGTTTGAATGATACCCCAAATAGGTCGTTAAGAAAAAAATAACCATACCAAACTTATTAGGTAAGGGTTCAGACTTCCTGATCATTTAATCAAATCTCTCATTTTTGTTTTGTTTTTTTTTAAACTTAATTGTTTATTTATAAGGCTCAAGTGCCATATGCATAACAGAGCCGAGTTCGTTTTCATTTTTACAATGATAATAACAGGGGGTGGATAGGCATGAAGAAAACTAATATTTTTTTTTTTGGCTCAAGAAGTACTAGCACACCGGTCCCGAGCTCGGTCCCAAGCTTAATGATTCGCCCCTAAGACCGTAACTCACACCAATACACTCTCAAATATTATGTCAAAATAAAATAGCGAATCAAAACAAAAACAAAGATACTTATACCAAAAGGTACTGAAAAGCGCAAGAGTGCATGGCAAGGTGCAAACTGCAAGGTGTACTTTGGAACTAGGGGTTCTACAACAATGAACCAATTTCAAGTCGCTAGTTGCACATTGATTGTTGATAATTACTTAGTAACTACACAGAGACAAATTTGATAGTCAATTTTAGCATTATTGGTGGTTATGATAACTATTGCAGTATAGTGATTTTGAAACGACCTTTAAAAATAGTTGATTCAACATTTACCATAATGTCGGAACAGTCTTTGTTACCATGATCATAGTTAAGTCATGGAATTCGACGTGGTGAATTCGTCCATTTTCATGGTTATTGTAACCATTATATGCAATAGTCATCTTGATCATGATTTAATTGTCGGTATAACGATAGATTTTTTCTCAGAGTATGTTAGTTTTGGAAAGCCGAAAAACTCGCGGCTAGGTTGAGGTTAGGGTTTAAAATGTCGGGTAGGAATGGGGAAGTAGGCCGCATAACGAAAAACAATATGGCAGTTTGATTATAGTCAAAAACAACTATATTTCGAATGTAAGACTATATTAGGAGATTGTTATGTTATAGTTATCAACTATAAGGGTACATGTCGTAACAATAACGGAAGCGGTCGTCCTAACAATAAGGAAATGTTCCAGAAATCGGTCCCTCCCTGCCACGCTGTGATTATCTTCTTGCTGTCGTGTCGTCCGGTTGGGGGGCTGCGCTGGGTCAGCGGGGGCCGCTGGCCGTGCGGTACGCGGGCTGGTGGCTGGGGGTCGGGGGGGGATGGGGCGTTGCGTTGTGCTGTTACGATTCGATCCGTGCGGGGGTGCGGGGGAGGAGGCGAGGAGGACATGATGGCACGGCGGGGATGGGAAGAATACAATTTTTTTTTAACTTAGTTGTTTATTTATAAGGCTCAAGTGCCATAGGCATAACGGAGCCGAGTTCTTTTTCATTTTTACAACGATAATAACTTATTAACTAGGTTAGTTTTGGAAAGCCGAAAAACTCGCGGCTTGGTCGAGGTTAGGGATTACAATGATTCGGGTAGGAATGGGGAAGTAGGAATCTTAACGTTGGCTTTCAACAGCAGATGGCGATGCGATATTGTTGCTGTTGGTCTGGCGTAGATGTTGCATTGCGTTAAGCTGTAACGATACAATAGAAGGGGTATTACGGGGGAGGGGACGAGGTGGACATGTTAGCGACAGCTAAGAGAGGATCAAACGAATACATCTATTTGTTTCAAGAACTTGTAAATTAGCCCCATATAGTCCAAGTCCAGCTTACCCAGCACGTCTCTGATATCTTCCTTCTCTGGTTTCCCTCGGGCCCGTAGGGATGCGCAAAGATCAGATCTGGCAATTTCGTAATCGAGGCAATGCCAGACAACGTGGTTGATGTCCTGATAACCTGCACCACAGCCACATTGATTGGTGTCTGAGAGACCTATTCGATAGAAATGAGAGCCTAACGAGTAGTGATTGGACATTAGACGACACATTACCTTGATAAAATCCCGGCTAATATCCAACCCTCTGAACCACGATTTTTTTCGATACCTGTGGGAGAATGGAATGTAACCATCTGCCCAGATCCCCTTCATCCCATTTTTGTTGCCAGCTGATCAAGGCTTGTTGACGGAAAATAGCAAAAAATTCGTTGAAGGCGATTTGTCGATCATAAATATCGCCTGCCATAGTGCCCACCTTGGCAAGTGAGTCCGCTTTCTCATTACCCGGAATGGAGCAATGGGAAGGGACCCAAACCAATGTGATGGTGTAGGAATTGTTTGATAGCGCACTCAAAAGAGACCGTATTTCGCTAACGAAATACGGTGAGTGCTTTGCCGGCCTCATTGAACGAATAGCCTGAAGTGAGCTGAGACTGAGACTATCCGTAAAAATGAAAAATTGATCAGAGGGAAGAGAGGCGATTCGCTCTAATGCATAGTGTATAGCCGCCAATTCTGCGACGTATACGGAGCAAGGATTTTGAAGTTTGAAGGAGGCGCTATGAATTTCGTTAAAAACACCAAATCCAGTGGAATCATTTGTTTTTGATCCGTCGGTGTAAAACTTTCTGTCACTTCTGATATGGCCAAACTTGCTTGAAAAAATTGATGGAATGTACTCCGAACGGAGTGGATCTGGTATTCCACGAGCTTCTTGCTTCATGGTCAGATCAAAAACTACAGTAGAACTAGAGAAGTCTTGGGAGTAATCACGATTAGGAACATTCGAAGAAGGGCTCACCTCCAGAGTCATGTAGCAATGGTACAGTGTCATGAACTTAATTTGAGGATTTCGTTCGATTAGCTTTTCAAAATTTGCAATTACCAATGGATTTAGCACCTCACAGCGGATGAGGAACCGGAACGATAGCTCCACAAAACGATCTGATAAAGGAAGAACTCCCGCGATTACCTCCAAACTCATAGTATGAGTTGAGTTCATGCAGCCTAACGCGATACGAAGACAACGGTACTGGATTCGCTGCAGCTTCAGAATATGATTTTTCGCGGCGGATTGAAAACAGAAGCTACCGTACTCGAGAACCGACAGAATCGTTGTACGATACAGCTTTATCAGATCTTCCGGGTGGGCTCCCCACCATGTTCCGGTGATAGTACGCATGAAGTTTATTCGCTGCTGGCGTTTCTGATGCAGATACTTAATGTGCTTTCCCCAGGTGCATTTAGAATCGAACCAGACCCCTAGGTATTTATAAGACAAACTTTGAGTTATTATTTTACCCGTGAGTTGAAGCGGTATCTGTGCTGGATCACGCTTCCTAGAAAAAAACAACTAACTCAGTTTTCTCCGGGGAGAATTCGATACCCAGCTTTACAGCCCAGGTAGACAAATTGTCTAGGGTATCCTGCAACGGTCCCTGCAGGTTGTTCGCCTCTGGTCCTACAATTGAAACAACGGCGTCATCCGCAAGCTGTCTTAGCGTGCAATTTTCCATGAGGCAGCTATCGATGTCTCTGACATAAAAATTATAAAAAAGGGGACTTAAACAAGAGCCCTGGGGGAGACCCTTGTAGCTAATTCGTGAAGTTGTCGAAGACCCATGAGAAAAGCTCATATGTTTCTCAGACAACAAATTGAACAAATAGTTGTTTAATAAACGAATACTTCTATTTGTTTCAAAAATTTGTAAATTAGCCCCATATAGTCCAAGTCCTGCTTACCCAGCACATCTTTGATATCTTCCTTCTCTGGTTTCCCTCGGGCCCGTAGGGATGCGCAGAGATCAGATCATCAGAGGCAATTTCGTAATCGAGGCAGTACCAGACAACGTGGATGATACCTTGATAACCTGCACCACAGCCGCATTGATTGGTGTCTAAGAGACCTATTCGATAGAAATGAGAGCCTAACGAGTAGTGATTGGATATTAGACGACACTCTCGTTTCATTTTTACTCAATTTTTGAGTACAATTGTATACTATCTCTTTTCCGTGAGAGAAAAAGAGATAGCACAGAGAACAGACATTCATCTTCGGTCTGCTACTGGTGTAAAACTTTAAACCGACATTTCAAATGTATGTCGTTATGCTCCTGGTAGACGGCGCTGCAGTTGTGCGATAACTGTCATGTAAATGTTTATAAATAAAAAGCCTAGTACATAACCTGAAATGTTTTGTTTATTTTTCTCTGCACTTCTTATACCGGCTGCCCATATTAACTTTTACACACGTTTTTCAAGAAAAGGTATATGGACATCAATGTCTGTTCTCTGTGGAGATAGTATACAATTGTAATAAAAAAATGAGTAAAATGAACCGGGCGTGTATATAAGAAACATTCCTATCGTTTCATTCGGGGCCCCCCCCCTCCCCTTTATTCTTTTTTTTAACATTACAACTACCCCCCGCCTTTGTATAACCCCCCTCCCACTTTTTATTACTACGGGTACGAGCGCCAGTATTGTTTGTAAACAATGAATCTTTTGATGTTTAGTTGTACACAGAGAGGAATTTGATAGTCAATTTTACCATTATTGGGGGTTAGGATGACTATTGCAGTATAGTGATTTTTAACCAACTATGATCATGGTCAAAACTACCATTAAAAATAGTTGATGCAACATTGTCCATAATGTCGGAATAGTCCTTGTTACCATGATCATAGTCAAAAATGCCATGAACGTGGTGAATTCGATCATTTTCATGGTTATTGAAACCATTATATGCGATAGTCATCCTGACCATGATTTAATTGTCGGTACAACGATGAAATTTTTCTCAGAGTAAGAGATGTTAGCTACAGGCAAATGGCAGCCCGCCAGCTCCCTGTTTCATTCGTATCGCCCATCACCCACTGGGTACATGTAGAAAGATCCGTTATTTTTGGGCTACGTTCACAGTGCTCTCCTCTGAAAAAATCGCAACGCTAGCGAGTTGAAATCGAGTCCACATCTGTCAAATTTGGGAGTGTTTTTACTTGCGTTCCCGTGAAGTTCAGTTTTTTTGGGAGGAGAACCGCTCATTTCCTGCCGTTTTCTAGATTTTTGTTCATCCGGATGTTCCCTTGATTGTATTTTGACCAATCCTCGCAACGATCGACCACTCTGAGTGCAGTTCTTTATTTCGGATGTGTGTTTAGCTAGTGATTTTATCGAAGAAGGGCGAGAGTGTAGAGTGGGGGGAGCGAGAGGAACAACTAAAAAAATCGTAAGGGGATCCGTTTTTTACGACAATTATTACATCTACAAGGACGCATGCCACAGCAAGACCGGGACAGCGAAGGCAACAACAAAATGACAATGAATGACGACGGGAATGGTACTGGGAACTCCGCCGTGACAAACCTAGCCAACAACAATTTACTTTCGACAAATACAACAACGGCAACAACAAATGGAACTAACGGAGGAGGAGGAAACGGAGCAGCAGCAGTCACTGGAGCTGGCGTTAACAACAATGGCAGTATACTGAACAATCTGGATAGAAGGCCGACGAACAACAGCGGTAGTAATGGAACAAGTGCCAGCTCCCGGTTTATCATTCCCAAATCGAATGAGATCGAAACGCTTCCGCAGCTGAAGGACGCTCCATTGAATGAAAGGGAAGAGCTGTTCATTCAGAAGCTCCGCCAGTGTTGTGTGTTGTTTGATTTCTCCGAACCGCTGAATGATCTGAAGTATAAGGAAATCAAACGTTGCGCTCTACAAGAAATGGTTGAGTACCTGAGCAGCCAACAGCAGGTGATAACGGAACCAATCTATCCGGAAGCTGTTCAAATGTTTGCAGTAAACTTGTTCCGGACCTTGCCGCCTTCCTCCAATCCGAACGGTGCTGAATTCGACCCGGAAGAAGATGAACCCACGCTAGAGGCTAGCTGGCCCCATCTCCAGTTTGTGTATGAACTTTTTTGAGGTGAGTGAAAATATATTATGCAGAGGGATTGTGTTTATGCGAGAAGAAGTTGGCACGATAAAAAGCAATTCGTACGATTGACGTCACATATAAATCTATTATTTTCGATCGTTGTGGCAGAAAGCGAAACTGCCGCATTCTGCGGTGGCCAACTAGCATATTTAAGGGCTATTCGGCGAGAGTGGAATTAATTAGTATCGCACGATCAATAGAAATATAACTTAGGTTGAGGTGATCATTGTTCATTGTTATATAGTTATATGTTACAGAACTCGTTCGTTTGAATCGCATTTTTCGCTAAACATCTGTTACTCACGGTTCGCTGCGATGGCATTTTGAATCACGAAATAAATTTCTTTCAATAATGGATTTTTCATTTTGTGCACTTTCACCTTAATTTTGGTGTATTTCATCGAAAGTAGGAATCAATAAATGGTAGCTAAAAGCATATGCTCGAAAATGTCTTACAAATACGTAGGTACCAATTAAAAACAAAAACATTTTTACAAATTTTACTTCCAATTTATTTATGACGTATCTGTTCTGTTGAACTAAGATTAAATTGCCAATAATCTCGAAACTTTGAGCATTATTAAGCTGACTCGTCTCTTTCAGAGAGGATGGAGTTTCCGCAGAAATAACATGCTCGTTTTTTGAAATGCTAAATCTTCTTTGGTCGTTTCTCGATATCGCCTATGTCGTTAGATTAAAACTCAGTTATTGAAACATGTCATCTGGTGTTTGTAATTCTGTGCGCAAAAGTGCCCCATAAGTGTTGTAATCCTGTTTTATTTTGCTTGGGAATTTATCAAACAGAAGGTTATGCGTAGTATATAGATAAATTCAAGATAAACAACATAATTTCGGCTGCAGAAACTTTTGTTTTCGTTAGTACATAATTTAAAGTTAAAAGTAAACCTTACCAGAAAATACCAGTATTGCTGGTATTTATTGTTGAACATTATACTTCTGAAATATTGATCAATGGTCAAGTGCAGTATTTGCGAATAGTTGGAATGTTGCATTTGATCATATAAACACAGCTGAAAAAGCTGAAATTGTTTGTTATCACAAATCAGCACACTTTTGGAAAGCATTACTAAACACTTAGAAATTTTTACAATATTCGGTAATTTTTTAACGAACTTTCAACAGCTGAACGTTCGGTAATCAGATTTACCAGATTTCAGTGAAATTTTACAGTATTCCGGTAAAAAAATACCGGAACTTGTCAAATTTTACCGAAATTCGTTAAATCGGATTACCGAACGTTAAACTGTTGAAAGTTCGGTAAAAAATTACCAAATACTGCATAATATTCTAAGTGTGTACATCGGGAACTGTTCCATCATTCATCTCATGATCCTTTCTTCATACTTATCAGAAATGTAGGTTACTTTTTGTTTATTTTGTTTGCTTACCTTATAGCTCTTCACTAATTCTACAACTCAGTCTAACAAGCCATCGTCCTAACTGGCATATAGAAATGTTATATGTCATATTCAAATGATATTCAATGATGACTATCATTTGAATATTCAAGTAGTTTGTTATCACGTTTTTGGATTTAAAGTTAGAGCAAACATGTTAGGAAATGTATATAAAAATAATCTAGCACTACAATTTCACCATACGTGATATTTGAAAAATCACTTCTAGAACAAGTTATCGGCATATGAATCGTATTGGGTTGAAATGATAATTTACAGCACTGCTTACTACACAATCATACTAATGCAAAAATTGTACCTGGCATCGAAAGCTCTTAGTTAATAACTGTGGAAGTGTATTTAGAACACTAAGTTGAGAGCAAGTAATAAGCGAATTGTGAAAGCAATAAGCTTGAAACGCTATGAAAGAAGAAGAAGCTTACCGCCATGAGAGAATATTTTTTATGCTTTTGAACACAGCCCATTCTAGATGCATATTGAATCATGTTAATACAGTGTTGTACATTCTGCCTGAGCATATCTTGTTC
The DNA here is from genome assembly GCA_024533555.2 of Aedes koreicus. Classification (NCBI taxonomy): domain Eukaryota; kingdom Metazoa; phylum Arthropoda; class Insecta; order Diptera; family Culicidae; genus Aedes; species Aedes koreicus. The sequence goes on along the minus strand of JAHHFK020002350.1, from coordinate 504,269 downwards.
TGGAACTTGCCAAACTCTTGCTTGAGATTCAAAGAAAGCCTTCGTTGAATTTCGATTTCATCATTGTCGAACTTTGTTGTGATTCAGGAATCAGGACGTGCTTCGATTCAAAGTAAATTGACGCATTCAAGTATCATAACTCAAGAATTAAACAACATACACGGTTGATCAAACGGTCAAACAAAAGAATATTTATTCTGCTTTCAAACGATACATAACAAGTTATTACATTTCACCGTTTCGAACGAATAGTCGCACTTTACTTGTGATCGATGCCATCATGATCCGCATAGTTGCTGGTGAAACTGTACCGGCCAACTTATTCCACTTTAAACGCATTGTTGAGCATTTGTCACTTCTTGACCGCTTCCTCGAGGTTTTCGCTTGACAATTGTCCAATATTTTTCGATCGGTCCGAACTCAGGGCAATTCGGAGGATTAATCTCTTTGGCGACGACATTAACATTGCTTGCAGCATTCCATTCTAGTACCTCCGTAGAATAGTGGCAGCTGGTAGATCCGGCCAAAACACAACGTTGGTCTAGTGTTGCCGAATGAAGGGTAAAATCCGCCTTTTCAGACACTCTTTAGTGTAAACCTTCGACGTTATTGTGTAAGATGTGATGAAAACCTTGGTTTTAAGGCCACAACTGCATATTCCTTGCCAAATCATTAGTTTCCGAGCAAACTTATCAGCAAAAACAAATTTATACCTGGAAGGGACATCCCTACGACCAGTTGGCAGGTAAAATTTTCGTCCGGGGATTTGTTTATAATTCATTTTGACATATGTTTCGTCATCCATTAAAATACAGCCATCAAATTTCGTCAAAACTCGTTCGTATAGTAATCGTGCTCGCTTTTTGGCCACTAAATTTTGTTTCATGGAGTGATTCGGATGTTTACTGGCACAAAAAGACTTATATCCTTCTCTTGAAAGGATGTCACGCACGGTGGAAAAGTTGGAATCGTATTTCTTTGCCAAATCAGGTATGGAGACACCTGGGTTGCCTTTCGCGTACCTCAACACCTTTCTCTTCAGCTCTTTGTCCCTAGTACCACTTTTATGATAGATGCGATGTGCTCTATCCACATTCAGAGTATCCTAGTAACATTTGATTACAAGACACACCGAGGCAGACCACGAAGGATTCTCTAGATGTTTGTGCACAATTAATTTTCTTTTCTCAAGTTCCATGATCCTTAATTTCGAGATGCGTTGATCAATCGAGAAAAACTTTTCACCAATTTCTTCGTCAATGAAACATCAACAAATGCCTGTCAAACGTTTTTTGTTCCAACCACCAGGGGCGCGGTGGTGTATCATCCAGATTTACTTTGAATCGAGCTTTATTATGGTCAGATTCATAAAAGAACTTCGAAGATTACAAATGAGAAAAAAAAAAACTTCTACTCAGGACTCTTGCAAAATATGTAATCCGAATCCATCCGATTAAATTATTCTCAGAATGCTGATGAATATGAGTGATTTTCGTCTAAAAAAATGAGACGCCAAAAATTAATTTTGGTCGGATTTTCTTCAAAAAGGTTATTCAGGGAATAAAATACAACATTACAACATTGGTTACGTTTCTTCATCATTGGTTTATTGGTTCTCCGCTTCATGGCCGAATGCCCGTACTTTGGCCTTGACACCACTCATAAGCTTTTGGGCAATAGTGGGGCAACTTCTTCAGATACTTTGACCTACTGTTTCTTCAAAGTCAGTTCGTTCTCAAATACGTTAGGTGTTTTTCGAAGTTTGGCCTTCATGATGGCCCAAAACTTCTTAATCGGATCATGCTCCGGCGGTACGGTGGGTTGAAACTTTAGGTACAAAACAACATTGTTATCTCTGTACCAACCTAACACCCAGCGCGCGTAGTAGCAGGATGCCAAATACGGCCAAAATAGCGACTCGCCTTCGTGAGACCGCAGCAAGGGCAGCATGCCCTCGTCTCGGTAGATTTGCCCATCCAAGGTACCTCTCCAGATCTCTCCACACCCACAGATGGTCTGCTAAACAGGGAACTTTTCATAACCAAGTTTGGGGAACACTGTTCTTTGGATGAACTATCAGGAAGAGGCAGAAAACCCGGATTGTCCAACTCTAAACTGGATCAGAAAGTGGTAGCTCTAATACGGACGAATAAATGCCAAGACAAACCAGATGGAACTTCCGCCTCCTTCGCCGCATCGCGGATCGAAAGGTTCGGTCGACGCTTTAACAGACTCATGAACAGACCTTCTTTGCCTTCACCGGATCAGCTGATTGATTTTTGGCAGATGATTTTTCAAATCAGCACAAACATCAGTCCCACATTTTGAATTTAATTCACACAGAAATGCCTGGATATGGCTGCAACGTCGCTTCGTGGTTGAAGATCAATAGAATTCAAAGATTCGAAGAGCTTCGGTCGCGCGCGGTAAGACCCGGTAATTTCTATGTATTTATAAATATTTGCATCCTTAAACTCTACAAAATAATTCGCTGGCCTCTCGTTAAGTAGATGACATATCATCAGTCTTCCCTTTTCCACAGAGACAGTCTGTGCCTTTTCCTCGTCATGGAGATGATGGCCGTTGACAGCAATGGATGTTTTCATGCTTATCTTCTCCGACCTCTGATTGGACAGCTAGTCATAAAGAATGATAAAGTTAGTCACATGGAAGCTTCCAGTTCGCAATCTACGAAATACTCCATTACTAAATACGTCATTTTACAAAATCCTGAAAAAAATATAAGACAATATTGGTTGATTTTTAGAGCGATTCACGACAGTTTGTCAGCATTTTAAAACAAAATATACCTGAGATTTCAAAGGTACGTCAGATATGTCTGGAAATCGTGTCTTGTTTAGGAATATAAGATATTTTTTTCTAGGATTGTGAGCAAATCTTTTTCCTGAGAAAATAGCAAAGCGTGATTCTATCTGAATCAGCTAATTTAGCTCAGGATCACGGTTGAATAATTTGCAGCAACTTATACTTAGGAAAGCAATATATGATGTATCATATTTTGAAATTCAGCAAATAAGTTAGAGTTGTTAGAGTGTTTTGTTCGATATTCATTATTCATTATAAGCCTATCTCATTGCCGAAGATTTATAAAAAACGTTATGTGGTCGTTGGTGGATCGGCTGAATTTCATGCTCCATAATGAGGTGTTGGAACCGATCCATGTTTGATGCATTAATTCTCATTTTCAGCCCTGCATTTTTTGACAATTTCAACTCAAACACTGTTTCCATTGCTTCACCTCACACTATAATTTCTTGCTTGGTTTGGTGCATCCTGACATGCATCCACAATAATCCGGACACCTGAAAACTTAAGTAAAACACAAATTTCGCATTTTGTTTCAATTATATGAACAATCCAAGAAGTCAAAACATAGTTGCACTTAGCTCCATCCATTAGGGTTTGTACATACCGTGGTGGCCGTCTTTGTCCAAATTTGTTGGAAGTGTTTGATATCTTTGATTCCTTGTTTCTTTCCGGAAAGCTTCCGCTTGATTAGAGCCCAATATATTTCGATTGTACGTAGTTCTGGACAATTTGGAGAATTTGCAGTTTTTGGGTACAATATTCACTTGATTTGCCTCGTACCAGTCCAACACAGTTTTAGCATAATGACATGATGCCAAATCCGGCCAGAACAAAGGATTTTCTTTGCGGTTTTCAATTAATGGCAGCAATCAGTTCTGCAGGCACTCTTTCTGGTAAATCTTCTCGCTGATTGTGCCTGTAGTGACGAAAGATTAACTCTTTCTGTCACACTTCAAAATTGCTTGCCAATCACGGTATTTCTTGAGAAATTTCAATGCCTTCTTCATCCTGAAATGCTCAGCTGAGCATTTTTGGCCAAGAAAACCAGCCTTGGAAACTGCTTGAAATTCTCCTGGACGTAAGTTGTTCCATTCCATCACTTTTTCATTGCCTCTAAGTCACTAGTTTCAACATTTTGGTGACTAAAGTCACTATTATTACATCAGATAAACGATACCAGCCCCGACCGCGGATCGAAAGGTTCGGTCGACGCTTGAATAGACTCATGAACAGACCATCTTTGCCTTTTGGCAGATGATTTTTAAAATCAGCACAAACATCAATCCCGCATTTTGAATTTAATTCATACAGAAATGCCAGGATATGGCTGCAACGTCGCTTTGTGGCTGAAGATCAATAGAATTCAAAGATGTGAAGAGCTTCGGTCGCGCGCAATAAGATCCGGTGATTTATTCGGTAGCATTTTTGGCCAAGAAAACCAGCCTTGGAAGCTGCTTGAAATTCTCCTGGACATAAGTTGTTCCATCGTCCATAACAACGCATGAAAACTTCGTCAAATATTCGTAGTACAAACGTCGAGCCCGTGATTTTACTGTCAAGTTCTATTTTTCGTTGCGATTTTGTAACTGTTTTTACATCGAGTTCAGCCCCATACGCTGTTTGAATTTTCGGACAGAACCAGGTGACAGGACAGATCAGAGAGATTCGGGTTTTCCTTCAACATCCTCTTCACCTTTCGGTCCATGACAGGATCAGCACGTGCATTGTTTTTATTACTTTTCGGTTCCGTCTCGACCGTCAAAAGTTCCGAAAAGGATTTGAACACACCGTGAACAGTGGATTTAGGTAAATCCATTTTTTTTTTTTGGAAGTTCCCGTATGGACAAGTCGGGATTTGTCTTACGTCCGTACAAAATCCGCTCGCGTACTAAACATGAAATGTAAACACCAATCATAGTCTTTTCCATCAAAGGCTCCTAGCTATACTACAGCGAAATTTTTCACTCCTTAGTGCAATATTTCAAAAGTTAAGCTTGTATTACACTGTTTGTCCAATAGCCAAATATTTGTCATAGGCAGATAGGCATCTGACAAACATCTATGATATCTGTCAGCTGTCTAGCTGCCTATGCCAAATATTTGGCTATTGGACAAACAGTGTAATACAAGCTTTACAGTGATTTGAAGGTGTACGGATGAATGTGAATACAGACCACACTTTCACAGATAACAAGTCTAAAGGTTCTCTGTAGTCTGCGAAAACTAACCGGAGAGACTCTAGCAATTCAATGGTCTGCTTCAATCAGAACGTAGAATAACTTGATAATTCCATTAGGCTGATTATGTGTCAATCTTTCGAGCATTCTTGTGACAACTATTGGCAGAACTACGAATGAGCTCTGAGCACATTCAAAGACACGATACTTTCCTCGCCAGATGATCGTCAAAACACTAATCGATTGTTTCGTATCTTTACAGGTTTCTTGAATCGCCAGACTTCCAGCCGAGCGTGGCTAAACGATTTATCGATCATGGTTTTATTCTGAATCTGCTGGATTTATTCGATTCGGAGGATCCACGGGAACGCGATTTTCTGAAAACAGTCTTGCATCGAGTGTACGGAAAATTCCTCGGACTGCGAGCTTTCATTAGGAAACAAATTAATAACATATTCTACAAGTTTATCTACGAAACGGAACACCACAACGGAATTGCTGAGCTGTTAGAGATTTTGGGCAGTATTATAAACGGTTTCGCTCTGCCACTGAAGGAGGAGCACAAGCAATTTTTGCTCAAAGTACTGCTTCCGTTACATAAGGTTAAGAGCTTGTCGGTCTACCATCCCCAGTTGGCGTACGCCATCGTTCAGTTTCTGGAGAAGGATCCAAGTTTGACTCAACCTGTCATTAAATGCTTGCTTAAGTTCTGGCCCAAGACCCATAGTCCAAAGGAGGTGATGTTTTTGAACGAGCTGGAAGAGATTTTGGATGTTATCGAGCCGGCAGAATTTCAGAAAGTTATGGAACCGCTTTTCCGTCAGATAGCCAAGTGTGTTTCGAGTCCACATTTTCAAGTCGCTGAAAGGGCTTTGTACTACTGGAACAATGAGTATATTATGTCGCTGATTTCGGAAAACTCCAAGGTAATACTCCCGATCATGTTTCCGGCTCTGAACAGCAATTCAAAAACACATTGGAACAAAACCATCCACGGGCTGATTTACAATGCAATCAAACTGTTCATGGAAATGAATCAGGTGCTGTTTGACGAATGTCACCGGAAATTCAAGGCCGATGAGCAAAACGAACTTGAAAAACTGAATCGACGTGAAGAGCTTTGGAAGCAGGTGGAAGATCTTGCTCGGCAGCATCCTGTCTATCCGCAGTTTGCTCTCATGAAGGACGATGGCACAGTTGCTTCCGGTGGTGAGTTGGCTCTCGCTGGTTCGACGAGCTCAATGGACAAGGAAAAGGATTCGATTCTAGGTAGATCGTACAACAGCAGCAATAGCACTAGATCACCGGTTGTCCAGCAGAAAACCTAAGACCGTTCCGACTTTTGCTATAAATTTACATTTTTCAGTTCTAGCAAGTACCTTTTTTAACCATGAAGGCAAACAGAAAGTTAGCAGACGAAGAATCCTTTGAGAGCGTTGCGTATATATGTTTTAACACTAAAAAAAGATTACAAATGTAGGTAAAAATAAAACAAGAGTATGATCAATTTAGAAACTATATTTAAAAACAAACACGCTAAGCACGCGCGCGTAGCCTATAATATATATGCTGCATGGACCGAGAAATGTGCGGTACGACAAGAAGATAGGAACTACACTAATCTAATTGGTCTACCTATTTGATGCTTGCACTGCTGCACGGAGTTACGCAAACACACAAACTCTAAATACGTTTAAGGGTAGCAGCAGAAACTCTCTTCTTCGATTGGGTTTGCTCAGACAAAATCGCTCTGCAAATAAAGTTGGACTTCTTATTTTTCGTTTCCTTATATAACTATAAATTAATGACAAGACTATGTTGTAGTATATAGGTTCTTTTTAATAATGACGATGAAACGGAAACTTATTTTCTATTAATTATTACCACTCCTACTTCTACTCTTCTATTTTAAGATGAAACACTCTACCTGTAATATTTTACTGTTTAACGGAATAAATGAAAACAGCAATTTCTAGAAAGTATAGGATAAAACAAGAACACAAAGTGCATACTAGAGGATCCCATCCTGAAGGGTTCCGAGTAAACAGAAAAGAAGCAGAAAACAAAATAAAAATTCTCAGACTCAATACAATATACATTGAACGATGAAGAAGTCCGTTGTTGACAGGCAGGTACTGCTGGTAATAATTTCACTTCACAACAAGCAATTTCGGTTCTTTGAGTTCATTCGTTGCGGTATCACCCGGGACCAAGAGATACCGTTTCCGAGGTGAATCACAACCGAATAAAACGTTTTTCGTCTATTACAGTAAATTATATCTCGTTTTTTATTTTTATAAAAAAAAAAAAAAAAAAAAAAAAAATACCATATTATATTACTTAATAATGACTAAAAAAAAAAAAAAAAAAAAAAAAAAAAAAAGAAAAAAAAAAAAAAAAGAAAATATTTTTCTTAAATTAAAAAAAAAAAAAAAAAAAAAAAAAAAAAACAAACAAAAACAAAAAATAATTTCCTAACAATTAAAAATAAATATTTTAAATTTTACCTTCCCCCAAGTAAAATTTTAAATTTTGAATTTATTTTTTTTTTTTTAATCAGTTCGTTTATTTGTTAGGCTCAGGCGTGTGTAACACTTTACGGAGCCGATATTCAATATTGTTATTTACAATGTATAATTTTTCTATTTTAGTAAAGTGGGGTGCCAATTACTCGTGGCTAGCTCGAGGTTAATGGGTCACATTATTGTTTGGAAGGGGCTAGGCAGGTAACTTATTTCAGGTATTTGTTGCTGCTCATGGTTGCGACATCTACCAGATCCTCGGTCCTTGTAGTCCCTTACAGGAACTAAGCTGCAGATGGGTGACCACAGCTTGCTGGGCAGGTACAAGTAGCACGGAAACAAAAGGATAATATAACTGGGACACAAAGGCAGGAAATTTACTAGAGTGGATGGATGGAGGATGACGTTATACTCTTAGATCAGACAAACAAAGGAATTCGTAAATCGCTTGCATGTAGGGAAGATCACGCATTCCCAAAACATCTCTTACTTCGCGGAAGGGTTGTCTACCTCGGGCCACAAGGGTATCCAATAGTCGTGCTCTGGAGGCATCATTACCCGGGCAATGCCAAACTGCGTGATCGATGTCATCATAACCGGTTCCGCACCTACATATGTTGCTATCGACGAGGTTAATTCTGTAGAGATGTGCGTCTAGCGAGTAGTGGTTGGACATAAGTCTTGACATCACACGAATGAAACCGCGACTTACATCCAGACCTTTGAACCACGATCTCGACGAAACATTTGGAATAATGGAATGTAACCACCGCCCAAGAGAATTACTTGTCCAAGCGTTTTGCCAACTTTGAAGAGAACTCTGACGTACTAATGGGAAAAATTCATCATGTGAAATTCTTCTTTCAAAAATCTCGCCTTCTTGTGCGCCCACCTTTGCTAGAGAGTCCGCCTTCTCATTGCCTGGTATTGAGCAATGTGAGGGGACCCATGCAAAGGTAATTCTAAATGATCTTTCGACCAACGCACACATCTGCTCCCTTATTTTTGAAAGAAAGTAAGATGAGTGCTTAACTGTTTTCATCGACTGGAGAGCCTCAATAGAACTGAGACTATCCGAGAAGATGAAATAATGGTCTACGGGCATGTCGGAAATTATCCCCAATGCGAAATTGATTGCTGCCAGCTCAGCAACATATACGGAACAAGGTTCCTGAAGTTTCCGGAAGGCAGATGAGTATTCATTGTAAACACCGAAACCAGTGGATCCATCAATGCGCGACCCATCAGTGAAAATTCTTCTATTGCAATTGACATGTTGGTACTTTTCGATGAAAATATGGGGAGTTAAAATAGGTCGAAGTTGATCTGGAACTCCTTGAATAGCCTGTTTCATGGAGAGATCATAAGCAATGGAGGAACTGTGATAAGGAAAGCGTACACTAGGAGGGATATAGCATGGAAGACTTATATCAGATGACATATAGTTAATATAGATTCGTAAGAATCTAGACTGGGTTCTCAATTCGAGCATTTCTTCGAAGTTTTCAATCACAAGGTTGTTACTGATTCCACACTTGATCAGTATTCTAGATGAGAGCTCCCAGAAGCGGTTCTGTAAGGGTTTTACTCCTGCCAGAACCTCCAGGCTCATATTGTGCGTTGAATGCATACAGCCAAGGGCAATACGTAGACAACGATATTGAATGCGTTCCAATTTGATGAGGTGGCTATCTCTTGCCGAGAGGAAGCAAAAAGAGCCATATTCGAGAACTGAGAGAGTAGTTGTTTTGTAGAGTTTAATGAGGTCTTCCGGGTGAGCACCCCACCATGTCCCGGAAATTGATCTTAGAAAATTGATCCTTTGTTGACATTTCTGTTTTAAATACGCAAAGTGATTACTCCAAGTGCATTTTGAATCAAACATGACTCCAAGGTATTTAAAGGTCAAAGATTGGGTAATGTCTCTTCCCAACAGCTTGAGACGCAGTTGGGCTGGGAACCGCTTTCTAGTAAACACTACCAATTCGGTTTTATGCGGTGAAAACTCGATCCCCAAATTTCTGGCCCAGATGGACAGATTATCTAGGGAATTTTGCAATGGTCTTTGCAAGATTTCTGCACGTGGACCTCTAAAGGAGATCACAGCATCGTCTGCAAGTTGTCTTAGCGTGCATCTATTTTCCAAGCAGTTATCAATATCTTTAACATAAAAATTATAAAGCAAGGGACTTAAACATGAGCCTTGGGGTAAGCCCATGTAGCTAATTCTGGAAGTTGTCAGTTGACCCAGATTGAAGGTCATTTGTTTTTCTGACAGTAAATTATACAAAAAGTTGTTTAAAATTCCTGGTAATCCACTACTGTGCAGACTATCTGCCAGTATATCTATGGAAACTGAATCAAATGCGCCCTTAATATCCAGAAATACTGAAGCCAATTGCTCCTTGTGTGCAAAGGCCAGTTGTATATCAGATGAAAGCAACGCTAAACAATCGTTTGTTCCTTTGCTCTTTCGGAAACCAAATTGCGTATTTGATAGCAGGTTGTTTGATTCAACCCAACGGTCAAGTCTTGATAGGATCATTTTTTCTAACAATTTCCTTAAGCATGATAGCATAGAGATCGGACGGTAAGAATTGTAATCAGACGCTGGTTTCCCAGGCTTTTGAATAGCTATTACTTTAACCTGCCTCCATGCGGGTGGAACTATATTTAATTCCATGAGAGTGTTATACAGGTTAAGTAATCGTCTTTTAGCGATATCGGGGAGATTTTTTAGAAGGTTGAATTTAATCATATCGCTTCCCGGAGCAGAGTTATTCGATGAAAGAAGTGCCATTGAAAATTCCAACATTGTGAATGGTTCGTCCAGAGAACCGTTATTTCGGGTAGTATCCCGTAAATTCGGTTGTGTTGGGACAGAGTCTGGACAAACCTTTTTAGCGAAGTCGAATATCCACTGCATGGAGTATTCTTCACTCTCATTGGAGGATGAGCGGTTTCGCATGTAACGAGCCTTTCTCCAAAGCGTTGTCATCGAGGTTTCTCTAGATAGTCCCTCTACAAACGAACGCCAGTAATTGCGTTTCTTTGCTTTGAGTAAGTTTTTAAGCCTTTTTTCAAGCTTGAGGTACTTATCAAAAAGCTCACATGTTTCATGTCTACGATAATCTTTAAACGCATCGGATTTCTCAAGATACAACTTAGTGCATTCATCATCCCATCCAGGGGTGGCGGGTCTTCTTTTGAGGGATGCACTTGGAACACGTCGTTTCTGAGCTTCTAATGCACTTTTGTACATCAGGTCGGAAAGGAAACGATACTCTTCTAATGGTGGAAGAGGATCGGTAGAATCAATACCAAGGGTTACCGCCGATGCAAAATGTTGCCAATCAATATGCCTCGTGAGGTCATAAGGAACATGGATTGACTGGTCTGTTTTATTAAAACTATTTGTGATTGAGATAATAATTGGTAAGTGATCACTACCATGGGGATCATTGATTACCTTCCACAGACAATCTAATGATAGTGAGTTAGAGCACAAAGATATGTCAAGTCGACTCTCCCTGGCAGGAGGTTTTGCTATTCGTGTCGCTTCCCCAGTGTTCAAGATGTTCAAGTTGAAATCGTCGCATAAGTCATAGAAAATACCCGCTCTGTTGTCATCGTATTGTTCGCCCCAAGCAGTACCGTGGGAGTTCAGATCGCCCAGAATAAGAACTGGAGATGGAAGTAATGTAATTGAACTCCAAAGTTGACGGCGGTTTATTGATGCCCTCGGAGGGACATAGACGGAAGCTATGCAAAGATCTTTATTCTTTACATTTATTTGGCAAGCGACGATTTCAATGCCTGAGATTATTGGGAGTGAGATTTTATAGAACGGGTAGCACTTTTTGATCCCCAGAAGTACGCCACCATATGAATCATCTCGGTCCAGGCGAATAATGTTAAAATCGTGGAAGTTTAATTCATCTTCGGATGAAAGCCATGTTTCACAGAGAGCAAATATATCACAATCAGAATTGTGAATCAAATACTTGAACGAGTCTAATTTAGGTATTAGACTACGACAGTTCCATTGTAATACCGTGATCATATCTTGATCCTCACTCGACGAATTATTCATCGAAAGATATGAATTCACCAATAAGGGGCCATGATACAGTCAATTGCTTGAAGTAGTTTCCAACTATAGGAATAAGCAGGTCAATAATTCCTCGGAGCGGTGAAGCATCCGAAAGGCCAAGAGCATTTAAAATGTTATCCACAATGTCCCTAAAATTAATCTTACCTCGCTTGGACGGGATATTCTTAGAATTGCGAGAAGACGTATTGTTTGGTAACCTCTTACGGTTACTGTTATTAGGTAGCGGCGGGTTGGTATAGCTACAGCTAGGAACGGATGCATCAGCTATTACCGGTTTATTCGGTTTTTTTAATTGACCCCCTCTACCTCCAATTTTTTGCAAGCTTCTGAGAGTAGGTTTTATTTGTTTCCGGCGCACACCCGGAGAACTAGTAGGCTTTCTTTTACCGGGGGCGTGTACCTCCGGAAATCCACTCTCATCGGCTTCGTCAGAGTCCAGTTCATCGGAAGACAAAATCAAAAAAGGATTTTCATTTTGAGCGGCTGATACAGACGATGCAGACGCTCCGTTTTGCGACTTTAACATGTCTGCATACGTCTGCTTGGAGCGTTCTTGTATGGAACGTCTCACGTTACCAGTGCGCTTCTTGTACACGGGGCAGTTCTGCAAATCGTGGAGAGGCTCTTTGCCACAGTAAGCACACTTTGTTGCTTCCTGTTGGCAAGCATCCTCTAGATGCCTTTGGCCGCATTTGCCACAACGGGGCTTGTTGTCGCAAAAAGTAGCCGTATGACCCACCTGTTTGCACTTGGTACAATTAAATACCCTTGGTACAAAAAGGCGCACTGGAAAAAAAACTTTATCAATTTCAACAAATTTTGGGAGAATTGATCCGGCGAAGGTCACTTGTAGCGAGTCCGACGGTGAATACGTCTTTTTTCCATCTACCATTGATCCTGCATGCAATTGTTTGCATTCCAGAATCTCAATGGTAGACGAAGCGGAATCTGGAAGTCGCCCCTTACCTTCCATAACGTCTTCACACGTCAGGCTCGCTGCAGAAACCACACCGTCTATCTCCACATCTCGAGATGGGATGTAGACGTAGTACTCGACATTATAACCTGCGTCACTGGCAATTTCATTTGCAATTTTATACGTAGGTGCAGTAACACGCAGTTTGTTTCGGTTGACCTGATGAAATTCGGTCCCCGGATAACGACGCGTCAAATTTCTTTTAATGCCCAAAAAATCTAGGGCTTTCACTTTCTGCCGAAAGTAGACAACCCAAGGAGAGGCAGAGGACGGCTGATAACAGCGCGCCCTAAAAACATCTTTGGGAGGCAAGTCGCCCCCCGTAGAATCATCCATGCAAGAACAAATTCAGCGAACAGAGAAAAAAAAAAAAAATTAATAAATTAATAAAAATCAGATGATTTTTTTTGGACCACCCTATGCAGAACGATTTACTATATGGGAGAGAGATACACAACACACTAGCAGATGACGAAACAAAAAACAAATGTGCTACTTGCCGTTTGCCGGATGGCACCTTCTGCTGTTGTTCGCAAACAAAGCACCGCTTGCTGACCGGCAGTGGATGGAGCGATGACCTTCCTTGCTGCGATGGTGCTTATGGGGTTACACTTTTTCCCCTCGGGTGTTTGACGATGGTACAGGCTGGACAGATCATCCGTCGGGCTCGGCCGGGAATGTCTGCTTCCCTAATGGAACGCTCGGCTGGATATCGGTGGTTTAAACAGTGCACTACTTTTAATCACCGCGTGATTGATAGCGGGTTGAAAAAAAAAAAAAAAAAAAAAAAGCAAAAGAGGTAATGCGGAGTGCGAAAAAAACTAAACCGAAGCTCTTCAGCGTTCGATGCGGAATGTATTTTTTATAAAAAAAAAATAATTAATATAAATAATAAAAACAACAATAAATAAAAAACACCGCCCCCCTAGTACTACTAACAGCATTAAAACAATTGAAAATAAAAATAAAAAAAAAAAAAAAAAAAAAACAACAAATTTACTAACATTTATTTAAAAAAAAATACAAAAAAAAAAAAATTTAAAATCTAAATACAAAAAAATCATAAGTCAATTCACATCATTCATTAACAAGAACAAAAAATTTATATTATAAGGTTAGCAACCAAATAAACCAGAAACATACATTATACATTAATGTATAAAACATATGGATGACAAATGGATCACAAATAGTGAAGAACAACATGTGTAACATGTGAATTTATGGTTATAAATTATTTCAGTGTGTGATGTGAGCATTTTGACGTACACTCAGCTAAATAAACTTTCGATATTCATAAGATTGCATTATGATTTTTTGCTATAAGAAAACAGGAATTTCATAAATTTGCCTTATGAAATATAATGATGTTGAAAAAATAAAAATATGGAGCAACCTAGATTCGAGCCTTAAACGTTGAGGTTGTGGGTCGAGTGACTTGACCACTAGTATATATCAACAATTGTAAATAAGAAAGCTTAAAGGCGAACAAAAACAACGTCGTGTAAAACAAAATTAGTTATCGCCAAAAACAAAACGGTGGAAAAAAAGGCGTGTAAAAATACCTTAGAGTATACTTTTTTCTCCGTGTGCCTGTTCCCCTGAACCCAAACGGCCACCAAAATCAGTGGAAAAGAGAGTTGACATGTCTGTCAAGGGGTGGGTTCTGTGCTTCGGGGGTGGTCAGTCACGAAAAATACGGTTCTTTTTTGATTCCCGTATTTTTTTAGACATTTCCGGAGTAATTTAGGAAATCGGCAAATCTGCTTTTTGCAAGGCTTGTTCCAATCGATCAATGTTGCCTCATTTCTAATACAGTCTCTTTAGAAATAATAACACTTATTACACATTGCCACATTGCTACGTAGTCCTACGTTACCTTTGTTTACAACCACAATGGGCTGTCCCTTGTAGTTTTTTTTTTCATTGATGGATATCACCAATTACCACAGAGAACAGACGTCGAGGCTCAAACGAACGCTTGTGATCATAAACTGTCGATTCAAATTAGTATGGAATGTCTCATGGGGTGGCGCTAATGTTTTAATTTTGACATAAGGACATTGACAGAGTTGTTCTGTTACGTCATCAATGTAGGTCAAACATTTGAGAAAAGAGCAATTAACCCTCTAATGCTGTTCCACGCGTGGATTCCCTTGTGGTTCCGGCAAAGGTTCTGGTGAGGGTTCCGATGAGCAATTAAATGCTGGTAGCTTGATTGGGAAAGAGCATAGCAAGAATTTGCCAGCAGATAACGCAATAGAATGTGAATATCTATATCTATATCTATGTTGACTTCCAAAAGTGGATGGAAACAACTTGGTTGATGTTAAAACGGATGGAAAAAATGGATGTCCATTATGATATGTCGATTGAAAATATGCCTCCAGAATCAGCAGGCCCAAGTTAAGGATTACAAATTTACAACCCAAGTGATATTGAGAGATCTGTTTTTTAACATGGGTGCCGGATTATAGATCGAAAATTGATCTGCACGGTGAACGCTTCTTACCCACGGGAAGAGTACTATATTTTTACCACTTTTTTCACAGGCCATCTTTCTTTATACGTGGAAACCAAGGGCAAAAGAACGTAAATTTGTAGAACGTGAGGTTTTCACACAACTTCACATCTTTTTTCAACATTACAGTGGGTCCATTTCCCATGAAATAGAAATGAAATGAAGAAAAATAACTCTTTCCATGGGTGGATAGCTTTCATCGTGATGGCAGTAATTAGTATGGAATGTCACCGCACTAAGGCGCCACTATATTAACGTATACATGATTTTTTGTTATAATCGTATGAACCAATTCGTCTGTTCTCTGTGCCAATTACTATGAAATGGTTTTGTATCATCCTTCCCCGGTTTAATGAGATTGAATACCGGGAAGATTGATAGGTACCTTGTTCGATATCCGGTTCTTTGGCTCTCCTCGGATGTGAGTTTCCGAATGTTTCCCTTGCGCTCGTAGTCCGCCATCTACGACTGCCCTGTCTCTTATAACCCGACGTCGCGTTCCATCCTTTTGATTAAGAAACGATGACGTCTCAATGCCATGGAGCGGATGTTTGTATTCATACTTCCAGAGTAGGCCCACTTGAAAGCGCCCGTTCTGGAAAATCGTTACATCACAAAGATTCGCCTTCGTTGAACGAAGTTGGTTCTGCGGGGTAACAATCCCTGAACTCTCGAGCACGAAGTAGTGTGATCTTATAGAATCGTGCAAGATCTCACCTACACGCTAAAAAAAAAGTACCCAAAATTAAGTTTTTTTTACCCATCTCGCATGTTTTGTGCATTAAGTTAAAATTAAGTATAAGATGAAAACTCAATTTTGGGTTATTATATTTCAAATAGCAATGGGTAAAATTTACCTAATTTTGGGTACTTACATTTCAAGTGCCAATGGGTAAAATTTACCTAATGAATTATCGAAATAAATGGGAGAAATTTATACATAAACATAGATACCTAATGATCATTTTTATTTGTCAATATTGGTGCAATTAAACAATAAAACACCTCATAAATACGTTGGCAATCCATAAGTTATAGCGTTGCTAACAATGCTACCATTTCGTGGATTTGAAAGGTTATCCGATAACTTAAGACAATTGCGACAAACAAATAATGCGTTCGTAGTCGACCAGACTAACAAATTAATGACAATCGTCAACACCGCCGACGGGTGCTACGATTTTCAACCAAAATTAAGTTGAAAATACTCAACCGATCAATGCGCGAAGAGAACGGGATGGTTGAGTAGCTTCAACTTAAAATTGAGTTGTTTTGGTCTTCAAATTAAAATATAAACAAATTAGGTTTGGAAATACCAGTTTACAATAGTTAATGGTCCTGATTAAATTTTCAAACATTGTTGATAATATACATAGATCTATAAGCATAAAACCAACAATATAACGAATAACGATGTTGTAATTCACGACACGACGGCAGGTGTGTGCCAATTAAAATTTTTAAAATTGGAATAAAATATCGAACATAAAAAAAACTTAAATTTGAGTATATCTATCATTACTGACAAGATGGGTGAATTATACCTACTTCAATTTTTTAATTCACCCAACTGGTAACCTCACTTGACAGAACTCAACGTTGAGTTTATTTTTACTTAATTTTGGGTACTTTTTTCTTAGCGTGTAAAACCACAGAGAACAGACGTTCATCTTCGGTCTGCTACTGTATGTATGATGTATGATATTTACTACCACCCATTGTAGCACGGAAACTACGTCCGACAGCAATGGGCTCTGCCCTCTGTTAGACTTGATCAAGCTTTAATAACCACTGATTATCCTAATCATGCCGTTGTATGAAGGGCCAAAAAGGGGTTGGGTGGATCGATATGCAACATCACTTATACGTATCCACAGGGATATAAAGAATCTCCTTCCAACAACAAGACTGAACAATTGGTCAAAAGAGCAAGCTATCTAACATGAGGATGCCCCAATGAGCGGGGAGAAGAGCCCGCCCTCTATTCACAAACTGTTAGCAATGGGGAGTTGGCATTCCCACTCTCCCCATCCAGAGTGCTTCAATCGGGTGCCCTGATGGTCCCTCCCATTCTCATGAAATATTTATATAATGGTGTATATATTTATGTAAATGAAAAATACTACAAGCATTGGTATCTATAATATATGATCTTCGTTCGGTTGATCCTGGAATGCAAGAAATGTCGTAAAATGATTAAGTGTAGAGTTCTGTGGTTTCGCGCATAAGCACGTTTTCGTTCGTTTCCAGCGATAGCAGCATTTCACCAATTCATCTTCGGTCTGCTACTTGTGTAAAACTTTAAACCGACATTTCAAATGTATGTCGTTATGCTCCTGGTGGGCGGCGCTGCAGTGTGCGATAACTGTCATGTGACATAATTAATGGACCTTCCCTATTGTACAAATTTGACGATCAGATTGAATCTCTTTTTAATTGTTGGATTATCATTAGCATAATCATTATTACGATTAGCATAGGTATCCAGCATTTTACGCGCACCTATGGCCGCCCAAGTAGCAATTCAAATGCAAATTGGTTTTATTCATGTTTTATGGTAGTTTTATCAGAGCATTATGGAGTTCATCCGGTTTTATCAGGGTATTTTCCAACTTAAGGTGGTTTTAATTCATTAACAGTTCTCAAGAGTAATTAAAGAACACTTGAAGAAACCTCCATAAAACTACATCATTTATAAGTGTAATTCACCTTATCAGTAGTTTTATAAGATACTTGATCCCCCTCTCAAGACATCGTTTCGCAACTTGCATAAAACCTGATAAAAGTTTTGTAAAAATTTTATGACATTCTTCTTTAAGATGAATGTATCTTGGATATGCTGCCATAAAACTCTCTTAGGACCATTTGATTTTAAATAAGAGCACATATTCTTGAGAAAGAACATTATGTGAAAAATAAACAAACTGTCACAATGGACGCCCACAGGTGGAAGAAATTAAAAACCAGCGGATCGTTCAAGCGAAAATTCAATAAAAACTTATCCAATATATTGAACATTCCTTCATCTCAGCCACCAACGACAATTTTTTTTACCATTCCATTAGATTCGCAGCCTACTGAAACTAACTTATCAAAAGGGTCTATGCGTTATGCGTAAAACGAATAAAATAAAATGGTGCAATGTGTCGCCAGTTGAAAACCGAAATGCATAACTCATGATATTTGATTTTATGCCAGTTATGCAAGTTCAACCTAACGTCTCAGGTAGTGCGTTATATGGCGCACCACCGTGGAAATACAGCGCAGTACTTTTGACGTAAGGTTTAATGTGCACTACGATTGTCAAATGTTATGTTAATGTTGAATTCTCCCGACTCGTGCATTTCAGTTCCCAATAGGCTACACAATATTTATACTCGTTGCAAGTAAAAACTGGTATATCATCTGCGCGAAAATCGATTTTTCCAATGATCCGCATGGTTAATCCAAAGTCAGAAGTAGTGCGCTGGAATCGCTCAGTGATCCACTACACAGTGCACTTCTTCCAACGCTAGGTTCAGCGTACAGATCAAGAGAAAAATCATCTTTCGCTCAACTGATGTTTCAGCCATCGACGCAATATTATTAGGTGTTCTTCTTCCCAAATCCATTGTTAGCATATCAAGTTAGAGTTTTTTTTTTTTTTTTTAATTTACTTACGCTGGTGATTAAAAACAATAAATTATAAGCTGTAATTATGAACAACAATAATGCATTGGCACTTTTGATTTTAACGTTCACATTTTCTTTGTTTATGATTCGCCTTCTCCAAACTGATTTGGCCATCTTACGAAAAACTTGTTTACCTTGAGCAATTCAAACAAGTTTTATTTAAGCGTCACTCCTCTTTTTCAAGAATAGAACAAGTAAAGATGAACTTATCGCGCTTCTAAAAAGATCTTGTTAGTTTTGTGCAAGAAATATTAGCTTTATATGCGTTTTATGGTAGTTTTAGATAAAACCACTGAAAAAATGGCGAGCGTTGCTATTCTGGATTCCCTCGGAATGGTAGCCATTTACATATGTATGCATAAAAAACTCTCGTTTTTCCAATGCTACGAACAATTTCTGCTGTTTAAAATACACACTTAAAATGGATTGTAGACACAATTTAATCAAGATCTAACAATTTATCAGCCTTGTCACCTAATTGTTGAATTGTCAAGTATTTTTTATTTTTCAAATAAATCAATGTTCTAGCAATGATTCCGTGGCGCATTAAAATGTTCGAACTTTTATGTTATAAAACGCGAATAAACTGAACGTCACATGAAAAATTTATCAATTGCAGGCAAAAAACTTATGCATTTATTGACCATTAACAATTAATTTACTTACGTATCCACTTTGGAAAAGAAACATCATATGAATATCGATGTTTTTTTTCTCTTAAAAAAGTCCCCATTCAGCTGAACGAATCCAAAAATGGAATCTTCGAAACATATTTGTGACGGACTGGAAGTGTTCTTAAAGACAAAGACTAAAACTTGTGGTAGTTTTATCATAGTTTTAAGCATGTCCTGCATGTCATTACAAGTATGTACCGATAAAACTATCAAGTTTTAAGCGAATCTAGGGAAATAGTCTTGAGAACCTCCTGTAGTATGGGCCTTTTTGAACTTATGAGGGTTTTATGGCTGTTTTATCGATGTTATGTAGAATATCTAGTTTTATGCGTGGTTTTATCAAATGAGTCTTAAGAACTTCTTCAAGTGTACCTTAAAATTGAATTTGTTACTTGGGCGACGTAATTAGCATAGACTAACTCTAAGACCAGTAGGTCCCGAACAAATACGATTTTTTTCTTGGCTCAGTCAGTACTAGCACATCGGTCCCAAGCTCGGTCCCAAGCTCAATGATTCGCCCCTAACAACGTAGCTCACACCAACACATTCTCAAATGTTGTGTCAAAATAACATAGTGAATCAAAACAACAACCAAGATACTAGTACCGGAAGGTACCGAAAAGCGCAAGAATTATTGCAAGGTGCAGACTGCAAGGTATACTTCGGACCTAGGGGTTCTACAACAGTGAACCAATTTCAAATCGCTAGTTGCACATTGATTGTTGTAATTAGGCTCACTTTCTTGTTGGGAACAGATGATTTGAAGTTTTGCTTGTTCCGTTTGATGTATAAACGATCAATTTTGACTGTTTACAGCTCAGACGTATAAGCCAAACGTCAAATCATATGTTCCCTACCAGAAAATTAGTCCGGTTACGGCAGCCATGAGTGCTCGTAAAATGCTGGATTACCATTTAGCTTTGGTTTGATCTTAGCATTCATTTTTGATATTATTTCTTTAGTCACTAAACGAATTTTATTGACATTTCTGATCGTTAGAAACTTACGCCTTAGGGCGCCCCCAGGGTGGACGTGACTCGCGACGCGATGCGAAGTTTGAATGCGAAGTCGCGCGACCAACCTCCGTACATTTAAACAAAGCAAAAATATAGCTAAGATACCATAGAGAACGCGACGCAATGAGCGATTATCATGCGACCAACCACTGCATGCACTGGTTCGTCGCTCGGCATTCGCGCGATTTCAAGCCGAACATTGCATTAGGTCCAATGAAACATTTGTATCAAATTGATAAAAATACGACGGTTTTGAAAGTTTTATTTTTTTTATTGTAATTGCAACTCAATCGTGTGATATGAAATTTATGAATGGTTTTCAACGTAAAACGTTGTCAGGATCACAAATAAAATGTTGTTCTTGAGGATTATGGTGATTCTGCGTGTAATTGATACATTTGTTACTTAGGACCTATTACATTTGCATTTGTAGATTGGATCTGTTAGATTAGTCTTTTGCCAAGTGAGAATGTACATTTGACAATTTTTATTGCGGTAAAACCTAATAAAAATAATGTTCAAATTGGGTCCCTATTAGTTGTCATTGTTGTATCACTTATTCCTTGCAATAAGCAAACATTCAATTAAAACGCAGCCCGTCATATTTGAGAACCTCAACAACTGGCTACATATTCAATCAATCGGAAATCTTACATATCGGCACAAATCTCAATAATTAAAGGACCTGTGGATCTGATATTCGAATTTTACTTTGCTTTTCAACCCTATTTGCTAGGTTACAAATTATCAGTCCTATGCACCCACTTTTAGGAGATCAAAGAAGAATGCTAAGATGGAACAGTTGGTACAAATATTTTTTCATTTCAGTGTCCTTTTCAAAAATTAAAATCGGTCCCTTTCGAATGAGCACTCCCCAGTAAACGGGTTGACAGATCTTGTTATGCTCATGCCGATCCCTCGTTCTGCAAACAAAGACCAAAGTACCTTGAGAACAAGGTAAAGCATATTGCCAGCTGTCATATTATTCTCACATACACGCTCATTCGATCTTACTCAATGTTGAGTAACTTTTACTCAATTTTACTAAATATATCTAATACCATTATTGGGGGTTCGCACTACAACCTATATTACGTAATATAGAGTTTCTTGACATCAAATGCCATGCAAGTTATTTCCAGTGAAAATTAGATGTATAGATGCTGATATCAAAATACTCTATATCACGTAATATAGGTTGTAGTGCGAACGGGATGTATAGATGCTGATGTAAAACGTCAAACGCTGAGTAGTCCTATT
Organism: Aedes koreicus; assembly: GCA_024533555.2. Classification (NCBI taxonomy): domain Eukaryota; kingdom Metazoa; phylum Arthropoda; class Insecta; order Diptera; family Culicidae; genus Aedes; species Aedes koreicus. Next base: position 482,508 of record JAHHFK020002350.1, on the reverse strand, counting down.
TATAAATTTGATTGTTTGATTGTTATTCAAAACACAAGAAAACTGCGCCAAACTCAATTTTGAGATAGCTACATATTATTTTTTTCAATAATTTAAAAATGGGTCGGATAACGTCTTTGTCAATTTGCGCTTCGGAAGTTAATTTAAAAACGACAACGTTTTCGAAACCATAATTACCAGTCACGACATGGAGCAGATAGCAGCCACTTTAGATGCGGAAACGTATCTTAAAAAAGCTAAGCTGTTTTATCTTGACTGGGATTCGTTGATTTTTAATAGTATATATTACATTACAGATAAACCAAACATTTTCGAAACTCTGTCTGGTGTATGAATCGAAACCAGACTTATTGGCAAAATGGCTTTTTATATGGCAATGTGGTTGAATTTCTTAATGTTGAAAAATGGTAAGCAAGCATTTCATCGCCCTTGCCTTGTCGTTTGATTTTACAAATGTAATTTTCGATCCACCAACTCTTTACAATTAAAACATAATATACATATTATACTTACATATTACAGAGCATACTCGGGCACTACTGCGGATCAACGGCGAAATAAAAAAAGCGGAACGAAAAAAGACTCATTTTCATATATTTTTGTTTTAAGTTTATGAGTTAGTTCAACTCGAAACTAAATAAATTTCAGGATTAGGGGATTATTTTACTATCGTAAAGGTTACGCTTCATCGTAGAACAATTTTTTTTCCAAACTTCAGTGAAATTTTCTCAATCGTTCGGAAAATATAATCATAAAAAAAATACTGCTAAATTTTCCATTGTGGAGGAAAATTTCTTGGATAAGGCCAGTATTCAGCTCAAAAGTAATGTGCATTAGCATAGGACAAGTAATGGTCAAGAAATGCTTTTACTGTCGAGATTTCTTTTTTTGTTGTTGTGGTGAGGAACCACTGCGTCCACTGAATTGAACTTTTTTAGTAAATTTCTTACCTTGTACTGCAGTTGAAAAGTAAGGGAAAACTGAAGACGGTTACATAACGTCAGTACCGTCTGCTTATGTAGACTAAATGGGGCTGTCTCGTGGAATAATATTCCGTTTTCTCGTGGAATAATATTCCGTTCGATTACTTTGCAAGGAAGATTGATATTTCACCCACTACTGGAGCAATTGTCGAAATTACTTTCAGTAAAAATGGCAAGAATTACTTCTGGTCTTTACTTGCCAGCTGCATACAGGGCTATAAGCCGGAAAAATGAATTTTCTGAATTATGGAAAATTAAAAATAAAATATTTTCTTGTTCGATAACTCTTTTAATGCTTTTTTTTAGAGTAATGCTCCAAAAACAATGGGCTCGACACTCGTTTTTATACCAAAATAAAAATCTAAAACGGGGATTACTCAAATTTGGAGTTTTGTCAATGAAACTCGAATTTAGTGTACGTTCGGTTTTAACGATTTTGAGTTAATGTTACTCAAATGTGATTGAAACCGGATGGCAAACAAACATCCATGTTTGTAATGAAGAAGGACACCGCGAAGTTCGAACTGATTGTATAAATTTTTATCTAATTTTCGAGTTTATATCGTTGTGGATCTTCCTGAAACAGCGATTCTAGCCGAGCTTCGAGTGAAATTAAACAATATGATAATCATAATCATAAAAATTAAATTCTTAAGTTTTTGCGTACGCATGCAGATTTTATTACAATAATCAAATTGGTATACGTTAACTTTATTTTAAAAAATAAACTTTTTCTTAAAATTATTCAGAAAATATACCTGAATAAGTGTTATACTCAAAATTGAGAAACAATCGTCATCGCGTTTTCGATCACCTCAAATATCAGCGCTAATTGACTCAAAAATATTCAGTAATAACGTATTCATCCAATCAATTTGTATACTTAAGTAACGTACAAGAGTTACTTAATACCTACATGCAGAAATTCAACCAAGAAACATGCGTTTGGCTGGCTTTTGAATCGAAACTGCTTAAATTTCGTGCATTTCTGAAGACATTTCATAACTTTTTTTTTGCTTTTATCTTTTTCGTACCACTACATAAACATTGCAGCGACTATAATACCTTGTACTTTATATACGTTGGAAACGTGTATCACACTCAATGAGGTCTATAGTAATTGGTACAGTTTTTTATAGGTCTTGGCTGAAAAATGCCTTCTTGTGCACTAAAATGATGCTAAACATGCTTTGTTATTATTCGCTTGTTTTTGGAGTTTTACGTCACTACCCGAAATCATGGATTGTTTACACATTTTTCGTTACTAATACCGACAAACACCTTGCTCTTCTCCACCTGTATACACCTCATTGTTCAAGCTGTGTTCAAAAATTACGATACATGAAATGAAAGGGACCGAGGGCCAATCACAAATTACGTTTGCGATTTCTGAAAAACACACGAGTATGTTATCGTTTATCGTTGGCAGGCTGTAAGGTGTTCTTTGAAGCAAGGGATTATCCAGCCGCTGGTTCTACAACAGAGAATCAATTTCAAATCGTTAGTTTTAAATTAATTGTTGCTAACCCTATATGGTCTCAAACGTTTTTAATCCTACTTTTTGTGATTTGACACAAATGTCGCATAGTATCTAATGCAATGTTTGGCTTGAAGTAGTTGAACAGAACACGCGTTTTGTGTCGTCTTTTTCGTTCTTTCACTGTGTAAATGATTAAAAGAGTTTGACGTCAAGCTCCGCCTTCCCCCCAAACAGCGGAGGAGCACAAAGGACGACAAATTCGATTGGCATCACCTATTTACATCTCATTAACATGATATCGCTTCTAATCGCGTTCACTATGGGTATCAGAGCGCGTTGAAAATCGCTTCGATTAGGGATTGCGTCGCGCATCGCGTCGCGTTCGCTTCCACTATGGGGTCCACCTTTAGCTTCGACGTGAATTGTGAAATAATTTCAGCGCCAACATTTGATTATGGCAAATCTGCTTTTGTAAACAAGCACTTTGTCTGCTAATTTATCGCAAGTTGAATACAATTCCTTCAAATTGAATATATCAGGGGATAAAGATATAGCTTCTCTCTCTCAAAGAGTGCTTAATTTGTATTTTTTGTGACCTTTTGTTCAAAGAGAAATGGACTACGAAGGCCATTGTTTACAAAAGCAGATTAGCCCTAATCCTATGTTGGCGCTGATTTGAGTTCTGAAAGCTTGAAGAGAAAAAAAAAAAAAACAGCGATCGGGTATTCTGTTCACAAACCACGTTCGACTCATTTTTGAAAAATGTCAGACCCCTTTCCCCCTCGTAGACTATTTTCTCTATACAAATGTTTGAAATTGTTTGTGGATTGTAGACCACCTCTACATGGGAAAAGTCTACGACGTTTATGAATGGGTCCTTAGTTATAAAATGCAGATTATTCGTGATTTAAAAAATATATTGTGAGTTCACGATGTTACGATGACAATTTACAATATCCGAAAATGTAAATTAAGGTCGTGAACTATACTGCCAACATCCATTAAAATAATGGTATTAAATATTAATTGAATTTTTAAGAAAATTCTATGACATTTCTTGTTTACAGTTTATTTTAAACAAGTACCCTACTTACACGTTGTCAGAGTATTATAATTTGGTTTTTTGGAACAAAGTTAACGTCATATTCAGGTAAGCATGAGAATTCTTCATTTTCAACCAGTGAGTGTTTTTACACAACTTGGTTGGTGAGGATAATTTTGGAGGAAACATCGGCTATATCGATAAGCTTACACACTTAGAAAATTTTACAGTATTCGGTATTTTTTTACCGAACTTTCAACAGCTGAACGTTCGTTAAATCCGATTTAACGGATTTCCCCGGTAAAATTTGATAAGTTCCGGTAATGTTTTTACCGGAATACTGTAAATTTGTAAATCGGATTACCGAACGTTCAGCTGTTGAAAGTTCGTTGAAAAAATTACCGAATACTGTAAAAATGTTCTAAGAGTGTATCAAGAGGTATTCGTCTTCTAAAAAAATCGCGCGAGAAATTGGCAATTATTGCTGAGTACGTCGATAAGTTTGCTGTCGACAAGCATTTCAAAAATGTATAACCGACCTTTCAACTAAAAGGGATTTTTGATACATACATTTTTAAATTTTTCAAAATATGAGAGAGTAAACGAAGCAACAACAAAAGCAAAAACAATTGAGGTCCGTTAATGATTGCGTGAAATCTACATCACAGAATCCCGGAACAATCCCGGTACAAGCACGGTACAATGTGAAGTGAACAAAACATACCGGCCGTGAAATAAAAACTTATAAAGCCAAGAAGAAGAATTATAAAATCAGCAAACGGGCCCATGTTTATATGAACATAAAAAAATCATAAACAATGATTACTTCTTCAATAGTTTTTCCTTGACATACTTTATACATGATTTAATTTGTTTTTTTTTTCGTTATCGATCTAAAAATCGCACTCCCGTTTCCTTCTACTCAGTGACTGAGTAGAATTGTATTCCTTTCACTTTTTCTAACACGGAAATGTTACTAAATTTTCGTAAAAAGTGGATCTACTAGAAAATTGAGTTGATCCACTTTTTACGAAAATTGAGTGACTTTTCCGTGAGAAAAAAAGGGACAGTAATACAAATGAAAGAGAGGGTGTTTTAAGCGTGTTCCACTCTGATGATCTGTTATAAATGGTGAGGTGTTCAGGCGGCGGCCTCATATTAAAGGATGCTACGTATGAAAGCCATATGAAAGGGACGACTAAAGTCCGTTGCGACAATACTCAAGTTTAGGAAATACTCAAGTTGTTTTCTTTTTATAGACCTCTTGATTTTAGAAACTTAAATGTAGTTTTTTCAGTGAATCTACGTTTGTTGTTGTGTAGCAAGTTCAATTATGCCTGGCTCCCCGATCCGAAAAAATATACTAAACCAGGCCACCTCCAATACGTGAACAGGACATTACTCTTTACATACGCCTTCACCGACTTTAAGGAAAGTAAGTCAAAATATGACGTACAGTAGATTTTATTACTCAAATTAATGTACAATGTAGTACACAGTAGTACATACACATACAGTAGTTTCTGTTAATTCTAATACAATAGTAAATTTCAAACGAGCTAAGAACTTTACTTTACGACGCCGAAACGTTTGTGACACTCGGGGCCGGCATAACGTTGTTGATGCACTCTTCCTTGTTGATCAGGTGGCAGGTCTTGTTCACAAGATTCATCAGTTCGTTCAGTCCAAAGGCCCAATCATTGAGTATCTCCGAGGCGGCTTTCTTGGATGAGAAGTGGATGATTCCGGCCGGGCGGTCCGTTTTCACGGTCAAGGTACCGGCATTCACCATCCGGGAAAGATATTCCTCGCATTCGCCCTCGCTCAGATCCAACAGCTCGGCCATCCGTTTCAGATTGATTCGGGTGTAGTAGTTGGAGATGATACGTACGTTGTGCTCAATCAGGCGATTTTTCAGCTCGGTCCAGCACTTTTTGCCGTGGGTGGTTTCCTGATTGAAGATGTCCAGCGTGTTCAGCTCGGCACCGTATACGGTACACAGGGCATCGAAGTTGATCAGCTCTTTGCACATGAATAGGCGCAGGAGGAGCTCCCTGTGGGGAGTGTGAGAAAAAGAGGAAGGGAAATGAACGGAATTAGCAACAAGGTTATTTTTGGTTGTTTGGAACTAGGATCGAAAAAAAGGGCATACATATTTCAACGATTTCAGGGCGTAAGAATAAAACAAAGCTGTAGTTTATATGTCTATCAATAAAGGAACAAATTTCAAGTTTGTAGCATCGATCATATTGGCAAATTAGTTAGATTGCAATCTTGAGAGCTCAATGATAACATGTGTTACTTTAGGTGAACGGAACTAGGACACATCCAAAAATTATATCATGTATATTTGCACTAGCTTGGTAAGGCAGCGGGAAAATTTTACAAAGTGAAAAAGTTTAAATGGAAATCGGAAGCAAATGGAAAAATTTAAATATTGAGAATAAAAATTAGTGCAAACAAACACGAGGTCCTAACCAGGATTGTTATTCGTCAACGCCTGTGTGCGTTAATGTCTTATATCGAAATCTGCAACGCAGACGTTAAACATTAACGATTAACAGCCCGAACATTAATTGATTAATATCTTCGAATTGCTTCGCCATTACCAAATTATACATCTCAAAAAATTTATTATAAATTAAGGGGATTGTAAAAGAAAGTCTAAAAAATTACAGTTGATCCTTCTCTCAGCAAAAAACTCCAAAAAGTGCATTGCTTATCCGCCGCTTATTCTCGTATTCGTACACAAGATAGTGTCGAACAAAAATAAAAATCCATTACGAAAATATATTTTTTCTACTCTTTTGTAAACGGGCAATTCCTCCAGTAACTTATTCTTAGCCAGATTGTGCATCATATCCACCTGTTCGTTGTCGTACGGGGACAAAATACGGTACAGCACCGCGTAGACCATCATCTTCTGACGCTTTTCGGCTTCCTGCACAATCTGCTCCGAATCTACCACGGCCAAGTAGTGCCGCAGGGTCTTGATGAAAGACGAATCCTGATCTAATCAGAATCTAAAATAAAGAATAAAATCATTTCAGACTGTTTCCCCCCAATAGATCGAATCTACACTTACCATCAAATCGTAATACTTCAACTTCAGATCCTGCTGTTCGGCATCATTGAAAAATTTGATACTAATCTTCTTAGCGATAATCTGCGTGCGGACAAAATCCTGCAATGCTAGACGCGATCTCATTTGTTCGAGAATCAGTTCAACCTTCTCCCGTTTGTCCATCGAGCCGTAGGTCTCAACCTGCAGTTCCTCCATGATGGAAGCCGCTCCAGCCCCATCCCCATCGGCTTCTTTGATATCATCCAACATTTTAGTGAATTCGGGCCGCTCCACTTCAACGTAGATTTTGCCCTCGGTCACCGTGCGCAGTGTATCGATCAGCTTGAGCTTAGTCTCATGTTCTGGAGTCTTCTCCACATACGTGCCGTACTCCTGGACCATTTTGGCGACGGCTTGTTTCGACTGCAGTCGCCTTTTTAACCAATATCGTAATGTATTCGTTCAAGTAGTTCCGATTACCCAGCTTCCAAAGCAAATTTGTACGATCACAATCAGCACTCTGTTGAGCTGGAAACCATATCAGCGCCGATTCGGGTTTGCTTCTCCAGCTGCAGCAGGATTTCCAAGAGCTTCGTTAAATTTGTTCTCGTTCTTGGCCATCTTTCCTTGCTCAAGGGGAATTTTTTCGTCACAAGCGGCGGTGTAGTCCACTTCCATCTTCACGATGCGGCCACTCGCCCGCATTGATGTCCATGTTTTTGGTCCATGACGGTCTGGTTGCTACAATTTAATGACGAAGGAAAATTTGTTGAAATAAATATCACCTAACAGGGAGCGTTATTACATTGAAAATAAGATGTTATTAATGGAATTTTAAAACTTACAAGAAGTTAATAGGTTGATAGTAGTTTATAGCGAAGTATTAAATCAATGAATTACCTACTATTTAGCTTTATATTACTGATACAAACTTTTGTCGACAGGAGGCGGTTCTGATGAACATGAGCAAGCGAAAACCGAAACGAAGGTGGATTGACAAGTAAAAGTGACGTTTCTTTCTCTTTCTTTTGGGTCGTGTTGAATTTATTTAAGTTCGTAATGTTGGTAATTCAGCGCATGCACTATGGAACGCAGCCATAATCTGGTATAATATACACATAGAATAAAATACTCAACAATGAGTTGAATTAGTCAAAAATCGTAAGAGATGAGAACATAAATTTTCAATAACATACGTTCTTACATAAGAAACATGATAGGTTCGTTACTCATGACGATTTATTGCAAAACAAATATTTAATGTCTGTTGATCTACTGTTAATCTAAATCCATGCCATATTAGGAACAGTTCAAATCAAATACAGGCTGTAGTGTCCGTAGTCTGAATTTTCTTCTCCCAAACTCGACACTATATAAATTAGTTTAGAAAAAGTGCAAACCAAACCGTTCGTCTCAAAAATCGTCACAAAAATGCCGGAATCAGAGCTGGTAAATCTCACGGCCATCATGTGACGATGAAAAAACAGGCCATCTCACTGTCACTGTATGATTTTCTTATGCAAATTTAAATGATTTTTATAAGGTTATAGCACAGAGAACAGACATCTAGGCTCGAACATTTCTTTTTCAATTTACTGCGTTAATTTTTAAAAGCAAACCGTTGGAAAAACAACGCCGCCTAGTCTAGGTTTCACCAAACTAAAATTGACCGACTATCAAATCTCGAGGCGGGCAAGTGGCGCCATTAACATACGATTCACCAAAACTAACGAAAACGAGCTGTAATTTTTAAAATGGCTGGTACAGAAATTTACTCACGGAGGGCACTCCATCTTGGATGTCTGTTCTCTGTGCTATTAGACAAGATTGATTGTTTTTTTACCCGTTAGCTGAAAGTTGGAAAAGCTATGCTCAATTCAATTTGATATTACTCTGGCAACAATAACTATGGTACATTATCTTTAAGGCATGTGTTTATGATTCTACAATCGTTTCATACGTTAATTTTCCATAAAAAGACTGGTAATATCTAGGGTTTTTTTTCATTAGGGCGAATCTATCAGATGAAATTCTCTCTGGGCTCGCTCTCTTTCATTCATTACAGCGCCATTATCAAACTTTCGAGGCATTCTTTAGTATAGATCGAAACACAACAGTGCTGGCTAGCATACTCTACAAATAGTAGAATGAAAAACGTAAAGGTGATTGGTTTATGAATGAAAGAGAGTGAGCCCGGAGAGAGTCTCTCAATTGTAGATTCGCCCTAATGAAAAAAAACCCTAGAATTGTCAGGTATAACGATAAAATTTTTTCTCAGAGTGTAGTTGAACCCCTTGGTCAGAAGCACACTTTGCAGCTTGCACCTTGCAATAAATTCTTGCGTTTTCAGGTGCTAAAGGCTTTATTCTTGTTTTGATTCGCTGTGTTATTTTGACAGAATATTTTAGGGTGTGTTCGTGTGAGTTATGTTATAAGGGGCGCATCATTAAACATGACCGGGCTCAGCAAAAAATCAGTCAAGGAGGGGTTACTGCAATGCGTGCATAACTTTGGTACCTGTTTTCGACGAAGTGTTTAGGTGTTCCGATGCCAAGCATTGCTCCAAAAAACAGGTAAAATTGCTTGTCAGATGGTGCCGTTACTTTTGTATTAAAAGCAATGAAGGGATTTGAATGTAGAATTTCAAATGCTTCCTAATTCCAAAATCCAATTGGAATCGAAAGGTTTTTCCAGCATATTGCGCAATCGTTTAAAAAGGGGGGAAATGGTCCTCTTACACTGAAAATTAATCCTGAAAAATTTATTTTATTAAAATTGGCATAAAAGTCGGTCAATTTTGCTTCAAAGTGAAATCATGTGAGCCAGTATGATTTTCATTTGCCCAACCTAATTTTTAACACCCGTCGCTTAATACACAGGTTCGTTTCCAATATGACTGATATGGTCCGCACATAATTTTCAATGCGGCGAAAAAATGTCGATGAAGTGTGTTTTCACTTTAACCCATTCTATCCATCTTCGCACTTAAAACGAAATAAAAAACCGTGCGCGAAAAACAATCAGCTGCTTTATCGTTCTAAAAGAAAAAAAAAACCTGCACAAAATGGAAAAGCAAAGTGATGTTTACCGTGTGGTGGTTTATGTACTTGGTTTTGTTGCCAGCGGAAGTCACTGAATTTTTTGAAGGTAGCAAATTGCTATAGATGTTCTTCTTTGCCATGTTAACGGTGTTTATTGTGAATATTTCAGATCTGCCGAGCATTTTTGCCATTCCCACAGAAGAGCTGCTGAACGCGATAGCTTCAAAAAGTGATGAAGTTTTTATGATAGTACAAATAAAACCTCTTTTATTCACACATTTCGTTTTATTACATGAAAAGCTAAAAAAAAACTTCAATACTAAACTTTTTATGAAGAAATAAAATTTATGCTCCATTTCACATAAAACTTATTAAAAAACTCATATGATTTTTGCTAGGACAAGTTAATGCAATCCATGTACACTATAATTAATATCTATTCAGCTCTTGCACTTAAAGACTGTATATTTATTGCACGTATGGTTAATTGACCACATTTAATAAAAAATAAGTGCCGCACCAATACACAGCAATAACTTTGCACTTTGCCCAAATCTATAGGTGATTGTACTTAAATATAAGGTGCATTGTTTTTTGAGTGTACGATCAAAATTGGAAGAACAGAATTTTGAAGAGTCAAGTGATTATTCATTGCGTTAGTAAATTAGTTAGCAATTTAATTACAAATCGTCAAAATTGTTCCTCAATCCATTCAACGGGCTAAGAGGATTTCCTGGAAAATACTCGAACATTTAATATATATTTACTCACGGAATATTTCGATTATGCGTTCATCCTGGTCTTCAATCAGCTTCCATACCTGGTCCCAGAACCACCGGCAAACCGACATGAAACTCAATCTTCCCTTTTGATCAAGAATCCATAACGACCGATTCAAATGTGCAGCGATCCCATCTGTCAAAACCTATATGTAGAATACTTTATCTAGATTAAATTAATATGTCCAGAATTGCCTTCAGACACGAACCTTCTCATCAAGTCTTCGGGCGTGTTCGTGGTTTACGGAAACGTTCTCAGCGAACACGAAGATAGATGTCAGTAATATGATTGGAACAGAAATATTAAGTATATTTTCTATTGTCATTCATGTCGGTTTGTCGGTGCCAGAACTTTAAATATTGGACTCGGAAAAAATGCAACACTTTGTTTATAACTTTTTATCGCGTGGGTAAACATTAATGAAATAATTTGGGTAATACTAGTTTAGAGTGTTATGTTTATGTGTGCAAAATTTAACGCGATCTGTCAAGTAGTTTTCAAGATGCATTCGGAGAAAGAAGAGCTACGCCAGCAAATCTTGGGCGTGGTGATCGATAATCCTGGTCAGTCGCACAGATGGATCGGCAAAAGGTTTGGAATCCACCATTCCACTGTGTCCCGCGTTGTGAAGATGTTCCAGGAGACTACCCAAGTAACCACAAGCATTATATTATTGCACTTATTCAACCCAATATCAACATCGGTAATGCGGGATCGCATCAATTCAACAGTTGTCAAGTAATGAAGCGTTAGATTAGCTTAAGAATGTAGTGATGCATTACCAATGCAATAATGCTACTTTAGCAATGTCTTATGGCATTACAAATGATATAGCATTAGTTCGATCTTAATGGGGCCCTTTTCAGCTTTAATCCAACTTCAATGATGCACTAGACGTAATACATATGCCCTATATATGCATGCTATTACAGCCTCGAGGCTACTTGGGTAAGACCATCGAGCGGCGCGCTGGAAGCGGCCGAAAACCGAAAACGTAATACTATGAGAAGGCGTGGAAGATAAGGCAGTACTTTAAGAATAACCCGAACCTTTCCACCCGAGACGTCGCCAAAAAGGTCAATTCGTCGAAGTGGTTCGTTCGGCAGACCATGAAGCGGGATGGACTACGTTTTTTTAAGGTCAGGAAGGCGCCAAACCGGACTGACAGCCAAAACACAGTGGACAAATTGCGTGCGCCTGAGCTGTACCGTGAGTGGCTGGTCAAGCCAGGCTGTCTCGTCATGGACGACGGAGCCTGCTCCTCCGAGCGGACACCAAACAAATTCCCCACGACCTCGAATTTGTTTGTCAGTACGTCCCGCGTGGAGCTTCCGGAAAAGATCCGGAAGAAAAATATGGACAAATTCGCGAAGAAGTGCCTGTTGTGGCAGGCGATCTGCGAGTGCAGACGGTACAACAAGCCGTTCGTTACAACCGGCACCATAAACAGGCCGAGTTATTGAGAGGAGTGCTTGCAGAAACGCTTGCTGCCCTTCCTCCGCTCTCACCGTGGTTCCACGCTGTTCTGGCCGGATCTCGCTTCGTGCCATTACGCCAAGCCTGTAATGGATTGGTACGAAGCGAAGGGCGTTAATGTGGCTCCGCAGGAGGCGAACCCGCCAAATACACCAGAACTTCGTCCGATCGAAACGGACAACAGGTAAAGCCCCACAACAGCCATTGTGGGTAACAAAAAGGACCCCGTTGTACATCAGTACGAAGATCCGGTAGACGTACCCACAGGCTACACGAAAGCGGTTGACAACGAAAGGTATGTTATGGTAGTGCTGCGACGGGCCCCGAAGAAAGTAGAAAAGGTTAGAAAGATTGTAAGAAAGTGGGTAAATGGGGAGTGTGGAAGATCGTAAGAAGGGAGAATAAAAGTCTGAAAAAAAGGCTAGTATGCAGCTCAAAAGTAATGTGCATTAGAATAGGACAAGTAATGGTCAAGAAATGCTATTACTGTCGGAATTGCTTATCTTGTATGCAGCTGAAAAGGAGGGCAAACTTTGTAACGCTAGTAACGCCTGCCCATGTTTTCTAAATGGGACTGTCGCTTTTCCTTGCGGAATAATATTCCGTTCGATTATTCCGCAAGGAAAACTGACATTTTACCTATACTGATGCATTTGTCAAAATTACTTCGGTAGAAATTGCAAAAATTACTTCAGGTGTTTACTTGTCAGCTGCATACTATATATATTAGGTGTATTCTTAGAAAATGTCTTTTTTTTTTTTTGAGTCGCAAATTTGATGCTTTATTGTGAAAAAATGGTTATACATTTATTGTTCAAAGTATTGGCCATCGCTAGCTATAACTTTTTCCCATCTTTGTGGTAGTTGACGGATACCCTCTCGGAAAAATGATGCTGGTTTGGCGGCTATCCACGAATCGATCCATTTTTTGACTTCGTCATAATTACGGAAGTGCTGGTCAGCCAGGCCATGTTGCATCGATCGGAAGAGATGGTAATCGGATGGCGCAATGTCCGGACTATATGGCGGGTGGGGTAGGACATCCCACTTGAGCGTTTCCAAGTATGTTTTCACCGGCTGTGCAACATGTGGCCGAGCAGCATCAGTTGTCGCCGGTAGATTCTTGCCCGTGATGGTTTCTTTTGGTTGCAACAGCTCATAGTAGACCACACCTAGCTGGTCCCACCAAATACACCGCTAGATTTTCTGGCCATGAATATTGGGATTGGTCGTCGATGTTGTGGCATGACTGGGGTATCCATACGTTGCCTTACGTTTTGGATTGTCGTAATGGATCCACTTTTCGTCACCAGTCACAATTCGATCCAAAAACCCTTCCGTATGTGCCGTTTAAGCAGCTCTTCGCATGTGAAAAAACGGCGCTCAACGTCTCTCGGCCGCAATTCGTATGGCACCCAATGACCGACCTTTCGAATCATTCCCAATGCTTTCAAACGCTTACTAATGGCTGGTTGGTTAACTCTCAATGCTGCTGCAAGTTCTTTTTGCGTTTGTAGGGGTCTTGGTCGAGCAAAGTTTCCAATTCGACGTCTTCTAAACTTTTTGACCGGGCCGGGGCGTTCCTTGTCTTCAGTGACAAAATCACCACTTTTAAAGCGTGCAAACCAACGTTGACACATTCGAACGTCGATTTTGTAGTCCGGGTATGTTTCGGAGAGCAATTCACATGCTTGAGATGCATTTTTCTTCGAATTAAACAGGAAAATTAAAACTTCCCGCAAATGCTGCTTTGATGGCTCGAATTTCGACATTTTTCGGCTTCACAAAAACTTGTTTACTTTCACTAATGATGCGTAACTTACACTGAAATAACTAGAGAATAGAATGAAGTTTCGGATGTGATAGCTGTCATATGTTGACATGACAATAGATATGAAGTTGTCTGCAAATACGACATTTTCTAGGAATACCCCTAATAGTATTCATTGAAGCTCTCTGATGTTTCACAACGGAAATAGTAGATGCCATTTTACTGATTTTTATAAAACAGTTGTTTCGAAAAATAACAGTTCCACATCGGAGCTAAATGACGTTTCTAGCGTTTACAAAATTAATATCACCTCACGATCAAGACATTTGAGAAGTATAGGAAGAGGTGGTAGCTTTTGACATTTCAACCATATATGAGCTTCCTCAATTTCGTCACTGTAGTCTAAATATTCGAAGAAATCATAATACTTGTATAAAGTCTTTTGTGTATCACGTGTGATCCTTCTTTGCTCCGCGACTTGCATTCTAATCGTTAAAGTCAAAGTTCTAACAGAATTGAAAGCCTTCAGTTGCGATGCAAGGACGATTGCTATGTTAAAAATGTCATCCAGATGATAAATTGAAGCATCTTGTCTTTTTGCTAACAATGAAGCATTTATCAAGACAATGAAATAATGTCTCATTTAATGCTTATTTAGTGTTCAGAACTTTTTTGAAATATGGCAATGCATTGTCCAATTCATTATGTTAATGTAACGCCTTATTCACGCAGAAAAAAATACCGTCATTACAAACATATTCCAGGTAAATCCAAACAGAAACTTAGTTTATTCTGGCCGCAAACATAAACTTGCTTTATTTCAAACATATTCTATGTTTAAAACCAAGTGACATCGATCTTTGAAATCAAAATCATAGTAATAATAATATTAGGTGCGCTACTAAGTTCCCGCTGTTTAGCAATAGATGGCGCCAGTAGTAAGTGCTGGTCGAATGTTGTACATCTCAAGCGTCATAAACCAAGCTCAGACATATGGTAAACAAACCGCTTTGCCAAATCAGTGATTTTGGTTTAGTGTTATATATTTTGGTTGTTTGAAGATGTCTGATTTCGTGCCAAATAATCGTCATTTGCGGGAAGTGTTGATTTTCTTCTTTCATTCGAAGAAAACGGCGGCTGAAGCACATCGAGAGCTCCAAAAAGTTTACGGTGATGCTGGTCTGAGTGAAACAACGTGTCGTGATTGGTTTCGTCGCTTCAAAAACGGTGATTTCAGTGTTGATGATCGTCCGCGTGAAGGAAGGCCAAAAAACTTCGAAGACTCTGAATTGGAGGCATTGCTCGATGAGGATCCGTGTCAAACGCAAGAAGAGCTTGGTTCAGGATCAGGAGTTTCCCGCCAAGCCGTTTCTAAGCTATTGCATGCGTTGGGAATGATTCAAAAGCAAGGAACTTGGGTTCCTTACGATTTGAAGCCAAGAGATGCTGAGCGTCGTTTTTTCGTCTGTGAACAACTGCTCCAGCGGCAAAAAAGGAAGAGTTTTCTACATCGCATTATAACGGGTGACGAAAAATGGATTCATTACAGTAACCCAAAACGGAAACATTCATGGGGACTGCCCGGGCATGCTTCAACATCGTCGCCTAGGCCGAATATTCACGCTGCGAAGGTTATGCTGTGTATTTGGTGGGACCAAGTTGGTGTTATTTATTATGAGCTGTTGAAACCAAACGAAACCATTACCGGGGAACGTTATCGAACTCAATTGATGCGATTGAGCCAAGCACTGCACGAAAAACGGCCACAATACGAGCACAGACACGAACAAGTGATTCTTCAGCATGACAACGCTCGACCTCACGTTGCGAAACCCGTGAAAACCTACTTGGAAACGCTCAAATGGGAAGTCCTACCCCACCCGCCATATTCTCCTGATATTGCACCGTCCGATTATTACTTGTTCCGTTCGATGGCACATGGTCTCACTGGTCAGCAATTCCACTCATATGATGACATCTCAAAATGGCTTGATTCTTGGATAGCATCAAAAGACGAACAGTTCTATCGAAATGGTATTCACGTTCTACCAGAAAGATGGGAAAAAGTTGTAGCTAGTGATGGGCAATACTTTGAATAATTCGTTTGTAACCTTTGTTTTCAAAATAAAGTTCCTTTTTCACCAAAAAAACAGCGAGAACTTAGTTGCGCACCTAATAATAAACATACAAATTCTGGATTTTACTGGTTGCGTTCTTAATTTTATTTAATCTATAAATCTTGGTTGTCTTAATTCTGGATTGGGCTTGAATGCTAACAGATTCTAGCTTCAAGAAGTTTGCTCAGAGTTTCACTACTGGAATCGGGCAAAAAACCTTCCAATAAATGTGACGATTGGATCATGTTGAGAGCGTTGAAACATTGCATCGGCCTTACGTTCTGAAGACGGAAGTACACGTTCAAATTGACATACCCGATGAATGTATTGTTGAAATTAACATGCCTTGAATTTGATTCAAAATATGTTATTTTCATTCGAAACATGCATTCTATTTACTTTAAATAATTCTTATGTTTCTAGTTGAACATCGATGTTTTTAATTTAAATGGACAAAATTTGTATCCGTGTTCAATGGAAATTGTTGAATAAATGTAATATGGCTTTACTTTTGCTGATACACGGTCGAATTAGTGTTATGATATAATGCTTGTGGTTACTTGCGTTGTAGACGTTACCGTTACGTCCTTCGGGTTGTAGCTAGAGCAGCATCCTCGGCCGAAAATTTCATCTTCCGCAGCAACTTCGTAGTTGGCGTTCGCGAGCTCTTTAGAGCTGATTTTGCTGATTTTCGCTCCTTCACAAGCAGATAATTGACGGATTCTAAAAGCAAAATTGCCGGCGTCGGTGGTGTAGTGGTAAGCGTGACTGCTACTTGGCACCCCGGTGGGTCTGGGTTCAATCCCAGTCGACGTCGGTGATTTTTCTGAGGCGAAAAAAAAATCTGGTCACGTCTTCCTTCGGAAGGGAAGTAAAGCCGTTGGTCCCGGCTCATATTCATGAGTCGTTAGGTAGGGTCCAGGTGGTGGAGTCGTCTCCCTGGCGTCGGTGATTGTCACCATGTGAGGAAAATAGGCCGACGTAAAATAAAGAAGACAAAAAAAAAAAGCAAAATTATGTTTGCTCTCCATCGGCGATCTGCGTTGTCGGCTCCGAAGTAGCCCCTTTCGTATGAAAAGAACCTGACAGCGCAGTAAACTCGTTTTAAATATTCGGGCTCTGACGGCATTCAGTTTAATCCGGTCAACGAATCAATTGAACTGTTATAAAATTTCATAACAATCAATACTTATTTGCAGGATGGTGTCTGTTGGAGTTCGATGAAGAGATAATTTCCGTTAATTATATTCTTCATCCGACATTTTACCACTCAAATACCTTTCTTGAGAGCTCCCAGTCTGTCTGTGATCACTTTCTTGTCTTCTTCATAAAGTGATGTAGCATATCGGAACAGAATACAGCCTGATCTCTTATCGTCCCTTTCCTCATAACGATCCAAAACTTTCCACCGTTTGCATGAAACAAATCAACGACTCACTCGACTTGGTTTCCGAGAGAAAAGTTTTTTTATGCCTCGAGATTTGTGAGGAGTCTGATTTGCGGAATGAATGTGTAGGGGTCGAAAGAAAACGAAACGTTGCTAGACAACCGATTTGGGACGATTCATGCCTCCTACGATGGAGAACATTTCCCTGCTGTGTGAAAACCTCGCTGGGCTTGTACAAAAAACAACCGCCAGTGGAATTTCTCTGATTTCAGAATATAATAAATTTGCGTGCACGTACGAAACCTAGATAGGAGATTCCTTTTTTTGTTTTTGTACTTGACGGATTTTTCTTCCATTTGAACAAGTGGGCGAAAATTGAACTTGGGATGACAGTTTCTATGATTGTGATAATCGTTACGTTGACACGAATGCCATCTGAAGTGTGGCACTTGAGCTGATTAATGTTTGGGGTTTCTCTTTTCGAATCTCGCTGGTGGGGCTTATGTTGATGAAAAGATTTATAGATATGGATTTAATTTTATAGAGCATTTATTGACTGTAGCGGTAATGTTTTACATCGAACAAAAATTGGCCAATATTAGCACCTTTGGAAAGGGACTGCATTATTTTATAATTAGTTGACTGCCCATACATGATGATGATGATGATGTTGAGACTGTATCCACTATCAGTGCAAGGATTACCTATGCCTGTAGATTGATACCGAGAGGAAATGTTCTACCTGGTGGCTTATTATAGCAGGGTGAGTTGAAATCCCTGGAAACTTTAGGAAAACAACACAATGGCTGTTCTCTTGTGACCAAAGTCTGGCTATCCCACGTTCTTTTGTACAGTCACCAGTTCATTCAGCTCCCTTGGGCTACACTCCACCCCCCCCCCCCCCCCTCCACCATTGTCTTGCCGTCAGTTTCACCACTTTTGTCCAATCGTTTTTAAATTTTTCGATGTCATCCACTGGTTTGTCGAATTTCAGTAGCTTTGCTTTAGTAAAAGCCCAGAATGTCTCGATTGGCCGGCCTCCTGGCAATTTAGCGGATTCGTGTCTTTCGGCACGAAACAGCTTTTGTATCACCGTAGTGTGACCTTGTCGTAATGACATGATGCTAAATCAGTCCAAAATATGACTGGGGCATCATGCTGCTTAATCATCGGCAATAAACGCTTCTGGAGACGTTTCTTGATGCACTTCTGGGTGTTCATTGTCTCCGATGTTACGTACGGGCAAGATATATCGCCCGCCTTCTTGCCAAATTTTTCGGTGAAAATGGCCTTCTCCCTTTCGGGGATATCCATGTCCTTGCGTACAGTGATGTATTGTGGTCCGGGAAGGGTTTTATAATCCAATTTCACATACGTTTCTTCGTCCATGATTATACACCCAGAATTTGTACACACAATTGTATCATATAATTTACGGGCTCTCGGTTTCACAGACGTGGTCTGATTTGAGTATCTTTTGGGTTTCTTCTGCTTCCGGTAAGTCTTGATTTCAAGTTGTTTTTTTGCACGCATCACGTTAGACGTCGAGGTCTCTATCTTTTTCGCCAGGTCTCGAATGCGAACCGGTGGCTTCTGTTTATAGGAATCCCTGATCTTCTTGTCAATAGCAGGACTCACAGGACCGGATTCCCGACCACTTCTCGGTGCATCTTCAAAAGTACATTGTTCTCCACATTTTCTAAGTGCAGTTTGTATCGCTCCGACGCTCACACCCTCTTCCTTGACCAATTTTCTTAAAGAGATTCCGCTCACAGTGTACCATTTGTGCACGATACTTTTTCTCTGCCACGCATTTTGAAAGTCAACCAAAAACCAGTTCTTTTTTATGCTATGATGTACAGAAATGTGTAAACAAAAGGACGCAGCCAAAATATTTTGAAAACTTCCATTCAATTCAAAATGACCGGTCACATTAGGTGTGTTTATATTTTCTGGAACATTCTATATTACTAGTGAACTCGAGCAAATTCCCTTAATATTGGGTAAGCGTACCATTTGATAGATAGGCCTAGTTCGTCCTCGACTCACAGACTTTTCCGTGAATTCGAAGGTCGAAACTAAGGCTTGAGTCATTTCATATCTGGACGAGCTGTTTATTTTTCAGCAGCGCTCCTAGTAATCGGATCTGGAACAGCAGATTGTTTTGAAATATTTTTTCTTCCAGTGCTGAAAGGCTTGTCACGATTCATTTCAAAGAAGTTATACTTGATAGAAGCCGTGAACCGAAAATTAATTTTGAACACCTACTTCAAAAATCCGACGTGATCAGGTTCAAAATGCGCAAAGTCGCTGAAACTGACTTAATCGACCGTGGGCAGCATCCTCAAACATTTTCGTGAGCGGCATAATATCAATGGGCAGTAGTGGCGACGTAGTGGAACTAAGGAACGGAAGCTGCATTTGAAGTTGTTGAGAACGATTAGGGCAAACCCAGGGCTGTCGGATTATGATATCACCAGAAAATTCAATGCCTGCCAAAGCACCATCTGAAGGATTTGTCTGTGAGAAGGATTTCGATCTTTTTGGGCCATTATGCAACCAAACAGAACACGGAATCAGACTCTAGTGACCAAAAGACGTTCCCGGAAGTTGTACCATGAGGTTCAAAGACGTACGAAGGACGCATCCTCATGGACGACGAAACTTACGGATGGTGGATTATGGGCAGCTTACCGGACAAAGTTATATGAAGCCACTGGTTTAGGTGATGTCCATTGCTAGTTTCTGCCAATAAATTCGCAAGAAATCTAATGATTTGGTAAGGTATTTTCAGTTGCGGACAATAAATCCATTTAGTGGCAAACAAGACTACAGATTTAAAAATGTAAAAGCAGTAGTGCCTGAAAAACTTATTTTTCCGTATATTAAAGCTCACAATTGACCTGTAAAGTTTCGGCCTGATTTGGTAAGCTGCCACTACAGTGCTATAGCGGAGAAGTACTACAGTGGTATCGACATAACGAGAAAGGACATCAATTCGCCCAACTGCCCTCAATTTCATCCAATCGAGAATATTGGGTAATTGTCAATCATAGATTGAAGAAGAGTGGAAAGGTGACTTGGAATGCAACAGAGACGAAGAGATGGTGGAACAAAATGGCCACTCAGGTTAGCCAACAGTGTGTTTAAAACATGATGAGTGGCATTCGAAACAAAGTACAAGATTTCATCAAAACCGAATCGGATTTTCCGCCATTTTTCCTTTAGAGTGATGAATAAATGACCTTAATTTTGTACTCAACATTTTTATTTGATTACAATGGTTTCGAGATAGAATCGTTTTATTTGCGTCCCGGTATTAAATAACTCAACCTTTAGCACATACGTTTTTGAAATTGAGCTTCTGGAATATTCTATCGGCAAACGAATTAGTGTTGGCACTTTATAACTCGCCGTGGCATGCTATGATGTCAAGGATGCCGTATGCAGTTATCCCTCACCTTCCTGCCAATCATAGGGTTAGCGGGTCCGGGATTGTAGCCCGTCTCGGGGAATCTACGAAAGAGCACTGTTCTTGATACTTCCGTAATGCGGTTTGAACTGTCCCGAAGCTCACATCTTCTTCCTTAGCCAGTTTTTTTTTATCGAAAGACCACTGACGGTGTACCATTTGTGAAAAAACTGTTTTCTTTGCATTTTAAAACTTCCGTACGAAATATTGGAAAAAATGACATCAGTTTTATTTGGATGTCAAAACAGGATGCAGCCAAAAGTTAGTTAAAAGCATTGACGATTAATAGTTAGTGTATTTATAATTGTTGGATAGTCTCTAGGTATCTGAACATCTTGGAATATGACCAGAGACCATAAATTACCAACATATCGCTGATTATGCGTGTATATCCTAAAGCTTAAACTCTAGGGAGCTTTGGATAACTTAGATGAGGTGTTGTACTCAAAATTTTATTTTATTTTATTCAAAGAATCCAAATAATTTTGAACGATCACTGGTGAAACTTGTAAATTTTGAGACGAATACTCCAAGAATTTATTGGATGATCCAAAACCCTGGCTAAACTCTACAATAATATATTACACTTTAAATTTATTCTAGTCTAATGAAGCGTTTCAATCCAACAACTATCAGCAACAGACATCAATATCTCTATACTGTTCGGTTCAATCTTTTTTAGAAAAAAAAAAAAAGTTGTGAAAATTGAGGCTTGAGTGAACAGGCAGGAAGAAAGGCGAACGTTTATGGTACTTACCTTACCAATCAGACTATCGCATAGCACCTCGCCAGCCTCGCTGTCTGCGAAGGGTCCGCAGGTCGCCTTCTACTTGATCGATCCCGTCGTTTGTTTTTCAAGAATCATTTTAACTGTGTGTACGAAGTTCTCCGAGCAACTGATGCAATTCGTGGTTCATTCGCCTCCTCCACGCTCCGTCTTCCATCTGCACTCCACCGTAGACCGTACGCAACACCTTCCGTTCAAAGACACCAAGGGCGCGTTGGTCCTCCACTAGCAATGTCCATGTTTCGTGGCTGACTTGGTTGGTCAATGACTGGACAATGGGTAGCATTGGTACTTCGCGTACCTGTAGGAATAAAATAGATCCAATTGCGATCCTTATCCGCTTGTCGAGTAAGGGGGACCGATTATTCGCGGCCGTCTCGAGGGTAATAGGAATAACAATTTAACGGATAGGAAGATAGGAGAAAATTTGAAATATGGTTTACGTAACACATTTATTTTAAATTTTAAATTGGTTAAAAATTTATAACCATAAATTTTTTGGTTTTCTTTTGACTTGAACATTTTTGAGAAAGAACAAAAAAACATACACAAACACAGATACAAAAAAACCAATAGTAAACATACATGTTAAACTAACTACAATCTAAGGCTAATGTTAGTTATAAACACATGATCATAAGTAAGTTTCATAAATGAGTTTCATAAATTCCAGATCAAGCCGAGCCAAAATATCTCGAGCTGGTACATTGGGTTGTCTACCTCGAGCCCGAAGGGAATCATACAGCTCAGATCTGGGGTGGCATTATGTAGCTCGAAACGAACGACTTTTTGTACGAACGCTCGTGCGAAAAAGTTCTTCGTTTCGAGGTCCACAATACGGCTCCTATCTCCACGATGCTCAGCACAAGACCAAATAATGTGATCAGCGTTCTGGTAACCTTGTCCACATTCACAGAGATTGCTGTCGCTCAGCCCACCGCGGTATAAATGAGCGCTCAAAGAATAATGATTGGATATGAGGCGAGACATCACACGAATGAAGTCTCGACCCACATCCATCCCCCCAAACCAAGATTTCTTCGACACCTTTGGGATGATTAAATGTTGCCATCGCCCCAAATCTCCTTTACCCCATTTATACTGCCAGCTAACGAGTGGCTGTTGACGAAAAGTAGGAAAAAAAAATCAATGAAGGCGAATTGTCGATCGTAAATATAGCCTTCCATAGCGCCCACCTTTGCAAGCGAGTCCGCTCTCTCATTGCCCGAAATCGAACAATGAGTAGGACCCATACAATGGTGATGATAATATAACGCGAAGATAAAGCACTTAGAAGCTCCTGTATTTTCATGAGATAATCCGAGGAGTTCTTTACCGGCCTTAAGGAGCAAATAGCCTCTATAGAACTGAGACTGTCCGTGAAAATGAAATACTTATCCGGTGTGAGTGAGGCAATAATTTCTAGCGTAAAGTGTATTGCCGCTAATTCAGCGACATATACGGAACAAGGAGCTTGAAGTTTACGATTGGCGCTATGAATTTCATTAGCCGGCTGGTCCATGATCCGTCAGTGAAGAACGATTTAGTGGAATCAACTTGGCCAAACTTTGCAGCACATATCACAGGAGTAATCATAGGAAGATGATTCATCAAATGAACCGAATTTCCGAAATCGACGAAGCAAACACGATTGGGGATATTTGGCGAAGGGCTGACATCCTGTGTTATGTACAAATGGTACAAAGTCATGAAGCGAGTTTGAGGATTCAACTCAAGGAGCTTCTCAAAATTTTCGATTACCTGAGGGTTCATAACTTCACACTTGGTGAGAAGCCGGAGAGATAATTATGAAAACCGATCCGAGAGTGGCAACATGCCAGCCAGCACTTCAAGATTCATGATAGGCGTCGAGTGCATGCAACCTAACGCGATACGAAGACGCCGATACTGAATACGCTCCAGTTTGATGATGTACGACCGAGCCGCTGGCTGAAAACATCGTTGTCGGGTACAACGTTAGAAGACCTTGCGGATGCGCTCCTCACCGGGTTCCGGTAATTGTTCGAATAAAGTTGATCCTTTGCTGGCACTTTCGCTTCAGATACTCAATGTGGGATCTCCAGGTGCACTTTGAATCGAACCAGGCCCCAAGATATTTAAATGACATAGAATGAGTTATCGGTTTACCCCTAATTTGAAGCCTTGGTTGTGTAGGGTTATGCTTCCTTTAAAAAAACTACCAACTCAGTTTTTTCCATAGAGAATTCAATACCTAGCTCTAAAACCCAAGTAGACAAATTGTCTAAGGTATCCTGTAAGGGTCCTTGCAGATCGACCCCTTTGAGTCTGGTGACAGACACTACGCTTTCATCAGTAAGTTGTCTCAACTTACAGTTGTTTCTTAGACAACCATCAATGTCTTTGACATAAAAATTATACAAAAAGGGACTTACACAGGATCCCTGGGGAGACCCACGTAGCTAAATCGAGAAGCTTTAGAGTTTCCATGAGAAAAGCTGATATGTTTCTCTGACAGCATATTGTACAAAAAATATTCATTAATGGAGAAAAGCCACAAGCGTGGAGTTTATCTGAAAGAACTTCAACAGATACTGAATCAAAAGCCCCCTTGATATCCAAGAATACCTTTTTTTTTTTAGCAAAAGCTAATTGAATATCCGTGGACAGCAAAGCGAGACAGTCGTTCGTTTCCTTACCCCTGCGGAAACCATATTGAGTATCTGAGAGCAGATTGTTCGTCTCAACCCATTTGTCCAGGCGGAAAAGGATCATTTTCTCCAGAACTTTCGAATATGAGATAACATCGCGATGGGTCGATATTAGTTGTGGTCGGACGCAGGTTTACCTGGTTTTTGAATGACAATAACTCTCACCCATTTCCAGTCATCCGGTACAATGTTAAGTTCCAGAAACTGATTAAACAAGCGCAACATGCGCCTCTTAGCGACGTCTGGGAGGTTCTTAAGCAAATTGAACTTGATTCAATCAGCCCCTGGAGCCATATTGCCACTCAAAAGGAGAGAGAAAGAGAGTTCTACCATTAAAAAAGATTGGCTGATCTCATCTATCGAATTCTCGGGTTCGCGAGATATCATCCGTGTCGGCACCGAATCTGGACAAACTTTCCGCGCGAACTTGGCGACTACAATTTTAAATTAATCTATTATCAATTTTAAAACTCAAAATCCGGCTAATTAGCTTAAATTCCGCACTGTTGCTTTTTGACTGTACATTCTTCGGACAGGAAAACACCTAATCCTGTTAGGCTGCATTTTGGGGATGTATTGAATTATAACATATCACACATATGAATGCAATGCAACGTGATCACACATACTAATGCAATCGAAGCACTCAGTGGAAGTTTTGATCCCCGATTCTGCCGGAAATTTTTGTTTCAGCAAAACAAAAAGCTTGTCATTGGACTTTGTATAATTTACGCAATCTAAGAGGATGGAGTTTGAAGTTTTGTAACAGCCAAAGAACAGGAAAACGAGATGAAAATGGGGGGGATGACTTATATTTTTCCTCAATGTTGCGTGACATAATTTATGACTCTTAATATGTTGCACGTTGTATTGAGGCTTCTGTTATTTTGCTTTCTTTATTTACACTTTATTTAGCAATTTTTTTTGTTAAGTTCTCTTTTCGCTAAATGATGACTTTCCAAAAACATTTCATATCATCCGCTAAATGTCAAGCATAGTAAATGGAGCATAAGACTAGCTGAAAAGCTTATGATAAACCAAGTAACTTGTTTAAGTTTCTTCACATAACATGTAACGTAACATGAACCAATCGTGAGATTTTACCCTTTTTACACTTCCCCGGGAGTGATAGGAATACGAACCCGGATGTGGTCATTGTGGTCCTGGAGACTTGATATCATCACCATTGCACTTGTTTTTGATTTCTCATGTTATTTTATGTGTCACATGATGGGTTTTGATCCAAATCCGAATCTGACCACTTTCCCGGGAGTAGCCGGAACATCAACCCGGATGTAGCCAATGTGGTTGTGGACTTTTGATATCATCCCCAGTGGACTTATTTTTGAATTCTCATGTAATTTGAGGTGTCGCATAATCTAAGTAAAAAATTGGCCACTTCCCCGGGGTATCTCCGGAACCAGTTTACCGATTCCAATAAATTCAAGAGCGACATATAAGGCCGCAGTACCTTCCATTTGGCGGTTCTTTCATTCGAATCGGTTCAGTAGTTGCCTGGGAAACTGAGTTAGAAATTAGAGGTTTTTGAATGCAAGAAATGTTTTTATGGTGGTTTGAGACCCCTCCGCCTTCTGAAACACAAATTTCTGCATAACTCGAGAACTAAACAAACATATGGAACCAAATTTGTCATGTGAAGGTTTTTGGAGGAGAGAAATGTTTTTATGGTAGTTTGAGTCTCCTCCGTACTCTGGAAGAAAGGGGGGGGGGGGGGGGGGGGTTAGCATACAAATGCAACACCAATTTCTGCATAACTCGAGAACTACTCAAGTAAATGGAAACAAATTTAGCAGGTAAAGGTTTTTGAAGGCAAGAAATGTTACTAAGGGGACTCGAGAACCCTCCCCTTTCTGAAAGGAGGGCTCATATACAAATAAAAAACAAGTTTCTGAATAACTCGAGAACTTATCAAGTTACTCGAACCTAATTTGGCATGTGCAGGTTTTTGTTGGAGCCTCCCCCCCTTCGCCCAGGGGTCCCCCCAAAAGCCCCGATTCCTGCACCCCGGACACCCAGCAAATGAACCAATTTGGCATTTGGAGGTTTTGAAGGCAAGATATGTTTCTAAGGTGACTTGAAACCCCTCCTCTTTCTGAAAGGGGGCTCCTATACTAATGAAACACAAATTTCTGCATACTCGAGAACTAATGAAACCAAGTTTTGCAGGTGGAGGTTTTTGAAGGAGAGAAATATTTCTATGGTGGTTTGAGACCCCTTCGCCTTTTGGAAGGGGAGCCTCCCATACAATTTTTAGCATAACTCGAGAGCCAATGAAGCAAATGAAACCAAATTTGGCATGCTGAGGTTTTTGGAGACAATCAATGTTTCTATGGTAGTTCAAGACACCTCCCCCTTTTGGAGGGGGGGGGGGCTGAGGAGGTTCTTATGATTTTAGATTTCTTCTCTCTCAGGAAGGGGGGCTCTCATACAAATGAGACACAAATTTCTGCATAACTCGAGACCTAATCAAGCAAATGTACCAAATTTGGCATGTGGGAGTTTTTGAAGGCAAGAATGTTTCTATGGTGGTTCAATACCCCTCCCCTTTCTGAAAGGGGCTTTCATACAAATGAAACACAAATGTTTGCATAACTCGAGAACTAATGAAGCAAATGGAACCAAATTTGACATGTGGGGGGTTTTGAAATGATTGTATGATGGTTCGAGAAACAAATGAAACACATGAGAATACAAATGAAACATACATGTCTACCAAACATGAGAACTATCCAGGTTACTAAAACACAAAATGTGTATTCCTCGGGTAAGAAGCATGTTCTGATAGAAGTTTGAACCCCTGCTTAGTCAAGAAAAAAAAAACTCATTCCGAAAAACAACCATAAACGTTCCAGTTCTATTAAAAAAAATCATTTAGTTGCAGGCGTAGCAGCGCTCGCACCGGGTTCAGCTAGTAAAACAATAAAAAGTTTATCAGACTGCACCGATCTGCAGAATAGGTATGTTGTGTATTTTTTTTCGACTGGTGCTCCAGAAATCGGATGGCCTTGAGTTGCGAAAAATGTAACGGTATTTCATATCATAGGAAAAAATGCACCAATCGTCTTCGATTATGTACACTCCGGACGATTGCTTGCTCGCGTTCAACACATCAAGGATCTCGGGTTTTTCCTGGATAGCGGACTGACATTCAGATTTCACTACGACGACATTGTCGCAAGTGCTAGCCGTCAACTGAACTTCATGTTGAAAATTGCCAACGAGTTCCGTGATCCACAATGTCTTCATATCACTTTACTGCTTACTAGTGCGATTAATATTGGAATCATGTGCTGTTGTATGGTGCCCCTTGCAGGCCACCTTGCTCGCCAGATCCGAAGCCGTTCAACGGAAGTCCGTAAGATACGCTTTTCGTTTCCTCAGGTGGCGTTTTCCTACGAGCCTGCCACCGTGCGAGGAGCGTAGCTGTTTGCTAATTATCGAACCACTTGAGTTGAGACGGGTGGCTGCGCAAGCTATGTTTGCAGTCAAACTCTTCATAGATGACAACGATGGTCCAACACTGCTGCCACAGTTAAATATTTACGCCCCTGAAAGACCTCTTCGTCAACGTGTATTTCTGCATCTAGAACCAGAGTCATACAATTTCAATTTCAATGGAAAATCGTCGGGTGACGATGAACTTAACATTCATCTCTTTCAATTGAAACACATTATCTTCATTTGATAGCCACTTCTTAGTCAGCTTCAACAAAACAATCTTTTAACAAACATATTCGACTAAGCTTTTCATTCATCGGTGTTTATTTTAGCCTTCGGTGTCAAACTAGTATTGAAATTCATGCAATACGTGCATGAATTGCATTTCTGAGGTATTCATTATTTTTAAGACTAGAATCAGTGCCATCAGATAATGTAATTGTAGCATCGAAAGCAATAATCAACCATTTTATGAAATGATAAATGAAATTGCTGATACTTATGTTGCTTTCATGCGATCCCTGTTGTGTTCACAGTTCCAGAACAAATGCAACAAATGTAATTTCAATATGTCTCCGCAGTATCAAACAGAAACGCGCTTGCCAGCTCGGGGAGCTTTTAGTCGACCAAAGTTACAGCAATGCGTGCATCGTCAAATGACAATACTTCTAACAACACTGGCACCGTCCCGGAAACAAAACCCTGAATTATTCACGTCGTTCACCACGTCGTTTGAAGCAAGCTTGAATTTCAATTGAAACGCTTTTGACGGTGGCTAGATCGCAAATGAATTGAAGCTTACTCACGTTTGACAGGAAGTGAAATGGGAGTGAATCGGTGAAAGTAAGATTCATTCATTGCACAAAAGCTAATTGAAGTGAAGTGAAATGAATACAAAAGCGATTCATTTTAATTTTAATGCGTCGACGATGTAGGGCCCTGTCTAGAACATCACACTAGTAACTATGTACTACACGAGCCATTTCGATCAATCAGCCGACGCTTCAACGAGTTCTTTGACAGTTTCGACTTCGAATGATCTGCTGACGTGTTTCGTCATCGGCATACTCGACTCTTTCCGTACCGCTTACCGTACCTAATTAGATTAAGTTTTATTCATTTAGGCATATATTGTCAGTTAAGCTATTATATAAAATAAAATTTTAGGGATGCAAATTCCCATTTCTACTGCAGATATGGATTGGAAGATGGAACTTTCAGTAATGTCAATCTGCTCACAAGATTTGCATTGAAAGAGACAAAAAGAAGAGCAAAATAACTGTTTTTTTTTCACAGTTGACTTAGCCTAAATGGTTTCAGCACTTTCTTAACATATAACTTGATAAACGTTAACATTTCCAGGATTTTGTTTTGTTTCGTATCCAACTGAAAAAAAATATGACTCACTTACATTGGGAAAAATGCCAATATGCTCATAAAACAGCACATACCTCGAATGTAATTGAGATGCTGTTGCTACCTTTCAGGAGGAAAATATTTGCTGCTGCCATCGCCCACGTCTAAGTCCACTTCAATCCTTATCCTATTTCTGTGCTGAAGCACCGGTACGGATGCGTGTTGAGCAGAAGTGTTGGCGAATGTGCTTGCCTGTATGACCTTATTTGCCGCCGTTTGTAAGCCTACCAGCCGAACATCAATGGTTGTCAATGGCGACCCTCTTTCTGGCAAATGATGAATTATCATTAAGATAGATAGAGTGAGATAAATTCATCCATTTGAAACTGTTTTCTAACTCCATCTAAACTTTTCATCATAAATGCTGGCAGAATGGAAGCCATATTTTTTCCTCCCCTTTCCATCAGGGCGAAGCTGCCAGGAGACTACTAGCAGAGGAGACAGGTATGGAAATGAACAGTTATTTTCTTCTTCATTCCTGGGAGCTGGAAGCTCCATTGTCCCGCTTTTTTTGAGGGTATAGTAAGGGCGTGAAGCGCCGAGTGTTCTGTCTAGTTGATCTGTTGTTTATTAAAACCTCAAACCTTCTGTGAACTTAAAAACAACAGGAAGCTTGCAGATACGACTACTTCACATTGCCAAACCTATACTCTATGACATTGTGTGGAAAACACGTCCCGATGACCTTGTTGCGTCTGCAAATATGACCTGATGCAGCTGCTACGGTGAGTGGCCGCTTTCGATCCATCTCTATTCCTTCCGCCAGCATCCCGATCCGGTAGAATTCTGCTTGCGCGCCTCTGTTTGTGCATAAATATAGCGCGAGCAAACATTTTCGAAACCGGAATGCACGCCCGAGGAAAATCCTTGCTGCTGCATCATCATCATCGTCATCATCATGATTGCGATGACGAAGATGACGTCGGCGGTGGTGGTAGCGTTGTGTCCTTGTTGGCTTGGCAGTCCGTGCAAATGCATACTTCAAGGCCACCAGGAGAATAACGAACAGCACGGTGTTATCAGTTCCCTTGATGACACTGAGTTTGGCTCGGGTTGAGGATTGATGGGAGAGAGGTTGTGGGAGATACACTTAGATTCTTTGACAGAAATTCAAAAAATTTGACTGAATTCTCAACAGCTGTCCGTGTGCGGCAATCCAATTTAACGGATTTTTTTCAAAATTTTACAAATTCCGGTAGCTTTTTTTTACAGATAACTGTAAAACATCTCTGAAATCCGTTAAATCAGATTATCGAACGTTCAACTGTTGAGAATTCGGTAAAATTTTACAGATTTCTGTAAAAAAACGGAGTGTGAAGATTTTTTTAACTGAAATCTTGTAAAACTTTACCGAATTTTCAACAGCTGAACGTTCCGTAACGAGTTCGGTGATTTTTTCGATTACCGAAAAAACTGTAATTCTCCAATGCGATCACCGAATAATCCGCAGGAATCGGCAACAAAGAATCTAGAAATTTTCCAAGGATCTGGTTTTGAAGTTTTACCGAAATTTTCTGTGTATTCTTAAACAAATAGTCTGTGAAGAAAAGTTCTAATTATATTTCTCTAATTAAATCTACGTTTCGAGATATTTTTCGGAATGTTTGTTTGCCAGAATTCAGATTTCAGTTTTCTTTTTTTTGTACTTTTGCGCATATATTTCAAAATGGGTAAATTCAATTAAAAAAACATCAATAAAAATTATTGCATGCTGTGCATGTTCCATCCCCATTGCAGCACCACTAATCACCAACACAAAAATGTCTTGTCGCTGAGGGTAGCAGCAGTGTTGAAAACGTAGAACGACTGCACGAACACACGCCAAAAGAACATTTACTAAAAATATCTTAACTATACTGCATATATACTAATAATATCTTTTTGAATAGGATATAGTTCCACACAACAGCACAATCATTGAAATCCCCAAATTGCACACCGCGAACGAATAATTTAGGCGTTATTCTGTTATCAGTTGGAAAATCATCATCTAACCGTAACTAAAAAAATAGACGGAATCCTGAATTTAAAATAGGGAAACTGCCCCCATATTAATCTCATTGTTCCTATATTCATCCTATGATGAATCAAACACAATTGGAAAGTTGAAGGATCACTTTCGTTTTCAAATAATGTTAGCTTACGTTAAATAACTACAACAAACACTACTAACTAATGCTGTCACGTGTATATCGTTTTATTTCCTGCAGATGAATATAGGAACAGTGAGATTAATATAGGTACATCTTCCCTATTTAGTACTTATACGTTGATCCACTCAATGATGCCATGCAAAGGATTTCTGCAAGTTGACACGTTGTCTTTACTTCGTTTTGAGCCACGAGATGGATTCTAGAACCGAACAATCCCTGATAAAAAAATTACCTTAAACGAACGATATCACAAATCCTCCAACCATAGGGTTCATGCTATTCAACGCTAGTATATATTTAGTATTCGACCAGCTATGGCAAATCATGCACGAATATGGATTTCCGGAAAAACTGACGCGGTTGATCAAAGCAACGATGGATCGAGTGATGTGTGTCGTCCGAGTATTAGGGACGCTCTCGAGTCCCTTCGAATCTCGGAGAGGGTTGGTTGGCAAGGTGATGGATTGTCGTGTTTGTTGTTTAACATTGCATTGGAGGGTGTGATTCGAAGAGCTGGGATAGACACGAGTGGCACGATTTTCAGGAAGTCTGTCCAACTATTTGGCTTCGCTGACGACGTTGATATCGTAGCACGTAACTTTGAGACGATGGCGGAAACGTACATCAGACTTAAGGCTGAAGCTGGTAGGATTGGGCTTGTGATTAATGCGTTAAAAACAAAATACATGAAGAGGCTCACGAGAAGACAATGTTAGCCTCCTAGCACGAGTTCAGATCGACGGTGATGAAATCGAGGTAGTAGACGAATTTGTGTATCTGGGCTCATTGGTGACCGCCGATAACGACACCAGCAGAGAAATACAAAGGGGCATTATGGCTGGCAATCGTGCTTACTTTGGACTCCGAAGGACGCTAAGATCGAACAAAGATCGCCGAACCACAAAGTTGACCATCTACAAGACATTAATTAGATCGGTAGTTCTCTACGGCCACGAAACATGGACATTGCTAGTGGAGGACCAACGCGCCCTTGGAGTCTTTGAACGGAAGGTGCTGCGTACGATCTACTGTGGAGCGCAGATGGAAGACGGAACGTGGAGGAGGCGAATAAACCACGAATTGCACCAGTTGCTGGGAGAACCTCCCATCGTACACATCGCAAAAATCGGTCGACTACGATGGGCTGGGCATGTGGTAAGAATGTCGGACGACAGCCCTGTGAAAATGGTTCTCGAAAACGAACCGACAGGTACAAGAAGAAGAGGCGCGCAACGAGCAAGGTGGATCGATCAAGTAGAAGGCGTGATGAACCGAAATGATTTCACAAGGGACGAATTACCAGTTTTCAGTGGCCCGAAATGTTATCATTGCCTTGGGTAGACATGGATGTCGGTAACTGTCCGATTAGCCGGTCTTGCATGACTCCCCTAGTAGCACACTTGTTGCCATTCAGTTGAGATAACATAACTATGACTTGTTAAGTCATAATCAAGTTACTACAACTAATTATGAACGTAGTTTGCTACTTGGGTCTGTCTCCCATACCATAGATGACCGGGCGGACTGTGGCGGGTGGACAAAGTCCTGTCCGAACTACCAGCTGAGAGCTCGTGTCGAAAACTGAAATCACGAGGCACGAAAACACAGTGCGAATCAAAATCCTCAAGAGGGGACGAGTCTCAATTTTAAAATCAGACACTGGAAACAAAGCAAAATAATTTTGCAGCTTAGGAATGTGGCTATTTCTTTATTCATCATGGAATAAAACCTAATGAAATAAAAAGAAAAAGACAATTTGAACCATTTGTTACCCGTTTATGAGGACCCGGATAAGGAAAAACATATTTTCAACCTGTTTATATGCAGATTTGTATGGGAGCAACAATAAGTCATTTTTAAGTAAAAAATTTAACTACTTACACTAATAGAACCTAATAGCAATTTCAATGGAAAATTTTTGTAGGTTTTTCTGATCAAATAGTGTATGAATGAAGTCATTGTGTTCAGTTGAACAAGAGTTATTGGCGTTCAAAAACCTTTCACTTTAGCGTAACGCTCTCATTTTTCAAAATTTTGAAATGACATCCGGTATAGAAAAGAGAAACGTAGTCCTACGTTAAAAAAAAACAACAAAAGTGGAAAGAAAAATATACCCTGTAATTCATCAGTGTTTAATACATGGCGTAAATCACGGTCAACTGTCATGTTCTTAATATATTGCACGAGATGTATTTCAACAATGTGCCTTTTAAGAGTGTAACACTTGCCAAATCGCGAGCTACATTGCAGAAATGTGCAATCGTAAAACGTAACAGATCAGCGGAAGTTTTAATTTTTAAATGCCTGTATACATGGCGGTGTAAGCAGGCAACGTAACCGGAAACTTTGGCATGGCAAAAAAGCAGATTATTTCAGGCTGCAACAAAAATTCGTGATTATAAAATGATTTATTTTACTTACGGAATTTACTGACGAGCCTTTCTTTTATTTAGGAAACTGTCCATTTTAGCCCTATTTTTCCTCGATTTTTTCCACTTCCCTTCCAACCACTTCCGAACTATTTTGTTTCTGATTTGACAAGATGGCTGCTCTAGGTGTTTACAGAAGTTCTGGTTATTTGACTTTGGTTACAGATTTTTCGGTACTTTTTTTTACAAATTTTCGGTATTTTTACGATGTTTCATTGCAGTTTTTCGGTAGTTATATGCAAAAAAAAAAAATTTTTACTTTTACCGAAAATTCAGTAATTTTCATTTTCCAGATCGACTTCGGTGATTTTTTTTACAGAATACAGTAACAAAATCTAAGTCTGTGAGCATCCCGGAAACTTTCGGAGAAGTATAATTACTCGATCTAACTTCAATTGCAGAAGTATGACAATGGGAAAGTCTATATCTATTATATTTTCCTGCCTTTATCTGATTGTCATTTAATTCATTCTCTTTTACTCAATCTCCCCGTAGGCATAAATAAATTTTAGGGGGCATACCCACAATGCAATTCCTTTTTATTAATATCAATTCATTTCTTTTTCTTCTTTATACAATACGAAATATTCTCTACTTTCTTTTTACCATCAATTCCTCTTTCTTTACCCTCCATAATTTTTACTCTCCTTTCCCTTTATTCTTCACCTTTCCTTACTTTTCCCTCCCCTTTTTTCTTCTTTTCCCTTCTCCCTATTTTCATTCTCTCTTTCTTTCTTCCCCTTCTTCTCCCCCTCCCTTTCCTTATCCACCCCCCTTTCCTTCACTCTTTTTTTTACCTCCTCATATTCCTTTCCCTCCTATTTCTCTTCCCCTATCTCCCCATTCTTCCCTTTCTTTATTCTTATACTCCTTCCCCCTTCCTAATCCTTCCCTATTATCTCTTCTTTTCCTCTTCCCCCTTCTCCCCTTCCTCTCCTTTTTTATTCATTCTCTTTCTCTACCCTTATCCCTCCTCTTTCCCCCTTCCACCTCTTTTCTCTTCTCCCCTCCTCTTCCCCCCCCTTTCTTTATTTATTCCCTCCTCCCCTCTTTTTATTTCTCCTCTTTTCTTCTCTCTTCATTTATACTTCTTCTCCACATCCCCCCTTATTTCTAACCTATCTCCCTTACGCCCAACCGAAAACAAACGCATTCTCTGAGAATTTAAGTCTAATAAGTACTTTCGGTCCTTCAACTGAACTTTTCGGAAGTGAATTTTCCCCCACAACAAAAGTTTTACTGTCGGACAGCGGCTAACAACATGCTGGGTTAGGAAAACAGTTCCCCCATCATTCTGCTTCCTATTTTTATCAGCAATCCCAGGGTCACTTGATTCTCACGTGACTCAATCCTTCCAAACTAATTCAACATTCTATCTGGGTGATAAAAACATGTCTCATCCCCAAGTCGAACGTTTGCATTTTTTGCTTTCGCTACTAAATTCAAGCTCTAATCCTGACCCGCCATTATCACTTACCTACCTCACGGTCTTCCACTTTTTCATCATCACAACCATTTGACTATTCACCGTGTCACCTATGCTGTTGCCTCTCCCCCTCCCAGTTTAGTCATATCAATCAGTTTTATGGCCCTTCCGAGCGTAGGATGAATCATGGAAAAAGGGGAGAAAGTTCGCATACATTTTTTTCTGCCAGGTGTAATCATGGAAACCGGAAGGTGTCTTCTACTACTAGATGGTCTATTTTGCAAAACATTGAGAAGATGTTTGCTCACTCTGACCAACTTACTCTCTTCGACCTGAGGAGCTTCCGCTGGGTCATGGCCAGGGCCACTCACTCCATGCATATGAGAAGGATCCGTTGTCCTAAACTGGAAAACGATTTCCTCTATGACCTTTTCCTCCGCATATAGTCCCACCTGATCTACGAATAAAAGATGGGCTGTCCAGAGACTGCCCCATTCATGGTAAGTAGATATTCTCGGAAGCTCTGGAAAAATCGGAGCAGGAAATCAAAAGGGCATAGTCGTTCCTTATTTTCTATTCATTTTTTTTTATATTGAATCCCAACCACATATTAAACTCACACCCACACGCACATATGAATAAAAAGATGAGATTGGGACCTGAACATGTTAAGTTTGAATTGCTTTTTCAAATGAATGCTCAGGGGAATTGTTACCGTAGGCGGTTATCCGACCAAATGGAGTAAGTTGCTTATTAACATTCCAATTTAACTTTACATTCGATCAACAGAAGGTCAGTGGTGGCTGTTATGAACTTTCATTGGAATTTAAGTTGAATTATGTCTGAAAAAGGTTAATGTCCATAACCGATGTTTAACGTAGGACTACGTTTCTCTTTCCTATACAGGGTGTCATTTCAAAATTTTGAAAAATGCGAGCGTTACGCAAAAGTGTAAGGTTTTTGAACGCTAAAAACTCTCGTTCGACTGAACAGAATATGACTTGATTGGTATTGCGAAAGCAACTATTAAAAAATTTTAAACCAACATCTAAGATTGCCAACTTAACTGCTGGCCTTTCGAGGATTCCGCTGGCTGTCTGCACTGATGCGCGACGGACCTGTCCGTCTTTGAAATTTGTTGGACTCCGATTGACTCGTCCCTTCGCCCACGAGTTTCTTGGTTGATTTCCGTCAACCCCGACTACGATGTCTCTCTCTGTAAGGGGTTTAACGGGCTGGAACCATTTAGTCCTTTTGGTCAGTGTTGGCAGGCACTCGGCCAACTAGCGCTGCCAGAACTCATTCGCATATACCTGCGACATTTTCCAGGAACGTGTCACTACGGTAGTACTATAGTTGAATGCGATCGGCGGCTTGGATCCGTTAGATGATGCAATAAGGATGTGGTTTATGGTGAGCGGAGAGACGTCATCGTGTTCGAGCGGTATTTCAGTCAACGGTCTAGCATTGATGATTGCTTCAACTTCGACGAGCATGTTTCGAAGCAATTCGTCGGTGGGCGTTCTACTGGGCTTGACTTGATTTAGGTCTTCTTGACTGACTGGATGAGTCTTTCCCAGTGTGGTGCGGTGGGTGGATTGAAAGACCATTTGGTTTGAGCGCTTACAAAACTCTCAATCTGTTTATTCTGGTCCATTTCCTGTAGAGCATCCTTCAGTTCCCGGCTGGCACCGATAAAGTTGGTGCCACGGTCGCTGATTATCTCCAGTGGCATTCCTCTCCGTGCAATGAAGTTACGTATAGCAAGAATACAGAAGTCGGTAGAATGGGCAATCTCGAAGTGTACGGCTCTGACAGTCATACACGTTATAAGTACTCCCCAGCGTTTCTCCACTCTGCGGCCTACCATGACCTGCATAGGTCCGAAGTAGTCGATCCCGACATATGAGAATGGTCGAGTAAAAGCTTTCAGGCGCATTTGTGGTAGATCTCCCATCATCGGTGGCTGAGGTACCGCTTTTCTGATCTTACAGAGCTAACACAGGTTTCTTACACGACGGTAGACGGAGCGGAGACATGGAATGTAGTATTTCTGTCGTAACTCGGACAGTTTGGTGGTTTAGATGACAGTACTGTTGGTGAGTATCCAATGCGATGAAATCGGTAACATGATGGCGTTTAGGAAGCAAAATTGGGTGTTTTGTATCGATTTCCACGAATTCGCATTCATTTATACGTCCGTGCATGCGTAATACTCCGTCACTATCAAATTCTGGATTGAGCTTGTAGAGTACACTATGCTTGGGCAGTTTCCGGTTGCTATCGGCATCTCTTCCGAAAAAACTTCGCTTTGAACAGTTTTGTAAAAGAAGTTCTCGGCTCCTGTCAACTCTTCCTGTGTGAGTGGGCCAGTCACGAGGGTCTTCGTCGAAAGTTTCTTACGAACATTTATCGGGAATCGCCTGACAAAGGCTACGTGCCGTACTAGACGTTTCCATCTTGAGAACTTACCCACATCGCTGATAGGCTCTCGGCACATGTGATGAAGAGTATGGGCCTGCAACTCTAATGCAGGTGAAGAATCCGGGATCAGAGTTGATGACAGGCCATTTGTCCTTAGGCTCCCAGAGGAATGAAGGGCC
The DNA here is from genome assembly GCA_024533555.2 of Aedes koreicus. Taxonomy (NCBI): domain Eukaryota; kingdom Metazoa; phylum Arthropoda; class Insecta; order Diptera; family Culicidae; genus Aedes; species Aedes koreicus. The sequence goes on along the minus strand of JAHHFK020002350.1, from coordinate 444,932 downwards.
TCGAAACCAGCGACCGTTTGACTATAGATTCGGCAGCCTCTGCCATTTGGTAGCGTCATCGGTGACGTTGATCTTCGTAGATATCCAGCTCCATTCTGAAGCTTCGGTGACCTCCAATATCGCTCCGATTCTGCATCCTACGAATTGACTGTATCTACGATGGTCTGAGTTTAACCAGCACATCACATCTCGCGAATCAGACCAAAAATATCTTTGCGACGGCTTTAGCCTATGCGAATCTGCTACGTTACATGCAAGGCGTACTCCTATCACTGCGGCTTGTAGTTCGGAAGAGGAATCGAGACGAAGCTCAACGGAGCAACCCGAGCTTTCGATCCGACTAGCGACTAGGCGACAACTGGTGAGCAGGATGCTCCAAATATCAACACCACCATGACGTAGACATCCGGCTTGGTACCGACAAAAAACTCGAGGCCGGGGATTTGTTTGGTGTCCGCCTTGATATATGTCTCGTCGGCCATGACGAGACAGCCTGGCTTGACCAGCCACTCACGGTACAGCTTCCGCGCACGCAATTTGGCCACCGTGTTTTACTTGTCAGTCCGGTTTGGCGCCTCCCTGACCTTAAAAACACGTAGCCCAGCCCGCTTCATGGTCTGCTGTACGAACCACTTCGACGAATTGACCTTTTTGGCCACGTCTCGGGTGGAAAGGTTCGGGTTATTCTTAAAGTACTTGCCGTATCTTCCGCGCCTTCTCTGGGTATTCCGTTTTCGGTTTTCAGCCGCTTCCAGCGCGGTCTTCGTCTCCTGAAACATCTTCACAACGCGGGACACGGTGGAATGGTGGATTCCAAGCTTTTGCCGATCCATCTGTGCGACTGACCAGGATTATCGATCGCCGCGCCCAAGATTTGCTGGCGTAGCTCTTCTTGTTTCGAATGCATCTTGGAAACTACTTTACAGATCGCGATAAAATTAAACCACCATAAAGCACACATATTTATAACACTCTAAACTAGTATTACCCAAAATTTCATTAATTTTTACCCACGCGATAAAATGTTACACCCAAAACAAAGTGTCGCATTTTTTCCGAGTTCAATCTTTAGTACTCAAAAGGGCCGTTCGAGACATCTGCTAAAGTACTAACTAAATTAACTATCTGACGATTTCTATTTGGGACTATTCATACACTACGTAGACAATTCAAGGGGGGGGGTGGTTCAAAAAAGTCTACGTTTGTCTACGATGGGGGACGGGGGGTAGACCAAAAGTCTACGTCGACTTTTGTTTTTTTTCTTTCTACAAAACGAATATTCATACACTTGGACGTTTTACACGGAGTATTAAAACCACCGGTAAAGACCATGCGTATTATCCTCGTGCCACCCCGAGCACCTTCAGAATCCATTTCTGAGCCAAGTATGCTTGAGCCCTCATGGCTTGAATGGAGTATGACCACGTACTTGTTTAGCCAAAGTAAGTTTAATGCTATTGTAAACCAATCTAAGTCATGGAATCTGTGCTGGTTTGTAAACTTTCAATACACAGCCTGTTGGTTTGTGCTTACAATTCAAAACGTTCTACGAAAATATAGTTGATAGCTACACACAGTGGCAAAAGTACCTAATATTGAGTTCAATTCACCCAGGTTTACACTCTTGAAGCGATTTTCATTCTTCGTGTCATTCACGCGCATGTAAACAGAATTACTGACAATCGGGTTATGTTCGACAATGCGGGTAACTTTCATGGGGACTATACTACCGTAATAAGCATAACTGTCCCATGTAGGAAAACCCATAGAACATAGGACAGTTATGCGTACACAAAAAAATAGTGAATTTCAACAGGCGCGTAAATTTCCCCCTCGTTTAATTGCAAGTAGAAGAAGGCGTAAACAACGAAATTGTTTGCAATCTTACAACAATGTTTGCAATCTTTCATACAACAGACTAGATTCAGGCGTTATCTGCCTTAACTTTACATGAAATACCCCATCATTTTCTGCCAAATCTAGCATTCCCTTTATGTGCATTAGATAACACAGAAAAATCAATGTTTCTTTTTATCTGTGTAGAACGGCAGTAAACAAATAATCTATTATGTCACAGTTCTTCTACATGCAAATTTGATATTTAGTAGCATAAACAATTATTTTCATAGCCATACGGACTATCAAAATAACTCACATTATTCAAGATATTCCATGTTCAGACAACTCAGTGAGTTGTTCACTCATTGTTTACTTCTAACCTTTCGATAGGCGTACACAATTTTCAGAAAGAGCAACCAAGCGAGATTTTCTCACGTGTGTTGTGTTTTTTTACCCCAGCGCGTTGCCCGGAAGGTTAAGATGAATCAGAAAATAGTCCTTATTTGGCCACCATATTTAAGGATAGACTATATCACTTTCCAAAGCATGGCATTTGATATCAAGATACTCTATATCACGTAATGAAGGTACACCAAACCATCATAATTAGTTGCAGCAACTTGATTGTGACGCAATTGAGTCACATTGAAGCAACTTTAACTGGTTTGCAACAAGTGTGCTACTAGGGTAATATGAACGGGGTTAAATGCTACACGCTAAAATTACTGTCTCTAACTGTCTTTTCGAGAGGAAAAAAGAGACAACAAGAAACAGTAATAAGAGCGTGTTGGTTGTGTTTCCCTTTTCGTTTGATAGTTGACATTTGACATTTGATAGTTGACATGCTCCCATTTAACATACATTTAGTAGCCGGGTTTAGTTATACCGGTTGTGATTACCTCCCAGGTAACCAATAAGCAGTTCCAAAGAGTATTTACGGCAGCCTATCAAGCAATTAAATCGCCTTAAACTGAACATAAATGCCACTTTTGACCCAATATACGGCTGCTTTACTGCAATGCTAGGATAATGCTTCAATAATGCTATTTTGCATTCGAAATCTTTATTACAAGGCTACAAGCATTTAAATAGCATTTGAAATGCAACTTTACAACAGATAGCATTCAAGATGCTGATATAATGCTAAATATAATGCTTGTAGCATCTGAAATGTAGATTTAGGGTTGATTTACTGCATATGCTAATGCTTATCGGTTACCTGGGCTGTCAAACGCTAAAGTTACGGAAAACGACGCCTTCAAGCGATGCTATATTTAGCACAGAGTGGGACAAAGCAGAAAATACATGAAGAGGTTTGAGAAAGCGTCAACTTGCTTTGGAAAACTTTCAAAGAAGATAAACTAAGCTTGGCATGTAAAGTAAAATCGAAAGTGCCTACATATGCTTTGTGCACTGTATTTTGGGACAAAAGTGAATGCAGATCGTCACCGAAAAAGCACCCACAAGGCAGATATTTCGTCTAAGAAAGTAAGGTCACTTAGGATTCTGCAGCAAAGCCAGAAAGAAATTCTTTGTGAGGTTGACGTGAAAGGAGCTGCGGAAGTTCAATGGATAGAATCACGTTTCGTCGAAATCATTGGACTTGACATCCAAGAAACAATCCCACCAGAACTTCCGCTGACGGACTTTAAAAACTGGTTCAAGCAGCCATGGTTTAAGCATCATAAGCATTTGCATAATTAATTTTTTTTTTTCATTCTTGCTATTTTTATGAAAAAAAAAAATGAATAACGGAATTACCTGATTGTTTGAGTTTTATTTCATAATTCGTTCCTCAAACATATTGTAGAAGAATTTGATAAAGTCTACGTAGACTTTAAGGAGGGGGGGGGGGGGGGTCTTGGAAAGAGTCTACTAAAGCCTACGAGGGGGAAGGGGGGTTTGAAAGTGTCAAATATCAGTCTACGTGGTTTATAAACAGTCCCTTTCTGATCCGCATCAAGAAAAAATTTCCGTCTTCAATTTATGCTGAAATTCAGTGTTCGCTTCCCCTCAATGAATCGGCGAATTGACACTTGCTAAAGCGTGTCTGGAAATAAAATAAAAGAAATCCAAACAAATATTTTCGTCATCAATTTTTATTTAAATAATTCAGTAATTAAAAGCATATAACGAAGATTTTCTAAAATCCTATCAAAGGAACCTCGTTCTCCAGTAAATCAGTTTTCTAAATTTATAACAAATATTGCTTTACGTTGCTTTTTGGTAAATTTTATTCTGTAGCCCAGGGCTATAGGGTGTTCCAAAAAGTATAAGTACGACTTTTACTCGAAACTGCACGAAGCCAGATGACGTTAGACATCAGATTTTTACTGTGTGTCTTTGTTTAGATTATAAAAATCAATTTTTTGTGTCGGGATTGGATTTTTGCAACGAAATCTGTGAAAGCAGTGTGTGGTAGTCTAGTGTGTGGAAAATCAGCGTGTATTGTCATGGATGATGAAACATATGAAAAATTGGACTATAAGACTCTACCGGGAGATCCACGAGGCCAGGACGTCGATGATGCCGATAAGTCAATTTTTACAGAGAAATTCGGTAGAAAGGCACCAAGTTTGGCAAGCTATTTCTAAACGTGGAATATGGTCAGAGCCGATTGTGGCATCAGAGATTATAAAAACGGATACGTGATCCAGGAATGTTTGAATCGGCGTTTGCTGCCAACGATCAGGAAGCCTGATGGTCCAGTATTGTTTTGGCAAAATTTGGCGTCTATGAATTATGCAAAAGACACCATAGCATGGTACGACGCCAATAAAGTTCAATACGTGCCGAAACTTATGAATCCTCCAAACTGCACTCAAGCCCGATCAATCGGGACATTTTGGGACCTAAACAAGGCATATCTAAGGAAACATGCTTCAACCTTTTTAACAAACACATAATGAAACATTTATATTTACCTCAAAATGAAGTCTTGGCAAAATATTCAGAATCTGATACTGCTAAAAAAAAACTTAATTTCGGTACGTACTATAATTAGTTCAGTTTCTTCGTTCCTATAGTGTTGATCATTATCAATCAACAAAATAAATTTTACATGAAAATAAACCAATCCACGGGAAACGGATTCAGCTAATCAAATGTAAAATGCGCGTTTTCTCTTTTGATGAAAAATTCGCGCAATCTGTCTTTCCAGTTTTGTTTTCGTAAAAGTAGCTTTTCAGTTCGATGGGTTGCCGTTTAGTGTTGCTATCGGCTTAATTGATTATATTTCTAACACTGCCGGCACAAAAAATAAAAATCAAACAAACGGAGTAGTCACCCGAAAATCTAAAAAAGCAACATCTATCGAAGCAAAGTTTTTGTTGCCCCGTGAGACTCTAGTTTATCTTCAGCGAGAGCCGACTGAGCTCGGGTTTCCAAAGAAGAGGACGATTGTTACAAACAGGCAGGCGAAGATAGCAAAAATTATACATTTATTCATGACTTCAGCGCACCCGACAGGGTTTAGCATTTCGTGACAGAGTGTTTGACACGCTTTTCCCAGCTGGAAGATTGTGTATTCAAAACAAACTTTTTTATTATGTTCCACGATGCTGCTGCATCTGCTAGCGAAGGTAGATATAATCATGATTGTTTTCATCCTTTTACTTTTTTCCTGCCACTCATTCTACTCAGTCAGTCTTCCTACATCGGCGAACTGCGCAGAGGTGATTGATATGTTTTGAAATGTGACATCCTTGGGTGTGATGAAACCAGAACAAGAGCCTCCCACGATTTTATAGGATGTAAAATCCAAATTTATCGTTCTTTATTCCAAAAAATATCTACCGTTATTTACTTATTTGAAAGCATGTTCACTTTACGGGATTAAAGGGCGAATGCGAAATTATTGCTACATAGTTAATTTGCTATTAAATTTCATGTATCTATCGGATAGAAACCAGTTTTCTACATGTATTAAGCTTAGTTTACATAAAGATTGTTCTAGAAAAAAAAATGCAAAACTTTCTTTTGTGTATAACTTTTTATTGCGTGGGTAAAAATTGATGAGATTTTGGGTAAAACTAGTTTAGAGTGTAATGTTTACCTGTGCAAATCTGTCACAATCTGTCAAGTGGTTATGGAGATGGTGTTCCGTGTGGTAAAATCGTTCAAGGAGACTCAGACGACCCCGTGGCGAGCTGGCCCGACCCCGAGAACGAAAGGAAGGCAAGGGATTACTTCAAGCGCAATCTGAACCATTCTGGATTCTCGTTTTCTGGACGTGGCCAAGAAGGTCAATTCTTCCGTGTGGTTCGTTCAGCAGACAATGAAGTGGGGCGGGCTTCATATCTTCAAGGTAAGGAAGGCGCCATACTGAACCGATAAACAGAATACGATGGTCGAATCCCGCGCCATCCCCCGCGTTTGGTGCAGCCGAAATGCATCGTAATGGACGACGACAGGTACATTAAAGGGCACGACAAGCAGATCCCCGGCCTGGATTTTTTCGTCGGCCAGTCCCGCCTGGATGTTCCGGAGAAGTTCCGGAAGAAGAAGGACGATAAATTTGCCAAGAAGTACTTGGTGGGACAGGCGATCTGTGGGTGCGGCAAATTCGGCAAGCCATACATAACGACCAACCATACATCAGCGGCCAAATCTATAAAGTAAAAATGCCTCTAGAAGTGCCACTCTGGTGACACTTTGTTTTGGCTGACGGAGGATGTTATTTTTAGTTTGGTCCGACGAGCGATTACGAGTTGGACAGCAAGCGTCTGCCTGGCATAATTTATATCAAATTTAATGAAACAACAGTTTAATCAAGTCATAAATTTGACCTGCAGTTCTTTATGTACAGGAGAGCCCTTTCCAAATTTATTTACAAACATGTGTCGCAGTTGCGGGGAGATCAAATAATTTTAATTGTGCACCTGGTTTGTTGGTTTGTTATGAATCATTTTTTGAAGATTATAATTTGTTATACATACATACTTCCCGTTTCAAAAATATCCGACTTAAATAAATTTTTGGTGATAATTTTTGCTTGTTGCATTTTTTCAAGTACAATCTTTAATATGAAAAAAATGGGTTTTAAAATGTTCGCATTTTGAGATAATAAATTTTGTTGTTGTAATGTAGAAGGAGATGTTTCGCTTATCACCAGGAGGCACCAAGAGTGGACAGTAATGTTTGCTAGAATGAAAGATATGAAGAGAAAGGGTTGAAAGTTCCGTCAGTGTACGGTAGGTTGGAAATAGAACAGAAGTATTGAAAATTGAGCGAAAGAGCATGGGTAAAGTAGTACTCGAACCAAGGACGTTGTCAATGCCTAACAAAAAATTTAATATATTTATTTTTTTCAAAACGGTCAAATTATTATCTATAACTTTGCCAACGACATCATACCAATCAAACTAACCATTTTAGTCTTACAAGTTTTTCTGTTCAAAGTTTATCTATACTTACACAGAAAAAAAATGAATTTTAACATACGCGTAAAATTTCCCCTCATGTAATTGCAAGCCAAAGCAAGCGTAAACAACATAATTGTTTTCAATCTTTCATACAGCATGCAACATTGTTCGCAATCTTCCATACAATAGGCACGATTCCAGCGATATCTAATTAAAATTGACATGAAAGTCGCATTTATTTATGCCAAACCCTTTATATGCATTAGAAAACGCAAAAAATTAAATGTTTCTTGAACACTGTAAACTGTAAATTTTGGATTTACATATATGAAAAAAATTAGAGGTGGGTTCTATCAGGGATATAACCGCGAGGTTCACGTAGGACCGCGAGGGTGTATAGTAATAATGGTATCATCTAATTTATACATATCATAACACATATGGTTGGTTCATATTTTGCATTGACCCGTCCCTTCTTATGAAATTTTCTACAAACCAAACCATTGCTCTTTCAGTTCAATTTAATGAAAAACAATTCAGTTCGGGTTCAATGAAAAATCTCTGTCGACTTTATTACTCTACGGCTCAATGCTTTAAATAATCCAAAATGTACTATTTTTGATATTATGCAAAAGTTGTTTAGGATAGATAACGAACATTTTACTTAAACACAAACTCTTTTATTGTAAAATTAAATTGGTCGTCCTGAAATCGTCGTTGGAAATTAATTTATGTTTTCTGTTTATTTTGCCAGCAGGACACCATCATGTGTTGTATTCAATCCATATAGTAATCGTATTCCGCTGGGAGGTGCCCGGCTCCGATATGGCTTCGGCAGCGGATGCCACCCGCGCGGATTATCGATGTTTACGACCCATTGCCACGGCAATAAGTCGAGCGATGAAACTTGCAAAACTTTGCAGCGCTTCCTTCTGGTTTGTAGACGAGCAAGCGCAGGCGATAATTAACGAGTTTAGGTAAAAAATTCAACTATTTATACTAATAGCACTTAATTAAAATTTTAATCCACAATATTTGTAAGTTTTTCTGATCAAATGGTGTATAAATAAAGTTATTCTCTTAAGTCAAACGAGAGTAATTAGCATTCAAAAACCTTTCACTTTTGCGTAACGCTCTCATTTTTCAAAATTTTGAAATGACACCCAGTATAGAAAAGAGAAGTGTTGTCCTACGTTAAAAAGGAGTTCACGAATTTTCATTAATATCAAAAGAATGACCCGCCTATTAAGAAATACTTTGTGGAACGCAACTTTGCTCTAAAACCATTAATTTAGTATGAAAACGTATCTTTCAATCCCAATTCCCGTTCTAGACCTGTGTGCAATGTAGTATCACACATTGAACCACCAGAGAAATATTTCACTTCTTCTTCCTCATCCAATATAACCATAAAAACCACAAAAAAGCAATATGGAAATCGTTCATATCAGTTGTTCAAAATTAACAATCCGCAGGACAAACTATCTCCGAACAATACCAAACGTTTAAATAAATTGCACATCCAAACCCATTCTCGATTGATTCGCTCCGATTAGGCTCGCAACGCAACATAGAGCTGGATAGGAAAGGCAAATAATAAATACGAACTAATCAACCCAATTTCTTCCGAAAAACCACACGCTGCTTCCCGTCCAGCATTCGAGGATCTCGCCTATATACAATGCCATGCCTGCCTTCATGCATATATTTGTAGTGCGAACTCACCGCAAACTAAACCGCACCGCTCGTTCATATATAGGCACATCAACCAAAACAAACTCGCCATTCGATAATTGGATTTTTACTGGAACAAGCTCACTTATTTGATTTTCAATGTATCTCTTGGTGTTAAGTACCATCTCTTTAGATTCTTTGATAAATTCCAGCATAATAGGCCTACAGAACCGAATGCTTTGGGGTGTCAAATTATGCCACAAAATCCTTTTCTTGTTGTTCTGATAATAAAGTTGTATAGGAGTTGTTGTCACTGAAAAGACGTCACTGTCATCCTTTTGATTTGGCGTTGATAGCGCTTGGTGGTATTGTGAATAGCCTGTAGAGCCATCCATACCCCAGCTGCTTAAAAGTACTAGCTCTGTTTCATCGTTGGTAATCATTTGTTGGACGATTTCTACATTTTCATCAAGAGCCCATCATCATCCAGTTGTTCAACATCATCCATTAATTCGTCAAGTACATTGCTTTCAGTGTTTCAGTGTTATTTCTATGGCAGTTAGAATTTGATAAAAAAAATATTACCTCTATATCACTCATCACATATGGAGTAGCGCCACAAATTGGACAGTTGGACATGGAAGAAGTATCGGTTACATAATTTAAGAACTTTGCCGTCGATCATACTCATAACGAAAATAAAATCAACCAAAAAAACAAACTCGCCATTCGATAATTGGATTTTTACTGGAACAAGCTCACTTGTTTTGATTTTCAATCGTATCTCTTTGGGTGTTAAGTACCATCTCTTTAGATTCCATGATAAGTTCGAGCGTAACTTGGTCTGCAAGAACCGAATGCTTTGGAGGTGTCAGATTATGCTATTAAATGCTTTTTCTTGTTGTTCTGATAATAAAGTTGTATAGGAGTTGTTGTCACTGAAAAGACGTCACTGTCATCCTTTTGATTTGGCGTTGATAGCGCTTGGTGGTATTGTGAATAGCCTGTAGAGCCATCCATACCCCAGCTGCTTAAAAGTACTAGCTCTGTTTCATCGTTGGTAATCATTTGTTGGACGATTTCCGCATCGATGATCTGAATGATTCTTTCTGCTGTATGATTCATGAGTGCCTGTAATTGGACCTGAAAAGAAAGAAACATTTGAAATGGGTGTACTGGAAAAACATGTGGATATTTATATCTACCTGAATTTTTGATGATAACTCTTCGATTGACTCGGCTAAAGGCTCGGAAACCTTGATGGGTTCTTTTTTACTGTTTGCTCATATGCATATTTAGAAAAATCGCAGTCTAAAAAATATTCGAATGCTTCTTCAGGTGACATCATTCCATGTGAATCTTTGAGAGTCGTAAACATTTTAGATGCACTTTCACGATTTTTGAGAATATGGCCAATCAAATTCACCATGTTTGAATCGCCATGTCTATATGCAATTTTTCTTGTGGCTAAAAAAGCCTTTTCTATAGTGTCAACACTACCGCCAAACATTTCATCGGTTTTCCTTCGTTTACTTCTATCACTAAGTTCATCAAATTGTTTTTGTGGACGTCCACGACCAGTTGACGTTGAAGGTGTTTCTGCGATGTACTCTGCAAGTTCCAAATGACCGTCGAGCCAATCTTTATTGTATTTCTCAAAGCGGTCTTGTTTGCGCTGAGCCTTTTGCCATGCATTGTAAAAATGTTGTGCTACGTACTTCAACTTTTTAAGGAGTTGTTCTTCTTTGGCAAGATCAATATTATATTTTGCCTTGATATATTCAAATGCTTTTGTTACGTTGACTATTTGAAGTTCGTTTGGATCAAAAAGTAACACGATACTCCTATGTTCCATAATATCACAAACAATTATTTTCCGATTAAATAACCAATATAGGTACACGTTGTTAGCGTTAAAGCCGAAAACCAACTCATGATTTGAAAATATTGTCTTCGTCTTTTAAATGCAAGTAGGTATTATGTAGTAGGTAGATAGTAGCTAGTAGGTAGGCATTATGCAGTTGGTATAAAGGTTGTAGGTAGATAATAATCCAGTTATGTAGATACAGTTTCTATATGGAATGATAATTTTCGGTCTGTTTTTACCCTTTTTAACAAAAATAATAATTAAGTATGTAACATTTTTAATACTAAATTTGACATTTAACACTTCCACCTTTCAAGCAGTGTTTAATTTGTACGATTTTTTTGGTTTCTGCTCGCATAATCGATAATTGTAATTAACAAAAAATAAATAAATAAAAATATCCATTTTTTCGACCTTGTGCCAAAGTGACGCTCATCCGCAGGCGCAGCTATGCGCAGCTGGAATCTCGTTCCGCAGATAGTAGAGACCCCAAACTAAACTGTGGTGGTGGTCTCTTGAGACTGCTCGGCCCTGCTCGTTAGATATAGTCCAACTTAGGCAAACAAAATTTTTTTTTCAATATTTGCCCATTTTTTACTAATCTTCATTAACCGTGTAACCTCAACAACATACTCATTTTAAAGTTTAGACAATTACCTTTCCAACGGTGCATTAAATTCCAAAATTGGACCGTTATTGATTGAGCATAGAGCGAGCATACACCAATACAACGGCGGTTTGTTATTGTAGACGGCGAGCGTGAGAGGGAGTTTTTCATAATTTATTATCGATCGGCGTTGCTGTCTATGGTCCACGAATGCGATCATTAGTGTTGGTGTTTTCTAGGGAGTTTATGGAGATGTCAGACACACCAATACGGGTGTGATGAGCCCCCGTCAAAACACAGGACCTCGCTATTGGGCGCGTATTGGTGTTGTCATGGTTTTGCGCTGGCTGGTTGGGTGTTGGAGCTCGTTCGTCGAGGTTCCCGGTTCGGTGTGTTGGTGTGCGACGATAAGTGAGTGAGTGAGTGAGCGGTTGGACCGAGCAAAAGATGTTCCAAAGTCTGTGCAGCCGAGACTGTGTGGTCTTTCAGTAATAGCTCGACCTAGCTAGCTGGCTGATGGACAGTAGTAGCTGCTCCCCGTAGTACGTGATACGCGTTTCGTCGTTACGGTTCAGCTCTAAGAAGTGAAGAAGTGAAGTGTAGGAGAGTTTGCATTTGGAAATCTCTAGGAAAGAAAAGTGTATTTTCACCAGTATTTTTTTTGATTGGAGATTTCGATCGTTTGTTGAGCTTATCGTGGCTGGACAGCTCGCTGAGTTGTCAGCTGAAGTGCGTGATGTAGAGCACGGTTTATGTGCTTGGAAACTTCTTAAATAACAACTCGTCTGGTTGTCCTAGGAATTTGGAGCGTATTGTTCAATTAGAGAGATATTGGGCTTTTGATGTGACCGAAGAGCTCTTCGAGCTGCTGGCAGCTAAAGTGTGTGGTGCTTGCCGAAGAAGCATCCAGCTTCACGCAGGGGCTCGGATCTCGCTGCATACTGGAGAAAATCAATCAACGAACAGTGCACACCTGGGCACACATTGGGTGTCTGGAAGTGACATTTTTGCTCGAGATTCGTATGGTACGGGTTCTCCGAGAGCTATATATGTGTGTGCAATGCGCTGCGTGTTGTATATAGTCAAGGTGCTCCCCTTGGAAAGTTGAAAACCGCGATGTTAAAGAAGAAAACCAACAACAACACTATTGTGACTGATAAGTCAACTATTAGAAAGGGATTCCAATTTTTGTAAGTGAGACCAGGCTCTAGCTTCGATAACTAATAGTCCGATCCCGCCGAACAAGTGACCAGTTTTGACACCCCGTGAATGTATACAAATATTTAGAAATAAAATAAGCACAAATATGCAAAAGTGAAGAGTATTTTTTCTCGTCGCTATTCCTCCGACTGTGGCTCCGATATCTCTACATATACACACGTCTAGGTTGACTACGGTACGTCACACAACGAGAAGCAGCACAAGAAGTGTCGAAAAAGAAGTTCCACGGACAGACTGCGAGTGAGAGATTTTTTCCCCCGTCGTGCTCTCGCTCCGTCTATCGCAATAACCTGGGTTTGTTTTGTGGTGAACATTATATTCCTATGACAAGACCAGCAGCTTGTGAGCTAATCGTCTATTGCACCAGGTACGACGTGCGGGATCATTGGAATCATCGTGTTGCATAAAGGGTTTGCTGTGAATCCCGGAATCTGCCAAATAACACGCTCAACCTAGTGCACTCAGTGTTTGACTTCGAAGGTAAATATCGGAACGGAACAAAGCTTGTAAAAATCTCAGTGATAAGTGAAGTTTCCAATTGTTTAATATTTTTTCCTCGGGTGAGCTGGAGATGGAGATGGAAGAAAGTGGCCTCGAGCGTGTATCGAGAAGGAAAGTGATAATAATAAAAAAAATTGATATGTTAATCAGCCCTAGTTTGTCGGTCCGTTGGATAACCTGTCAAAACGCATGCTACAGAAAATTTGAAGAATGCTGAACAGCTGGATTATCATGTTTCAGTGAAAAGTGAAAACAAGCCCTAAACTGTGCTACCACGCGACACCGTGCCAACGTCGTTAAGATCTCTGGAATCCTGAAGTCGACTTGCCGCTTGTCTAGATGGACGGTGCATATACATGGTAGTTCGGTGCCAATTATGATTGAGAAAGTTAGCGTTGTCGTTGTAGTAGCGTAGGAGGCTCTGAGGGTTGTCATGACATTGTTCGCTCTTTCTCCTATGTTCAATAGACCCCCTTTAGTGGTCTCCAAGTGTGTGATCTATATACACATTGCACAACATGAGCGTTGTTTCATCAGGGTTACTTGAGAGGAAGACGCCCCTTACTCCCTTAGTCAAACTCGGTGAATAGCCCTGCCTCAGAAGATGTCACACACAGCAAGCGGCGAAGGAAGTGGTGTAGAGGAATGTTACTATGTTTAGTAAAGTGAATTTTTCCCTTACGATTCCTCTTTCTTCGCCGTTGCCTACTTTGTTCAGCTCATCCGTCAAGAGCATTTTCCCTCGTCCGATCCCGTAAGGAAGTGAAAGAGTTTACGGTGCTTGACATTGGAAAATCGAAATCGGTGTGTGTGGTTTTGTGTCTGTGGCTGATGATGAATGAGTATGTGGATGCTTGAAAATGTTTCACAATTTTGATAAATTTTAGCACGTCAGGAAGATAAAAACATACACGCAACATAGCTTTGGGAGCAGGCGACAAACAGTTAAAAAAGGAAGCGGGAAATTTATATTGATTTTTTATGGAGTGGAAAGATATTCCAGAGGCATAAATTAATGGGTGAACGAAATTCGCGGGTTTTGCTATGGCACATAATGGCCCGGAATAATGGCTAATTTAAGCAGCAGTTTTATGACCTTGTCGATTTTCCGGTGGTGAGAACGAGTGAATGAGTCAGTGCGCGAGCATGAGGGGGTGAGTTCCGAAGAAATGGCTGTCTGAAACAAGTACGGAAATTGGAAACGGAATCTGTGTGCCCAAGGTAGCTGGGAAAATTGGATTCTGATTTATTGATTATGTTTGATTTGGAGATTTGATTTAGATAACCTTGTTTCGGGTTGGTGTTTGAGTTCGGGTACAGTTGTACCGGGGCGAGTGCGATCAGTGATGTAGGATTCTGCTTGATGGGTTTTGATAGCGATGAGATTTGGATTCATTCTCTGTATAATTCATGTTTTGCGTGTACGAAAGAGAGAAAAACAGTCAGCATTTTTACTACACGGTGAGTGTTACCATCCCCTCGGTCTGATTTCTGAGCTGACTTGCAGTAGATTCAGCCAAGTTTAGGTAGGTTATAAGCAATCATAGAGATCAACCACATAATATTCGCTCCATTCAATGCAGGATAGGAGTAGGTGGTTGGGTCACATAGTTTTTGATCTGAATTATCAGGCATATGAATAATTTCACCATGCAAATGTAATTGGAAGCTAAGGTATCTGTAGGTTGGACCACCATTATGCGTAATATTGCTTGCATACGAATTTCTAATGTCTACTTAACTTTGAAGACTGCTAGCTAAAATTTAGTTTAGTTAGAAAATGATTGGTCAAATATTTCTTGAATTTTTAAGGGCATATGAAACCCAAAAATATCATCATTCTCAAAAGCGGACATATTTGAAATCATGAAGCAACTAAATGATCTAAATGCACTTTCACAGTTATCAATTAAAAGTTTTCGATGCTTGTAGCATTAGTACATAAGTCATTGTAAATCATTGACATTAGTACATGAATCATTGTAAATCATTGTGAGGCAAGTACAATTAAGCGTTGTCTCTTAAGTGGCATTTGGGTCATGTTTAGCAATGTCAAGTACCTTTTAAATGAATGCAATTGATGGACCCAATGTCTAGAATTCAGTGTATTCTAAGTTTAAAACGACAACAAGATCTGAAGAATTAATTCGTGGCTTGATCTTCACTCGATCCAAACTCTAGGACTACGAGCTGTACCTCTCTTTTTCCCTCATTATCTCATAGGAAGATAGTTGAGCGTTTTGTTTTGGCTACAAATTGATTCAGTTTTGCCTATTATTTGGCATATAATTTTTTTTGGAACAGCCGAATAGTAAAATTTTATTGAGTGCTTTGAATTTCCCTTTGCGAATAAAGGGTGTCCCAGTAAGTCTAAGCACGATTTGTAAATAGCACAATACGAGCTCAGTTTTTAAGTAAATTGAGTTTTTATTGCACTTTAATGTTCTCTACAATATTCTTCCACCGTTCAACCTGACATTTCCGAGATCCATTTAATCGTACACCAAAGAGCGGACTTCTGATCTAACACTGCTCATTAGCTTCAGCACAGACTGTTGTCCAATGATTTTTGATACATTTTGTCGAGTCTTATACGGAAGTTATGATGGAATCCGCTACCTCAACATGTTTGCGACAGTTTGGAGAATTCATCTCCTTGGGTACGAATTCGACTCCGTTGGCTTTGTACCAGGGATCCGTGTCACTAACGTAATGCACTGTTCCAGCCAAAACAGTACTGGATTATTATGTTTCCGGATCACGGGGAGTACCCAACAAACATCGGTGTTGACTAAAGCTCGTTCAAAACAAATTTGGAGAAGCTATTAAGCATTCTAGGAAGAAACAGCTGAACTAGCTTCTCCCAATTTGCGCGAACAAGCTCTAATTCAACACCGATGTTTGTTTGGGCAGGCACCGCTCCAAGCATTCCTGAACGTAAACATCTCTGCAGTCATCGTATTGGTTGTTACAAACGGATTTGAAAGCATTCCACACTCACACATTGTTTGCCAAACCATTGTTTTTTTATATCCTGAATTTTTTGGTAAAAATTGACATATCGGCATCGTCAATAAAGTTTGACCAGCACGGACCGTGTAGAACTTGGTCACCCGAGAGCGTTTTACAATCAAATTTCACGTGGGATTCATCATGCATAATTACGCATGCCGATTTTCCACACAGAAGTTTAACGTATAATTTACGGGCCCCTGGTTTGACAGATGCTGCTTAATTTTCACTTCGTTTTGGTTTCTTCTGGCCCTTGAAAGTCCTTATTCCATTTTCGTGTCTTTGCTCCGGTCGACGTTACTCTTCGAAGTTCCCAGCTTTTTTGGCCACATCACGGAAGTACCCTTTTAGCCGGCGAAAGCTTGCGGGATTTTCCGGTCCAGGATTTGGTCCACAGGGCCCGTTTTACGCCCAGCGCTTTTATCTTGCGTCCTGAAAGGGAGACTCCTCCATCATGCTTCCGTATTGCGTTACGAGCTGCTCCGATGCTTCTCACCTTCCATTTTCGGCAATTAACACAGCGAAACGTTGGGAAAAGTGCACCATTTGCGCACGATCTGTTTGCGCTTTTTCTGGGAAATGCTGGTACCTGGCATTTTAAACTTACTGAGTTATAGATTGAAATGTAAACAATGATAGACAGTAAGCGGTCAACAGTTTTTAAACATCATCTGGAAGCAACAGTGGCGCATCAAAATCGTTCTTAGACTTTCTAGGACACCCTATGAAGGGTGTTATGATCAAAATTTTGCTAAATATCAATGCGTGTAAAAATAGATTACATTTTTAATTTAAAAATTCAAATTGGATTTTCTTTTTGGCGTTTCTATAATCAATAAATTCCAAACAAGTTTCTGGTTGGCGTCACTCCAATTTGCTGTGTCTCCGTTTAATTCCTGTCATCAAATTCTGAGCAGCGACCTCGTCCACGCTTTTTGTTTGCCATAAACTGCTTCTTGCTCCAACAGTTGTTCGGATCGTCTTTAGGTTCCGCTTGGTGATGTTTTAATATTTCTCAATTTGATGCGTTGGGATGGTTTTGTCGTTGTGCACCACCTGCATGTTGTTAGCGGCATTCGCCTGCATAGCCCTTCTCTACGCAAAGGCAGGATGCAAAATCTCGTCAAACCAGCACAGAATAATCGTGTTGTTACAGAACAGGCTGTAGACGTCTTTTCCAGACAGGTAAACTTCCTGGTTGACAGTCTCGGTGCAATAACAATTTCAAGCCACACGTACTTCTAGCCTGGCGAATCGGATAAGACGGCGCCGGTAGTGATTGCCTCTTACCTCAGTCGGTCTGGTATCAATTCCAGTTGACGCCGTTGGGATTTTCTTTGACGAAAAATCTGTGATCACATCTTCACTTTGATAGGACGTAAAGCCGTTGGTAACGTGCCACAATTTTGATGATTTCGATCTGAAAAGTCCAGAATCTCTTTCCTGGCGTGACAGAACCGGCCTCAGGGTGAAAGTCAACTAAATACGAAACAAAAACAAGCCGTTAGAAGCTGTTCGAAATCTGCCTTGAGCGCGCCTTCGATTCCCCTTGTGTTTGTGTGTCTCCTTTGTTTTGGCTATGGCTGCCTCGCCAGTCCCTGCGAGAGTCCGCAGGTCGCCTTCCATTTGATCGATCCACCCTGCTCGTTGCGCACCTTTTCTTCTTGTGCACATCAGCAACTGATGCAATTGGTGGTTCATTCGCCTCCTCTACGTTCCGTCTTCCATCTGCACTCCACCATAGATCATCCGCAACACCTTCCGTTTCATGACCCCAAGGGCGCGTTGGTCCTCCACTAGCAATGTCCATGTTTCGTGGCCGCAGAGTACAAAGTAGGCACGATTGCTAGCCATAATGCGTCTTTATATTTCTCTGCTGGTGTCGTTATCGGCGGTCACCAATGAGACCAGATACTCGAAGTTGTCTACTACCTCGATTTCATCACCGTCGTTCTGAACTCGTGGTGGGAGGCTAACATTGTCTTCTCGCGAGCCTCTTCCTTTCATGTATTTTGTTTTCAACGCATTAATCACAAGCCTTGTCCTACCAGCTTCAGTCTTAAGTCTGATCAACGTTTCCGCCATATTTTCAAAGTTACGTGCTACGATATCAACGTAGCACACCCTCCAATGCAATGCTAAATAGCAAACACGACAATCCACGACAGCCTTGCCGTAACCCTCTCCGAGATTCGAAAGGACTCGAGAGTGTACCTGAGATTTTGACGACACACATTACTCGATCCATCGTTGTTTTGACCAACCGCGTCAGTTTTTCCGGAAATCCACATTCGTGCATGATCTGCCATAGCTAGTCTCGATCGATTGTGTCGCAAGCTGATTTGAAATCGATGAAAATATGATGTGTGGGCTCGTTATATTCACGACATTTCTGCTTGACGAATCCCAAAAAACCTGGTTCGTTGTAGTGCGGGCACCCATGAACCCCGCTTGGTATTGCCCCACGGACTCCTTTGCAATTGGTGACAGGCGGTGGCATAACATTTTGAAGGGTGGCTTATAGGGTGAATTATAGGGACACCAGCAGCTTTATTGTTTTTCAACCGAACAATTTCCTCCTCAACTTCCTGGAGGTTTGGATTCGGAATCCTATCATCTTCTGTGCGTTTTCCTAGATTTATTACCGTGCCACCTTCGTTTGCTGTAACATTGTCGTTCAGGTGATCGTCATTGTCATTGATTGTGGTTCCTAGCATCTGGATTATTTCCTTATGGATTTGAGGGGAAAAGCAAAATTGTTGCGAGCGCAAACAAAAAATGACGTCTACGAACACTTTCAAAATGTTCCGCCATTTTTCTTCTTCGATCTGAATGTTAGATTGTAAGTCAGTGCCGATCGTGAAGAGATTTCTCATAAGTTTTCCATTTCATGTACATTTCCCAATGCTGGATAGAAGTTTCATGGATTTGAATGCACGCGATGTTTCCAGTCATTAAATCCGTTTTGCAAATCCGAGAATAGTGTTGCTTCGAAGTTCGCATGGAGAAGCAAGCAAGGGAAACAGAATAAGGCGTGTTAGAAAGCGCTGAACAGCCTCCAATGCCTTTTTAACATGATCGCCGTTCTTCAAAATTTGGAATAACCAAATGTTTTTCTACAAAATGTCTTCCATCATAAGGAAAAAAAAAACACAGGACAGGAAACAAAAATGTGACAATGTTTACTGTTTTTGGTCCCTGTTTAACTAAAAATGCATGTAAGCTGTCTGTAATTGAACGTTAATATGAACCATTCTATTAAAATTTGATTGATTTAAATTAAAATTTGATTGAAAAGTAAAAAGTATTGCTGATTCACTAACCTTTTTCAGCCACTTCATTATCAAGGTTACTCGGTAATGGTACACGCGTGGGTACTTTAATTGTGTTTTCTGGCACTAAATAATTATATTTTTTTTGTGAAAAAATATTTAAGAGTAACTATTTCTAATTTACTTGTATTCACAACTTTGTCGCATCAGCCTTCCATTTATGCAAAAAATTTACACGATTTGCGGAATTTGCGTAAACGTTCCGCAAATTGTTGCTGGAATGGAAAGCGGGGTGCGACAAACATCAGCTTTAGCATTTGCTGCAGTGTGTTCAGCAATTTTCAGCTGGATGCAAGCGGGAGCTGAGTCTGAGGGAAAAAATCAAAGCTCAGATCAACAGCACACAATAAAAAAGACATTTACACCGTCTTCAACTCGATGTTATACATACGGAACATTGAACATTGAGCAAATTACAACGGACAACTTGACCTAACACCCAGTGGCCCAGTATGGACAATTTTGTTTCACGAAAAGTTCCACAGGCTCGAGCGGGAATCGAACCCTCACTTCGTGAAAATCGCCTCAATGGCGCCGCTAACCGCTTGATCACGAAGCCCACAATACATTATAAATTGATTTGCATTATCTGTTACATTATTTCTTCCTAGTTCCAGTTCATTCCTGATCAACCATCCTTCCGGTTTACTTGATTTTGCAGCTTTTTCACGCTCTAATTTTAATTTTCTAATCGCACTTCATGACATCTGTTTTGAAGCTATTTTCACTGATTTGATCGAAAATCTCTTTTGAACCTGAGACTCTCGAACGAAGCCAATGTGACGAATAAGACGCGTTTGACCAAACTTTGACATTTCCATTCGGAGGTGGATTCTAGATATTCAAACTACTTTACCGACGTTCATAGCCATGCATGGGTAGTTGTGTTTAATCATCAAGTACTCTGTGCACTTAATTTTTGTTTTGGAGTCCATTGGGCTGTGTAAAGCGCTTCCCAACCTTCGCCTTGTGATCAAGCTCACTCATCGTCGCCTCTTTTCATATGCTTTTTGCTCAGGTTAGGTAGCGCGAAGTGAACGATCTGACAAAATTTGTATAACTATTCATATCACTCCTCTTCCTTTTTAGCTACACAGAAAATAATAATAAATTTCAACAGGCGCGTAAAATTTCCCCTCGTTTGATTCCAAGCCAAAGTAGGCGTAAACAACGAAATTGTTTGCCATCTTTCATACGTCATACAACAGGCTATTTGTCATACAACATACCTGGTTTAGGCGATATCCAGCTTCAATTTACATGAAATACCCCATTAATTTCTGCCAAATCTAGCATTCCCTTTTGGGTATTATAATACATATATTATCTACACGCTATTCTTATGTTACTCAATTTTGAGTCAAAAATCACTCAGTCTGGTTAAAAGGGCACTTACCCAGAAATGGGTAAACATAACTTTACTCAAATTTGAGTAAAAGTGTCTGTGGAGGAGTCTGAGTAAAGTTTACTCATGTTGACAACTGTTGAATGGGTAAATTTTACCCATTTGATTGAGAGGAATATGGTACTGTGCGTTAATTTCTCAATGATTGATGTTTTAAGAATATGAATGTGTAACAAAGTTTTGCATTTATTTAATCCACTGAGTAAACGAAACATAAAGTTATTTCAATATTCTAAGCTTGAATAGCACATTTAAAACTTATCACGAACATCATTCATTCACTTCCAGGAAACTCCTTCAAATTAGATCCAGCAAATGATATGAATCTGAATTCCTGGATTTCAAATTCCCGGGATGCGGCGTTGTATGCTGGAATAAAGTAACATTACTTCACTGAATGGAAACTAAGAAACAGATAAAAAACCACTTACCAAGGAGTTGCTGATACTTTTCGACACCCAGATAGTTTTCGTTCATGTGTATTCGCAAATGAGCCTTTCGAGCAAATATCGCACAGGAACGGTCGAATTCCTTGGGGTTTTATTTTATGTCGCACGAGTTTTTCAGGAGGGAAATTTTGAATCGCACTCGTCGCATAGGAGATTGAAGTGAACGGTGATGTGGCTTATTGGATCCATTTTCAATCATTTAATTTTAAAAATTCCTTAGGCGTCATTTTCACTAATTTAATTTTGAATTTATAGCCACTGCGCAAGAATCGCCTTTTGATAATCGTCCGCCATTTTTAACTCGTATAAAAATTCTATAATAATCATTTACCCAGAATCTGGGTAGATTTCACTCATCGAAGGAAACTCAGCTGACCCATTTTTTGACAACTCCATACTGCTTGCAAAAATGAGTGGAATCTACTTAGCCACTGGGTAGATTCAAAATAGCGTGTGTAGCAACGTATGTTCTGACGTCTTAACTCTTTTCTCAAGCGCATAGAAAGTATAGGACTTGCTGTCAGGCAAACGTGCCTATGAAAACAAAATATATTTGTCCTATGCGTTTGAATGGAAGGGGATTAGACATCAGAAAACCTAATCATAATTATTAATCTCTTAAGTTCACTTTTTCACTTTTTTGGTGATACTGAGCTCATATTCGTCGCCCAATTTCAACAATTTTATTTGCGAATTAACACGCATCGTATTTCGACAGCCGTTTTTTTTTTAAATTATAAGAAGCGCGATACCAGTGGAGCATTACTACAATAACCGAAAACGGCTTTAAATCAAATAGTACAACTGATTTGTTGCCAAATAGCGTATTTAGCTATCTTGTTGAAATTCTCCTATCTTGTTATTTGTTACAAGCAAGGATGTTTTGTCCCGTTTTGTCGTTTTGGCAACGCGTTTCTTTTCTTCTTCTTTTTTTGTGAGCTCAATATTTTCTTCGTCCAATATTTCTCCCTAAGTTAGCTGTTCATACTGACTGTAAAAACCATCAAATCTTCGAGCATATCAAAATAATAAATAAAACTATTTCGGAACTCGGCTCTCCTTTTAACCTGCTTTTTTCTATTCGAATTCAAACATGCAAAATCCGCACGACAACAAATCGAAATATTTTGTTCCCGCCGAAGAAGTAGTGTGTAGAGAGGAATTTTATTTCCCAGAGTAAATCCCGCGGTTGGGTTTACACTTCAAGAAAACCGTAATTCTCTTCACTTCAAGTACTCTTCAAGAAAACGGGAATTCAAATCCCGGGCTCCATTCAAAACACAAAGACGCTTTTCCTCATCTGGAAACCACAAACTACCAAAATGACATGTAAATTTCTGTCCCCTGAGACCGACACATGCAAGCGTTCTTTAGCACATAAGCATAAGTTGAAAGAGATGAGAGAATAAATTCGATCAAACACATAATTCGTCGAATTGTGTATGTGTCAGTTTCAGGAGACATAATTGTACACGCATTCTTTGTTTACGTTCCACAACTTTTAACAAACATTAATTACGTCTCGTGTAAAATTCATAACGTCGAAGTGTGCAGTGCTAGACCGGAAATTTTTTAACATTTGGTCCGTGAAAACCGGAAAAAAACCGGGAATTTGAAAATGAAAATTGAGTGGCCACCCTAAGAAATCAGTTTGAATTTCATAAATTTGCCTTATGACATATAATGATGTTGACAAAATAAAAATATGGAGCAATCTGGATTCGAACCTTGAACGTTGCGGTTAAGGGTCCTGTGACTTTCCCACTCAGGCAAATAAACTTAAGAATTTCATAAGGTTCAACTTATGAAGCATTCTTTGGAATTTCATAAGGTTGACTTATGAATGGATTTTGTTTCACACGACGTTGTTATTGTACGCCTTTAAGCTTTCCTTGTTACAAGTGTCGATATATACTAGTGGGCAAGTCACTGGACCCTTAACCTCAACGTTCAAGGTTCGAATCCAGGTCTCCATATATTTATTTTGTCAACATCATTATATTTCATAGGGCAAATTTATGAAATTCAAACTGATTTCTTATAGCAAATAATCATAATGCAATCTTATGAATATCGAAAGTTTATTTCGCTGAGTGTATATATTGACACTTGTAATAAGGAAAGCTACAAGAACAACGTCGTGTGAAACAACATCCATTCATAAGTCAGCCTTATGAAATTCCAAAGTATCGTTCATAAGTTGAACCTTATGAAATTTTTAAGTTTATTTGCCTGAGTGTAAATGTTTCTTTCCAACTGTGTAAGCTTCTAATAATCGTCACACTTGTTTTTAATATTGAAATGAAAAAACGTCACATACTTCTAATCAAAATTACGCTACTTCTCACAAGTCACCATGATCTAGTAATATCAACCACAGATTTAGTAACAGCTCTTCCCGATAGAACAGGATCAACTCCCAATTCAGAAATATTAAGAAGAATCCCCCTTCCCAGGTATCACTTTTTTCGAATTTCATTTCAAGTCATCAAAACAGACCTGTTTAACATCCAGCACCAGAAAATGTATCTTTTTTTCTCCTTAATTTTCGAATCTCTTTGTGTTGTTTTCGTACAATATACGAATATTTTTTTTTAATTATATAAAGACTTTGTTCTTTTGACAGTGCATGTGGTATTTAACATGAAACCAGCTTCATAAGTAGTACAGTTCATTTTCGTTGCGGAAAACAACGAACAGATTGGTAGGTTAAACGACCGATTTCGTACTATGAACCAAATTTAATTTTCAGTGAAGACTTATTTACCTCAAATCTGCATTACTTTCCACAAATTATCCGGGCAAATATTTTTCGTCTCCTCAACTCTCGACGGAATGTTCCCGCATAATTAAAATTTCGAATGAATCGATGTCCTTCGCTTCAATGTCACCCTCAGCTCGGCCATCCGATTTATTCCCCAGATTGCGGCCTGCCACTTCTATGAGCACACCTACCGGGAAGCGTGCGCACGACCGCCCCAATAAACGGCCATTCCCAGAAACTGCCACGAAAAAATGAACCCGGGAAATCATTGAACGCCATCATTTCTCCAACCGCATGCTGAGGTGGACGGAGACCCCGTTTCACTTCCATCTCACATTTATCGCTTTAACCTGGGTTCGGGCCTTCGTTTATCAGCACGATTGCTACATCTTACAGGTTCGGGCGTTCTTTCAAGCTCTTGAAAATAAAAAATTTCACCCCCTCCTCGAACTGAACATTTGACGATAACCGAAACTAAGCAGAGGGGCACACCTGACCTAATCCTAGGCAGCATAAAGGCAAACAACATCAACAACAACAAAGGCATACGTAGTCTCTCTCCGTAAGGAGCAACGAAAAACAGGCCATTCTCCATCAAAGAACCATTTCGCGCCCCAAAACATCGTTCGTCGTAATGGAAAGCAGAGGAAAATTATAGCTGGTAGCGTGGGTGGTGGTGAAGGTGGCAAAGACAGGCGTTGGAGGAAAATATTTTTAGTTCGTGTCGGTGGAACATACAGCGCACTCAGCTCTTCGTCGTCCTTTCAAAATTGAACAAAAACAGAATCACTCGGCTCTCCGCAACGTGGTGTTTGGTTGCTGCATTCTAGGCTTGTTGGCCATCAGAATGTGACGAAGAGGCTCGACTCGGTTCGACTGATACCGGGTGAGAAATGTGTTCCGTATCGAGAATGGCGAAGTGTACACGAACAAACGAACGAAATTCAAACAAAAATTCTCGGTAAAAAATTGTCAGTCCAAATGAAAAATGCTAATGAAGCGCTCTGATGTAGGAATCGAGGACACGACGGTAGTGGCGACATCAGCAGAAACAACTACTAGCGGTTAGAGTGGTACACTGGAGGAGACGTTTCAAGGGTGGAATTTATTGCTGTTTTATGGAAAATGTTCATGCTGGTTGGAGTGATTATTCTGGAGAATTCGGAGTTTGGACAGAAGGAGAGGAGAGCCGACGCTATTTCCTAACGGAAAATAGATTTCGGTCATGTTCTTGGAAGTGGGTCGTGGCTGTGCTAGCAGGAGTAGGAGGAAAGATTAGTCATTCCAAGGATTAGAAGAGGATTGATCGTTATTGACCTATAAAGATATCCGAGTGGTTCAGGAGGGCTTGGTTTCGAGGAATACTTCCGGGAAACGGATCTTGGTTGATCTAATTTGAATAAAGAGGGTTTGCTGATCGACTCTTTGAATAAATCTGGTTGAAATTGTTTGTTCTGTTTCACATATTTATAAAGAATTCGACTTTTCAAGCACCTTCATGCAATAATCAATAAACCTTCATGCAATATCAATAAACCCTTATCACGATGCATTTTCGAGGTATAGATTTAGAACTGCTAAGAAGTGTATCTAACAAATAATTTTCAATCAAAACGTGCCCGAAAATAGAAGAGCTCCCCAATTGAAATTTTAACGACCAGAGATTGTTATTCTAGACAATCCCCGTCATTTCGTATCGTTCAACAAGCTTCTCCAATTACGAATCTTCCTGTTCCACTTTCGAACAAATCCAAATAGGAATAGGGAGCCCACTGATTAAGGGGGGACATTTTTTTTTCATGGATGGCAAACAATAAACAGATTTTATGCCTAATCACCTTCCCCTAATTGGTTGTAATCAAACTGAGCACAGTTTCAAAACATCATTAAAACATCACTCATCTACACTGAAAAGAAAATTTACGCTTATATTGTTTATACTACGACATCGAAGGTTTGACTCACCAATATATTTGTTGTTTTCTGTATCAACATGGATTTGTACTATTTGTTAAGCTGGCTTCGACTTTAAAATCACATGCGTTGTCAAAAGAACAAATTAATTATATAATTAAAAAGAACACTCGTATATTTTACGAAGCCAATTT
Organism: Aedes koreicus; assembly: GCA_024533555.2. Classification (NCBI taxonomy): domain Eukaryota; kingdom Metazoa; phylum Arthropoda; class Insecta; order Diptera; family Culicidae; genus Aedes; species Aedes koreicus. Next base: position 418,790 of record JAHHFK020002350.1, on the reverse strand, counting down.
CAAAGAACTACGAAAATGTTGTTGAATAAAAAAAAATGCTTCCTGGTGCGTATCGGTGTATGGACGTTTGACAGATCTGTTTTATCGACTTGGGAGGAAATTCCAAAACAAAATCAATATTGTGTGAACGGGGTATTTTATGTACGAAAGTTATCTTTACAAACGAGCGTAATCGAATTAATGAAAAAATATTTTCAGTGTATGATTTCTTGGTAATATCCTATAACTTGTGCATTCCGTATTTACGTCAGCATTTAGAGGAGTTTTGAAGCTGATTTTTGGTTTCAAATCTTCGCTGTTGGAAAATCAATATTTGAGCTGAGATCACCAATACAGCAAAACACCGATTTTTTATTTATAAATTCGATCTTAAAGCTCGATTCAAAGTAAATCTGGACGCATGGTTTAATACACCATCGCGTCCCTGGTGTTTGGAACAAAAAACGTTTGACAGGCATTTGTTGATGTTTCATTGACAAAAAAATTGATGAAAAGTTTTTCTCGATTGATCGACGCATCTCGAAATTACGGATCATGGAACTTGAGAATAGAAAATTAATTGTGCACAAACATCTAGAGAATCCTTCGAGGTCTGCCATAAAAATAGCACAAGTGTTAAAATTCCCAAAGTCAACGGTGTGTCTTGTAATCCAATGTTACAAAGATACTCTGAGTGTGGATAGAGCACAGCGCATCTATCATAAAAGTGGCACTAGGGACAAAGAGCTGAGGAGAAAGGTGTTGAGGTACTTGAAAGACAACCCAGGTGTCTCCATAAGTGATTTGGCAAAGAAATACAATTCCAACTTTTCCACCGTGCATAACATCCTTTCAAGAAAAGGATATTAGTCTTTTTGTGCCGATTCGGTTGTTTAAATCGCTCCCTGAAACAAAATTTAGTGGCCAAAAAGTGAGCACGATTACTATACGAACGAGTTTTGACGAAATTTGATGGCTGTATTTTAATGGATGACGAAACATATGTCAAAATGGATTATTAACTAATCCCCGGACGAAAATTTCACCTGGCAACTGGTCGTGGGGATGTCCCTTCAAGGTATAAATTTGTTTTTGCTGATAAGTTTGCTCGGAAACTACTGATTTGGCAAGAATCTGCAGTTGTGGCCTTAAAACCAATGTTCATCACATCTCACACAATGACGTCGAAGGTTTACATTAAAGAGTGTCTGAAAAAGCGGATTTTACCCTTCATTTGGCAACACAAGACCAACGTTATGTTTTTGCCGGATCTAGCCAGCCTCCACTCTTAGAGTAGTGAATGGTATGCTGCAAACAATGTTAATTTCTTCGCCAAAGAGATTAATCCTCCGAATTGCCCTGAGCTCAGACCGATCGAAAAATATTAGGCAATTGTCAACCGAAAACTTCGAGGATGCGGTAAAGACAAATGCACAACAAATGCGTTTAAAGTAGAATAAGTTCGCCGGTACAATGTCACCAGCGACTGTGCAGATCAGGATGGCATCGATCACCAGTAAAGTGCGACAGTTCGTTCGAAACGGTGAAATGTAATAACTTGTTTCATATTGTTTGAAAGCTGCATAAATACCCTTTTGTTTGACGTTTTAATCAACCGTGTATGTTGTTTAATTCTTGAGTTATGATCACTTGAATGCGTCCAAATTTACTTTAAATTGGGCCTTATGTACAGGCTCAATCGAATCAATTTTACAGATCCAAGTTTTCATTTTAAATATACAAAGTTAGGGAGTACAACCGACTACTTGCAGTCATCTGGAAGTCATTGGGAGGAACAATTTAGCGGAAGTGGTGCGGCTTACGTCGATATAATGTTATCTGATCTAATTCAAACGTTGCCAGTACTAGAAAGCATCCTGGAAATAATGTGGATATTTTTCGTCAATGTTGATGCTTGTAGCACATCAAAGACACGATACAAGCGTCAAAGCGGCCAGCCATACTGCGGTGCCTTTACAACAAAAGTGATTTTTTAAATAAATGAGTCGGATTCAAGCCAATTCATTGGAACAACGACATTTTTCTGTGAATCTACAAGGGAGGAAGGATGCGCTACAGTTTATGTTAGTTTGAACATTATAGTTATTTGTAAATACCTGAATATAACGACTAAATTTTGAACAATTCATAAAATAAAATGGAACGATCTCACCCAATTATCATTCAAAGCTTGTAGTGATCTTACGATGTGCTCGTAATTCAGAGAAGTGTTCACAAATATCTGCACACCGCTCTCGTTTGGTAGTACAATAATCAACGAGTTTCGATACGGTAACCTTTCCTTATTTGAGCTGATGCTATAGCTTCTATTTTTTAATTTTCATTTGTAAGATTTGAGAAAGCACATAGTTTTTTCGAACGCTGGACTAAGTTTTAGGTTTTTCCGGGAAACAGGTATCGATCCACCAGAGCATAGCTTTCTGTGAATTTTAGTGCAGTGGATGGTGCTGGCGGATGAAGACGAGGTTTCGAACATTATTTTCGACGAAAGGTCTCCACGACGTTCCGCGATATGGATTTTTGGAAGGACATCTTCTCTTGTTCTGATTGTAATACATATGTAATATTCTAATGGGTGAGTCATAAGTGAAAAACAATTCTTCATTGCATTTTCACAAGTCTATACAATGTGCGTTTGAGGTGTGAAACAATTAGACAGGTAGTTGAACTTCATCTTTAATCTTCCTCAAGATTCCCGGAACCCTCGCCAGTATGGTCTAGACCACCTTGAGGTCCACTTTTTTAGTACATCTGATGGATTTGAGTTGTTGAGCTGTGGTGGCTTCGCATTCATTTTCGTACACCGTCTGGGACAGTATGGCCCTATAATACTCGATTGGCAGCGCCTGTAGTACGTTTGGGGGATTGTCTTCCTTACATTCAAATGGTATGTTATGGGCGGTCAACCAATCCAGAATGGTCTTTGCGTAATGGCATGAAGCTAGGTCCGGCCAGAACACACTATCTTCATCCTTATGGTGCTTTCCTGCAAAAAGCAACAATTTTTGGTAAATATTAGTTTATGTAGACTTCCGTATTCACCACCATACCGCTACTCGTCTGTACGTAAAGGTTAGATATGCCATTGGTCCAAATGGCCACCCACACCAAAATCTTGGGCTCCAACTTGGGTTTTCTGGCATATCTAACCTTATCGGGTCTAGTGTACAACGCGTCGGTATAGAACCACATGTTCCCAGCGGTCGAACTGTTCGAGAAGGTAAAGTACTTCTCGTCGTCCATAACGATGGTGACGCCCGGCTTTAAGTACTTACGGCGCACCTTTCGGCACTTCTCAGGAATTTCTTGATGCTGCTTCTCTGTGTACTTCGCTCTGGATGCTTGCTTGTACCGTTTCGCGACCTTCCCCTTTAGGATTCTGACCACCGTGCTCTGCGACGTGTCGAACTTCTTGGCCAGCTTCCAGGTGCTGGCGTCAATCTTGTTCTCCCGGAGAAAACCCTGTTCCGTGACCTTCATCGTAAACAAACACAAACACAATGAGCACGAACAATGCCCACAAAGAGGAGTACAAAACTCACATAGCTGTTTATCTCTCTATCTCTCTTACATTTGTGGCGGAAAACGCGTCATGAATTTAGTTCGGCTACTTATCACTAAGAAAAATGCTGAACGACAACACTGGTTTGACATGAACTTGCAATTTCTAAAACAGTCAAGAAAACAAATTGGCAATGCCGTGTGTTATGACAACAACAACTTAAAATAGGATCAGATCCTATTTCTTTGACAGCTAACTCGTTATCTAAACAGCATCTAGGTTTAAAACGACGTCTACCATCTGTTGGATCAATTCACAAATCGTCCTCGTCCTTTTTAGCACCTACTAAACGAATTCAAGTGAACTTCCTTACCAGCCTCATCATTTTGGGGCTTGTTTCGAAAACATAAACGGGAGCTGTTAGGAAACAGCTAAAGCGTTTCCGCAAATATTTTTCGTATCTTTGTCGCGTCAGTGGTCTGAGTCAACGTAAGAATATCTTTCAGTGTAGGTTGAGCTGTCAGTGAATTCTTCCACCTTTGCGTTGCCGTGCATATTGTTTACTTTTGAATTGAAATTTTGAAAATGGTGTCTCGACGACAGGAACTGTGAATACTTATTTTGGACTTTGTCAAGATGATAAATGGCTTGAAAAAGCGAAATGTCTATGTTTAAAGCACAGAAGATAGAAACATTTGCGAATAAATATCTCGTTCGCCAAGCCGTACGCGTGTGGTAAAATCAGCCAACCATTCATCTTAACCGGGAATATTACCAGTAACATCCACAGTATGCAAAAAAAGTTTATCCACCCCTAGTGAAAAATTAGATTCCTTCCAAAAAACCCACCAGAAAATTAAAACACGGGTAATTGTTGTTCAGTTTATTATTATTTATGTAAAAACAAAGCCAATTCATGCGAGTTCAAAATAAAACACAAATTCTCTTGCATTTGAGACATGATGTTAAAAAAAAAAGTTAAAAAATAACTCAAAAAAAGTATGTCCACCCCTCTGGCTCACAAAGTTTTAGTACTTCGTGTGACCACCTCTGGCTTCAATAACTGCTCGGCATCGTCGTAGCATAGACCAAGAAGCTTAGCAGTTGTTTTCGGGTCGATTTTATCCCATTCAGTTGAGATTACCTGCCGCAATTTCTGGATGCTTGTTGGTTTTTGCTCCTGGACCTTAATTTTCAAAATTGACCAGAGTTGCTCGATCGGATTAAGGTCGGGAGACTGTGCTGGCCACTTTGATACGCTTTTCCTTGAACCACTACGAAACCAGCTTTGAGGTGTGCTTCGGATCTCCGTCTTGTTGGAACGTATATCTGCGCTCCAACTTTAGCTTTTGTGTTTCCGCTTCAAAATATCCAAATAAACCTCCTTGGTCATGACTCCATCAATGAACTCAAGTTCTTCAACCCCGGATGTAGCCATAAAGGGTGATACGGTCAAAATTTGGTCAAGGGAAAACGCGTGTAAATCGGTGAAATCGTTTATTTAAAAAATCAAATTAAATTTCTTTTTCAAGTTCAATTAGTATAAAATTCAGGAAAAATATTCAGTTAGGCTTCCGCTTTTCCAAATCCGAATTGCCGGGCCTTACGCTTGACCCCTGCCATCAGATTTTGTACAGCCACCTTGTCCACCTTCTTCGCCGTAGAAAGCCAGTTTGCCTTGAACTGCTGCTCGTCCTTAGCAGTTTTTTTGGTCTTCTTTAGGTTTCGCTTGACAATAGCCCAGTATTTCTCAATTGGGCGGAGCTCTGGCGTGTTGGGAGGGTTCTTGTCCTTGGGAACCACCTGCACGTTGTTGGCGGCGTACCACTCCATGGCCTTTTTACCGTAATGGCAAGATGCCAAATCCGGCCAAAACAGTACGGAACAACCGTGTTTCTTCAGGAAAGGCAGCAGACGTTTATTCAAACACTCTTTCACGTAAATTTCTTGGTTGACAGTCCCGGAAGCTATGAAAATGCTGCTTTTCAAGCCACAGGTACAGATGGCTTGCCAAACCAGATATTTCTTTGCGAACTTTGACAGTTTCGTGTGCTTGAAAATATCTGCTACCTTTCCCCTTCCTTTTGCCGTATAAAACTCCTGTCCCGGAAGCTGCTTGTAGTCGGCTTTGACGTAGGTTTCGTCGTCCATTACCACGCAGTCAAACTTCGTCAGCATCGTCGTGTACAGCCTCCGGGATCGCGCTTTGGCCGTCGTATTTTGTTTATCATCGCGATTTGGAGTCACTACCTTCTTGTAAGTCGATAGTCCGGCTCGTTTTTTGGCTCGATGCACGGTTGTAGACGATACACCCAGCTTATTTGCGGCATCTCGGAGAGATAGGTTAGGGTTTCGCTTGAAACTACCGGCAACTCTCTTTGTCGTCTCAGCGGCTTCCGGTTTTCGATTTCCCCCCGATCCAGACTTCCTGGCTGTCGACAAACGTTCCCCAAACACTTTAATTACATTTGTAACGGTTGATTTGGCAACTTTTAGCGATTTTGCCAACTTTGCGTGCGAGTAGCTCGGATTTTCGCGATGCGCGAGCAAAATTTTGATACGCTGCTCTTCTTGCTTGGACGGCATTTTGACAACTGAAGAGTGAATGCCAAAATCAAAATAGGAGCAACATTCTACACACACACACCTTCAAAATGAGGCGTGTTCAGGTTTTTTAAATGCAAAATTGAAAGAAATACGTCAAGTTGATATTGACCAAATTTTGACCGTATCGCCCTTTATTTACAGCGGAATTTTGTAGAAGTCACCCTGTAAGACTTCTCGTTTTTGAATAACATCGGATTGAAAAGAAAACGATGATAAAATCGTGCCCTGTAAAAAAGTTAATTTAAATAAATTTTCTGAAAATGAAGTGTTCGAAGATGCTTAGAATAAACGAGTCCTGACGCATACAAAGTTTCATTCGATTCTGAGATGGTAACACCATGCTAACTCTTGGACGAGTTGACGCGGAAGCCCTCTATTCTTTTTTGCATTTCCAACCACAGTGGCAACCCTAGCGGAAGAGAAATATGCATTTGCGTAAGCGGAAAATATCAAATCCGTTAACATTATGGTACGTCAGCATACCGCATTACCACACTTCTCTGGAGACTTTAGCTCCGGATGCGGAAAAGTAGTGGAAAATGCGATGATCCTTCGAATCCTGCTGCCTGCGGAATTGTTCCATTCCGGAACGTTGCTTTGGGGACGAAAGCCCAAAACGCACTCGCATCCTTAAAACGACTTGTATGCGCTTTTGTGCAAGGATTGTTTTCCTCTCTAGCAATGCAATCAACATAGTCTTGTGAGCAGTCGCGAGGGGAAGGTGGAAGTCAAGATTTACCACAATCAAGTCGCGCGTGTTTTTCATCCACTCATTCTTACTTCGGGCTGAGATCTAGTTTTTGCCGTGGCGTTTTTCTGTCATACGCATAGGAATTTTATTACCTCGAGACGTCTTTGTCGTCGTCGCCGTCGTCGTCGTCGTCATCGTCAGCGTCGTTGCCGTCATCGTCAGCGTCGTTGCCGTCATCATCAGCGCGCGCTCGCCACCACCGAACGGCGTTATGGAAATTGAACGAAAACACATTCCACACGTAGGAAATTTGCATTTCTGCTTCGCCGGTGGTGCTTTCTTCCCTCGCAGCGTGGTGGTTGGTGTTCTAGTTTTAGAATTTAGATCGAACTCTGTCTGGTTGAAGGAAGAGGATAGATATAGGGGAATCATGTCAGTGCTGCTGTGCGGTTGGCTCTTTGCTATTGTCGCCGAGAGACGATAAAGATGCAAGAGTTGATTAAACTTCTCGCAGTCTCGAGGTTCGACTTGATGATGTTGATGCAAAGTTTGCTGTACAGTACGAATACACATTCGTGGAGGCACGTGATAAATATTTGTTTTAATTTAATGAATATATTTTGCAAGTTAATTAAGCGGAAGTTGGGAAATGGGATGAGAGCACGGGGTATTGTTTCGCTGTTTTCCGTGCTCTAAATTCTATGGCTGTTGAAAAGATGGATGTCGACAAATGCTTCAGCTTTTGCGTGGCCTTGGCGATCAGCTGCTCATCAATTTTGGCCACAGAACTATTGGAGTAGATCCTCCGTTTGAGGTTCGCGCAAAAATTGTCTACCGGTCGCAGCTGGGAGACGTTGGGAGGGTTGGCTTCCCTAGTATCACACTTGTTGCCATTCAGTTGAGATAACATAGTTACTAAGGAGTGTATCGAAAATAAGCTATCCACAAACTTTCTTTCAAATTATGTTGAAAACCGATATTTTTTTCATACATAAAATTGATCCTTTATTGTACGACGTTAAACTTGAACATAATGAAGACCGGATGAAATTTAAGTTAATTTTCACGAATTTTCGAACTTTGGATCGAATGCTCTTCATCAAGTTCCGGACAAGTGTTGCATCGCATTTTTTGGACGCTTGAGCCCAAATTTTTTTGAACTCCTGCATGTTCCCAGCTGCCTTACCAGTCTTCTTGAAGACCCTCTTCACGATTGCCCAGTAACGTTCGATGGGTCGAAGCTGAGGGCAATTTGGTGGATTGATATTTTTCTCACCGAAATCTATACCCTTTTCCGCAAGCCAATTGAGAGTGGTTTTGGCATAGTGAGCCGACGCTAAATCCGGCCAAAACAGTGGAGGTGTACTATGCTTCTTATATAAAGGCAACAATCTCTTCTGGAGACACTCAGATCGATAGATTTCCGCATTTATAGTTCCGGTAGTGTAAAAAATGGTTGATTTCAAACCACAGGAACATATTGCTTGCCATACCAGTACCTTTCGACCGAATTTCTCCACTTGAATCGACCTGTCCGCATCGCTCACATCCTCCCCAACGACGGCAGTAAAGTATTGTGGACCTGGAAGGGTTTTTGAGTCCTCCTTTACATAGGTCTCATCGTCCATCAAAACGCATGCATCCGGACGCTGCAAAAGACGCGAATACTATTTCCGGGCCCTTGTTGCTGCTCGTTTCTTCTGTTCTGCACTTTGTTTCGAGATTTTCTGCTTCTTGTAGGTCTTCAGGTGGGTTTGCCCCTTGATACGCTGGATCATTCCGACACTCGTTCCTGTTTTTTTGGCCAAATCACGTATTGACATTGATTTGTTCTTCATGATTAGAGATACCACTTTCTGCTCCAGTTTCGGGTTGGAAGAACCGGGTTTTCTGCCTCTTCCTGGTAGCTCATCCAAAGAATAGTGTTCCCCAAACTTATTAATGATGGTTTTAACACTCGCATGATGAATTCCAAACCGCTTCGCCAATTTTCGCTTAGTAATACCCTTCTCACTTAGCCATGTGTCCAGAACCTTAATTTTCACTTCCTTTTCAATACGCGACATTTTGAAAACGCAGAATTTGAACCGCACAAACAAGTAAACAAAAGAAAGCTGACAGTCAAACGCACAGCATGCAGTGTTCAGAGCATAAAAAACCATCACAAATACATGCGTACAACGCAAATGTATGTGGATAGCTTATATTCGATACACTCCTTACAACTATTTATGACCGTAGTGAGCTATTTGGGTTTCTTATGTACAACGTATATCTTCAGCCGGTCCAGCTTCTCCATCTCTTGGCATGATGGACCGATGTTCGATCCAGCCAAAAGGACTTCGCGTGATACTTTTTGATGAAGGTGGCTACTGCCGGCAGGTTCTTTGTACTGTTTATCACTTCGTTTACAGCAAGCAATGATGGAAAGCGGCTTGGACATTTCCTTCTCGCTGATTTTCAGCCACAGAAGGACCTTTTACGCTTACGTCCTAGGTGGGGGACTTAAAGTACCCGGTCCTCTTCCAATCGTTGTCTTCCAGCGTCAAGTAGCGCTCGTCATACATTATGACCTTGACGTCGTGCTCCGCCGGAGAGATGGTTTTCCTCAGCACCTTCAGCCGCTCCTTCTGGGTGATTGCCTGCTGCTCAGAGGCAGCCGGCCTCGACAGATGTTTCCGCGTAACAATTCGCTTCTCACCTTTTTGGCCGGTTCCATTAAACTTTAGGCCCAAGGCGCAGAACGATGAGGCCACCACTCGGTCTTCTTCTTTAGTTTCTTGACGGTCGCGCAGTACTGTCTGGCGACTTGAATCAAGCTTCCGTTCGACGCTCTCGCCTTTATCTCGAAGGAGGAGTATGTTGTTAATGCCCGATCGGCTATATCCGAAGGACACGAAATGTATTACGTTGTCCAACTTCTTAGCTCTAGGGTAGAGCTGACAGTACGAACAAACCATCGAGCGTAGTTGCTTGACTGTTTTCCCCATGGCAGCTGCAAATCAACTGATAATGCTGTCAAATTGCTGAACACATCAGGGTGAATATTGTCAACATCTGATCATACAGTTTTCTGCCACGGATTCTGGCCACATTGCTCTGCTTTTGATCCCTATTTGGTGGTCTACAGGCACGGTATGACTTGAAGGCTTCCCGTAGACGAATCCGTTGCACAGTACTGCGTGCGGCGCGAACCTTTTTGGCCAAATCGCGGTGTGAGATGTTGGGGTTTGCCTTAATGTTCTTGATGACTTTGTTTCGCAGTTGACGGTTGACAGTACCCACCCGACGCTTGCTTTGAGGCTTGCGATCCATCGACAAAGTTTCTCTGTACTTTTTCAAAACACGCCACACGGTATTTCGGGGAAAACCCAACACTTTAGCAAGTTTTGGCCCAGATCACGAAGGGTTTTCCAAATGATTGCGCAAAATTATTTTTCTTCTTTCTTCTTCCATTTTGTATTTCTCTGAAACACGTTCGAACTGCACTGCGAAAAAAAAAACTTCTGATGTTGTTCTTGTTATAGGGAACATATAAGATGTCATAGTTTACAAATCCGACCACTAGGGTCGCTGTAAGAATAATAAATGTTTGTTCCAATACTTAATGGACCACACCTTAATCGTGGTACAGTAATCATGGAGATAATCCACGATATTTCCAAAGCAAGGGTGCTGTTTACGAATGTCTCGAAGAGTTGTATCAGAGTATGTAAAGCTCTTCGTGCTTATCCATGGCCGCTACTCACTATAGGGCCATATACCTGGAGGTTGTCCACAGACTATCGAAGGAATTCTGCGTCATGGAAGTAAGAAGGTTTGTATTATGACGAGGTGTACGGGCTGAAATGTTCACTGTCAACGGGGCGAACTTCCATGGGGCGAACAGTCAGCTCAAATGGGAGATAGCAACAACCAAATTGCTACAATCTTTACCAATACGATAGCTCGTTGGTCGTTCAATCGACCCCACGTATCACATATGGGTGGTACGTGAGAATGAACAAAGGCAGCAGGATGACGAGGCTCTGGAGGTGGTGATGCTTACAGCGGAGGGAATGATTAAGACGAGACCGCTCACATATATTCCGTTTGAATCAGCTGACCATGAAGCAATGACTCTAAGGACTGTGACGAAATAAACTTCCAAAAATTCCAATCACAATTACTATGTAACCGTGGAATCCATGCACCCATTTATTGTGTTTACGACGCAATGTTGTCAAAAAGCTTTCTAACGTATAATGAGCGTTTCCAAAGTTTTGTTTACCAGTGACAATGAATCAAAGAGAACGCCGCAAAATCATCGTCGCCAAATGGATGGAAAACCCGGAGTGCCCACATAATTTCACCGCAAAGCAATTAAATCTGCCGAGAGAACCGTCGACGGTGTTTTGAAACAGTATTCTGAACGCTTGTCAACAGCAAGGAAGGACCGAAAGCTTATTCCTCTAAGACCTCGGGTTTCTAGTTTGGACAGAAAAGTTTCTTAAACAATTATCTGAAATTAACAGTTGTCAGTGCGGTCCCAAGGAGCAATGATTCGAGCAGTCAAGAAAGGAAGTGGAATCAAAACGTAAGAGAAGCAGAAGGCAACAAAACTATCAGAAAAGCAGAGTGACGTTATCAAGACTCGCGCTCGCAAGCTTTATGATTTTATTTGTCAGTGCATTGAAGGAGATCAAATTAATTCGAAGATGTTAAGGAGATAGCGGAAGGAGATCCGCTGCTAGTCATTGACAGAACTGTACGGACTCAGTTCGACTTGCCTGGGCGCAATAGCAAAGTCGCTCAAGGTGAACAAGGCGCCAGGAAGAGACGGTATCCTGAACCTGGCCATCAAGACAAAATAGCTGGCTCTCAAAATGTTTAGGGTAATAATGCAAAGATGTCTGGACGAGGGCGTCTTCCCAGATGCCTGGAAGTTTCAGACTCTCGTATTGCTGCCAAAGACAGAGAAACCACCAGGTATGCAATGTGCTTGAGAGGATAAGCCGTATTAGTCAAAGTAAATGGGGGTACAGTCGGCCTGTAAAATAACCAGTTTGGCTTTCAGAAGGGCAACTCAACGGTGGATTCCATCTTGTCTGTCATCAAGACAGTAAAGACGGTTGCAACGAGGTCTGCGTGATAGTGGGGATGATGCCGATTGGCTTCAACATAAAACAGTACGTAGAGTGCTTCGATCAACGTGGTACAAGAGGTATTCGGAAGGCTACTAGAGCTGCATCGATGGTCAAATGGCAACGGAAATTAAACACCTCTAAAAAGGGTCGGTGGACCGATCGACTAATTCCGGAGCTATCTGGATGGGTCGGTTGATGACACGGTGAATTTAACTTCCATTTGACGCAGATCCCGGTTAGGTCACGGTTGTTTTAGACAGTACCTGCTAAGTACAGACACGCTGAGTCCTCCTGGGTGCGCGGATGCAGAGGAATCCGCAGAACATGTGTTTTTCGCATGTCTTCATTTCGATGGCGCGAGAAACACCATGGCCGTGAGTGGTTGGGACACAACTCTGGATAATCTTGTCTAAATAATGTGCCAAGAGCGGGAGATCTGGGAGCGGCCTCCCAAATCGTCCAGAGTTCCAAGACAGATGGCGCAATGATCAGCGGTTGGTCAGAAGTGACTAGCTAACTACTAAAGTCCTAAGTAGTTAGACTAGGCTTAAAGCACAACAGCCGCTCCCTGTAGTATTACACAGAGTATTACTCCCTGGGGGACCAAGGCTAGAGGGTTTTAGTGAGTCGAGGCTTAAGTTAAGTTGGCGTTATTTGACGTAAGACGTGGAAGGAAACCAGAAGCTGGTGTGACTTACAATGGCTTACGGAGAAGGGAAATGTGACGACGAGTACTGCTCGGTGCTTACCGAATAATGTATCCGTAAAAAAGGTTACTAAGGGTCGGCTCGATCAAATAGCATAACAAGCCTACAAACTTATGGCATGATCTTGCTTCCTACGATAACTCTAACAATGCGCTAAAATGGTGTAAAAGAAAGAACGTCGTCCATTTACCAAAGGAGACGAATCCACCAAACTGCCCAAAGAGTGTCCCTATCGAAACTTCCAGGGTTTGACGAAGGTGAAGTTGAGAAAACGCGTAAAACCCAGCTGATAGTGTTGAATAATTTAAGAGAGATTGACCAAATGTGGTGAAAATGGTAGGAGAAAGCATTGTGCAGAAGATGAGTAGTGTTGAGGGAAAAGTTAGACAACTCGCCTACCCTACGAAAATGAAACAATCTGAAAAAACAAAAATGAAAGTCACATTGTTATTTAATATGATTTCTATTTATATCAAATACATTTTTTAACATGTTTCGCATCAGATTGTAAGTTGTGCATTTGAGTTATTCCCTTTCAGAGTCTGGCCTTTCCCTCGTAAGAATTATGCTGTCAGGGACATACATAATGTCAGACTCGAAGGACTACCAATATTTAAATTAAAACATTGTTTTCTCTCATCTTGCATTTATAAATAGGCAATTAAATAAAATTCCGATTCGTTTTGATTTGAAAGTTGAACTGATAACTAATGTTTGAATAATATGGGAGAATACACCGAACTAAATTTTATAAAGATATGCGCCAAATTACCGAAATTGGTTGTACACAATACCGGTTCATCAATTGAATAGTAAATTAAACCTTCTTAATATCTAGGTTAAAAAGCCATTAGTAAGTTTATCACTTTTCAACTGATCGAGATACATCAACTTAAACATCTGTAGTTTTTTTTTAGCCTAATACGAACTTTAAGTGAAGGTTAATTCATCAGGGGACAATCCAAATTTAATCTGCTTATCGTGAAACATTTGCCATCCTGCTCGTTTGTCTACGAATCAAAAGTTGACGTTCACACTGAAAAAAGCTCATGGCATTCGAACTGATTCCAGACTGGCTGGTAAAACGAATATACTTTTAGTCCATTTCCGAGCGGAATTCCCCGGACATCTTCTTGGATGCGCAAAATAAAATTCCTCGGAATGTTTCTACTTGATTTCACATCGATGATGAGCATCACTGGAAGCATGTACTACTCGTCGTTCAAGATGCTTCTATTGCTTAATCGCATGACCGCCGTCGTTAGCGTCGTCAGTTATTATGTGCTTCGGCTTTGATTGAAACAAGTTCTGTGGAAATCACAGCATGATTGGATGTAGGTTGATATTATTTTTCAGAGAAAATGGTGTTTCCGAAAAATTTCTCTCGGTGTTTCCTTATTTTTTTGGCTAGAAATAACAGGGAGTGATTTTTTTAATCGTGGGCGCGTTTTATCGATCGGGATATCCTAATCCAGCGGTGTGTTCCGAGGAAGCAAACAAGTGAACTCGACGAAAATACTTTCCAATTTTCAAACTGTTCATAATGAGATTTTCAACAATTCAAAAAATAATGATTTCTCGGGAAACGAATAAGTAATGGTGCTTGTGTGCTGGCTATAAATTTCAACTTGTCTTTTTTTTCTATCTTTAATGGGGTCGTCTTTATTAGTGGATTATATGAAGGGTATTCATTGGATTTGAAACTCAAAAGTGGAGGGTAATTAACAAGCGTTTCTCACCTGTTGATTTTCGAGTGTAGTATACTGCTGTGAATCCCATATCCCATATGAATAGGAAATCAAGCAAATAATTCACGGCAGTATACTGCAGTGCTTGAAAAAAGCGTTGTGCATAGCGTGATACATACCTAACCAACCAAAAGTTCTGACAAATGTATAATTTTTGGCCTAATAAGCAATTCGAGGGATCGTGAGTGCAATGCTGTGTAACTTACTTCTTATGTAATTGACTGAACTTTCATGGTCGCATTCCATGGTTAAGCTTCCGACAGCCAACTTACTTATAGCCTGTTTCAGAAATTATAAGCATGCTTTCGAAAGAATAATATTGTGTTGTTTTTTACGATTTCAATAATTTTATTTGGCAAACTATATCAGCACTGGTGTTTTACATAACATTTTACTCTTCTTTAATTATAGCCGCGACATCTCACTTTTCCTCGAACAATACCCATAAGCTTCTGTGTAGTTTCATTTCCCAGCATTTTCACCACTTTCGTCCAATCCTTTTCAATTTTTTTATGTCATCCGCTGGTATTACGAATTTCCGTAGCTTTGCTTTGGGCAAAGCCCTTGAAATCTCGAGTGGCCGTTCCTCCTGGATATTTGGCAGATTGGTGTCTTTCGGCACGAAACAGAAATTTTGGCTTTTGTATCACCTGGGTGTACTTCTGGGTGTTCGTTGTCTCCGATGTTACTTACTTACACGTATTTACAATTTCTTTAAAAACTGTATGGCTTTGGTAAAACTAATGATGCTCATTTCACCCCGTATGCTTATTGTGCTACAAATACCCCTATAAACAACTGCCCTTTTGGGGCAGTTGATAGTGAAATAGTCAAATTGTGATTCTGATAACAGTCGGTTTTATGTATTATATGAAATAGAGCCACATATGTATTCAGGACGTCTAACTACCGGTACTAACTTCATGGGGTAAAAGATGTCTCAATTTACTTACTTGGCGATTTATTTCAAGAATTGCCGAAGCCGATTTTACTCAAGAATATCTTAAATCAAACGAACCCGATACATAGGAATGAACGATAAAGCAACTAAGTTCCAACTGCTCAAAACTGATTATCTCAAAATGAAATACTCGTTCTACTGGGTAGATTGATGTCAACTTTTCTGACTCTGATTTATGAGTGGTCAGAGTCGATCGTACACCCATCGTTGAAAAATAAATACTTATACCTTGTTGAGAACAGCCTCATCACCTTCCGCTAATTCACTGATCAGCGTGTATAGATTCACTGATCTAGCCGGTATATCCGAGCTAGCTTATTATTATCACCAGCAGCATCTGCAAACAGAAGTGATGACGTGAATGGTTGACATTTGGTTGACGATTCGTCTGTTGGTTGTGCGTGAATATGAGTATGGATGTGTGCGTGTATGTGCTTTCGGGGAGTCATGTGTCTTGCCCGCGTGGGAGAAATAAAATCACGTCTTTGAAATACTTGAACTACTACTGAGACTGGTTCCGACGACCGAGGGAGTCGGGATGTTGTTTTACCGGCTGTTTTACATCGAGTGATATATGACACACTGACCGAGTGTAGCGCGGATGGCGTTTAGCTTCGCGATAATACACGAGACGACATCGATTGGAAGTGCGCGTGATGACAAACAACCGGACCGATCAGGGGCTAATTAACAGCAATACACAGGTGGTGTGATTTTTGTCGCGTGCAAAAATGAAAGAGAAAAAAAAAAGTAGAGTGATTAATAGTGTTTAGCAGTCAATTTTCCAGCCAGCTCACCCATTAAACATACGGAAACTTCACTTCTGGTAAGGTTATCGCAAAATCTCTCATGTTGTCGCCTGTAAACTGTTTGAATTTATTTTTTTTGCAAATGGATCTAATACTAAACAAATCAAAATTCACTTGGAATCACTGAAAGTTAAAATAAATCATTGCATTATTACTGCAATTCGTTAAACGTTATCAGTGATATTCGAGCATCACATAGCTTGACATCTGTTTTGAGTTATTCAGAGCTCTATTTTACGGTAGCATAATGAACCAACATGTACTGGTGATAATCCTTCGTGAATTACGATATTTCCTTTTTTTTCTATTTAAATAAAAAAATGTCTGAGGTGTTATTTTTAACATATTTAACGTTGGTATGAAATATGCCATAATTCTAAAAAAGATACGGAACATCTCACAGCACAGCTTCGAGTAATGTGTTAATTTTAAGGTTCACGGGCAATAATATTGACAACTGGTTATCACATATTCGTCAAGTAATATCAATCGAATATATATTCCTATATAATGAAGAAGTTCGTTGACCATTTGGCTGATGCAAAAACATAAATTCTCGCTCCAACGTGTTTAAAACGAAAACGTACCCGATCAGTTTTATGAAGTTTATATACCGATCTTTACATTGTAACAAGAATACATTGAAATATTCATTGATTGATGAACATTTTACTGATGATTTTACAATTTGGTTCTATGCAAAGTTTTATAATTATTTAAATTTTTTCAGTTGTTACTGTACGGCAGGTTACTTTTCAGCCAAATGCCAAAAATATGGTTATTAATAATTGAAGATAGGGAACATCCATTGATTATGCCATGCAAAAACGTAAATTTTAAACCCCCCCCTCTCTTGTCACGTTTTTTGTATGGACCGACAAATTTGTTTGTTCGGATTGTCATGTTTTCCGAAACCCCCCTCCCTCCTTACTGCGTTACCTAATTAATGGGCCTTCCCAGATTGATTATCTTTTAAGCTCTTTTTTTGTGAATGTTATTTAGGCATGATTTTTAGCTCGAATTCCAATGGCTGGATACCACAAGCCTTCTGAGTTGTTGATTTAATTTAATTATTAGACATTAAAAACTTGGCTGATTGTAAAAAATCCTGTATAGTTTTTGAAAAATATATCAATTTTACCTTCTAATATAAATTTTAAAACTTATAGGTAAACAATGTATCAAAATATTATAAAATAATTTAATTCTTTTCAATACCATTAATACAAATACATATATGTAGAAATTTTATCCTTATTCTACCTTTATCTTACTTTAAAAAAAAATCAATTATGGTCAAAAAACGGAATTTTTAAATTGTTAAAATTGTAATGTTATGAAAGGCATTTTTTCCCACGTCGGGTATCTTCATCACTGCGACCAATTTTTATATCTATTTTAATGATGATATGAATGGCTTACGAATTTATTCGATTCATATAATAATAATAAATAAATTATATGAAAATAATGATAATTAAAATTGATAATGATAAAAAAATAAAAATTAACATTAAAAATTTTTGAAAGCCTCTCTAAATTGAAAAAAGAAAAAAACTTATGAATAGTTAACAAAATTTAATTGGTTTGGATTAATTGTCAGACTTTTTTTCAATAAATAATACCAGTAATTTTATACAAACATACAAATTTATAGCTATAGAAAGAAATGTTTTTAAATGAATAATATTAAACAGCTTTGTACTACCTTTTTTTAAAAAAATACATAATTTTTGAGCAATGATTTTAATTTAAAATAATAATTTAATATAAATCAATATAAAACCGAATTCCTATACTATTTTTGAAAAATTATCAATTTTACCTTCAAATTCAAAGCTCCGTAATTTATAGATATACAGCAATTCCATAGAAAAAAAAGAAAAAAAGAAAAAAAAGAATAAATATACAACCACTTGACCAGTATAATCGGTATAAACTCAATACGCAAATTAAAGGTGATTAAATATCCTTTTTGTTTTAAATATAAAAATATACTTAAACTGCGATGTTCATTATAAAAACATGGTTTATATTTGTTTTTTTTGTATGGTTTATGGCAGACTATTAACTCGAGACCAAAGAAATTACTCGTTTTTATATTTTTTCGTGAAAGCTTAGGTTTTTATTACGTAATATATCAAAAAATTGGCGATGGATGTATTTTACTTTTTGAGCTATTTTACCACGCGTTTCCATTATTCAAAGCAATGCGTCCCCATCAATCTAAAGTGATTTTTATAAGTTCATTTAGCTTCTTGAGAGCTAAGAGATTGGCCATAAAACACGTGCTCTCATATTTGTGATTTCAGATACCCCACCGTTGTGATTCTTTGTCCATATTTTTTTTTTTTTAATTTATGTGGATCATGTGTTCTGATCGACTCCCTCCTCCTTCTGCCCATTTCAAAAAGATCACGTGGTTTATGAACAAATTTTAATAATGATGTTGTTTTATATAAATTTTAATAATTGTATTGATTTTTTTGGAACATAATAAATAATAAAAATAATGATTAAAATTAATAATTGAAAAAAGTTATCCTTTCTTAATTAAAAAAAAAATTCATCCGAATATTTTAATATAAAATTTTTCAGACAAATGAAAAAATATAATTGATTTTGATTTGGAGAATAGTTCTAAATAGCAACCCTTCTTAATTTTCAGAAAATTCAACCGCTTATTTTAATTGGATTTTTTTTAATTTATGAATGTTTAAATGACAAAGTTTGTTTGGTTCAAATGAAAAAAATTATGTACACTCATAAGTGTAATAAAATATAGTCATTCAAATCATCTTGAATAGTTTTTCGTTCTAATTAAAAGAAAAAATAAACCTTAAAATTTAAATTTCAAGATAAATTTTTATTTTTTTGGTGCTAACAAAATATATTTGTTGTATATTTTTATCAAAAGTTATGGTTTTTAAATAATTATAATTCAAAATAATAAAGAAAATAAATCATTTTAAATTGTGTTAAGTGAAATTCTTCTTATTTTTAACAGTCAATGAATTCTAGAGGGCTGAATATTCAAATATTTATTTAAAAAATGTATATATATCCTTGAATAATTTAAACAAAACCTATTTGGTTTAAATAATACATTTGTATTAAAATAATATTTTAGTTGTTATTTTTAATAACTAACATAATTTCAAATGCTAACGAAAATCAGTTATTTTATGTCGCATCCTAATATTTGAAAAATTATAATTTAAGCCGTAGATTTCAATATTAAAAATTCATAATTGAATCAATTCATGAAGAAATAAAAAATTAAAGCGATATGCATTTTTTTTAAATCAATTATATTTTAAGCGTTATAATGAATAATAATAATTAAAATAAATATTTTTAAATAGTTTCTCCCCCTCCTAAAAACCTTCCTTGTCAACCTCGTCTCTTGTTCTAGACACCATGGTCTAAGCAGTGTCAACATCTGTCTTATGAAGTCCAGATTATCGTCGTTTGAAATCGATAATTGGTGCGAAAACTTTTGACTACTGTGATAGCGACGACCGGTGCGAGCAAACAGCGCAAATAACAATTACCGGTGCGGTTGCTCTTAGTTTTTGATTTGTTTCATTTGAGTGATAATGAGTGTTTGAACACGAAATTATAGTAAGTGGAAACAAATTTCGCGATGCCGATACGTATATTTAACTCACATTACAGATTCGGAATCAATCATTGGTGATTTAATCTGTTGGTAAAATTTTCGACACTTTCACAATTCACGTCATCTATATGGGCTTGATGCTTGAATTGTCTTGAATTGTCTCCTTGGTCTTCCTGAACAGGTACTTCAACATGCCCCAAAATCACTCGATTTGAGGAAGTTAAGAATAGTCCGGTGGCTTCACGTCCTTGGGAATAACAAGCACCAAATTTGGAAAATAAAATTTAAAAATAGGCGCATGAAACAAGATCTTGCCGGCATAGACTTTTCTTAATTCTATATAAGCTGATCCAGAAAATGTCTTTCTGACTAAAGTGCGTTGATTCACCATATCCCGCTGTATTTTTTATTGTTTGCATAAACAAATCTTAATAAGGATCATATGAATCGGTTAATTCATGCTTGAGTTAAATAGATACATACAGACACAACTTCATTTTTAATCATATTGAAGAAAGATCAACGCGGCTTACCCTCTGAGGCTGGACCAACGGCTTTGCTTATCTCCGAAGTGACAAGAGATTCTTCGTCCCAGAAAATCCCAATGACCCGACTGGAATTGATACTAGACTCACCTCTAGCGACCAGACAATCGTTCAATGTTTTAGTTATTAATTTCGTTTTATTGGTTCCAAAACATTACAATGTTAAAACTTCGCTTACAACGTTTTGCAAACGTACTCGGCTGACTCTCACCAACCTCGTTGACAACTCACACTCGCCCGATCTTGCTGCATCTAATCCGCCTCCCTTGCTCTCTGCGTTCCGTATCTATGTGTACTGGCCGAATTGGAGACGAATACCATCTTTGCAGGGTTGTTGTCCGGCATTCTTGTAACATGCCTTGCCCGCTTTCGCCTCTTTCTGGATGCTGTGTTCACCGTAGAGTTGGGCGAGCTCGTGGTTCATTCTTCGCCGCCACACACCATTCTCTTACACATCATCAAAGATAGTCTTTGGCACGCGACATTCGAGAACATTTAGTGCTTGCAGGTCCTCCTCGAGCTTTGTCCAAGTCTCATGCCCGTAGGGAACCGGAGTTGTCAGCGTTTTGTACATGGTCCATTTAGTGCAGGGGTAATTTTTTTGACGACTTCCATAGATTATGCTTCTTCAGTTTTCACGGCTGTTGTCTGCCGTATACAAGGATCTGAGGTAAACGAACTCCTCTACCACCTCGAAAGTATTCCCGTCTATCGTAACGCTGCTTCTCCTACTAGCATGTATTTTGTTTCCGACACATTCATCACCAGTCTTACTTTTGTTGATTCACGATACAGACGGGTTTACAGTTCTGCCACCGCTCCAAACTTTCTGCCGACAACATTCATATCATCCGCGAAACAAACAATTTGGCTGGAGCGTTTCAAAATCGTACCTCGGCTGTTGTGCCAGACTCTTCGCATGACAACTTGCAGCGCAATGTTCAATAACAGGAAAGGCAATCACCTTGTCATAGTCCACGTTGTGATTCAAACGAGCTAGAATGTTCTCCAGAAATCGTCACGTAGTTTTATACAGCGTCCATAGCTAGCTTTTATGGCTCTTGTGAGCTTCCAGGAAAAGCCGTTTTCGTCCATAATTCTCCATAGCTCGATACTGTCGTATACAAGCTTAAAATTGATGAACAGGTAATGCATCAGGACCTGGTATTCACGGCATTTTTTAAAGAATTTGCCGTACAATAAAGATTTGGTCCGTTGTCGATTGCCCGGCGGTGGAACCGGTCTGATAACTTCCCACAAATTCATTTACTTTGTGGCGATAGACGACAAAAAATGATCTCGGATAGCAGTTTGTTGGCGGCATTAAGAATTGTGATCGCTCGATAGTTCTCACAGTCCAACTTATCGCCCTTCTTGTAGATGGAACATTAGCCGGGGACAGGGATATGTGAATGAAAATATTTGTTCCAATTTGAGTGATTGGATTGGTTTTTTTTCTAAGGATAACGGGTCACTTCGCCAATTTTTTTTTTTTTTATAAAAGTAAGTTTCCCCATTAAAAATACGATGGAAAATTAAAACCACGGGTGCTAAAACATAGTTTCACCAAGTGAGCTGAAATTTTGTACAGTTATTATAGGGCCCAAAAGGCTTCCAAAAATCATACAGGAACTAGAATTTAAATTTTGTCTCAGGGTGTTGGAGCATATAACAACTTGCTTTCACTCCTCTGGTAGTTCGGTTGTTCGGTTTCCCAGATTCGGACTATCAGCCAATGCAGACATATGGACATTTTCGCTGATGAGTTCAGCATCGATAACATCCTTGTCAGCCGACTTGTTATTTTTGAGCTGTTGAATAGTATTCTTAAATTCTCCCAGCTTGGGAGGTGGTTCGTTCTCATTTCCATTACCAGTTTTACCATCACCAGGTAGTGGTCCTAGTTGATTACCTAGTTAGCACCACGGTAGGTTCTGACGTTGATTATGTTGGATAAGTGCCGTCCATCACGTGGTCAATTTGCCATTCTGTCTACTGCGGTGATCTCCAGGTATAGTTATGCTGGTGGCAGTGCTGGAAGTAGTTGCCTACGAATGGCCATATTTTTGAAGGCGGCGTATTCAATAAATCTTAGGCCGCTGTCGTTTGTCCGCTGGTGAGCGTTGAATTTTTCAATAATCAGTCTAAACACCTGTAACAAAATATATTTTCAATTATTTAAATCTGAATCTGGCTATCTAATCACCTTGTCAGTTAGATCACATTCATCTACCCATATTACAACGAGGATATGCGATGCCGTTAAATAGGCAATATACGTTACACTCGAGGCCCAATTTTCGAGTAGTATAAGTTTAGGCGAAGGCGTATTTACCCTTTCACTCACTCGAATTGCATATGCCTATTCAAGGTCGAGCGGTTTAAAATACGTTAAAGCAAACGAGACAATAGAACTTGTAAACTCATATAAAAACCTGTACAAAAGATTATATACTGAAAAACAAGTCGCTTTGGGTTTGATAACTATCGGATGATCTCATTCTTTGGTGGAAGCTTGAACTGATCAGAAGAATTTCTCGAGCAGTTTTAAAATTTAAATTTTCGTGTCGAGCGCGGTAATAAAATTTACATTGAACTTGTGCGGTTGAATCCCTAACGATAAAGTTAAGCACTAAATACAAAGTTGTAGACTTGCGGAGACTAACAGGTTTAACCCATTTCAAAGTGGGTTTTTATTGGGGATTCAGTGGCTCGGTATAACATATTTCGGGGCGGCTGGAAAGCAGCTAAGCTCCACCAATCGGTTCTGGGGACATCTCTACCCCATGCAAGTGGCCCAGTATTAAAAGCCACGCTGTGCAGCCACCCGACGAAGTAGGACACGATAACCGAACTCAGAAACCCGCAAAAACGCCGCATTTGATCCTGGTCGACCAACGGGGGGACTACGAAGCTGAAAACCGTAAGCTAGCGAAAAAACCCATATTGCACACCCTTAATGAGCTCATTTCGGCACTAGATTTAGTTTGATTTTGAGTAGTTAGATGGCGCCACAGATAGGTTGGTCGATGGAAGCATATAACTTTGCCTCGTGTTCGTTAAAACTCTAGTCCGTTTGAATAATCTAGAATCTCATGGGAACAATTTAGCGAATCAATAAACCATTCCTAATTAGTTTCGAACGTAGTCAAGTATCGAATTTGAATAAATTGAACTTTCGAGCAATTTAAAACTGCTAGAATCTTTCTACGATCGAACCTCTGTTGAGTTATCATTCGAATAAATCTTAGTTTTGCCTATTTGAGATCCAAACGAATTCCAATTAGATTTCTTTCAGATTTTGAGACCAGATATGTGCGATTCGAGTGAATTAGGGAAAACCACACCCGCCTTGAGGAGAATAGTCTCTGGCCGGACTCAACTGTTCCTGTGACCTCTTTTCGAAGAGTGGCGCTTAAGTCACAGGCACTCCGTAACCTGTCCTCTGTTGCTTAATTGGTCGGAATTGTGGACGAATTAGGTTTTATTTGGATTGTCTTTGTTTCAACAGTCATGGGTAAAGATTGAGAGCGAAGAAGGACCGTTACACACCTCCTGGTCGATCAATGCGACCAATTTTGACATTATTATTGGGCAGCGTCTGTATTCACGTTCTAGCTGCGTGTAAAAAGCATTCTCAACCTGCCTTTCGGTCGCCTTCCTGCCTTTCGGTCGCCTTCCTCAACCTGCCTTTCTTTCGTTGATCGACTACCACTTAATCATGCGCTTATGCATTTTGCCCACTACTATGAATGCTGTTCCCTCTGATAGATGGTATGATTACCTCAAAACGTACTCACCATAGATCCTTTCCAACACATCTCCTGCAGCGCTACGATGCCAAACTTGCGATCCTTCAGTACATCGGACAGTATGCGGGTGCTTCCGATGCAATTGAGGGATCCGCAGTCCACGTAGCGAGTTTCTAATCACTTGTCCTGTTTCATCGTTCTGGTCTATGCTGATTGTTCCGGTCAGTATTCTGCTGTTGAATTTCCTGTGCTTGCTTGTTTTGCGGCTGGCTTGCGAGGCTAGCTTTCCGGAGGGCCATAGCACACAGTTAAATTTAGAGTCCCACGCTGGCTTAAGCCGCCCATGATATGGGTAACAGTCGCTGTTTTGAGCTGTTCCTGATGTGGAGAAGAGACGCGGTGTTGTATTGACATTTCCTCAAAATACAGTGCTAAATATGTAGCTTGGTTCAAGCTCCACTGGTCACGAAAAACGGGTCATACTGATCTGTTTAAATCAAACCTCGGGAACTTCCCGTAGGATGTTGCAGCAGTCATGATTCCATCGATTTTTACAAGAGTTCCCACTGCAGTCCATAAAAATTACTCCCAAACCATTCTTTCCTCCATGCTTAACCACGCCCTGAATTTGTCGTTCCTGAAACTCCTCTCTGTGTTTGTGATCAGTGCCTTGGATTTTCATAAAATATCCATGAGAAGTGAAAATGATTTTATCCCAGTGTAGTGATGATGTGAACTTTCCCGGTTTTCATGGTTACCACAGTCACTGTGCCAACTGAATTTTCTTTGCTGCAATGAATGAAGTCGGCTTTAAGTGCGGGTCGAAAATCACTGTTGTTTTGATTATCAATCGGTAAGCACGAATTTCATTTGACGAAATCTTCATCTCTTGTGAAGATTTTTTTTACTAAGTGATTTTGAATAATACGAGTGATAATACGAACATGGAACAACCAGGGCCGTCATCATCGTCCCAGAAGAATAAATGCTAGCGAAGTTGAGCAAGAATACCCTGGACTGGGCTGCCCTTGCATATTTTCCAATGGACGGGTAATTGATATTCAGTCATAAATCGAACGTTCATTCTTCGTTTGTTGTCACGAATTAACATTTGATCTTCACATGGAACTTAAAGTTAGTCAATGTTATGTTGTCTGAAAATCCACGCTTTTGAACCTAGCGAGCCTGACTTTTATCAAAACTGTTTGTGATAAGCATGGAGACGGTTTTCGTTGTTGAAGTGCTCAATCTTGAACTCATCAGTCCACAACGTATTCATCCAATATTCTTTCGGTTTGTCTGCGTCCATCTGAGCAAATTTCAGCCTTCAGCCTTCCTTTGTTTATGAATGGCAACTTTCTGGCAACTTGCATTTCAAACCATGTTCTGCAATCATGTAACGAATAATTTGATCGGAGATTGGCAGTGGATTGGTCTCTTGTATAACCCTGATGGCGACCATGACGTTTTTTCTTTACTTGCTGTACAGCGTTTCCAGCCGAAATGATCTGGAAATGTGGAAAATTATTTTCGATATTTTTTTATTTGAATGAAACTTTGCATACGCGTTTCACTTTCGCTTAGGAGACTGAGCATTTTCCGCACTAACATAGATTTTTGTGACTCAACAGTCAGTTTTAAAAAGGGCGTAAGCATTTTGAATAGCACTTCAATTAATAATTTGTGGCTCGAAAACCTTTTACAAAAAAACTGTCTAACAACAAGTTGTTAGTGACCCTATGTGTGAAGGTTGTGAAAAAAATATACACCGAGAAAAAAAAATTCGGAAAAAAAATCGACAATTAACATAAAAATTTGAATATCTCAGAAACTGATTTTTTTGATTTTTTTTATTTTTTTGACTGTCAAAATTTGAAGTTATTACGCAAATTTTATCGAAAATTTTAGGATGAAGATATGTCAGAAAAAAAAGTTTTTTGAACACCTACTTTTGGTGCATTTCTCAAAATTTTAATATTGGCGAGAATAAAGGTATTTTGATTATATAATCTGATTTTTAAAGTATTTTTAAATTTTTAGGCTACTGATGATGACCTTCGTAAGAGCATCCGTTTTCGAGATATTTGCGATTTAATTTTATCATACCCGAATAATATTCGAAAATACGACCTTTTCATAAGTTTTTCTAGATTCTCCAGCAATAAGAGTTAGTTTTTCGAAATGTATAATAAATTTTTCGCTACTTTCTCTCTTTGATTGCAAGATGATTGAATGAACGGTTCATATAAAACAGATTATAAACTATAGAGGATGCACAGCGCTACTGTTCGTCTTGTTCTTACACGCGAACATGCCGGGTACAGAACTGTCAAATATACACAACATAAAAACCAGGAAAAGATATTTTGCCACCAACGTCAGCGCTATGGGTCCTCTACAGTTTATAAGGGCCGGTTCATAAACCACGTAGACTCATTTTTGAAAATCTCAGGCCCCCCTCCCCCCTCGTAGACGTTTCTCCATACATTTTTTTGAAATTTTGTATGGAGCGTAGACTTTGGTTTATTTTGGCAAATAGTTGAGATTTTACAAATGCATTAAAAGTTGGCCTTAGAGACACTTGGTTCACTATAGTTCTCTCCACCCTAAAGTTTTCTCCAAAACTGAAATTATAGCTTCAAATTTTTACACACAATGTATAAAGTATACAATAAGAAGCAAAATAGGCATGTGTTAAACGAAAATTTTAAAAATACTGTTTGAAACATTTTACCCCATATCTTTTGAACCGTTCATTCAATCGTCTTGCTGTCAAAGAGATAGTTGTGGGAAACTTAACAAAAAAATTTAAAAACGTTTTTTGGTTACTGGAGAAACCCGAATAATTTTAGAAAAGGTCGTATTTTCGAATATTATTCGAATATTATCCAATTAAATTGGAACTACCTCGAGAACGGATGCTCTTACGAAGATCATCACCTTGGGCTTAAAAATTGTAAATTGTTTCAAAAATCAGATAATATCATCAAAATACGTTTATTATTTCAAATATAATTTTTTTGATAAATGCACCAAAAGATGATGTTTTAAAAACTTTTTTCCCTGACATTTTTCCATTCTAGAGTCTTTGATAAAATTTGCGTTATAACTTCAAATCATTGCATTAAAAAATAAAAAAAATCAAAAAATCGTTTTTTGAGATATTTAAATTTTAATGTAAATTTTTGATTTTTTTTTTTTTTTTTCAGTGTATATTTTTTTCACAGCCTTTACACATAGCGCCACAACTTCTTCTTAGACAGTTGATTTGTACAACCAAAGGTTTTCGAGCTACAAATTATTAATTGAAGTGCTATTCAAAATGCTTACGCCCTTTTTAAAACTGACTCTTGAGTCCAAAATTTTTTTGCATCTGTGTGTACAAATTTTAAATTAAATCGAAGACACTCGAAGTTGGTCGGTAGGTCATTTTGGCTGGAAACGCTCTGTATGATTCTGGTGTCCATTCTTGCATTCGTTTTGCATTTTCTGTCTCTGCCTGGACAGTTCCAAACGTTTTGTATTTCAAGCAAAGTTTTCCAACGGCAATTTCCTGCGATTTGCAATTTTCCACACATCAAATTACCATTTTACGGACTTCCATTTACTAGCGTATGACAGTATACAACATATCATAGGCCTTATTTGAATAAGGCCCGTCTGGCGTTTGTCGCGTCAGGTTCGAACGCCAGCATTGTTTACAAACAATGGATCATTTGACGTTTGGATGTTAGAGATGTTGGCTTCAGGAAAATTACTGTCCGTTAGGTCCCTGGTCAAAACACAAAGAATCGAGGGGCCTCTCGATGAGAACTCGTAGGATTTAAATCGGTTTTCAATCTGGGTACTTTTTCATGTCAAACCTAATTTTATTACCCGCATCAAAATTTTTTTTTAAGGTGGCCCGTTTTGCCGATAATAGTACAGCTTATTTTTCGTTGTTTAGGTATTGCCTGAAATAAGAAATTATTTGAACAGCCGTTATCAATGTTATCCGCAATATCAAAGATACTTTGTTTTACTATTGGTTTTTTGGTGCCACGGTATGTCATAAACAGTATTATATTTACAATTCAAACTTAGTCAAGCCAAAGGCGACTCCTAGACGACCACAGTAGAGACCGCAGAATAGCTTCAAAATCATGAAAAAAATTGGCGTAGTTTCTGACTAAATGCATCATTTTATGAACAACCATGAAACGAAATTTTAACCAGAATTTGATTTAGTATTTTTTGAAACTGGAAAAATTGGATTTTTACAATGCACATAACTGTGAAGTAATAGAAATCCCACGCTCGTATTTGCCTTAAAAAACCTGTGATCCCGTACAACCTAGACATTGAAAGTCAACAACAAAATACTAAAAAAAAAACCAACGCCTCCTTTGACCAAAAGTACCATCAACTGGCTCTCATATCCAAGTACATAACACCGTTGACGTTTATGACATCCGCAGCGAACACGTGTGATTGATCATTCACTTTCGGTGGCTTTCCCCGCCCGGCAGTGCGACAACATGGGAGAAAAATCGCGGAAAGAGACCGCGGATTACCTGCCCAACTGAGGTCCGATTTATTCATCATAATTGGCAGCGCAATCCAAACAAATCTTTTATTTTTATTTTCCCCTACAGCAGCAAACAGCAATACCAGCAACACCAAGCACGTCAACTCGCGATTGCCCACCGCCCCAAATTTCCATGGTGCTTCCCAACATTCGACGCTCCATACATCCCCAACAAAAAGCAAAGCAAAAGATCCAATAACGCATACCCACAACCCCCCTCGTTTGTTCGGTCGATTTAATACTCGTTTGCTGGTGTGTATGAGGCTGGCGTAGTCACTGCAGCGATGCAACATTGGAAGATGTCACCCGAAATGAGAAAATAAATTAAAAATTTTAATCGATGTTTTTCTCGCTGTCGTTATTGGTGGTTGGTAAAATAAAATAAATGCAATAAAATAAAAAATAAAAAGTAGCAAAAGAATAGCCATACGTGAATGTAAATGTTTATTCAAGCGGGCTTTCTGTCTCCGGTTCGGATGTCGAGGATGAGAGCCGGCACGGGGATCTGAAATCAGTTTTCCATGCCACGAGGGTAGACGAACCAGTAGTGAGACGAGTGGTGGAAAGGGGAAGTGTGTGCAAAAAGGTGTATTGTGGAGAGTAAAATGTATCATCAGAAATAAATTCCACTCGTGTTGTTTGTTGGGGAAAAATACGCGAAAAAAAAAAGGAAAATTGGAGCACGACAGCAGCTGAGTAAAACAAGCCCGGTCCCGTGTGCTGAAGGAAGTGAAAATATTGTAACGACATAAGAGTGACGCGTGTTTTTTGGAGTGTTTTACAAGTGCAGAAAAATAAATTGAGGAAAAGTCCTGTGGAAGGAATCGGTTGTCAATTTGTTGTTCCGGAAAAGTGTGAGCAATCGTTCACTAGAAATCCAAATTTATGTCAATGCTAGCGTATTCGGGTGCTGTTTGATGTTCAGGCGGGCTCGGCAAACGATCGCTCAGGCTCTACAGTATAGCGGGTGGCCGTATTAGGTAGTAGTTGTTCTTCTCGGTGTATTGATCTTTCGGTGAGTGCAAGGAGGTAGATAAATCTTCCAAAGTGGCCGCGTCGAAGGGATCCCGAGGCGCTTCGTCAGAAGGTCGCCTGAACACCGCCACGACAACGACGACCGAAACCACGACCAGCTTGAGCAATTCCCGCCAGGGCTCCGTAGATGGGGTAATGCAACGATGCGGTCTCTGTTCGATCATATCCAGCCTGCTGCGGCGGGCCATGTGCGTCGGATCGCGGCGTGGTAGCGGCGAGTCGTACTACCAGGAACTGGCGGAAACTAATGTGAGTATTGAAAGTAATTGTTTTTGGGTAGGGAGATATTTTTTAAAAGTGATGACAAGCTAAAAGTTGTGGGAAGGGATAGATTGAATTTTTTAAATTCAACTCGATCTAAAAATTTTGTTGTGTTAAATCTTACAGGATGCAAGCATACGAAATGTAAAAGGCAACATGAAAACATCTCAGTAACTTCACTGTATTGATGGATCATAGATGACTTGCAAGCATCATCCAGAGCAGGAGTGTATTGTCACTTGAATAACAGACCGTATAAATATTCTACAGTTTGATCGTTCGTTATTTTTAATAAAAATAACCAACCAATTATCGCGTTTTATAAAGATAAATTTTATCCCCTCGATTCAGTCTTCAAATCGCAAAAATATAGGTTTGGTTTCCCGTAAAAGATCAATAATGCTCCTGAGAACATAAATGTTTTGATAATAAAAACCCAACAGAAGGCATTACTAACTATGTTTTATTGGGTACAGTGTGCCAAATTTAAATTATAATGTTTTGAAATTGGAAATATCTTCCCAACATCATGGGATTCTAGGGGAGGCAGAAATTGCTGTTCACTACTGGGATCCCATGATGTTGGAAAGATATTTCCAATTTCAAAACACTAACAGAAGGCCTTTTATGTGCCGGATTCGTCCAATGCTTCCAAATTTCATTGTCATCTGGTCAACACAACCTTCATCAAGGTCAACTTTGAAGTCTAAATAGATTTTTTTAATAACGATTTCCTCTGCTCGAAATGTTTATGGTTTCTGAGATTTAAATATAAAATGTGAACTGATGATGCTTTTTGATCATGAGGGTGGTCATTTTTGGATTATAAAAACCTTCACCATGAATATGGTTGAAGCAGAGCTGGGTCTCTCATGATTCCACACATACATAAATTAAGGTCGTGAAAATAGTGATTAAAATATTCGGAAATGACTTTATTAGCATTAATATTTTTGATCATTTTGGAGGCCACCCGGGCGGCCCTGAAGTTAATTTTCAGACCGCAACCCAAGTATCATTAAAAGTTTCATTAGGGTTTTAAAGTCTAAGTCGTGATCTTCAAAACCGCCATTTAATCAAAATAGTTACGTGAGATGCGTGAATGTATAGAAAACATGCCTTAAGAAGTACCTTAGAAAAAAAATCGCAGAGTTCTTAAACTGACTAAAAAAACTACAAGGGACAGCTCAATGAGGTTGTACGAAAGGTGACGTAGGACTACGTAGCAATGTGTAATGAGTGTTATAATAAATTTTTCAATATTTTGTGACGGTTGCCTTTAGTAAAATTTCGATTTGGCATGCTGCTCTTGGAATAAGCATAAGTTAACCCCCGCTGGTATCCAACTGACAAGAATTTGGAACGGTATTTTAGATATATTCCAATCCATACAAACTCTTTAGCTGGGAAAATTAAATTGGTCGTCCTAAAAAGGACAGTCCATGTTTGATCGATCTTCTTTGGACCTGTCGGGCCATTCATGCCATTCATATCTTTGCTAATATTGTGCGACAATCTATTAGCATTCACAGCAATACTAGCGTCATATTTGCAACAATTCTTATCAGATTATTGAAATCAATTATCTGATAACTGGCATCTAACTGGTAACATGTCATACTAATGTTGGTAGTGGCTGACTTATACCACTCAACCGTCTTACCGAAAGAAGGCTGCCAACTAGATCACACTTATTTCGCTCGTGGTACCGCCAACCGGCTGCCTACTAACTCACCACTGGCTTGGTTAACAAACTGCATAATCAATAGTTGGTCGCCAGAGCACCCAGGGTACTTGTCACCGCCAATTCAATGGCTCATTGCCGCACTAAACAGCTCCGAGGCTGCCGAGCGAATGGAGCATTACTATTACTAAATTGCTTTTAAATTTCATTCTTTGGCTTACATACTAATTTACATTATTCTTAAGTGTTTTAGCCCAATGGGCTCTTCAACTTTGATTTATGTGTTTCATATGTTTAATGTGTTAAGAGTTCTTTATTTTTTAAATTAATTTTCAGATCAGCCCTTGCGGCATTGTTTGTTTGAAATTTGATAACCTACTTAAACTACAACTACAACTACAATTTGAAAATCCTAGGAGTGGGGAACCAGATTCCGGATGATCTGGTGATCCGATGTCAGGCATCGTGCCCTGTACCGATTGATAGACTCACTAAAGCGGTCATCGAGCATTTTTATCTCGGCCAGACGGTGGACCTCAGATATTCTTGTCCTCGGAGCGGTGTTCAGGATCATCCTGAGGAACTTATTTTGAACACGCTGTAGCTTCAGGTGATGTGTTTTTGCGTAACTCTCCCAAATTGGCATGCCGTACTCGATGACTGGAAGTATGAGTTGCCTGTAGAAAGTAAGCTTGTTTTTCAGGGATAATCTAGCCCTTCAGTTGATCAATGAGTACAGTAGCTTCAACAGAATGTTACACTTTGTGAGAGTTGTGGACGAGTGATGTATCATCGGCGAACAACGACAGAGATCAATTTTCAGGGCGCGAGGGTATGTCCGAGGTGAATAGGTTGAATAGAAGTGGACCTAATATACTTCCCTGTGGAACACCGACGGAGATCTCCTGTGCATCGGAAACTGCACTTTGCAGCGAAACACGGAATGTCCTGTTCGACAGATAATTTTTAATTATCTTCACCAGGAAGATAGGAAGATTGTATCTTTTTAGCTTAAACACCAGGCCATCGTGCCACACGTTATCGAATGCCTTCTCAATATCTAGAAGTGCCATGGCAGATGATTTCGCAACAGACTTGTTCCGCCTGAGGATGTTGGTTACTCGGTTAAGTTGGTGCACTGTTGAGCAACCACGCCGCAATCGTCGAGCAAGATGTTAAGCTCGTCGGCAGACGAGAGAAGCCGACGATGGATCGCTTTCTCAAACAGTTTCGATACTCCTGAGAGATGGTTGATGGGCCTATAGCTCTTGGAACATGAAGGATCTTTCACAGGTTTCTGGATGAGGATGACTTTGGCTAACTTCCAACACGAGGGGAAGTAGCCAAGTCGGAGGCATTGGTTAAAAACCATCGCCAGATGGTTATAGAACTTGGGGCTCAATTGCTTGAGCTCCAAGTTCATAATGTTATCGAAACCTGGGGCCTCCATGTTCTTTGAGCCTTTGATATAAGTCAACAATTCGTCAGCTGAGATCTCCAACTCCATCTCTGTGAAGTCGTTGGGGCTTATATGGATGGAAGTAATAAGCGCGCTAACGGCAGCTTCGTGTGGACTGACTATGTTTTGTCCGAGATTGTGGGAGCTGATGAAGTGTTGACTTATCTCAGCAGGCTTTTCTGCAGGAGTAATCAGGCGATCCTTAGAGCCATTGCTGTCTAGTGGGATCAACGGTGGAATGGGCCTTGGCTTAGTTTTCAAATTTTTTGTCAACTTCCAGAACGGCTTAGCACAATCGGTGAGAGAGCGGATCTAGTGGGCATTTAAGGTCCACCATTCTGGCCTTAATAATTTTTGTCACTCGATTACAGTGACTTTTAATCGTTGGCAAACCAGTTCGCTGATATTGCCTTCGGATGGTGTTTCGCAACTGTATTAATTCATAAGTGGGTCTATCAATGAGTACAGAGTCGCTCACCGGTACATATTGCTCCCGGGCCTGGGAGATCGCTTGCTCGATGCTCTTCAGTTGCCGATCGATGTCATCAGTTGACTCGAGGTGCACGGTGAAATCGACGGTGTCGACGACATGTTGTCGGAACCTCTCCCATCTGGCACGATGGTAGTTTCGTCTGGTGATCCGATGCCGGTTGACCGAGGACCCCACTTCGGCCACCACTTGTTTCTCATGTTGGTGAGGAAGATGTCGATTGTCGAATGAACTCCGGATCTGCTCAGCCGGGTGAGAGTATCCGGGCCCAGGACGGTGTAATGGTCCTCCTCCTTTCATGCAGAATTATTTAGGTCACCGGCGATGATAAACTGCCCCTGCCTCCGAGTTAGCTTGCCAATGTCGTTCCGTAAAACCGTTGTTGTACCGTTTGCGGTGTTGGCTTGCTTGGGACAATAGGCCGTGATAGGGCCGACGGCAGTTTCAACCTCGAATCCTATGGCTTCGATAGACTGCAGTTGAAAACTCGGAAGCAGATGGCAGTTGATGTTGTAGCGCAGGGCGATCGCAACTCCTCCTCCACTAGAGCCGCTACGATCAAGTCGCACAATCCGGTATCCGGAGATGAAAACGCTGAGTTCTGGCTTGAGATGTGTCTCGGTGACGATGGTGATGTCGATGGCCTTCCTGTTAAGGAAGTCACCGACCTCAAATGTTTTGTTCCGGATGGAACAAGCATTCCAATTGAGGATGCTGATGGTGAGTTTACGGTTCATATTTGAAAATAAATGTCAACGTCACGGATGTGGCAGCTTTGAGCTGTTCCTCCTTCGAGCGGCAGGAACGTAGTTGGTAGAGCTCTTGGACGAACTCGACCATTTGCTCCGTGTCATAGAGCTGTCCTTTGACGGGTGGTTGCGTG
This sequence comes from Aedes koreicus, assembly GCA_024533555.2. Taxonomy (NCBI): domain Eukaryota; kingdom Metazoa; phylum Arthropoda; class Insecta; order Diptera; family Culicidae; genus Aedes; species Aedes koreicus. The sequence continues at coordinate 384,341 of JAHHFK020002350.1, read as the reverse complement.
GAGGTACTGCAACCCTGATTGCCCCAGCCTGGAGGAGGAGCCGGGTTGGGAGCGGCGGCGGCTGCCACGAATCGATGATGAACGGAAGCTGGCGGGCGGTTTGCATGACGGTGATTTAATGGGATCGGTGGTAGGTTTGGCACCTGGTACCGAAGCGACAGGAAATTCTCCTTGTTCATCGGAGGTGGGGGGTGGCGTTGACCAAGCCGGAACTTGTTGGGTGCCTGCTTGCGGATCGCCAAAAACGCTGCACGTTTGGGGCAGGCTCGATTGCTGCTCTCGTGATTTGCGCACAGTCCATCGGTGCATATTCCTTGGTGGCGTGTGCACCGGCACACTTGCCACACCACGGTTTCATGTGGCAGTTTCGAGCTCCGTGACCGAACGCAAGGCAGTTGCCACACTGCGTCACATCGTGCTGCTTAGAGCGATACCGGTCCCACTCGATGATGACACAAAAGTGATGAGAAATAAAAACTTTTTGGATTGCTGTTGGTTCTCAAAAACGAACTGCTGAATTTAGTTTCGAGTTTCTCTCTCTCTCTCTCTCTCTCTCTCTCTCTCAATTTCTCTGTCTCTCTTAATTTCTCTGTCACTCTCCCTCATACACGCGCGCACTGTTAAACAAACAGGAGCCCCACATCATTCTTCATCACATGCGACAATTACCACCTATCTTTATCTGTCGTTCTCGTCCCGGTTCCAGTCATGCCATTTGTTGCCTACTCATTCCATATACACAGAGAAACCAAACTATCCAAAATTAAGTCATTTTCACTCATCTTGACAGCAAAGTAAAACCAGTCATAATTGAGTTATTTACAAAGTATCCAATTTTGAGTATGTCGAAAAGACTCAATACCGAGTGAAATTTTTTGTTTGTTACAAGCAAATCGACAGTAAAAATAATCCAAAATTCAGTTTTCTATTTTGAAAATATTATTCTAAAATGTGCTTTAGTGATCTTTTTTTTCACTAAATTCAATAAAAGAAAATATAAATTCAAATAAAATAAAATGTATTTGATGACATTAGTACACTCTTTTTTTTTGTTTACACTGAGGACATTTCAGGACAGTTTTTTTTGCTCGTGGTAATTTTGTGTACCGAGCGAATGTGTTGCTTCAACACCTGTAAGTTGCCATTGATGGTTTATTCACACTTATCAATGCAGCAATGTCTAAAATTTCAAAGCGACAAGAATAAAAATAGCCACTCGAATAAGTGAAATAATTATAATACACTTAACGGGTATTTTTTTGTAGCTCCCGAGTCCATAATTTTTTTTTAATTGCTCCATACCACTTATAGGCACCTCGGACGCGTTAAATTTCAAACTGGAGACTAGATAATTGCAAACTAGACACTAGAGGAGGTACGCAAAAACCAAATTCCCTTCCACCGTTGTTGATTGAATGGTGATCAAAAATTTTCAGCCAAAACAAAGTGACAGTCCAACAATCCGATTTGGATGTTTTCGCGAAAGGATGTTCTCGCGCACATTGAAAACATACTTCTCCTAAAATACCTTGCTGTGGGTAAAATTAACTTTTTCAATCATACTTCAGGGTTGAGTTAAAACTACCTACCAGTGAGACCAAAATTATATCCAAAATAGTAGTCCTATCAGAGTACTTAGTTTTGAGTACTGTCACACTATGGATAGTGACTATGGATGTATAGTATGGATCATTTAACGCCATCGAACAATATCAACTGACATACCAAAATGGATCACCTTAAGAAGTTAAAGCAGTTAAGCTAGTTAAAATTAATGGTCGATGAAGTTTATGTTCAAGTTTCTCTTAAGTGAAAATTCTATCAATTCTCGAATAGTGGAACATTTTTAGCTCAAGTGAGTTTATTGCTGAAACGTTTCATCTAAGCTAAACTCTAGGCATTCGCACGATTGATATGGTTGAAACTTGATCCATCACTTAAATTAACAGAGGTCAAACTACTTTTCCAGTGTCCGGAACATTGTGATTCAGCACTTGTGAGAAAATTTTCCATGATCGATGGTAAATATTTACAACGGATTCTAAAGTGGGTTGCACCCTCCTCCAAGCATTCGTCAGCCCTCGTGCCATTGGACATTCAATTCAGGGAAGCCGATTGATCAGAGTTGGAATATGATGCGATACGGTTTGGGTTGTGTGTGGGTTGAGGCAAAGGATTACATCGGACACATCAAGCTAATAGCCATTTGGGATTAAGTTATAATACAGACCGATCTGCACCGGCTGGGCTAAGCTGCTCACTGGCAGTTTAATTCCTAAGTTTGATGTTTGTTTTATTTAGTTCTTCGGACGTTATGCATATTTACACATTGTAAATAAATATTGTAGTAAAATCGTTGCCGATGTTGTCGTTGTCGGCGTCCCGTCTTTGTTGAATAGTGGATTGGAAGGAGAATGCGGGTTGGACAATATTTAACTTTCCAATCTTGGAAAGTAGAGAATGTTGTGGGATGTAGACTTATGATTTCATCGAATCCTTTTTTCAAATAAAATTGGGGAGGTGTGGTGGTTTTTCTAACTCAACTAGAATTCAGGAGTGAATTTGTGAAAGCCAGAAAAAATACCTGGTAAAAGGATGCATTTTTTCGATAGATTATAAAAATCTATAATAGTTTCTCTTTTGGAACAGAGGGGTAGATTAATTTCCGATTGATTAGTATGAAACAACCTGCAATTTATCGAGAAATACAGACCTATTGATGCTCAAAAACAGCATAGCATAGCATTAGCATAGCATTAGCATAGCATTAGCATAGCATTAGCATAGCATTAGCATAGCATTAGCATAGCATTAGCATAGCATTAGCATAGCATTAGCATAGCATTAGCATAGCATTAGCATAGCATTAGCATAGCATTAGCATAGCATTAGCATAGCATTAGCATAGCACTGACTTTTGCCAAACATACTATATTAACAAAATAAGTCACTTCACATTTTTTCAGGCGACCCCTTTTTGCGCTTGTGGTGCCAAAAGTGAGAAACGTGCCAACTACCACACTGTAAATTCACACGCTCATCATAACCTATCCAGCTTTTGCTATACCTAGCGTAATATTTCAAAAGAACCCAACTAACAAATTGAAACAAATCACAAATTGTAAAACTAAAGCCCTAACTAAGGAATCAATTTCCGAACAACCCGCCGCAACACCGACTTGTTGCCAGCTGCGAATGTCACGACAAAAGCAACACGCAGCCATGGTTCGTTGGAACTTTAACAGATTAGGACAAAGATTGTTATTGCAATTATTATTTTTGACTATCACTGAATGATTTTCAAATATTACGATGTAGAGAAGTATTTTGATATAATTGTATCTAATTAATTTGGCGTGACAATGATCCTCAGTTCACAACTTGTAAACACACAACAATATTTTTTAAATCTTAGTTGCCTACAAAATCATTCGCAACATTTTATTGTTGGCAAATGGTTGGGACAAACGCATGACGACCTACTCTTTTGTTGCTAGTTTTTTTTTACGATTTTGGAGACAAATTGATTCCGTTCATCACGATTAGGAGCCTTCTGCACTTTGTTCGTATGCAGTTCCTCCCGTTCCTTGGTTCTCTGAACGAAAAACAGATTCAACTTTTCGGCCACATCCCTGACCGAAGCATTGGGATTCCGCTTAAACGCTTTCACGACACGCTTGTGATCCTGATCACTATTAGAACATCCATTCTGACCGCATTTCTCCTTCCGTTCAATGCTCAGAGTTTCGTAGTAAAGTTTAATCACACGACTCACCGTTGACTGCACGATTCCGAATTGTTTTCCGATGTTCCGATGAGAGGGTTGAGGATTTTTCAGGTGATTGCGCAAAATCAATTCGCGACGTTGCTTTTCGGGTGACGCCATTTTTTCCATTTTTCAAAAAACTGACAGCGATAAAAATACAAAAAAAAACAAAACACTCTAAACTACTTTTACCCAAACTTTCAAGAGAAAATACCCAATTTTCGTGATGCAATTTGTTGTGGGACACCCTTTAGTGTGAAGGAATGATCACGACGTTTATTGACGAAATCACGATTGCAATTTTTTCTCTATTTCGATTGAACTTTTGTCAGATTCGTTGCAATTAGAAAATCAAAATGAAGAGAAACGTTATCAATCCTTTAGTAGATTCCACTACCTTTAAATTTTTTTATAACTATAGAGTACGCATTATCGTGGAAAACTGGAATTTCCAAAGGGGATTGCTCATTTCTGAGTATACTTTTAACTCATTTTTATTATGTGAAAAATTTGACGTTTGTACGCCCGTGACATGGTAATATGTGAGTAAATTTTTTAAGTAAAAGTAGTTTAAAATGCTTAAAATATGTTAGCAATATTGGCTATTGTTTTTGAAAAATGCATAACACAATTATCACCTCGATTAAAAAATAAAATTGTATGTATTTGTTTCAAAAAATAATAAAGTTCGGATGCAACTAGTCTTGTTTCCTGACATTGCTTCATTTAAATGGGTAAAAATTATTCTCTTCTAGGAGTAAAAAAAGCATATTTTGACGTATCGGCGTTATTCTCAAAAGTAAACCAACAATATTCATAAAAAGAGTATATAAGTTTTACCGTGGATACAAGGCAAAATGAAGTCAACCAAATGGAAAGGTAAAATATATTTTGATGGCCATTTTTATCACTAACGTTTGCATTAAAAAAAGCTAAGATGGATAATTGCTTTTGATAAATTTCCCCGTTAAATATCTCCGTTCACGGCCAGTCCGAAGCGAAAGAAGAGCGGCTTTGACATCCCCTTCTCGCTGATTGTCAGCCACAGCAGCACCTTCTTGGGGAACTTGGTGTGTGAAATGAACTTCACCTCGGAGCTAACTTCCTTCGTGGGGGAAGTAAAATACGAAGTGTCCTGCCAGTCGTTGCCATCCAGGGTGAGATAGGTATCGTCGTCCATCGCCACCGCCACATCGCGATTCACCGGGAAAATCGAGTTGACCATCTTATTCAGCCGCTGCCGCTGCGTCATTTTCTGTAGCTCCGAAACCAGTGGACGTGACTTTCGCTTCCTGACATGTATGTCCATGTTCGTCAGGTACTTTTTCACTGTTTGGCCGGTTGAACCGACCTCCCGGCCAAGCGCTCGCAGCGATGTAGCCACTTTTCGCTCTGTCTTCCTCTTCAGCATCCTTTGAAGCTTCTTGTCGCTCAGGGTCGTCGGCCGTCCGGAATCGGGCTTTTTTTCGATGCTCTGATTGTTGTCTAATAGTGCCAAGATGTTGTAGATGCCGGAACAGGCGTATCTGGCGTCCACAAAGTGCCGCACGATGTCCGTTTTCGACGCGGCGGGGTGCCGTTCTTTGAACGCGCACACTTCTGAACGGAGTTGCTTCACTGTTTTTGCCATCACGATTAGAGTTCGACTGATAGAGCTGTCAAATTTTGCCTGCTTACTCATGGGTTACTATGGTTGATGCTGCATGGGTTTGTCAGTGCGGGTGAAGGTAAACCCATGAAAAATCTTGTCTATTTTTTTAAATACAAACGTTAGATGGTGCTGTTGGCACCAGGGTCATACAATTTCAATTTCAATTGAAAATCGTCGGGTGACGATGAACTTAACATTCATCCCTTTCAATTGAAACACATTATCTTCTTTTGACAGCCACTTCTTAGTAAGCTTCAGCAAAACAATCTTCAAACAAACATTTTCGACTAAGCTTTTCATTCATCGGTGTTTATTTTAGCCTTCGGTGTCAATCTAGTACGAAGCATGGCAATTGAAATTCATGCAATACGTGCATGGTTTTCATTTCTGAGGTATTCATTATTTTTAAGACTAGAATCAGTGCCATAAGATATAGTAATGGTAGCATCGAAAGCAATAATCAACCATTTTATGAAATGATAAATGAAATTGCTGATATTTATGTTGCTTTCATGCGATCCCTGTTGTGTTCACAGATCCAAGGCAAATGCAACAAATGTAATTTCAATATGTCTCCGCAGTATCAAACAGAAACGCGCTTGCCAGCTCAGTGAGCTTTTTGTCGATCAAAGCTACAGCAATGAGTGCATCGTGAAATGGTAATACTTCTAGCAACACTGGCAAGCATATTTTGCACGCCAACCACTGCTCGGATGGGGGGATGAAATGAAATCAATTTTCAACGAAGTTGATTCACGGTCGTTCACCAAGTCGTTTGAAGCAAGCTTGAATTTCAATTGAAACGCCTTTGACGGTGGCTAGATCGCAAATGAATTTAAGCTTACTCACGTTTGACAGGAAGTGAATTGGGAGTGAATCGGTGAAAGTAAGATTCATTTTCTACACGAAAGCTTATTGAAGTGGAGTTAAATGAATACAAAAGCGATACTGTACCTGAAAAACCTCGTAAGCCTTCAAAACAGTTTAGTCAACCTTGGTGGACGCCACAACTCCGCAATTGTCGTAACCGTTTACGATAGATCAGGAAACGATTCTTTCGCAACAGGAATTCTACGAGCACGAGAGAGTTGAAGCTTGCCGAAGAGGAGTACACTCATCTGCAACAGATTCATTTTCGTGAGAATATCGACAGTATCCTAGCAAATTTCAGACAACATCCTTCTTTCTTCTGGACCTACATCAACAATCGAAAGAGTTCTGCCAGAGTTTCCGTCAATGTTTCTTACAAGTCTCATAGACCGACGAACCAGGTCACAACTGCGAAACTATTTGTCGAGTTCTTCCGTTCCGTCCACAATGACAACCTTCCTCCGATGTCGCAGCAATACTTGGAAAGTCTTCCATCGTATAACCTTCGACCTCCTCAAGTCACTTTCAATGATGACAATATTCTGAAAGCTTTCAGAGCTGTCGATTCATCTAAAAGTCCTAGTCCCGATCTTTGTCGCAATGCGCTCAGTCACTGTCTGTTCCCGTCGCAGCGATTTTCAACCGATCCTTGATCGAAGGAGTATTTCCGGATGCATGGAAGCAGGCTTCAATCATTCCAATCCACAAGGCTGGAAACACATACTGCGTGGAGAGCTATCAACCGATATCTATTTTGAACTGCCTAGCGACAGTTTTTGAGAGTCTATTGCACGACGCGCTGAATCCTGCCGAGCAGCCTGTAATATCTGAACAACAACATGGTTTCGCAATAATGCGGTCAACTACGTCGAACCTCATGACTTACACACACACACACGTTGACTTTTCAAAAGCGTTTGACAAGGTGCCTCACGAATTGGCCATTGAAAAATTGAACCGCCTGGGACTACCTTCTTGGATCAGTGCCTGAAATCATATCTGTGTGCGCAAAGCTTTTGTCAAAGTGCACGATGGTAGGTCGAACGTATTTGATATTCGTTCCGGCGTCCCGCAGGGTAGTAATCTCGGTCCCCTGATATTCGTCCTCTGCATCAATGATATGTGCGATAGCCTCAAGTCTGGGAAACTGCTCTATGCAGATGACTTAAAGCTGTTTCGCGTGATTAAGTCGTTTGTGGATTACGGTGCATTACAAGCTGATATTGAACGTGTTTCAACTTGGTGCGAAACAAACGGAATGCAGATGATTGTTCAGCCCGTAGTCAAAAGATACAGTAGTCTCACATCGAGTGAACGTCATTACTTATAGTAATAAGTAATTACGTTCACTCGATGTGAGACTACTGTATCTTTTGACTACGGGCTGAACAATTTGCCATTAGAAAGAGTCACGTCGACCTTGGCGTCATACTTGATAGTAAACTACGCTTTAACGAACACATTTCAGTGACAACTGCGAAAACCAATGCGATGCTAGGTTTTCTATGCCGGAACACAGCCCATTTTAATGACGTACATGCATTGAAGGCCCACCGACGTCGAAAAACCACCGACGTCGACTGGGATTGAACCCAAACCCACTGGGGTGCCAAGTAGCAGTCACGCTTACCACTACACCACCGACGCCGGCTTTATGGCAAGTTATTTCAATCGTAATTTTTTTAGTTGGATCCTTCCTCATTTTTATTGCTTACAACTATTTTATTAGGAACAGTAGAAATTTGCATTATCTCAGCACATTGACTAGTACAAATAAAAAACAAAAATAAATGTGTTAATTAAAACAAAGAATTAGTACAGCCGTGAAATTTTCTTTTTTATCTTAACACTGTTCCTATAACAACTATATAACGGGGATCGGGGGGATAGCCTAATGCAGTAGAAGGATTTGTTGACTGGACAAGGGTTCGTGGCGTCGCCAGTCCCTTGTCATGTGAAGACACGCGACCTTCTGGCCGTAGTCTTCCGAAGGTCCTCAATAAGATCGACTGGCCCTGCTACACCAAGCCATCACATCACGTAGTCTATTCTCTCGGAACAACCGGATGAGAACAGTCCTGCAGACATAGGTAATCCTTGCACTGATGGTGGTTTCTTATCACATCACATCACATGTTTCAGAAAAAAAAAACATAATAGGAAATAATTACTCCTACATTAGTTCGTTTGAGGTTGGTGAATCTTTCGACAATGTGATGTAGAATAGAGTAGGCACCATGCCCATTTATGAATTTCTCGAAACTAATTAAAAATCATGCACTCTGTCTTTGACGAGTTATCTCATTACATTTATGTGTTAAAAAGTTAGATAAAATTTCTGCCAACGTGACATCCGACTTTTTAACTACCGAATTGAATAAATTCTTGTTTGTAATCAGCTTCTTTACAACACAATCCTGCAAAATAAACGTCACATATAGCTGTAAATGTTCGCTGGGTAGCTCATAATCTTCATGAAAGCAGTATGAAGCTATTATGATTATATCACACCACTCTTCCTCAATCAAAACTACCCGTGGCAGACGCAGTGATTACTACTAGCGACAAATGCCAAACAGATAACAGAAATTAGCTGTGGCACACTGAACTCCGTCCAAGCGCGCTAATAACTGTGTTACCTCACACGGCAACGTTTGATTTCCTTTCCGTAGGTTTCAGCCTGCACCGGTGTACATTTACGTCCGATTGAACCCACAGAGCAGAGGTGGTAGCTTTTATCACCCACTTCGAGCCTGTAGTCCATATGTTTGGTAAATTGTAGATTGTCGATTTCAAGTATTTACTTGCTGATAACAACCGAGAAACGGCAGTGGCGGTGGCGACTACCACGACGAAGGCGACGACGACGACGCATACCGTCAGGTTGTCAGCGACAAATATCAACATCGCTACTGTTCATATACGCAATCTACCTGCTCTCGAGACGGCTTGCTACGTTTAGTAAAAAAAATATGGTAACATCTTTCACATGATTCTCGTGATGCACTGTGGAGCTGTCCATAGACTACGTAGAAGTTGAAATCAAAATAGAGTTTAAGTAGCTTGTGGACAGCTCCCTTGAAGTTTGCGTGCATCCATAACCTCTTCGTAACATCCACTTTGATCCCCGTTGTCAATAAACTGGATCAACACAACAAATTCCACTTTGAAATGCCTCAATTATCTTGATAAAATTTTATCCACTCTCGCAGATGGCATTCAGGGAACCTATTGGACCACTTGAATCTGATAACAACAGGTTACCTAAATAGGAGCCAATGTAAATACGTGCGGTTTGTGCGTCACGTTGTTGTCATTGTTGTTTTGAAATTACGTGTCGGCTACATGGGAGTGATAAAAAATGAATTCTTCTCCAGTGTGTATGATCTGAATGAGAGCAACTGTTCCGAGTATGTTCGTCCAGTAGTGAAACATTACATAGTGGGGGTTTTGATTTTATTTCCTTGCATTAATTTACTATCCGATCGAGAAAATAGGTTGACATATATTTTACATAATATATATTATGTAGTGTCACAAATGGATGGAAATCGTTTAAAAATCTAACATTGTTTCTTGATTCCAAATACATCCAACGATTTTTAATTTGGGTCAAACTAACTACTATCCTAACCATATCTTCCGTTGCTGATCAATTTTATGAAATGAACATTCAAACGATCAGGAATCAGTTACAGTGTTTAAAAGTCAAACACACGATCCTGACAGCCCCTTTAACTGCTATTGAATTGGCAGCAATCAACCAACATGTTCCTCAACACACTAAGATAAGAATACGGAAAAGTCGGTAAAAAATACCGAAAACCGCACAAAAGTGCACATACCGAAATTATCGGTAAACATGGATTACCGAAAATTCGGTATTGTTGATGACAAGCGAAAAACGGTAAAATTTACCTATTTCAATCGTTTATTTTTACCGAAAATTAAGTTTTTATTTCTGTTTAAGGTTTTTAGAATGCTATACTATAAATGTTTGAAGATTAAAGATTTAAATGGTTTCAAGTTAATTTTTTCGGATTTCTTTCCAACGAATCAGAAAAATGTGAATTCAAAACCACCAAACTAAAATATATCACAATCAAGATTTTGGTCCCGCATGATACATCAGTGAAGATTTCTGGAACGATTTTGAAAAACTTATCTTTCATATAGGCATTGATTAGGTATTTTATCTCCAACTCTTACGCACTACTCAACAATTTAAAAAACAAACAACAAATCATCAGCTCAGTATCAGTATCAGTTGAACGACAGAGTTCAACAAAAATCAACGGATTCCATTTCAGGCTTAACTTGCAATGACTTCCTCAGAGTCTTCTAGTTCTTCGTTCTCTCCTTAATTTAAATTCCTCCATATTTCCAGTAATGTATGATATGTACTACCACCCATTGTAGCACGGAAACTAAGTCCGACAGCAATGGGCTCTCCTCTCTGTTAAACTTGATTAAGCTTTAATAACCACTGATTATCCTAATCATGCCGTTGTATGAAGGGCCAAAAAAGGGGTTGGGTGGATCGATATGCAACATCACTTATACGTATCCACAGGGATATAAAGAATCTCCTTCCAACAACAAAACTGAACAATTGGTCAAAAGAGCAAGCTATCTAACATGAGGATGCCCCAATGGGCGGGGAGAAGAGCCCGCCCTCTATTCACAAACTGTTAGTAATGGGGAGTTGGCATTCCCACTCTCCCCATTCAGAGTGCTTCAATCGGGTGCCCTGATGGCCCCTCCCATTCCCATGGAATATTTATATAATAGTGTATATATTTATGTAAATGAAAAATACTACAAGCATTCGTATCTATAATATATGATCTTCATTCGGTTGATCCTGAAATGTTGTAAAATGTTAATGTGTAGAGTTCTGTGGTTCGCGCTTAAGCCCGTTTTCGTTCGTGTTCAGCGATAGCAGCATTTCACCAAAATCTTGATTTGAGGTATCCTGAAAAAGTTTATTAAATCTATTGAAATTTTACAAAACGAACATATACATATACATTTTAATTTACTGTTGCCATGGTCACTATTTGCTACTTGATGCTGATTTTATAATAGCAATCCGCTTTTATTTTTGCTGACCTAATAGTTATTGCTACCGAGTTAGGAATGGGAAGATTTAAGTGGAAGAGAGTTAAAGATAAATGAGCAAAACAACAATAAATAATGTTTTAAACACCTATGAAGTAAAATCAATAAAACAATATTACCAAATATAATGATATTGTGAGTTATGATGAAGTAACGTCAAAGATTGAAATGTAAAATCAAACACTAGCCAAATGGCACACAGCGCTGCATGAATCAGATCAGCTCAGAATTGGTAAAAAGTCCATTTGCAAACCGGACAAACTGGACATAGGGGAAAGTGCTCTAATGTGGGTCTATGGATCTAGAATTCGGCCTGTCGTTAAAAATTGCCTGTCTTTAATTTTTCTTCATATTGATGTGTCAGTGATACAATACTACTGTATATTTTTGATTTTCAGGGCATAAAGAGTGAATTAATATTTACTTCAAATTTTAGGCATAGGCCGAATCCTAGATCCATAGACCCACATTAGAGCACCTTCCCCTATAAGGAGTGCTAGATGTCATAAATTGAGGGTATGTTTCGTGTTTAAGCCAGATACCGCCTAAATTAGGTTTGTTGTATGAAAATGTGAAGGTCATGATATGATGGAAATAACACACCTCCTCAATCTAGCTGATGTCAGAAGGGCAACAGTGCCCAGGCTGCACTACCAGCTAAGTAGGCAACCCTTAGCTGGCGGTCTTTGCCATCTCTTGATCCGTGGAAGCATGAGGTAGGAACTTGTGAGGACCATAGCTATGTTGCGGGGACGCACACTCCATCCCAGGTGTCTACTCACCATGTTGCAGCCCATTCCTCCATATTTCCAGTAATCTACAAAATTTAGATCTGAAAAGTAAAAACAATTTTTCATTGGAATTAGGTAAATATTTTGAATTTCGGAGAAATTTTCGAAGGCAGTTCTGCTTTTGAAACAAACATTCTTATCGTTGAATTTTCGTGATTTACAGCTCAATTTAAAAAACGAAGAGGACAATCTGGTAGAAAAACAGTTCCTCTATCGAATTGTGCTATCGGTGTCCTGAACTTAACTATAGCATGCGAGAAATAGACGATTGGAATGTTTGTTTCAAACGCAGAACCGCCTTCGCAAATTTCTCCGGAATCTACTTGATCCGCTATAGTAAATAGTTTTACTCACCCTTCTGGTTGGCAACCACAAATCTTTGTCCCGACAGCTGATTTCTTTATATATTTTAATAAAATTCGCAAGTATTTAGCGAGGAGGTGGCACAAGAAGCACAAAACTTTGCAGTGGCGTTAGATTTGATTTTCAATTTTAAACTAGTTTTTGGTAAAACATTACGTAAACATTTGTAAATCCACTTTACTTAAAAAAATAAGTAAAATTAAACGTAATGTGTCGGTAAATTTTACCGAAATGTTCGGTTTTACTACCAAAACCTAAGTTTCGGTAAAATTAAAACCTAATTTTCGGTAATCTTATATTAGCGTGAATGAAAAATTCTATTTGTGTTCCTCGCTGACATAATATAGGGGGGGGGGGGGGGGGGGGGGGAAATTCAATAATGACTTATTTCGCATAATAATACACTGAAATTAAAATTTTGTTATAACTACGAAATAGTTCGTTCAACGTTGTTTTTTGCATCGGAATTGATTTGTTCCATTTATGAAGCTAACTTCGGATGCAATACCACATGCGCTGTCAACGTTATGAATCATTTGTATATTCAAAAAGAACATTCGTGCATTGTACGAAAACAGTACAAACATGAACTGGATGGTCAGGAAGAATATATATCATCACCAAGGTCTTTTTTTACACGGGGGCTACGTTCCACTTTTACTATGAAACCGCGTTAAAAAAAAACTAAATAGAGTTGGTCAATTCACATGCATAATCATTTTAAATTGCTTCGAATTTGTATGCATGTGTTATTTTTTCATGCAATGGTCAAAATACAGTTTTTAAAATTTTGAGTATTTACACTAAAAATTGTGAATTTTTTTGAAAAACTGCCGTATCATTACTTTTTGCCCAAAAAATGTGAATCGAATTAGGTCGATAAGATGTTCCGTTCTGGATTTATCGCCGAAAAGAAACCGCGTAAAAAAACGGTGTAAACAAAGACTTTTTGTATATAAATTTACCCCCGGAAAACCCATTTGTGTGCCCCCCCCCCCCGCCCCCAAAAAAAAGAATCCCCTCCAAAAAACACCCCCCAACGAGAAGCCCCTCAAATATTCTGTCAGAATAACGCAACGAATCAAAACAAAAACTCAGATTGTAATACCGCAAAGCGAAAGAATGGTGTACTTGAGACCAATAGGGTTCTAAAGCAGTGAGCCAATTTCAAGACGTTTGTTTCCTATTCATTGTTGGTATAAAAAACTACGACCATTTTGTTGTCTCGCTGATGCTTACCGCAGCATGGGTGTTTGACAGTTCTGCTTTATCGACTCAAGTTGAATCTCGAAAAAAGCTCAACCGTGAGAGGGAGAGATTTTTTATTTATATTTATTTATGATTGTATTTTTCTATATTCGTTATTTTTTAACGTTTCTGATTTGTGAATTGATCCTGACCAATTGGGAAGAGCTGCAACTGAATCCGTGGTTCATCTCTCTAGGCGACGGTGACCCATGAAAAGTAGAAAGATAAATGAATATGGAGTTGAAATTTTCGACTCAGGCGTGTGACGCCTTTGATTCTGTTTCGAAGTAAACAACTGATTTTTGTCAGCGAAGTCATTTAGAAGGTCAAAGACTTCCGGATGGTGGTGAGTATGGTACGGGATTCATTCACAACGTGGCGCTATTACGCATGTAAAAGAGTGCATTTTTTAACGAGTCTATATCGTGATCCCGACAATCTAAAAAGTTCAAAATTTCAGCAAAGTTGTTCAGTATGTCAAGGGCTTCCAGAAAATGGACAGTTTGGTTCGAAATTTGATCACTACGTGGCGCTAGGGTGAATATCAAAGCTTTCTTTTTAAGGAGTTTATATCGTGATTCGAACTACCTAGAAATTTTGAACCTTCAGCAAAGTTGTTCAGATGGTCAAGAATTTACGGAAAGTGGAGAGTATGATTTGGATTTCAGTACTTGTGGACACGCAAAAGAGAGTACTTTTTAACGAGTTTATATCGTGATGCCGCCCACCTAGAAAGTTCAAACCTTCTGCAAATCTCTTTAGAAGGTCAAAGACTATTTTGCAGATGATGTGTATGGTAAGGAATTCTATCTGTACCTATCCCGACCATATGAGTGTAGTATTAGTGAAGAACAAAATTTGCGTCGATTTCTCCGATACATCGACACCGTAAGCCTAAACAAATAAACAATTTACATCTGAAAAATCCCTAATATCGCGATCTAGTGACTGAATTCTGAACCTTCCAACAGTCCTGGACCTTCTGAATAATTGTTATGTAGGTCCCAGCTTTGTAGGAGGTCGTGATAACGATATAAACTCGTTTAAAAAATGCTCTCGTTTACATGCTCACTAGCACCGCGTAGTGACCGAATTTTGAACCATATTCTCCACCTTCCGAAAGTCCTTGACATTGCTGAAGGTTCGAGCTCGAGTTCGAGTATGAACTTGCTCAAAACTTTTCTCTTTTCCACGCTCAGTAGCGCCACGTAGTGACTGAATTATGAACGATACTCTCCACCTCTCGAAAGTCCCTTACATTCTGAACAACTTTGCTCGAGGCTGAAACTTTCTAGGTGATCTGAATTACTATATAAACTTGTTCAAAAATTCTATCTTGTCCATGCTCATTTGCGCCATATAGTGACCGAGTTCCGAGCTCTTCTTTCTACTTTCCAAAGGCCTTTACCCTATGAACAACTTTCCTGAAGGTTCGAAGTTTCTAGGTGGTCGGGATTAGGATATAAACTCGTTAAAAAATGCTCTCTTTTTCGCCCTGCAGTGACTGAATTCCGAACCATACTTTCCATTTTTCGAAAGCCCTTGACATTTTGAACAACTTTGCTCGAGCTTCGAACATTCTAGGTTATCAGCATTTTGAGATATAATATTATGTATCTATCTAGTATTAGTTGAGTCGATACTTTTTGGGGGTGATACAATATTCAAGTGTGTGTTGCAGTACTTTTCGAAGTGAGTCGATAATTTTGATAATCTGTACCTTGGGCTTGAAAAGCGAAAGCTTAATTGCAACCGAGACCGTCAACCAGAAAATTTAGGTGAAAGAGTGACTGGGAAAAAATGTATGGAGCCTTTTCAGAAGCAACACGATTGTTCCGTGCTGTTTTGGCCAGATTTGTAATAATGAAAAACGGCATGGAATGATATGCCGCCACCTTTTATTTTTAGTTGTTCAACTTATCCTTGATATCATGTAGTCTGCTGAACTTGTAAAGAATCATTTTTGATTCCAATAATTAAAAGTGGCAAAAAATCAGACCAAAAAAATATCTTGTGTTCGTTTGACGTTCAACGACTACTGTTTTGCTAAACTTTGTAACATTTTTTATTAATGTGATGAATACGGAAAACTTTGTTGAGACATTAAATACTGACTTTAGTGAAGCATTCGGGTTCAATTGCAAGCTATTGCAGTGAATTCAGTCGTACTTTTCTGGTAGTAAACAGTGAGTTAGATTTAAGGGAAAATTGTCATCGGGACCAATTTTTTGCTGTCTATTTTGTTTGTTAACGATGAAAAACACGTTTGAAATCTTCGGAACGTTTCAAGATACGCAGACAATATAATAATTTTTTTAGAAATTTGTAAGGCATCTGGTATAGTAGTATTTCAAAATGAAACTGAAAATTATTACACCTGGAGTACGTGTTACTCGAACCTAATGTAAAAAAGTTAAATCCTATTTCATTTAAAAGAAACCACTTTACCAGATGAGAAGCAATAACTATAGGTCAAAACATAGTTGAAAAATGCAGCCATGTTGGAGACTAAGGAGTTATACTCGACATTAAATTTAAGTTTGTTGATGACTTTAATAACATTACCTGCAAAGCACGCAGTATGCTCGGGTTTATTAAATGTACCCCAGAGCTTCACCCAATCTAGAAATATTGGACCATCGTCAAGCGGAACCCAAAGGAGATTTTTGCTGTTAGAAGCGAGAAGCCGTTTATGGCGAACTGGCGATCTGCGACGAAAAATGTGGATGAGTTGGCTGTTTAGAATCTGATTCGGTCAAACGGAAGCTGAAGCTGAATATATTTTTCTTGGTAAAGCGTGTCTGTAAATAAACATTGTATCCTCACACGAACGTTATAGGTTTAACAAAAATCCAAACAAAAATGTTTCTCAACATTTATTTTCCGCAAGTATTTTTGGAATAATAAATTTAAATTTCACCCTCAAGCCCAATCTTTTGGACCTTTGACTTGACTCCTGCAATCAAGATTTGGACAGGCTTCTATCCACTGGTTTTGTAAGCTTTTGCACTCGTATACTTGAACCGACTCTTCTCCCATTTTCCGACAATCAGCCTTCATTATAAGCCAAAATTTCTCTATCGGTCGGAGCTCTGGACAGTTTGAAGGATTCATCTCACGAGGTACCACAAAGACATTATTTTCCTCGTACCATTTCTTCGTCACTGTTGAAAAGTGGCAAGATGCCAAAACAGGGTGTTTTGAGAATACTGCTTTAGAAGTGGCAATTGTTGTTTTTGGGGGCATTCTTTGATGTAGATGTTACTGGTAATATTCCCGGTTAAGATGAATGAGTGGCTGATTTTACCGCACGTACAAATGTCATGCCGAACAAGATATTTTCGCAAAATTTTCTATCTTTGTTTTCTTTTAACTAAAGACTCTAGGCTTCGTCTGTCCTTCCTAGTGTTGAATTTATTACCAGAGATTTGTGAAGAGTGAGCCTTCGCGTAAGTTTCATCGTCCTGTACGATGCATTTTTGAGGCAGACCACGATTCTCTAGATGTTTGTGCACAATTAATTTTCTTTTCTCAAGTTCCATGATCCGTAATTTCGAAATGCGTCGATCAATCCAGAAAAAAATTTCACCAATTTCTTCGTCAGTAAAGCATCGGATGCGTCAATGAAACATCAACGTGCGTCCAGATTTACTTTGAATCGAGCTTCACTCAAGAAATAAGCTGAACAGAAAATCAATATACCTGTTTCATGTGATTTGTGCTTTCTTCCAACAAAAACTGTATTGTTTCCACATCTATTGAACAGTGAAGACACGGTTCCAGCTACCTAAATCAAAAATCCCCAAGCACTTGCCTCGTCAGAAATGTAACACACTGACAACTCTTGCTAATTGGAGAATTTTCAATAAAAAAGAGATTTTCGTCCAAAGTGGCAACCAGACTTATAAGTACCGTCAACGACTGACGACAACGACAATAACGACGAATTGAGTCGAATCGAATTGAATTGAATCGAATCTGTTGGTCATATGATGCGAGACGAAAAGCGTTTGCGGGAGAAAAATCCCGAAGGATGGATTTATGCTTTTCTCTACGCGCTACGCCTTTTTTTTCTCATGTGTTGGTACACAGAGCCGTTTTTGCATTCTATCCATGCTTGAGCTCGGGACCAGAATGAATCAACTGTACAAATGTCATGTCGATAAGGATATGTCGCGGAGAAGTGGGTGGCTTAACCTCGATAGCTATTTGCAGATTTGGATGATGCGGAGGGATTTAATCCTCCGATGGAAAACGAAGGGAGCTCGGGTGGTCGAGTTGGCCAAGGCACGTTATTAACTAGCTGTGAGTTCGTTTGATTCGAGGTTCGAACGAAAAAATCTTCTGGGTTGGCGTAAAAAGCAAAGAAAGATTTATTATTAACTGCTAGAGCACTCAGTTAAGAGCTGGTTAAAAGCCCGCCACAGACGAGTAAACGAACAGAATACGAAAAGGCTCATCTGGGGTTGAGTTTGGTATTCATATATTCTTACGGGGATGGAATTGTGAGCCGTGAAGAGGACTGCTTTACCAGGCCATAGAGCAAAATCTTGAACTGAGGAAGAAATGTTGCCAAATGCTATTGATAAAATATATATAAATGAATTATAATAATGCTATACGAACATTTGATTTCACCTGAGAAATCCCATAACCGCAACAACCATAAGCCGCTATCTTCCATTTATGCAATTTGGTTTATGGATGCTCTATTCTTCCAAACGCTTATTAACGAGCCCATATGATTCGGATATGGGTCACCATATCGCCCCCTTCGAACTAGATCTAAATACAATAGGAAGCCTACGTTTAACAGTCATGCTATTCTCGCCTACACTTGCTCTAGATCTAAAGGAGGAAAACTATTTTTAGATATCTCTTGACCGACCCATCAGGCGAACGCGACTATAGCCCTATATCTAATGCCTTCTCGTTTCACATCCCATGACTGGTTTCGATTGACAGGATATCAACCATTTTTCATTTCATATCGCCTTGCTACACGACTTCTCACCGTCGTTCTCACAATGGTTAAAGACGTGAAGATATGCCAATGTGGAACGCGTCCCGGAGATGATTGAAACCATAGAGCTCGGATGACGATCGTGATTCGGTCGTCGTTGTTGAGAGGTGTATGTCAATCAACGGCGATAGCGATGGTAAAACCAATCATCGTCGCGGTAAAGCCGATGCAAATTGAAAGAATAAACCCAATGGATTTGTTCGCCACACAAGATTGGCAATTTGATTGGAAAGGAGTTATCTGTCATGATACAGTGATGGTGGTTTGTGCGATTAAGGACGGGGAAAATTGATACGATTGTCGATCGTGAACCTGGAGCGAAGGAAAGTGATTGTTCAAGGAGAGTTTCCTTCATTGTTTTCCAAATTACTGAATTCGAAGAAATTTTTTGTCCAAACAACCACGCTTAACGGATTTTTTTTTATGTAACCCTCCACTAACCCCCACACCAGAAAGCTCACACAGAGAGCCCCTGGTCCTTTTAAGAGATTCACAAAAATAAAAACATTTAATTTATACTATGATAACGTATGCTTTCTATGGAAAATTATTGACAAAGTTTTACTTTAATTTTAATTTAAAATGCAGGAAAAAAAATCTAGCTGGAGCCAGAAAAAACCACATACCTATGTAAAATGGTGTTGACACATTTAGAAAATATATTCATTTACGTTCCTTAAAATATGCTGCTTCAGCTTGCTTTGGAAACTAATGTTATTCGTTATTATTTTCAAGTCATTAGGTAGTGAATTGAATATTAATGGACCGTGATTTGAGATGCATTTTAGACCCAAGTTCTTACATGCTCGGTTTCTCAGTAATTCATTTGCATGCCTAGTATTCTGAAATTTAGCTCTTGTTGTAAAACAATGTTGTGATGGAAACTAGAATTGTGCAAAGTATTGTGTACAAACATGATTGTTTGAGAATCGCGCAAACCTAGGTTGGGGATGATTTGGTGCCGAAAATTAGAATAAAGAGAAACTGTCAAAAATAGGGGTGATAAATTGAGAATTATATATGTAACTTTTTCAATATGCAATTTTCCCACACATAAATTGGGCTGTAGCGTGATTTTTTTCCTTGACGAATGGTAAACCATGTACTTAGTATTAGTTAAGTTCAGAGTAAGGCGATTGCCGTTGATGTATTCTATTAACTTTCCTAGATTTAACTCGATATCTTTATTAATAGAAAGAACATTAGGACGAGGATAGAACAATGCCGTGTCATCAGCAAAAAGCCTTGGTGTCCCATGTAGCTTCAAATTTCCCAGATCGTTGATAAATAACAGAAATAACAGAGGTCCTATGTTACTCCCCTGAAGAACACCAATATCAATCGGACGTAAACTACTACGGACACCATTAATTTCTACAAATTGTTTCCGACCCGATAGATAGCTGTTAATCAAGTCGTTGACAACCCCTCTTATTCCATAGCGATCAAGTTTTTTCAAAAGTATATCATGGTTTAACGACTGTTCCAGAAAGTATAAGCATACCTTATTTTAACGGTCACTTTGAATATAACGAAATATTGCAACATGTTTTGGCTGCGTCCTTTTGTTTGCACATTTCTGAATGACATAGCATCAAAAAAGTGCTCAGTTTTGTGTTACGTATCAAAATGCGGGGTCTTACTCCGGAACATCGAAAAAGTATCGTGCACAAATGGTGCACTGTGAGCGGACTCTCCTTGAGAAAATTGGCCAAGGAAGAGGGTGTAAGCGTCGGAGCGGTACGATCTGCGATTCGAAAGTATATAGAACAGTGTACGTTTGAAGATGCGCCGAAGAGTGGTCGGAAATCCGGTTCTGTTAGTCCGGATATCGATAAAAAGATCAGGGATGCCTACAAGCGAAAACCAGCGACTTCCGTTCGGGATGTTGCGAAAAAACTAGGGACCTCGTCGAGTAACGTCATGCGTGCCAAAGAAAGACTTGGGCTAAAAACATACCGAAAGCAGAAAAAAACTCAAAAGGAACCCAAAACAGGCCGCGTCCGTGAAACCACGGGCCCGCAAACTCTACGATTCGTTATTGTGTAGAAATTCTGGGTGTATAATAATGGACGATGAAACGTTATGAAACTTGATTACAAAACGCTTCCCGGACCACAATTCTATACTGTAAGCGAAGACAAAGACATCCCCGAAACAGAGAAGGTAATTTTTACCGAAAAATTCGGTAAGAAGGTTATGGTTTGGCAGGCAATATGCGAGTGTGGTAAAACATCTAGTCCGTACATCACAACGGAGACGATGAACACTCAGAAATACGTAAAGGAATGTCTCCAGAAGCGATTATTGCCGATGATCAGGCAGCACGAAGGTCAAGTAGTGTTTTGGCCTGATTTGGCATCATGTCATCACGCAAAGGACACTTTAGAATGGTACAAAAGTCAAAATGTATGTTTCGTGCCGAAAGACATGAATCCGCCGAACTGCCCGGAGGCCCGGCCAATCGAGACTTTTTGGGCTTTAACCAAAGCAAAGCTTCGAAAATTCATAAAACCAGCGGACGACATCCAAAAATTTAAAAAAGATTGGCCAAAAGTGGTCAAAATGGTGGGAAGTACCACTGTGCAGAAGCTAATGGGTCATGTTCGAGGAAAAATTAGGAGTCTTGGCTATGATTAAATATTTTGATTAAACGAGAGTAAAATATCATATGAAACACAAATACAAATATGATTTGCCAAATAAAAAAAAGACTTTTTTGTTATTTTGAAAGTGTGCTTATACTTTCTGGAACAGTCTATAATGTGACAAAAGTTTTTTCAGATCTATGAACAACCCTCCCTTTTCCGGTCAATTTCGCAAATCAACTCATCAATGATCTCGGTAACAGCAGTAGTTGTTCCACAGCCTTCCTGAAAGCCATACAGATATTTATACAGGACATCATTAGCACACAAAAAGTTAACAAGACGATTGGTTATAAGTTTTTCAATAATTTTGTTCAGGACTGATAGGGTTGAAATTGGTTGATAATTAGAATAGTCATAACTCAAGTAACTATTCCAGCCGTATAGCATTTCTACCGGCTTTGTTGATAAAACTACAATCAAAACTGTCTTGTCTACCAACACCTCCTCTATGCTTCTCTTAAGCCGAAATTTGTACAAAATGGCCCACTCTATAGACGGCTGTGAAAGTTAATAAAACCTTTATAAGAACATAAAGATTTTGAAAATGTTCTAGTGAAAGATATTATGACCACTTGAGAACCTTCATAAAACCTATTGGCTGCCATGGAAACCAGAATGTTGCCAAATGGCCACAGCTGTCAAACTTCACTGTTAAATCGAGGTTGTTTTTTGTAGTTCTGCTTTGTTAGATTCTCTACTCTTCTGATTCATTTAGCAGTAAAAAAAGGTCTAGTGTTGCGGGAAATTTGGTTGATAGCAAAATATCCAAAACAAATTGTGTTTTCTACAGCGCATTATGCTCCACATTATATGCGCATTTATTTTTATGGTGAATTTTGGCACGATAAGAGCCGAAAATCAATGAGCCTCGGAAATTATTCGAATTTACAAGAACGTAAATCAAATTAAAATAAATACATTCGATATATTAATCATGAATTTCCTGAAAAGTGCTTGGAATTGGATGAGATTATCTAAAAGAATGCCGCAATTTGTCTCCGATTTACAGTTTATTAGCAAACCATTGAAAATTTGATGCATTTATTTTTCTACATTTCAATTACTTCATATATTTCAATATGGCGATAGGAAAAAAATCACAGTTTTGCCATAAAGCCAATTTTTTTTCGCAATGACTATTATAAAACTATTTGGTCTTATGGTGACTTCCTTCAGTGCCAATTTGCCGTTTAGTGCATTTACTAGAGGCAAAATGGTTTTAAAATGCTTTTTCAACTGACCATAATAAGATAATATCAATGAATCCTAAAACGACATTTCAATACAGCATTTTACGAGTTCATAAAGTCGAAATAAAACCTTTGATAGAAGAGAAATTTGAGAAATGAGGTTTTAAGATCGTTGTTAACAAGCTGTGTAGGTTCTCATAAACCTGACTAAAATGTGACACATATTGGCACCTGGCCATCTTGGTGCCATAATAAAACCAAATTGATTTCAAGTGGCTTTCATAAAACTTTAATAAAACATAATAAAGCAGGATGTTGTGAGCAATGTTACTTGGGAAGTGATTCCTGATTTAAACACTGGCGTAACTCTAGCGATTTTTAAAATGTTAGGAAATGATCCAGTTTCTATTATTTTATTGAAGAACTGAGCAATGATCTTGGAAAATGGACCTATGTTGGTCTTCAACAAATCTGCCGGAAAATTATCATGACGTCTACTTTTGTTAACGTCAAACTGACGTATTAATATGCTTATTTCGGTCTTACTGGTAGGTCTCAGAAAGGGTTTTTAACAATAGGCAGAACAAAAACTTCCCGTTTGACAAATCTCAGAAGCATCTTTAGAAATCGTTTTTTTTTCAATCCGCTTCTGTTTTTAATTAATTGTTCTATAAATTTGTGGAGTCTTTTTTAGGTCTACATTGAACTTCCTGATTCATTCGGGGCACTATCTGCAAAATGCGATAATTTTTGAAACAACAACAACAAATAACAACCTATAGGTCTAAAATTTCCTGAATTTTCCTGAAGACGTTTATTTTAAGGATTTTTTTTTGCTTTCTGATAGGCGCCATAAAAAACGTTACTAGTAAATTAGTAGCAGTAAAAAAATCATAAAATGTTGATTTTCACATTAGAAATTAATGAAATTAATATAAAGGTAAAGATTATTAGTAACGACAATAAATGGGTGTTTATTCATACCTTGAAACAAAACAGTGCCAACATTTACCCTGACTGTTCAACCGATCGATCTTGTAAAACAACAAATGACTCCGTAAAGTTTAGATAATTGTGCCTCAAGATAAATTTCAAGCTACTCAAAAAGTGATCAACTTTCTACCTTCTGGCTAATTTTGACCACATTGAAACTTTGGTCATATATAGTTTAACAAACAGGCAAGCAGACACTAGTTTTTTGAGTTTAGGTATGTAAATGTCTGACAGGCTGTTACTTTTTTGGGCATAACTTGGAAACAAATAAAATCACCATCGTGAATAGTTCATCAGGAATTAGCAAATTTTTTGATTAAATTGCATGATCAGGAACATGGTTTTTTCGGCGCAGAGAAACAGTTTTCCAACACCATGGAAAGTTTTGTGGCAAACTTTTATCAGGTTATATATTTATTAAATTATATGGCAAATTAAATATAGTTCGGGATGACAAAAATTGTTTCACGGTGCTGAGTTCTTGAGTTATGAATTTTAAAAATAGATGATATCCTGGAAAATAGAAAAATGAGTTTTCCGGGAAAACTGGCAACATTGATTTAAACAAAATCTATGCCCGGACAAGGTGTCATAAAAATCTTACACCCTTTGACCCAAACCTGTACGGCAGTAAAAAAAAGCGCCAGTGTCTTAAATAACCAAGAAAAGAAAAACTTTAAAGTCTCTACTGGCTCTAAAATAGGAGTCAAGTCACTTAAAAATGACCCGCAACCAACCCTGTTCTATTAATCTCATTGGTCTCATCCTGAATCAATCGATTGTAGTGCAAATAGAGTGGTTTCTATTCGGAATAATGTTTGCTTAACCTTCTTTAGGTGTCGGGATCAATATGAACCGGAGGGATTTTAAAAATGCTATAACTTTCAAAAATAAGCATCTAGGGCTCTTCTCAAATCATAGGAATTAACGTTTCTGCATCGAACCTATTTTTTTTACATTTCTGAAAGGCTGTTAAAAAATAGTTACGGATAAGGTGTTTCATTGACTCGGATTTAAAACTCACATTGTGGGAACTATTTATGACCAAAGTTTAAAGTCTTAGCAGAAAATTTGCTTATTAAATTCCCAATTTTCGGATTTTGGTGTATACTGTCCTTTTTGATCCGATTGGCCACAAGGAATTTGTGCCGGAAGAGGGAATGTTATGCCACGATCCGTGAGGCGGTGAGAAATACAAATTTCCAACGGAACATGCTTTTCGACGGCTCAAATTTCATGATTTTTTATAATTAGTCCACTTTCAGCCTAGAAATGGTCCAATGACTATATTGGCCATTCCGGGACAATCCGGATGTTAGGCATTGGGAGAGGGAAATAAACAGATCGCTAGAACCAGAACAAAGCAATAGGTAGAATAACCCAACAAACATCGGTGTTGAATTAGAGCTTGTTCAAACAAATTTGGAGAAGCTATTCAGCTATTCTAGAAGAAACAGCTGAATAGCTTCTCCAAATTTGCTTGAACAAGCGCTAATTCAACACCGTTTGTTGGGAAGAGCACGATCGGTCGCATACTCTTTAACCAGTCAAGGGAGTATCCTCCCCCTTGCCTACTCCGCATCTGGGGTAGTTTGGTTAAAGATTATGCGCCCTATTGTATACTACCTTCATATGCCCTCCGCTCGTTTTCGACTTGTATCTTTCAATTTTCATAACCTGCCGTTATTCTTAACGGAACTATCAATGCATTCTCTTCAATTCTCTTAGTTCTAGCAATAAATTACTGTCCCCTTCTAGAGCCTCTCATGTTGATGGAAAATTATCTGTTTCTGACAAATTTCCTCATGATTTTTGTTGAGTAGTCTACTTCTAGCCTTGAAATGGACCAAAGATCGTATTGAAAATTCTGAGACAATCCGAATACTCCGGAAGAGCCCTTTAGGAAAGGAAAAAAATCGGATTTTTGCCGAAACATGCCTTCCGACGGCTAGAGCTTTATGAATTGTCTACTTCTAGCCTTGAAATGGACCAATGAACATATTCGCCATTCCGAGACAATCCGGATACTACGAGAGAACCCTTCAAGAGGAGCAAAATGCGAATTTTCACCGAAACATGCTTTTCAACGTTTCAAACTTCATGATTTTTTATAAGTAGTCTACCTCTAGCCTAAAAATGGCCCAATGACTATATGCCATTGATGGAAAATCCCGTAAAAATCGTTTAGGAGAAGAAAAATACATATTTTTGCCGAAATATGCCTTTCGACGACTCAAACTTCATGATTTTTGTTGAGTAGTACACTTCTAGCCTTGAAATGTACCTATGTCATATTCGCAATTCAGGATCAATCCAGATGGCCCGGGGAACCTTTTTTGCCTTTCGACGGCTCAAACTTCATGACTTTTTGTAAATAACCTACTTCTAGTAATTAAATGGACGAATGACCATATTGACCATTCCGGGGACAACCAAGATACTCCGAGGGACCCCTTCAGGAGGAGACAAATACGGTTTTTTGTCGAAACATGCCGATGCTACTAAATTTCGACCATGCATGAAGGTATTGTCATCAAGAGTAATTGTCAAACGAAACCATGTCAATTTCACATTAACTATTTTGTCAATGTCCAACATGTGCTGTTTTTACTATTCGCTAAATTGGTAAAAACAAAATTGAACAGATTTAGTAAAATACATCCATGGAGCCGGCAAAGTGAACAAGTATTCATTTCCCCAACTGCCTGGATAACAACCGGTTTGGACCAGCCCCTCGCCCGACCACGCTACGCCACTGCTCATAAATGAGAAAAAATGATAAACTAAGGCAGCTATGTCAATTAGATCAGTTCTTCTTTGTTTTTAGAAACTCACGAATTCTATAACCGTGCTGTTTACCGAATTTGACAGATTTCGGTAATTTCGGTAACCAGCTCGGTAATCGAGTTCGTGAGCTTACAGAATCAGCAAAACGGATCCAATTGACATAACTTTCTTTGTTTACTATTTTTACTCATTTATAAGCTTGCTGGGACGTTTTAGAATACTTCAATGTGATTTGAAAACAACAATAGAAAAGCAATAAAATTTACCAGTGATCAGCCCGAGGTGCCTCAAGGTTCTCATCTTGGCCCATTACTGTTTATTATACTGCTGATTTTTAGTCATCTGATTGAACCCATTGAACTGCGGGACCAAATTCTCGTCACCATTCGCTATTACTCTACAAGACAAAAATTCTGTTCATGAATAGTTTCATAGAAACTCGTCATGTAAAAAAATCAAATCATTCGGTTTCAATACGGTTGATCAATAGCGATTGGCGATAGGAATTGGCCCACTGCCGAGTTTGCCCCGCTCCCTATGCTGAAGACGTGAAACATGAAATTGTAGCCGAGGCTTCAAGTTTTCACTCCACAAATATAGCCACTACAACGGTTCAAAGAAAAGTTTGTACCTTCAGCCTCACTTACACTACATTTATTTACTACGATATTATTGCCAAATTTACCATTCTTCCTTCCATTTTCTAATTTTTGGATCAGGTTCATCAGTTTAGCATATAAAATGAACGTTTTAATTATGGTTCATTTGCCAGAGATCGAAATGATCTAAACAAAAGATGAACTTTCCGATTGTTTTAGGGTCATAGGATCAATTTAAAAAAATCGAAAATCGACATCGTATCTCGTATATCTCGTGAAAATCAATTCAAGATCACTCATTCCTAGTTTGTATGTAAAAAAAGGTCCATTTCAAGCCTAGAAGTAGACTACTCAACAAAAATTACGAAGTTTGAGCCGTCAAAAGGCATGTTTCGGTAAAAATTCGTATTTGTGCCCTCCTAAATGGTGCTCTCGGGGCATCCGGATTGTTTCGGAATGGCCAATATGATCATTGGTCCATTTCAAGACTAAAAGTAGAAAAATCATGAAGTTTGAGCCGTCGAAAAGTATGTTCCGATGAAAATTTGTAGCTGTCGCCGCCTCTCAAATCGTGGCAAAACATGCCCTTTTCCGGTACAGATTCTTTATGGCCAATCGGGTTAAAAAAGGAAGTACTCACCAGAAACTGCAAATTATGACTATACGCATTTTGACTATAAACAAATTAAATTAGGTCACTAAACACATTTATTTAAATATAATCCCATTATTGCCACAAGCCAGACTTTTATGAAAATAGTAGTTAAAGTTAAGAAGTGCAATTTTAATGTACATGTTATGCTTAGATGCTGAAAAACAATTGTGTGTGTGTGTGTGTGTGTGTTTTTTTTTATACGAGGTTCGGGAAATCCTTATGGACTGACCTAACACAGAGGCCTGCACTTGATCATCATGCACTGTGTCAGAGTGTGGTCAGGGTCGACCTTTGAGAAAAGGCCGACTTCTGATCTCACTAAAACCCGTTTCCTTGTTATACAATCGGAACCCCCTCACGGGACTCTATGGTACACAGCGCGAAAAAGTAGTGTGAATTTCTGTTCAATATCATGCACATAAATGGAGCGTCACAAAACATAAAATATTACATTATGCATCGTGGAGGGATTTGGAACATTGCATACATTGCGGATATTATTGTATGCAAAAGCTCTTCTTTGTTAGAACTATTTCATGCAAGTTGCTGCTTCGTGTGGAATAAACTAAAATTTTACAGCTCTGATATTTACATCACTATGAAAACTCAGATTTTTTTTTCTGTGTATTATTTCGTGGAGGTCATTTAGGCCCTACTCCTTGCCACAACCATTTTGCTCTCGCCTTACTTGGTGGAGCCATTCCGCTCCTACCCTCAACCTCACCGAATTCAGTAGTCACCGACATCGGATCTACCCTTCTCCGACGGAGGATTACCCACCTGTGGATCCCAAATGCGAACGACGGTGAGCCATTTAGCTCCTACATACTGACGCAACTGGAGCTCGTGGCAGTGGCGAAAGGGCTTATGGTGAGGAAGGCAGCCGGACCGGATGGAATCCCTAACGTGGCTCTGAAAGTGGCGAATCAGGCATTCCCGGAAATGTTCAGGGATGTGTGACAGAAATGTCTAGAGGAAGGCCATTTCCCGGACAGGTGGAAAATACAGAAATTAGTGTTGTTGCCGAAGCCAGGAAAGCCTTCGGGGGATCCAGCATCGTATAGGCCAATATGCCCATTGGATACGCTTGGGAAATTCCTGGAGAGGATCATCCTCAACAGGCTGACGAAATTTACTAAGAGTGAGCACGGGCTATCGAAGATGCAATTCGGTTTCCGGAAAAGGAAGTCTACGGTGGATGCCATTTGGACAGTGGTCGAGACAGCCGTAAAGGCGTCCAAACAGAAGCGGAGAGGCGATCGATATTGCGCTGTTGTAACGATCGGCGTTAAGAACGCCTTCAATAGTGCCAGCTGGGTGGCTATTGCCGAGTCGCTGCACAGAATGAGGGTCCCTGATTACCTGTGCCGAATTCTGAAGAGTTATTTTCAGAACCGGGTGCTGATCTATGAGACTTCCGTGGGGCGGAAATCGGTAAACATCACGGTGGGAGTTCTGCAAGGTTCCATCCTTGGCCCAACACTTTGGAACGGGATGTACAACGGTGTGCTGACGCGAAGCTTCCCAAAAGCGTAGTGATCGTTAGCTTTGCGGACATCGTAATTGTCAGTGACAGGCAAAAAACTGGAAGAAGTGGAAATGTGGCGACCGAATCAATCGGTATAATTAGAACTGGATGCAGGGATCGAAGCTGCAGATAGCCCACCACAAAACGGAGGTGCTGATGGTCAGCAACTGCAAAGCGGTACAGCGAGCAGAAATCGTCATCGGAGGGCTCGCCATAGCCTCGAAGCGCGTGCTGAAGTATTTGGGTGTGATGATCGACGACCGGCTAAATTTCAACAGCCACGTAGATTGTGCCTGTGGTAAGGCGGCGAAGGCCATCAATGCGGTAGCCAGAATCATGCCGAATAGCTACGGACTAGAAGTAGTAAACGGCGTCTACTGGCTAGTGTATCATCATCGATACTTAGATACGGAGGTCCAGCCTGGGTCGCAGCGCTGGAGACCACTCCCTTTACTGTTAGTTTAAGTTAAACTAATTATTGCTTGATTTTTTCTTTCGCGAAAAACCAAACACGTCAGTTTCAAAGCACGGCTTGTTGCGATCATGGATAAACATAGAATACACATACATTTTACATACTTATAAAAAGAAACTTTTGTGGAAATTTGGCACTGAATCTTAGTTTCTGTAGGTTTTTCTTCTTATATTTTTCTTCCTTGATTATAGAGATTTTCAGCCCTGGGCTGGTTCATTTCCCGTCGTAGTCACTCAAATACTTTTTTTTTTTGGTATT
Organism: Aedes koreicus; assembly: GCA_024533555.2. Classification (NCBI taxonomy): domain Eukaryota; kingdom Metazoa; phylum Arthropoda; class Insecta; order Diptera; family Culicidae; genus Aedes; species Aedes koreicus. The sequence goes on along the minus strand of JAHHFK020002350.1, from coordinate 354,372 downwards.
TTTGTTGCTTGTTCGGGGGTAAGATTCGAACTCGTAACTTTGGTGTGAGAGGTATCGATGCTACCCACTACGCAGGGGTTCCTTTTACTCTGTAGGTTCTGGAAATAAGTTTATCTATACCTTGAAGTTAAAAGTAGTACACACTTAAAAATGTTTACAGTATTCGGTAATTTTTTACTGAACTTTCAACAGCTGAACGTTCGGTAATCCGATTTTACGGATTAATTTGCTCGTAATTTTTTGATGAAATTCAACGTAAGTCATATTGAATGTAAAAATTACCGAATACTGTTTTTTTACCCGAAATTCCCCTGAATCGAACCGGATTCCCGAACTTCCGAAAGTTTCCAAATTTGCGAATTTTTTCAAAATTTTCTAGTACGCTTAATGTTCCTTTTAAGACAAAACTCTAAGTATTTTACATTACTGTTCAGAGAAGTCTTCTTGCAATTTTTTGCCCACATGAGTGGGAAAATATCATGTGGTTTTGAAGCTGATCTAGTTTTTTTTGTTTGATGTTTGATTTCTGAAAATGACCATAAGTCACCGAAATTTCTTGTGGGATAAAAAATGTGAATTCTCGTAACTTGGAGGAAGTATCAATAATTTTATTTAAATTAATCGAAAATGGATGAACACTCATCACCCTTGAAGAAATTCATTTCGATCTCAATCATCGAACCCCTGCCGCACGATTGCTCTGATTTATGGCCATCCTAGAAATTTAACAACCCCCACAATTAAATGAGAGATATGGAATTGGCAATTCACATACGTCTTCATTGTGGAAATTGAGAAAGAAAGAGCCCGTATCATATGCCATCCTTCCATCATTCCTCTGAAGTCAATCAACCGTTTGCTGTGAACCCATCCAGGCGTGAACCAAGCTGACTTGTTGATCTTTGACGCTTTGCTTATGCAATCGATGGGCTTTTTTTTCGCTGAGCTAGACTTCGTCAGAACTTGGATAAATTTACACCGAGCCCGATCCCTTCGTCTCATCACGAGCGTGAGCTGCTCTTGTACCGTCTGACAGGTACTAGCGACCCGGCCAAGCATGTATGCAGTGCACTTGACTCTACATTCACTATAAATAATCCTGTCCATCTTCATCAAACACAATGAACACTTATCAATTGCATACCCACCTCAATCAAGCCGTCCCAGTTTACGACTTTTCGTTCAAGTTCCAGCGAGCTTATTGCTACCACCCGGAGGCGATGTTTGTCCTAAATGCCCGTTGCAACTTGTAACCGATGTCTAGATAGGCACGTCGTTCCTCTACGATGTCGATCTTGGGCTGGTATGGCGGCATCGGTGGTGATATTGCTATAACACACGGTCAATCGGATTCTTACTCAATCCACCAGCAAACGGGTGGGGTGAGGATTGGTAGCGCTGAAGCCTATTACGACTCTATCCGCAGTCAGGCAGTTGACGTCTTCGTCGTTTATCGTCGGGAGAGGAAGCACAAATAAATCAGCGTAATGGATCCAGCTTTTCGATTTACTAATCTAACGGGAAGAATTGAAACTACCGTAAGATGAAATAAATTTCTGGAATCTCGTTATATGTTTGAGGTGAAATGATTATGGTTGCAAGGTTGCAAGTTTCAGTTCTCAGCCCTGCATAGAATGTTCTGCACATAAATTACAACTGAATTGGGGCATCTGGCTATGCAATAACATGCTTCTTCCCACAAATCACCCATCTGGGCTTGTAACCGTAGGTCGGAGAGGGGAGAAAAACAACAACCAGTAGTAACAGAGAAGATCAATTTCAAACTCTAGAACGAGAGTAAATACTTTTTGGCAAAGTACCCACTTAAATATGTGTGTCGTTGCCATCGTCAGCGGATATCTGCAACGGTGGCAGCACCACCACCACCAGCTCCTGAGAATCTGGGGCTGTAGCTCAAAGCTGTTGCAGATTTTTTTTCCACCCTTGGCGTCGTTTGCTTTTCGGCACAACAAGAGAAAAGTGTAACTTTTGGCAATCGCACACGAGCAAAGCAAATTGGGAGGAGGTTAAAGGAAAATAAACTTTTACTAGGACAATGACATCGCCTGTCGCAACCCCCCCCCCCCCCCCCTTCTTCGTTTTCTCTCAGAGCGAGGGTAGAAGATCCGTCTATAGCCGTCGTCGTCGTTTCTGGTTCGATATACTAGAGGACGAGCTTGGCCAATGGCCAAAAGCTATATTTGAAAGCGATGAAGCGAGTAGCTTGGGTTTGAGATAAAACGAGGTTTTGGGGTGTAATTTTGAGGATGAGGTGGTACGGTGGCAAGCGGAAACAAGAATAATATTAATGTTTGCGTTATATTAAGTATTGGTTTAGTTTTATATGATTATTGATGTTAAATCTTTTTCTTTTTCTTCCTTATTCAGGTAAGTGCAAGACGGATTTTTGGGACAATGCGTTCATTGTTTATCAGGAGTAAGTACGAGGGTGGGCCAATATGTTCGTGACTTTTTGAACGAAACATAGGTTTTTGGATAAGTTTCTGTTCATCATAGTCTCTACACTTTCTCCAATTTTTTATCGAGGTCATCAAGAAAGGTATTTGTTTGTGAGATGATTTCATCGTTGGAGTCAAATCTTTTTCCGCTGAGCCCTTTCTTCAACAAGATATAGTCACTTGGGGCTAAATCCGAAGAATATGGTCGATGAGAGAGTAATTCGTAGCCCAATTCATGGTTTTATGCACATGTGTGCACCCTTGCATTGTCTTGTTGAAAAAGAACTTTTTTACTGGCCAAAGGCGGTGCTTTTTATTTTCAAAACCTCGTTAAATCGACCCATAAGCATAATATTCGGCATTGATTGATTTCCCCTATTGAAGGTAATCATTGTGAATTATACCGCGTGCATCACAAAGAACTTTTTTTAACTAGTTTGTTTATTTAGTAGGCTCAATCGCGTAAGCTTTCCGCAGCCGTTTTTCATTGTTTTTGATTATGTGATTAAATTAATTCAACGTTTAGTAGGACTTATACCGTTTAGAGGTGGTTTACCCGAGGTAAAAATGGGTGACATTTTTCGAAGCATGGATTGGACCAAGGAACAAGGAAATGTTTTTCTGTAGTCCCGCCAGATAGTTGTCCTAAAAACTATCAACATAACTTTCTTGCCCGACAAACCCATCTTGTCCTATTTTGGCGTCGATTTAACCCAAAAACCCATTATTTTGACTGCTGTTTGGTTTGGTGTGTTGTGGTTACGAAACGGCGCCAACAATTGTCCATATTGTGGTTTAACAACGCCAAAAACTCCTGCGAAGTTTTCACACGGTTGGGTTGGTGGTCGATTGTAAGTAAACACGGCACCCATCTTTTGGAAGCTTTCTCATACCCAAGTGATCATTCATTACTGAAACAACTGAGCCATGTCGTGATTTTTTGCAATTGTTTCAGATATAAAGACTTCAACTGGGCCTTCAGAACGTTCGGCATCATCCGTGCTTGTAGGGCCATAACGAAATTCAGTAAACGACTTCTTTACCATTGATGGTGCAGTGTCCCCATAAAGCTTGAATCATTTAATATCTGGACGCAATAAAATGGATTTATCTCGGGACAATGTTGATGAAATAAAATTATTGAATACACAAAATGAAAGTCATTTATTGCACTTTAAAAGCAAGCCAAAATATAATTCCGATTTGGTTTTGATGCAACCCATTTCTTACTCATCATATTTTGGCCACTCTGTTGGTTCACCTGAGCGGCCATTTAGTTCCCCCATCTCTTCATCTCTGTTGCATCCTGGGTCACCTTTTCTCTCTTCTTCAAGTTCTCTTAGACAAATACCCAATATTTCTCAGTTGTACTGAATTGAGGGCAATTGGGTGGATTGATGTCCTTTTCGAAGAACCCCCGCAATTTATGTACGGAAGAATTAGTTTTTTTTTTCAGATACTCCTGCTTGTACATTTTGGAATACATAGTCTTGTTTGTCACGAAAATCAGGGTTTTTGGTCCGCAGCTGCAAATACCTTGCCAGATCATAAGCTTTCTTGCAAATTTTTTTTCGCAAAAACTAATTTGAGCTGCTAGGGACATCACCTCAATCAGCGGCTTTAAAATATTTTTTCGCAAATTCGCTTTCACTAGTTTCGCTCATAAACCGTGTCCAATATATTCTCATACAAATTCAAACTTTGATTATTTCACAAAAGTTATTCTGATTATATTGGTATTTGTTTGTATTGAAAGGTAAAACTACACGAATCAATTACAAAACATGTTTCGGAATAACACCGCCTTTAACTCTTTTGACTAGCTTCAAACGTGTTTTAAACCCATCGAAAGCGGCACCCACGACTTCCATCGGCATTTCGTCCCAAATTCGAGTGTTTACGACTTTTAACTGGGTCAAAGTAGGAACCTTGTGCTCGTTTATTTTCGACATGATCAAACATCTACACAGAATAAGGAGTGTTGATTTGGTGAACTGGAAGGCCATTCATCCTTGGCCAAAAAGACGGTAAAATTTTCCCGACACCAGTTTTGGACCAAATTCGCTGTATGTGAAGGCGCTCCCGTCCTGCTGAAAAACGTAATTATCTCTACCGTACATTCTTTCTTAGCTTGGCTTCACGACATTCTGCAAAACTTCCATTTTATAATAAATAGTTCCTTGAAAGATCCAGGTCCAGGTCCAGCTTAAATACCAGCGGCAATTTGACGTACAGAAGGTTGTAATTTTCGTCGAATTCATTCCCCGACGGTGTTAATCACTAGTTCAGTTCTAGCTGAATGTTCGGCCGGATCATTTCCGGTAATCCAACGAGGAAGTATCACCTTCTCATGGTTCGATACACAAAATCACGCTTTACTCCCAGGTTCGTCAAACTCTTGAAAATAGCGCCTTGGCTTTTATCACCACAGCACGAAATTTTGAATGAATTGAGGATTGAGAACTACCTCTATTGCTTATCTTAACCGATAAGCGTATTTCGTCAACAATGTGCAGACTTCTTCAGTGTCGTGTATTCGTCGAGTATTAGTACACGACACTGAAGAAGTCTGCACATTGTAGACGAAATACGCGTATCGGTCAAGATAAGCAATTAAGGTAGTTGAAATTAAATGGAAACTACTTATCTTTCTTCTTTTTTTCTTAGTCTTAGCCTTGGTTTTTTCTGCAAGCAATATTTTTTATTAACAACAGGAAATTCACTTGTTTTCGATTTCTTCTCAAAACACGAGGTAGTCTGCTATCAATGGTTGTCAAATACAAATTAATTGACGCAGCTTGTTCAAATTTTGACAAGAGTAAAATGACAGTTGCCTGGTGACAGGAGCAGTGTTGCCTTTTCAGTTAAGAAGCGGGAAAATCAAAAAGTTATGAACCTATTGACCAGCCCTTGTATCATATAAAAGCAATATAGTTAATTTATGATGGGTGTAACATACCTATGTAACATAAGTCCTGAGAAAAATTCAAAAGCACTCTATATGAAATCAATCAATCGAATTTAAAAATCCTCTTCAGGGTATTTTATTCTATTGAAAAATTAACTGTTGAAAAACTGTTGTTTTTTCTTAGATTTTTCGCAGTGTGCAGCGAACATGTTGAATCTGGTTAACAATTGTTGCTCATTTTGAGATTCCCAGCCATTGTTGTACACCGTATGCTTGAGTACACTCCAAAAAAATTCGATTGGACTAGCCTGAGGCACGTTTGGTGGATTGCCCTATTTCGATACAAACGTTTTTTTTTATCTCAGTTCAGTGTTGTTTTCGCATAAAGACGCTTGCAAGATCCGATCAAAATACGAATTTGTCGCGAGCGTGATATTTGTTGATGAATTGCTCAAATTTCGGCAAGCATTGGCTCATATAAATGTCAGAATCGATCGCTTTGGACTTGTTATGGCGAATTGATGGCGATTGTACAGTACCGAGACACCATTCGATGACATGGCTGCCCACACCAACGCCTGTTGCTCATATTTCGATTTGCTGACATATTCAGCATTGTCTGGTGTTGTTTTAATGTCGGCAGTATGAGAACCGTCGTTGCCACTCAATTTATGAAGCGAAAACGTGCAGGACGATTCATTATCCAAAATTATGCACTTTCCCATTCTTGAAAATGTTCGCGACAAATTGATTGGCAGCATTTTGATATTTTTTTCGAGTTGTTGCTGTTGTTGCTGTGTATATTTTGGTGAACGCTGTCGGTTTCCTTTTTAGCTTACGTTGTTATTTTTTTCAAAATCCGATCATGTTTGAAATATGAAATTTTCGTGCTAACTTATGTGTTGATTCACCCATCTTGTTTTCAGCGCTAGACAACAATTACTTCGGCTGCTCTGGCACTCAATTTAGTGATCGCAATAATTTGTATTTTACGTTTTTTTTTATCACGACAATCCTTCAAAACACGATAAATAGTTGATTTTTATACTGGCTTGTCTTTGAACACGCTAAGAATTCCACTTGTTCAGCTTGTACGATATTTTGAATGGAAATACTGCGTAATTTGAGTTTGACAGTTCAGTAGGAGTATAAATAAGCGTGAAAAGTGCATTGGTTGACATTTGTGTGTATGATCATGCTGTCAAGTAAACACATGAAAGTTTTGAGGAATCCCAGTAAAGCTAAAGTGAGATTAAACATCGTTGTATCTAAAACTGAAAGTGAAAATAACTTTCTGGCTATTTTGTAAACTGTATGGAATTGGTCAGTATCGTCACTATCGACAATTTTCTGCGTTTTTTATCACCAATTACTTTGCTTAGAAAGCTCGAAAAAACATTTTTCACGAGCGCCATCTACGACGTTTCAGTTTTGCGTTACCTGTATTTCCCAATTCCTAGGACTTATGTTACATATGTTACGCTGAGTTGACAATTATTCAATTTGGCATTTCAGATAATAACATCAATTACAAATAGTTGGAAACGCTTGAAAGTACGCAAGCATTTCTAGTCAATGTAAATCCATGTCACAAATGGCAAAACCGTGCAACCAATAGATATAGATCTAAAAAAGATTACAGGCATTTCAAAGAACATTGAGGTACCTTCCAAATTAATGAAAAACATTTTGAGGCCCAAAACAGCTGTGTAAATGGCATTGGTATTCAGCAGAATTTAATCAAATGAAAAGAAGAGTTTGTGGAAGTAACTGAAGTTTCAGGAAGGCTTTTGTAACGAGACCGTCGTGCTCTGGAGTGGCTTCTGCTCCTACTTCACTCTACTTGGAGTCTACCTTAACTCTTATTTATTGACATCCCTATGTATATTTATATACAGTTCCAGGTACAGATCGAGAGGTTAATTTATGCATATGATGTACCTATCGAAGAGTCATGTTTTTACCATCCTTTGCCACTTTCACAAGTACTTAGTACAAATATTTCCTGAGATCTAATTTCATTATGTATGAATTGTTTATTTGGTTCTACACCAACAGACTGAGTTTAGCCCTAATGAAGGTAAATAAAACTATAAAAATATCACAACTCACATTGTCAAGATTTGCAAAGGTACTCACAAAAAACACGAATGATCAAATAAAGTTCCTGATTCTATGAAATATAGCCTTGAATCTCCAGCGCAGCGCTTCGCGAGTCAGGTGGAAATCAAATGTAGACGCAACACGATTGAAGACTCTGTAATCCACTCATAGCCCCAAACATGCTGTACGGTTTGCAAGGCAGCATCAGCATAGCGTTGTTACGAAGTGCTTGGGGTCGAACGTTGATGTTGATTTAATGTAGAAGAGTTGGACAATCAATTTATCCCTGTAGATTGTCAATTACAAACAGGGCCCTTGCCGTATCTCCACAAATACGCAAGGGGTGGATTAACTGGCACCGATGCTCATAGCTTGGAAGACGATAAGGATCACTCCAGGACAATGTTCCCAGAGCATCTTCGTTGAGCGAACTCTACTCTTTACAGGCTGTTATGGTAATTGGTATTCCATATAGGGCGCGCAATATACTTTCACAGACCGGCCGTGGGAGGATTAGAGCAATTTCAAATAGCAGATATTCATTAAATTTTTCGCAATTCGGAAGATGAACCTAAGCGTTCTGGATGCTTTTTTGATCACGCAGATATGCTGTTTGTATGTGAGTTAACAATCCAAAATAACTCCTAGGTCTTTGATATGACTCACACGTTGTTCCTCAACTCTTTGTAAATTTTAGCTGGAAGCGATCGATGTTTTTTTTAGCGAGAATGTTATTACCGAACACTTACTTGGATTTACAACCATCTGGTTAAAATGGCACCAGTCAGCAAAAGCGTTGGTTTGCTTTGGAGAAAGTGACAATCAGTGGTAGTAAAAATCCGGAAGTAGATTTTCAGGTCGTCAACATGCGACAGTCATGGGTCTTCAATGACAAAATTGACATTGTTAAAATAGAGCAAAAACACCAACGGGTCAACAAGGCTTCCTTGCGAGATACGAGATGTGCCGAGAAATAAAGAGGCATGGCAACTGTTAGTAAACGGTCGGAGAGGTATTTAAGATGAGAACCATTCCTGCCGCTAATTCTAAGCCTGTCAAATTTCACTATCGCTATTGGATAGTTTAATTTATCAAAGGTGGCTGATAGGTCAGTGTAGATGACATCCGTTTGGATGTGATCCGTCATACTCTCCGTAATGTATGAGGTGAGACACAGTAGATTAGTAGTAGTCGACCGACCTGCCATGAACCCTTGCTGATCTTCACTCCGTTAATGTTTAAAGAGAGAGACTACCAATTTTAACATCCTACTTTCCAGCAGGAAGGAAACACCCCACTTACGAGGGAAATTCGATACAGGTGACAAAGAGGAGTCAGAAGGCTGTCAATGTGTTGCTTGAGGAAGGCGGAAGGAGCTCCTCCGTATGATCCAGCCTTGAATGAGGATTTCAGTTCAGAAGCTACTCTGGTAATCATCGAGAGGTTTACGTTGACATCTCCCAGTTATTGATCAAGAACTGGAACGTGCGATAGAAGCTTTCGCTGAACCTCTCGTTGGTAATGTCGATAGCATTGGCGACTAGTTCGTTGGTAATCGTGATTGAGTCTCATATAATGGTCCTTGAGCTGTAAGGTGCGGTACTTGGTGAACTTTCTTAGTGCGGCTCTTTTGGATGGCTTTAATCTGCGAAGTTCCTTTGTGCGCCATGGGAGGATGGTAACCAGTGTGTGAGAACAAGTTTGTGCCGATGAATTGATATCGGTGGGATCAAGAACGCTGTACCTGTCAATTTCTTCAGTATGGCGATGATCAGCTTTTCGGAAATCGTAGGAAACAGCCGTAGGGCACGAACACAAACTGTTAGCAATGGGGAGCTGGAATTCTCACTCTCCTCAGCCACTCTGCTTAAATCGGGTGCCTTAATGGTCCCATCCTTCCCCAGTATTAGCATGAAGTATTCATATAATTAGGTATATACTTATTTAAGAGAAAAATAACACAAGATTACGTGTCTTTTTATGTGATCTTTAGTTGATCTAGAATTTTTTTTGTTTACTGCTTCGTGAATAGTTCTAATACATTCTCAAAAATCTAGAAAGCCATTGCTATATTCTTAGAAAAGCTATAATTATACTGTATTTCTGTACGTGCTATGGAGCTTTACACCAATTTTTGGCAAACATGTTCTTGTATCATAATGGACGACGAAACATATGTACTCGAAGACTTTAAACAGCTTCCGGGTCTGGTTTTTTTACACCGCAATGCAAAGGAACGCCGTTGCCGGGCATTTTCGGACAAAGAAGGTGTCCAAATTCCCGAAGAAGTATTTGATTTGGCAGGCCATATGTAGTTGTGGTCGAAAATCTAAAAGTTTCGTCTCTACCGGCACTATCAATAATGATGTGTACGAAAAAAAAAATGTCTCAAAAGTGTTCCGTTAATCAGAAGCCACGACACTTTAGATCTGTTTTGGCTTCTTGTCACTATGCGAAATCTGCCCTGGAATGGTATAATAGGTATAATAGGTCAAATACATGCCAAAAACAGCAAATCCACCAAACTGTCCACAACTTCACTCAATATAAAAGTACTAGGCTGTAGTTAAGCGGAAACTCTTCAAAACTAAGAAGAAAGCAAATGTTATCGATGATTTCAAGAGAAAATGGAGAATCGTCACGGCGCACAGTGGGACGAGTTGAAAAAAAGTGGGACATGGGTATTTTCGGCGAAACTAAGTGTGGCCCATTGATGTCTTCTAAAATATTTCTACATTTTTTGAGTACTTTATTTTTGTGTTAACAAATTTGATTTAAGGGGTGTATACACATAATTAAAAAAATCAACTTTTTTATTTCTGGTTCAAATCGATGACCATGTATCAAGACATTGCAGATTAGGTCATTTCATGAAACTTTGTAGAAGACAAAAACATTCTAATCTTTAACTGGACGACATTGTAGGGTGAAAAAGGAATGAAAAATGTAATACCCCCTTAAAACTCGATTTTTTATCATAACTTTTTTATTTGAATTTTTCTATTTTTTTATGTTCTACAAAGTTTTTGGTATTTTAAAAATACACTTTTTAGTTGAAGACTGCTAATCATTATCTCTTCATTTAAAGGATTGACGTCAGTTTTAATACATTTTAAAAGCTATCTTCGAGGATGTATAGATTACAGGTTAGCAGAAATTAGCAGCTTAACTTAACGTTAGTTTATTCAGCAACTAATACGCTTTAAAATGATGTACAAATTATAGGGGGGTTCAAGAGGGCACCTAATAAATTTTCAAAAAAGTAACTAAGCTTCTTTTTATATTATGTTGCATTTATTGTGATATTTTCACTTCTTTTTCGTTATTATATTCAATTAGGCTTCATTATCTAATAAAATAGTGGTTTTGTTTTCTTTTAAACATTAATAGAACGTCTAAATATTCATTCAAAGAGATAAAAAAAATCACAATAAATGCAACATAATATAATAAGAAGCTTAGTAACTTTTTTGAAAATATATTAGGTGCCCTCTTGGACCCCCCTATAATTTGTACATCATTTTATTATTTTTTTTGGCGGGTGTACCACAGAATGTTCGAGAATTTTACAAAAAGAAGGATCAACATCTCAATCAACTGTTTCAAATATAGACATAACTCTATTATTGTGAAATTAAATAACGGTTTTATTGAATTATGTGTAAATCTTTTTGCTGCTATTATTTTGGTGTCCGAAATTTAACGGGGACAGGCTTTAGTTTGGCAAGTATAAAGGTACTGTTGATAAATGGGCATGAATGTACTGTTAATAAATTTTACGTCTTCTTTCGTATATAATTTGAGCAGCTCCCAGCATGTCTACGTAAATTATGATTCATCAAACTGGTTACATATGTTTGCATGTATGAATGTATGCAAGATGCCACCATCCTAGCGTTGGCCCTACCCTGCATACGGTTCCACTCAAAAGAAAGATCATGCTGGTGTGAGGGTTGCATGTTCTTACTCATTCTCATCGCCTTGCGGTCCACCCACTCACGAACAATGCACTAGAACGCGGCTGGGTTGATTTGCTGTGTGTGTACCTACGATCAAAGTAAGCAAGCACGATCCGAAAAATTCCTACAAGAAGATTAATATAGAAACAATGATCCTACACAAGAAAAAATCTTGTAGTAAAAACTACTATTATACCCGACTATGCCTATCTTCAAAACTACCATGAAATTTCAGTCAAATTTACTACGTTTATGGTAAAACTTTCAACATGTGTGGTATATTTGACAGACCTCATATTGATATCAATCGCCCCATGGTCGATCTAATAGCAGGCGTGGTAAAATCAAACGCATTTATAGTCAGGTGAAAATTGTTGGTGTTTGTGCTTAATTTAACCCTCGAAATGGTTGTTTCTACTGCGGTTTTTTTGCGTGTATGATAAAGGATTTGACTAACGTGAACACAGTTAGGTAATACTACATGGAAAGGTCTATTCTACTGCCGAAGGTGGTGTTTCCGAAGTGGGCCTTCCGCGTCCTAATTCTAATATACATGCTCATCAGTCTTAATAAACGCCTAAAAAGAAAAGTGTATGATTAGTCGTTTCCCTTAGTTTGAAAGTAAAAAGTCTAAAAGTGAATTGCGACATATCCCGCTAGTATCACGTTCTAATAATGCAACAATTTCTATCTTCCAGCATGTCGATTAAGTAAGTGATAATCCTACTTGTTGGTTTCGTTTTTCACCGTGCTGAAAATAAATGTTCTCCTGTACCTAATCAAAAATTAATAGTATGGATAATGTTCCTGTATTTTTCTCATCACTTCTTAGTTCATCCTACGGGAAATTAATTTCGGAAAAGTTATCTAAAAACATTTACGAGTTCGTCGCCGTCGTATTCTTTAACTCTGTAATGTATAAGCATGAACCCTTCATGTGCTTCAAAGTTCCATCATTCTGTAGCGTGCTATAAATGCAGTAAATCGAGTTTTCCAATCGCAGATATCCATAAAACATTTAGAACATTTTCATGAGTGTTCCTATTTCAGATTTGAATCAAGCAGAAAAAAAACGTGGAGCCTTAGTTGTTGCTTTGTAAGCCATCAGTGAGAGTAAAAAAACACCCTTTTTTCCCAATCTCAATCAATTGCACCAGCCTTGAAATATGGCTTTCGACCAAAATTTCCGGCAACCCCCAACCCTGCCGGATGGTGAGTTACTGCGCCATTGCTGTCCAGCGATTTTATACGTCGTTTTTCTGCGGACGTTAAGTGCCAAAGGCAATTCTAAATATGTACCTATCGCGGCAAATGATGCTTGAGAATTACGTAACCAGCTTGGCCTCGTACCTTTTTCCTCATCCAGCATTTTTTTTGCTTTCAAATAAACCCAATTTCCAAGAGTTTTCAAAAAGCCTAATGAACGGAGATTGAATCAAATCAAGGGTGGAGCTTGATGGATTCCTTCTTTTCGACGGTTTGGTATTAGAATTGAGGGTAATGAAACCTTCATGCGATGCGATAAGAAATTAATAAAAAGTGTGAAAGCTCAATACTAAGGATTACTTACCGTAACAAATACCGGCTACACACAAACGAATGCTAATTTATGGAGAGTTTCAACTTTAGGCGTGGGAGAACAAACCGATACGAACAGCTTTTCTATTTGCGTGTGTTGAAGTTTCCTTTTAACGATATTTATTCAAATCCACCTGACTCTACATACACTACACATGCGCCTTATTCTCCAAAATGGGATAAGCCTATACCTGCAGCCGTTTTCCATCTTACAAAAGTGACCTAACTCGGCTCACCTCAGTCACATACTTCCACAGGAAACGAGAGTTCGGTTGACCCTACTGACCTAGTCAGACAGGCAATTATCACTCAAATTATATGCTGCGATGAAGGTAGTTTCACCGTGCTAATCACCATTTGCCTCTATAGTTGATTGGCGGATACCGAGCTGACGCAGTATTATAGAATCGAAAGGGTCAACCTTGTGAGAGTGTGGGACAAAAAAAAGTCGTAAATTACCGACGCGAGGCAAAAGTCTCGAAGAACGCAAATCTTATCGTTGAACTTGGATCAAAGCTAGCGATTTGGTCGTTTGTATTTGGCCTCACGTTTATAGCCCGTAGCTACTTTATCGTAATCGAGCAGAAAACATCAATAATATCAATGGATCAATCATGCACCGATCAATATTAGTAGAACGATACTATTTATGGTTTTCAGTCATTTCATATCAAAAATCAGTGGGGATGGGTATAACACACGACCGATTGACGTAGACTACGTTAAACCGTTAAACCATAATTATGTTCAGCATGTTAGATTATTTTCTGTTGGATGCTGCTCTAAAGGGACGTTGGATCAACATATGTAAGTAAGTATGTATGTAATGTTGGAAATTCTATGGAAGTTCGCTCCTTCGAAATTATTTGGTGAAAAAGGTTATGTGAAATATCAATCAACATTGCTATGGATAGACGGAAAAAAGTTAAATTAGGCCTTCAGTAGTTGCATGTTGTCAAGTTGGTTAACCACTTGATTTTATTTCCTACCTCAAGTTAAAGGTCCTTCTCCAGCGACCCATTGCATTACGTCTGGCTGCTTTCAGTTTCACCCGAAAAACACGAGCTCGCACGGCATCAGCAATGGTCGTTTCGAAGGATTTCCCGTATGTTCGATCTTAACGCGCTTCCGAAATTTGCTCAAACGTTTGGTATCAAAACTATTAAACACAGTTTCTCAAAACTTATTTCTTCCTAGAAATAAAACTCTATCCAACGCGAATAGTGAACACAACTCAAAAAATGTTCATAACAGTACTATTTGGAATGTACAGAGAATGTTAATTTGGAATATGTTCGAAACCCAAAACGTTTTCGTCAAACAAGTCACCCCCCCCCCCCCCCCCCCTGATATTTTGTGTTAGGAGTCATTTTGCTCAACTTTTCTAAGTTTTAAAAGATACGGTTTATGCCTTTCAGTCATTTCATATTTATAAAATTGAGTTTGAAATCCGATTTAATTGAGAATTTCACCTATAGAGGCGCTTTACTTTAAATAAGGAGTGTATTGAATATAAGCTATCCACATACATTTGCGTTGTACGCATGTATTTGTGATGGTTTTTTATGCTCTGAACACTGCATGCTGTGCGTTTGACTGTCAGCTTTCTTTTGTTTACTTGTTTGTGCGGTTCAAATTCTGCGTTTTCAAAATGTCGCGTATTGAAAAGGAAGTGAAAATTAAGGTTCTGGACACATGGCTAAGTGAGAAGGGTATTACTATGCGAAAATTGGCGAAGCGGTTTGGAATTCATCATGCGAGTGTTAAAACCATCATTAATAAGTTTGGGGAACACTATTCTTTGGATGAGCTACCAGAAGAGGCAGAAAACCCGGTTCTTCCAACCCGAAACTGGAGCAGAAAGTGGTATCTCTAATCATGAAGAACAAATCAATGTCAATACGTGATTTGGCCAAAAAGCAGGAACGAGTGTCGGAATGATCCAGCGTATCAAGAGGCGAAACCACCTGAAGACCTACAAGAAGCAGAAAATCTCGAAACAAAGTGCAGAACAGAAGAAGCGAGCAGCAACAAGGGCCCGGAAATTGTATTCGCGTCTTTTGCAGCGTCCGGATGCATGCGTTTTGATGGACGATGAGACCTATGTAAAGGAGGACTCAAAAACCCTTCCAGGTCCACAATACTTTACTGCCGTCGTTGGGGAGGATGTGAGCGATGCGGACAGGTCGATTCAAGTGGAGAAATTCGGTCGAAAGGTACTGGTATGGCAAGCAATATGTTCCTGTGGTTTGAAGTCAACCATTTTTTACACTACCGGAACTATAAATGCGGAAATCTATCGATCTGAGTGTCTCCAGAAGAGATTGTTGCCTTTATATAAGAAGCATAGTACACCTCCACTGTTTTGGCCGGATTTAGCGTCGGCTCACTATGCCAAAACCACTCTCAATTGGCTTGCGGAAAAGGGTATAGATTTCGTTGAGAAAAATATCAATCCACCAAATTGCCCTCAGCTTCGACCCATCGAACGTTACTGGGCAATCGTGAAGAGGGTCTTCAAGAAGACTGGTAAGGCAGCTGGGAACATGCAGGAGTTCAAAAAAATTTGGGCTCAAGCGTCCAAAAAATGCGATGCAACACTTGTCCGGAACTTGATGAAGAGCATTCGATCCAAAGTTCGAAAATTCGTGAAGGAATAACTTAAATTTCATCCGGTCTTCATTATGTTCAAGTTTAACCTCGTACAATAAAGGATCAATTTTTTGTATGAATAAAATATCGGTTTTCAACATAATTTGAAAGAAAGTTTGTGGATAGCTTATTTTCGATACACTCCTTAAGACAGGAGAATCATTCGTTCACTGTACAGCGACACAATCAGTCGTCGTGTTTTACGCTGCAATTAATATCGTAGTATGTTGAAGTTACTGTCGCGTACGCTCGTTGTCCATCGTGCAAGATGGTAGGAAAAGGAAAGCACCGAAAAAGAGAGACGAAGAAGAAGTCCGACGCGTCATCGGGCAATGAATTGCTTGAGGGAAAACCGGCCGAAAACGAAAACGACGAAACACCATTCACCAAGCTGCTGGCCCGTCAAGACCCGCAGCAAACAGCACCCACGACCAAGCTGCTGGACCAAGTCCAGCGAAAATAAAACTGTCAGCGCTGGTAGTGAAAAACGTTCCGCTCAGTAAACTCGTGAGCAATTTTGCATCGATGGGCATAGCCGCCGAGTTCTTGCCATCCCGAATCGGGATCGTAAAGTAATGCTCCGCTCGAAAGCGGAATACGATTTGGTTAAATCGTTTTTAAAAGATTCTTTGAGGAGCACCTTTTTTACGCTTGACATTCCTGGTGAGAAACCCTTCAAGGTTGTCATCAGAGGACTTTTGAAATCCGACCCAACACTTTCAACTAGAAGAGGAAATCATGGAGCAGTACAAGCTCGCTCCAACCGATGTCTTCCGGATGAAGAGGGAGGAACGAGAATGTTAAAAAAAATACCTGGACAAGCCTTTTCCCTGGTGCATTTCAAGAAAGGGACGGTGACGCTCAATGCCCTGCAAGCAATTCGATCCCTTTTTTCCATCATCGCTCGCTGGGAATCATTAAGCGTGGCGGCCATCGTGACGTGATGCAGTGCCAGCGGTAAATCGATTTTGCTTCCGGAACTGCAACATGAACGCGCGTTGCAGTAACTGTGCCCAGAACCATGAGACATCAAACTGTCCAGTGGAGGAAACCGTGGCGTATATATGGGCCAATAGCGGAGGTGACCATCAAGGTTCTGATCGGCAGTGTTCGGAACGCGAAGTTTTCAAACAAATCCGCAAGCAGGCATCGACAAGCAGACATCAAAGCGAGTACTTCCTCTTCACTCCCTGCTGGTAGACCCAGGCAATCAACTACACGGACACAATCAGCTCCCCGGACAGGAAACTCCCGGTGCTTCTGGTGCACGGTCGGCTGTTATTCGACCACTCCCAGCATGGTCTGTACGCGGTGCAGTTTCCGGATGAACCGACATTCATCTCTCCGGCGGGAAATCCGTCCACGCTGGACTTTTTCCCAACGAACATCACATTGTCAACGCCGGTGGCCCACAATGACATCAGCCCGGACCACCAACCGGTGATGGCTGAAGTCAGTGCCAACATGATTCCTGCTCCAATCTACCAACGAAAAGATTACCACCATGTGAACTGGGTACAGTTCGGCCGAATTGTGAACCGGAAAATCGAGGAAAATCCACCGGTCGACTACGGCGATGAAATCAATGGTGCGCTGGAAAGAAAGCAAGAAGAAATAACCGGCTAACGAGGCGTGCGTCCGACAATTTCTTGTGAGGGGTAAGTTTATTGAAATTGATTCCCACAACTAACTTTTGGTCCGCTTACGAAATGTTCGTAGACGCCAGTTTAAGAGGACAGGTGATCTGGATAGGAAACAAGAAGTGATTAGATTATCTCCAGAATGGAATCGCACCGGAACGAGAAGTTTCGGACGTGTCATCCAAAATGGTCGCTTGAGACCATTCTGGAAGGTAGCCAAAGTCCTAAAGACGCATCCCAAACCCGTTCCTCCTCTGAAGGTTGCCGATTCGATTCCACCAACCCCAGTGGAGAAAGCAAATGCGATAGGCAATCATATTGCGGCATCGCATTTGCTTGGCTCAAACATCCCCAGTCCCCTTGAAGATCAGGTTGTGCAATCCGTGAATAATTTAGATGCCTCCCCATTTGCCATTGTTCCTCCGGAAGGAAGGATTACTATAGAACAGATTTGCTCAGCGCTGAAGAACACTAAAAACATGAAGGCACCTGGGTTTGATGGGATCTTCAAGTTAGCATAGCATAGCATAGAACATTTGCACAAAGCGTGGGGGGAGTCACCGAGATAAGCCTATCCACTTCCACTCAACATTTTGCCAAAAATGTAAAGAGTCGTAGACCCGCTTCTCTCTGCGCACCTGCCACGTCCTTACAACTGTTTGAAAAATTGATAATTGTCTTGACATCTATTGCCGAAAGTGCTGGGAACCCAAACAACCTTCATAGACGTTCAAGAGATAAAAAATTGGCGAATTTCAAAATTTTATTTGTAGAATGGTTATATGTATACAATATTGCAATATGGTTGTAAAAAACATAATATGTTGAAATTATTAATAATGATAAGCATATGATATACAGGGAAATGATATATGATAATAATATACAGCTTGGTTTCTCTAGTCAATAGGAGAACATAATATGCGTGTGTACAAAATATATCCAACGTCCACTGGATTGCTACTGAAAAAAATAATAATTAGATAAGTATTAATATCCTAATAGTCCTGGAAAAGCTGAAAACAGATAGATCTTTCCAAATATCAATGAAAGTTTTTTATACGACATGTGGTTGAAAATTTTCTTTATACTGTCCTAGTTACATTTCAAAGATAGAAATTGGAGCGATCGAAGAGCCCTGTTTGATGATTTCTGAAATAAATAGCTTATCTTATCATAATACTACCAAATAAAATATTTAAATATAATCATATATTGCTTATAAGCGTATGACAGTCTTTTATGAATATAGTAGTTGAAATTCAGAAGTGCAATTTCAAAGTAAATATTATGCTGAAATGCCGAAAAATAAATTGAGCCTTCTGATGCTCAGGGTTTTACATGGTTTTTAGAATGCAAATAGATGATTCCAAAGCGTGCTGAAATTGTCTATAACATACATTTGTAAAATATATAATATGATTTATAGGTACATGATTCTCTCAGTCGCACCCCCTCACTTCGCTATTGTCAGATGGACAACATTACTGTAGCTACGCCAATCCGAAGGCTCCCCATGTTTCAGCTGGCAGTCTTTTGTGATCATATGACTCGTGGAGGCGTGGAGGTAGGAACTTCAGGGAGGACGAGAGGTCGCACCCTCCTTCGAAGTTGTCAACTCACCATTTGAAGCCCGGTTTGATGGGATCTTCAAAAAGATCTGGGGGGGGGGGGGGGGGGGGGGGGGGAACACTAAACTCTCAATTTCCGTTTTTGAGTGTTACCTTCTACAGATGGTTGGAACTGCACTACTTTCCCAAGGAGCTGGAAAGAAGCCAAAATCATTCCGATCCACAAACCCGGGAAAGATCCAACATTGCCCTCAGGCTACAGACCAATAAGCTCTCCTCCCTGTAGCGCTTTTCGAGCAAATCTGTTCGAGAAGCTGATTCTGAATCGTTTTGCTCAAGTGTGTCGAGGAAAATAACATCTTCTTGCCGGAACAGTTTAAAAAAAGGAAGGAACATTCCACCCCTCATCAGCTTTTTCGGGTGTTGAACAACATCCGAATGAACAAAGCCAGGATTCAAGGCTCCAGCCATGACCTTGTTAGACGTCGAAAAGGCGTTTGACACAATGTCTGTTACGACGGACTTGTGTACAAGCTTTGAAACTTCAACTTCCCACCACACTTTGTGAAAATCACCTGCAGCTACCTCCAGCAAAGGCTGCCGTTTGGGGAATTGTTGAATCCACAGTTTTTCAGACAGGTTTTCAATCCTAAGCAGGAGTGCCGCAAGGTAGCCTGCCGGGCCCGCCGTTGTATACCATCTACACTTCTGACATTCCTCCCTTTGGTGATGGCTGGTGTGTTTTTCCTGTTCGCAGATGATACCGCAATAGTCGTCAAGGGAAGGATGTGCTCAAAAAACACCGAACAAACTTCAACGATGCCTTTACACCTTTGCCGATTATGCTAGGAAGTGGAAAATTACAATCAATGCCTATAAAACGTAAGCTATTATGTTCTTCCATCGGCAATTACCTAAACCAAAACTTCCTCCGGCGTGTACAGTAATCATGGATGGCACAAGGGTTGAGTGGTCCGCCGAAGTAACGTATCTAGGTTTACTGTTTGACGAAAAACTTCTCTTCCGATCGCTTGTTGAGAGAACGTTAGTCAAGTGCTCCGCCTTAGTTAGGTCGCTATATCCGCTGATTTGTCGAAGATCCCGCCTCTGGGGTGATCAAACTGGCAGTCTACAAACAAATCATTGTGCCTGCGATCTTCTACGCAGCTCGGTGTGGCAACAATGTGCACAAACTCACAGGAACAAGTTGCAAGTCACGCAAAACCGAACGCTGAGGATGATACTAAACCATTCCTTCGACACTAGGATAACCGACCTTCATCGGGAGGTGGACATACTCAAAATAGATATGAAAATTAGTGAAACCAAGAACAAATTTGTAAATAAATGTAACATATCGGAACATGAGCTGATAAGCAACCTGTATAGAGTAGGTTAGTTGTACATAGTAGATTAGGTAGTTGTAGGTTGTATATAGTAGTTTTAGGTAGTTTCTTTTTAAATTCAAACAAACCAATGCCACCAAGGTGGTAAATCGATAAACAAATCTTATAGGACTAGGAATTTTTAACGAATTATTCATATTTAAAAAACTAGAGATGAAAAGACAAATCTGTGTCACTTATACTGTAGGAACTTGTTAAACATCAACAAACAAAAGAAATAAAGATCATGTTAAGTCAAAAAAAAACGACAGAGGGTAGTAAGGGGCAGTTATGATGCTTTATACTGCGCAAATATAAATTTCTTTACAAAGGCTATAGGCAACCTAAAGAAATTTGGACTGCAAATCGTAGAAAGCTGGTGGGTTTTATAAACTCAATTCTACCTGACTGGAGGAAGGAGACAATCTAAGGCTGTTCACTTGACAAATGGTGTTCAACCTATATGATGCAAATAGTAAACAGGGGTATACAACAAAAGTTCAAGTCAGCGAAAGCAGTGGTCCTAAAGCCCCGCGCCCCCACCCCCTCCAAAATATGGTAGGAGGATGGCAAAAGGCAGGGAAGTAGCAAATGGTAGGGGAGTATCATGGGTTAGGAAGGTGTGGTTAAAGTACGTATTTTGGGTGTTTTCTCCTAAATGTACTTGGAAAAATGACCAAAACCAAAGATTAATACCTACACACTACCAGACTGGTAAATAATGTCTGGTGACACCAGAACAGACAAGTGCAACTTCACAAGCACAGCTGAGATGAGAGAGAGATGAGAATAAAAACACACTAAAACATATCTTGTCGAGTTGTGCATGTGTCACAGTCACGAGACACAAAATTACACAAAAAATCTGTGTACACGTTCCCAGATTTTATAAACATAAAATGTGCCTCTTGTATAAAATTCATAATTCCTAAGTGTGTAGAAAATGCAAAAGAGTTAATATTATCAACATTTAACATGTAAACATAGCTGATTGTGGTTCAACGTCTCAAAACTACTGAGCAAATACCGCGAGACAACATGTTAAATGTTTGAGGCGTGGGTAAATTAAATAAATAACGTCTACTTTTTAGCGGAGATGGGGAGGTTGCTTTTATGACAATATGTTCAAACGGTATACGAAAAAGCGTGACAGAGGAAATAGGCGTCAAAAAAATCGGAAAATTATCGGACGAAATTTTTGAATCACACCCTTTTGTTACTATTTGAATCCCTCCTTAAACGCAGTAAGAAAGATTTAAATCCAACAAAATTTTAGGTGAAACATGACAAACATGTTTGTACTCTGAGGGCCAACAAACATTTTTGTCAATTCAACGGGTATATTTGTAGATTCTACGATCGTGATACAGGTGCACTTTTATTGTTTCTACTTGATTTAAATACCCACTATTAACAAACCAGTTTGTTGAATCAAATAACATCATGGTAGATTCAAAAAACATTATTGTTGATTCGAAAAGATACGATTGTTAAAGAAAAAAACCATATGCGTTTGAGTCAGCAAATAATTTTGTTGATTCAATTAAGCGAAATTTTTATGCAGGTACTTGCTTTTCTTTTTCGTCAGATGTCATTTTTGTTATGTTGGTTGCTCTTCATCGTCTCATAACAAAACGCTGGTAAAATAAAATCCAATAAAATAAAATAAACGGGAATAAAACATGAAGGGGTTGATCTTTAACGAAAGGAGAGAATAAAGCAACAATGCCTACCCAAACAAGGTTTAAATTTGTTTTCATAAATTTCTCATTGCTCAAACAACTTATAAGAATAAATTGACTTTTCAGTTTCAACAGAGGCAGTCACTCTCCTACTCTTCTTGCTACTTCAATGATCCTTGCAACTCCCGTGCGCTTTGCTACACTCCTGGACCTTGCTAGCCCTTGCTTCTTACTACTTTTCTACCCATTGTTTTAAAAATTCCCCCCCCCCCCCCCCCCCCCCCCCCCCCCCCCCCCCCCCCCCCCCCCCCCCCCCCCCCCCCCCCCCAAAAAAAAAAAAAAAAAAAAAAAAAAAAAAAAAAAAAAAAAAAAAAAAAAAAAAAAAAAAAAAAAAAAAAAAAAAAAAAAAAAAAAAAAAAAAAAAAAAAAAAAAAAAAAAAAAAAAAAAAAAAAAAAAAAAAAAAAAAAAAAAAAAAAAAAAAAAATTAAAAAAAGATTTGTCAATTTGATATCCCAACGATGTGTACCATCAAATTTGAGTGACTCCACTTTTAAATTGACAAATGAGTAGAAATAAGAATGAAAAAAAAAATTTTTTTTTTTTTTTTTTTTTTTTTTTTTTTTTTTTTTAAAAAAAAAAAAAAAAAAAAAAAAAAAAAAAAAAAAAAAAAAAAAAAAAAAAAAAAAAAAAGGCGTGTATGTTTTAGCCCTCTCCCTCCAATGACGTCTGTATAAGGTCTGGGGTAACGCACTGCTTGCTTGTATTGGAAGCAAAAATAATGTAAACATTGTTGAGCCGAAGAGTGATGACGTAACACTATTCAATTTTCTATAGGCGTGCATAGGTTCAGATGAAAAACATCGGTTCAAACGATTATTATAAATTCTGAATTGTGAAACAATAATGAAATAAAAATGCCATTTATTGAGCAGAAGCATTTCCTCCCGATAACATGGTTCATTTATAGTGAATTTGAGTGAGGTAATTGCATTTTTGCCAAACTAACTTTCAAACGCTGGGACTTGACAATCAAATAGCGATATAGAGCCAATTTTCCATCATCGATAGACTAGAATCGGTTGAAAAATTCAAGTTTTACAGCGCACACAATAAACAATCACGGAGCGAACGAATAAAAAAAAATGCAATGACGTAGCACTTTCTGAGCTTTTGTGTAGCGTGCGCAAGGAGTGCGGTGGTATTAGTGTCATGACCGAGTTTTGCTCATTTCACTAATATCGTTGTGGCTACTGGGCCAGACCTTATATAAACGTCATTGCTCTCCCTCCTCTTTCTGCTAGTATTTTTTGTTTTGTTTATGCTTGCTCAGTTTTGCTCTAAATGCCGTCGAAACAAGAAGCATTTCGTGAGCGCGTTGTACAGCTCTATGAACTGCACAGAAATCACGGCAAAAAGTATACGGTACAGTATTTTAAAAGCAAAAATGTTGTTACTTCGACTGTTTATCATATCCTAAGACCTCAGCAACTAGACCAGCCAAAATTATGGACGCAGAAAAACTTTGTTCTCTTTCTCGTGCCTTCAACAACAAGGATTCGTTGAGCCAACGGGATGGAGCAAAACAGTTCAACTGTTCTCACACAGTACATCTGCAAAACATTTTAAAGAGTCAGATTAATGTGCCGAAAGAAGACAAGAGCTCCGGAATATACTGATAAACAGATTTCGACGCTGAAAAACTAACGCTGATCGTTAATAAAAAAACATATTCCGGAAAATGTTTTGTTTTGGACGACGAAAATTACTGCCTTCTTTCGAATACGTACATTCTCGGAAAACGGGCGATTCTCTTCCATAGAAAGTTCTACTGAATCTCTGAATATAAAATATAAGTTTAAACATAAGTTTGAACAGAAAGGAGCAGCACATTGCCATTTCCGAGAGAGGTATTTCTAAGGCATAGTATAAGCCCTCTGGTTTGGCTATCAATCAAGATGTGTACCATAACGAATGTTTGAAGGAAATTTTGAACCCGTTACTACAAAAACGTCATGCAGATAGACGTGTTTTTGCAAAATAAAGCGTCATCGCATTAGGAAAAAACAATAACTAATCCTTCCTGAATTCGATCCCATTCGATCCGAAAAATCTGCCTCAGTGTCCCAAATCGAAGATTTCTTCGGGATTTGGAGCTCCTTGGCATACAAAAATAACTGGAGAGCCACGAATTGCAAACAGTTGGTTGGTAGAATCAAGAGATGCATTCGCAATTTTTTTTTTGGTAGAATCAAGAGAGACATTCGCAATTTTAAACTTTTGTCCGGGAAGCTGCTTATAATCTTTCTTCACGTTCATTTTATCGCCCATGAAAATACACCCTTCGTTCTTCGTAAGAACCTCATTAAACTTTCGGGCACTTTTTTTGGTCACTTGATTTTGGATCAATGTCCTGATGACAAAGACCGCCAGCTAAGGGTTGCGTACTTAGCTGGTAGTGCAGCCTGGGCACTGTTGTCCTTCTGACTTCAGCTAGACTGAGGAGGTGCGTGCCGAGCGTCTGTGTCCACCAAGGAGGTGCGGTAAGGTAAGGAAAGGTAGTATGCTGAAATCTTACCCTACCACGAAAAATGGAAGTATTCTTAATACGGTCCGACGGTGCTAATTTCAGATAATAATAATTTCAGTGCTAATTTCAGGTATAATAATTTAAGATTATTTTTTCCTTGCTATGATAATGCTGGCTATGATAATGCAAGTCCGTTTACAAATGTAGCAGGACCACAATCTGCAGACAACAAATATAATGATTATTATAATTTTATATTATCACAAAACCTTCACAATGATTTTAATGCTATTTTCAGCTTCGCATTTATGCATCGTTATGAGTCTAAGCCAGCCTAACTCACGCTATGTATATGAAAAGATACGATGGTTTTTAATGCAATTTTTTCCCTTCTTTTATCATAAGACAATTAAAAATACAAAACCTAACATTGATCGTACATCTTCTATTAGACAGGCATAAAGAATCATTTATGGGCCCAGTGGGAAACAAAAGTTAGCGGATAAATCAAATTTCTTCTTGTTTTTATTTTTATTTCTTTTTATTTTAGATTTATTAAGCTTCCGTTTTTAGGCAATAATCATATTCATAGGGATTTTTTTCGCCTTATTGTTTGCTTACATTTTCCTAGCAAAACGGCTGACAGGAGATCAACTATGTTTCATTATATCACATTGGAAATTTCCGTTATTTCAGAGTTTAAAGCAACTAACACCGCTGCCGAAGAGGCAAATGGCTGCATTTTATTATTATATATACATTATTTAGTATTTTATTGCAACATCGTATTATTTTAATCATGGCATATTATTAAAAACATATTGAAATTATTATTAAAAATAATAATAATATTAATTAAATTCTATCTGCTTCAAGAGTACAAGGAAGTTTGTTCCAGATAGTACAGCTATTTTTTTGTCATTGTAGCTCAAGGATCTTTTCTATTAAATTAGATCATTGGATATTATTAAAATTAATAAATGCTTTTCAATTCTGCTGATTATGACCCATATGTTATATACGTACATAACATGCCATAATGCATGTTTGTACTTCATTTAATTACGACATGGTTTGGCCAAAAAGGTTTCCCATTCCGGAGTTACATTCAACTACCAATGATTGAGCTGTAATGAGGCACCAAGCAGCATATAATTTTCATATGTCTAGCATTGTTTCAGTTATTTCCTCATATTATATTATTTACAACCATTCATGTCATCGATAATATTACCATTACATTTCAGTATACATTCATCATATAGCTGCTTCTAATTCTTATTTCATATCATTATTATATTCATTGGAAAAATAATAATAATAATTAGGAAATTTTATCTGCTTCAAGGTTACATGGAAGGTGATTCCAGGTTATATAGATATTTTATTACATTGTACCATAAAGTATTTTTCTATTGATTTACATTATTGGATACTAATTTTAAAATTTATAAATGCTCTTCGTTCTGCTGATTATACATACATATGTCATAAATACATACATATTTTTTATAATTTTATGTATAATTAAATGTTTTATGTTTTGTTTAATTGCAATATGACCTTCACATTCCAGAATTACATTCATCTGCCACTGATTGAGCTGTAAAAAAGCACCAAGCTGCATATTATTATCTTTTTATTGCATATTATTATCACTATTTTAATTATTTCATCATGACATATCTATGACATGTTTGAGTTAAATATTCTTGTATATTTCATTGCACTATTCCATAATACATATATTGAATATTATGTCATATTATTTACATTATATATATAATAAATACTGGGTTGGGAGGGAGCATCAGGGTATCATTCAAGCTGAAACTGGACGATGGTTTGATTGACTGCCTGAGTCTAGGAGGGAATGAACATTATCATTTTCTTTATCCTACCGATTCGATTATGATGCTGTGAATTCTACTCCAACAGTTTCAGTGAGGGTGACGCGCCCTTCTTAACAAGCCATCCTGTAGAAAGCTTAATAAGTATTGCGAATTGGGTTATTCGATTTGTTGGATCGTATCGTTGGAAGGAGATTCTTAATTTCCCGTGGATTACGCGTGAGTGTCTCTGCTTACGGGTCCACCCCTCCGTTTTTGGCCCTTCATACAGCGATATTGTGAATTCAGATCGGTGGCTCAATTTGATCTTGCTATTAAGTGGAGCTGCATCCAAGCCAAGGGCTAGAAGGGATGGTGGCTACCATACATACACATACATTTATGGTACTACTAGATAACAATAAATCAATGAGCTGCTAATAATGATGATGATGATGATGATGATGTAATACTACCATCTATTGCAGCAAGGAAACTTTCCATAGCAGTGGAATAATCTAAAAAACGATTTGATCAGGATTCTATTATTGTTTGTGATCATCAAGCTCCTGTATGAAGGGCCAAAAACGTTTGGGCGGGCCTGTAAGCAGAGACACTTACGCGAAACCCGCGAATATAGGGAAGAGAATCTCCTTCCAAAAGCAAGCTCTTACTCACAGTACTAGAATCGAGCCCTCGATTGACAGAATTAACCCAATAGATGGGGTCGAAGAGCCCGCCCTCATTCCACGAAATGTTAACAATAGGGAGGAGGCAGTCCCATGCTCCCTATCCAAATCGTTTTACTTGGGTGCCCTGATGGTCCCTACCTTTCCCCGTTATATGTTATTTAATATATAATATATTTTGTACACAACAAATTAAGATACCATTATAGACAAAAATGCTAATTTATTCAAATTTCAAACTTGAATGGATTGTTACTGAAAAATAAATAAAAGTTAGATATGTATCAATATCCTACTAGTCCTGGGAAAGCTGAAAACAGAATAGATCATTCGAAATATAAAAGATAAAATTTCAATAAAAGATATTATTTTATAAAACATTATAATATTTTAAAATTTTTTTTTTTTTTTTTTCTATAAACATTCAAAAGATAGAGTGAACGAAGAGTCCGATGGGATAATTTCTGAATGAAATGGCCACCATACCACAAACACAACATTAAAATATAATCCTACACTACGTATAAGCACATGCCAGCCTTTTATGAATATAATAGTTGAAGTTCAGAAGTGCAATTTTAAATAAAATGGTATGCTGAAATGCTGAGATACAATTCCGCCTTTGATGCCTGGCATGTTGCTCCAGGCTCTTACATAGTTTTGGAATGCAAAGATGATTCCAAAGCGTGCTGAAATTATTAATAAAATGAGAATAGAAAATATACAATATGATTTAAAGGTATAAGATCTTCGGTAGCACCCCCTCACTTCGCTATTGTCAGATGGACAACATTGCCCAGGCTACGCCAACCAGCGTCTCCATGTTTCAGCTGGCAGTCTTTTGTGATCATATGACTCGTGGAGGCGTGAGGTAGGAACTTGTGAGGACGAGAGGTCGGTCGCACCCTCCTTCGAAGTTGTCAACTCACCATTTGAAGCCCTCGTAGCTTCTCCTGTGGTAGTTCAAGTAATAGCCCAACGGACTGAATCAATTCGCAGCCTACATAGGGTACGGGACGGGTTTTAAGCAGTTTAGTCAGCCCCTAAGACATTTGATGAAGCTGCTTGTAATCCATAATTTAGAACTTACCGTATTCAGGCATTAATCCCTCTTGCATCCCAAATTTTGTCTGTCAAGAACATGTCTTTTGCAACGAGCATTAGGCTCAAAAATGGCTCCGCCGAATCTAATACTGAAAATTCCCAATTAACACACGGGGCTTCCTAAGCGCAAACGAGTTCTTAACCAATTAAAAAAGTGTTTTCTTCAGGTCCTCAATCAGAGCATAAACTAACAACTTATTGTATGAGTGCGATTGTGTGCATGTGTGCGAAAGGCGAAAATGAAATAGGCCAGTTGACGATTTGCTTTACTTGTCAATTTCCTCAGCCCGCTCCCTTCGCCGTTTTACATAACCGCTCTCGAAAACAATCAACTTCCAAAACCTCATCCGATTAATATTACCATAAACTCGTCTCATAGCAATTTATGAACGAACATGCCACGATCAATTTTTTAGTTCGTCATTGATCTTTAGATTGGCAATGTGTATTTCTTATTTCATTTACTCTCGTATTCAAATGTCAGCCAAAGCGACTGTGACGACAAACGGGATGCTTCGTTTAAAAACAAACAAATGCAACAGACACCAGGCTTCACATTACCTTACCGGTGCACTTCTATATCTCATGGTTATCAAAGAAGAGAGGAAACATGGGCTCTCTCAAAAGTAACAGTGATGCCATAGCTGCCGCTCAACAGCGAAACCGTATTTATCGTTGGGTACTGTTGGACAGCTCAGAAACATATTAACCACTGCTAATGATGGTGCCAGGTGATGGACAATATAATCAGGACGCCTCTCAAAGATCAACCTCCAATGACTGGGAAGAAACTTATGAAATAAATAGCGATTTCAGAATCTATCTAAGTATGTAATAAATTTGACTCAATATACAGCATCGCATTCTGGCAACAAGCCTAGTTGTGGGAGAGATCTGATGAGGACATGCTCTCCGGTACACGCGATGCAAATCACAAATACACAAAGGCAATATTTGAGCGAACTTCTTCAGCAGGTCAGAAACTGATGGTTTCTGGATGATGTATTTAAAATCTGCAAAATAGACAGGATTAGATGGTAATCAATCATGATTCAACATCAAATCATTGTTCCAATAGATAAAGCTTATGATCGTATAATTAAAAATGAAATGATTTGGAAAATGTAGAAGTTATTGAACTATTTCCTAACGACTGATTAAAATAGTGAACCCTGATTAAGCCGTACCCTACCCTATTTCATGTAAATTTATGCCAAAAAACTCCTGACACTAGTTTGTTGTATGAAAGATTGCAAACATTATTGTACGGTGCATGAAAGATTGCAAACAATTTCGATGTTTACTCCTCAGTTGGCTTGGAATTAAACGAAGGGAAATTTTACGCACCTATTAAAATTAATTATTTTGTTCTGTGTAGTAATCGCAAATCGATTTTAGGGCGTAAAAGCAGTTTCCTAACGTGAGAACGTTTTTCTCGTAGAACCGTTGCTGTTGGGATCCCGACGAGGAGGCCATCGTTTGCTGCGGGGCCTTGTCGGTTGTCGTTTCCGTCGTTGTCATTAACACTACAGTTGTGGGTGAAACCAATTTTGCTGTGCTCATTTCCTGATGCACAAACACAAAACGCACAATTTTCTCACGCTTCAAAAGCAAGCAGCTTTTGCTCGGCACGAGACTTCATCCACCTTCCGACGGCCAGCCTAAGTGAAGTCCAGAAGAAGAAATTTAACTCTGACTTCAAAATCACAATTGCGGTAGAACAGAAGAACCGTGAGAAGTCACGAAAAAGAACCGTCCGCGCGCAAAGCATACTGCGATCCTAGTGGGATTTTAGAAGTGGGTGTCTAAAATTAATTTTTGGAGCGCGGCTTTGGTCAAGTATAACTTATGTGAAACAAAATGAATCCTGATGAAATTTACCGTTCTGAAAGAAGAAACAAACTGCTGTCAATACATACCAGATCTGACCACTAGGAGCGCTGCAGTATAATAAGCAGTGCGTTCAGTTATTGAATGACTCAAGCCTAACAAACGTTAACCATAAATGATTATCACGTGTGATAGAGAGAACCATGCAAAAGATAATTACATTGTGACTCTCATTGCCTACAATCAAAACGTGAGCCTCACTATCGAGAATCAAATGCACAACCAAAAAGAAGCATGGCTTACCAACTACTAAAAAACAAATAAAAAAAAAACAAAGCCTAAGCATTCCAAATCTGATTGTGTGAGTAAAAAACGAAGCCAGCATCATCAAAGACTAGCTGGAGGGCTCAAGCGCTAATACACTCGAATAGGCAATCTAGGAAGCAACATCTTCAAAACAAGCGCATATGACACTCGTTAATGTCATAGTGACCTCACTGTCGATGGAGTGGTGCTGATCTTCATCAGTAACTTTTTACGACGCTCACTCCAGCGATGATCGTGGTTTAAGTATCGTAAAGGAGTCGTAAAGCATACTGATAGAATGAAATTCACAGACTGCAACTCTGATCTTAACGTTCAAACTAATAGGTAGTTATTCTTCTTTTGAACCGTACATCCAAGAAACCATCCTCCTGGAGGTGTGACAAAGGCCGTAATTGGAGAGTATCATACAATCAACGCAATAACTGTTTCACAATATCTGGAACGAGGCACCATAATGATATTTGTTTGTCTACTCACTTGCCACCCGTAATTCTAACCGTAACCCGACACAATTTGCCCACCCGATAATACATCAACAACTAGCAAGCGGCATGCCTAGAAATGAATTCCAACGAATCACCATCCTCTGCCTGCCGCACACTAATTGTCCATTGATTCCTAATAAAGTTATCAAATCAAATAAAATGCGACCGATTCGGTAGCGAACGCTCGATCGAAAGGAACTGTAGTAGTACGGTTGACCCAATTCACCCTGCAGTCGTAGAGCGATGACAAATGGCATCTCATTGGAAGTAAATAATTGAACTGCCACACGGTGCTGATAGGTTCCATTTAGAATCTATCATGTCGTGCTTGTTTCCTATAAGGAACGCCATCCCTCAGGCTGGTCAATGGCTTTCACATGCCCGTGTATTTTAGCATGGGTCATAAACCAGTCTAGTGAGTAGTGCTCCAGCTGCCACCCCCGCTTGCAATCGAACCGAAGGATGGTCGGTAGTCGGAGAACTAAATGAATAATGTCGTCTTTCAGGGAGCGCAAACCAGTAATGATACATAAAGAAGTTCATTTTTATCGCCGTCTACCACCCATGCACTGCTGCACCGGAGGAGATTGTCGACGTCGTGTGAGTTTCTTCAGCAAGCGAACCCTCAGATTTATTCATGCCGCAAATAGTACAGAGCGGTGTATTGTTCCGTTCCGAAATGTGTTGTTTCCGATACGAGTGCATTATTTGATGAGAAATTGCAGAAACCGGAATGTATTGAGAAGGCAGCTCGGAAGAAGAAACACAGAACACAAGACCATTATGATAAATATCAGCAAACGTTACTTGAGAAACGGATCTATTGTGCAAATATGTATACTCTTAGAGTGCTGCAGTCACTACAAAAAGTACTTCAAAGTAGCATTTCAAGAACAATTCAAATAATTTTGGTTTGATGCAAAAAAAAAAACACAGGTCGATCAACAATGAGCTATATGTTTCAATTAACAGGTTTTCCAATCCAAATCCAATGCAAATCCAATCCAAATCCAATCCAAATCCAATCCAAATCCAATCCAAATCCAATCCAAATCCAATCCAAATCCAATCCAAATCCAATCCAAATCCAATCCAAATCCAATCCAAATCCAATCCAAATCCAATCCAAATCCAATCCAAATCCAATCCAAATCCAATCCAAATCCAATCCAAATCCAATCCAAATCCAATCCAAATCCAATCCAAATCCAATCCAACCAAATCCAATCCAAATCCAATCCAAATCCAATCCAAATCCAATCCAAATCCAATCCAAATCCAATCAAATCCAATCCAAAAAAAAAAAAAAAAAAAAAAAAAAAAAAATCAATCAAATCCAATCCAAATCCAATCCAAATCCAATCCAAATCCAATCCAAATCCAATCCAAATCCAATCCAAATCCAATCCAAATCCAATCCAAATCCAATCCAAATCCAATCCAAATCCAATCCAAATCCAATCCAAATCCAATCCAAATCCAATCCAAATCCAATCCAAATCCAATCCAAATCCAATCCAAATCCAATCCAAATCCAATCCAAATCCAATCCAAATCCAATCCAAATCCCCAAATCCAATCCAAATCCAATCCAAATCCAATCCAAATCCAATCCAAATCCAATCCAAATCCCCAAATCCAAATCCAATCCAATCCAAATCCAATCCAAATCCAATCCAAATCCAACCAATCCAAATCCCAATCCAAATCCAATCCAAATCCAATCCAAATCCAATCCAAATCCAATCCAAATCCAATCCAAATCCAATCCAAATCCAATCCAAATCCAATCCAAATCCAATCCAAATCCAATCCAAATCCAATCCAAATCCAATCCAAATCCAATCCAAATCCAATCCAAATCCAATCCAAATCCAATCCAAATCCAATCCAAATCCAATCCAAATCCAATCCAAATCCAATCCAAATCCAATCCAAATCCAATCCAAATCCAATCCAAATCCAATCCAAATCCAATCCAAATCCAATCCAAATCCAATCCAAATCCAATCCAAATCCAATCCAAATCTTATTCACATCCAATCCAAATCTTTTAGCCGCTAAGTTTGGTTTCATTTGGTACATTAAAAATTCTAAGTGTGAATCTTAATCAAATCCAAATCCAGTCCTACAGCTAATACATAAAAAAGTTAAAGCAATGACTTACCTTCTAATTCAATGCCGTAGAGTTATTCAAGTGTTCTACTTTACCCCAAGGATCCAATCCATGGGAGATTCAATATTGTACATCAGCTTACAAGTAATTCAAACAAGTTTCGGATGTTTTCACCAGTGTAGCTGGACATGGTCCGGCGGAAAAAAATGCGCAAATTTATAGAATTTTAACTCGTTTGGCAAAACCTTCATGTATTCCATCAGCCATCGTGGAGTCTGATTTGACATGTGACATGGCGCTCCATACTGTTGTAGGACAACGTGTTGATCCTCAGAGAAGTTGGCCTTCGCCCAAGGAAGCACTTGGTCCTTCAAAATACCGATATACACTTCGGTATTGATTCTAAAAACTGCATCAAGGAAAACAGGCGGTATTTTCAAACCGTTCGATGCCACTTAGCCAAACCTCATGGCACTAGCCAGATGTTAAGCTTAGAACGTAAATCGTCGTTTCTTCGGTGAAATGAACCGGTCTGTGCGGCTGTTGGACACAGCATCGATGCTGAACACATTCTCAAAAAAATGCATTAAAACTATTCCGTTGCTCTGATGCAGCACTTGAAAGTTAACATAAACAGATTCAATGTCAACAGAAACGGCTTCCATCACACGGTTTGATAAATTCGTTTTAATATGATAAATTTGGCTTTGGTTTATGTGATATTACAGGGTGAGTGGTAATTCGTGTCAATGGTTTTTAAACATGTGTAACTTTGGATGGGCTAATTACATACATGTTTGCACATTTTTCTTTTAGTGTGTATTCAAATGTCATCACGGCTTCTAAGTTTGTTTTGATTTTCCATTCGTTTGAGACTTGAAAAGGGAGCCCATGATGAATCTGTTTCCGAAACATTTTAGATCGTGTACTATTTTGAAGAAAATGTAACCACTCGAAAGATTCGAACGCTTCAAAGAAACCAGTTTTTGGAAAATATCTTCCAGACCTGGCCATAAACGCACTGTCAGGTGTCCGGAAGCCATCAAACGAGTAAGAGAGCGAATTCGTCGAAATCCTGGTAAGTCTGACCTTAAGATAGCCAAAGAACTGGGAATGTCGCAGTCATCGATCAGGACTTTCAAAGATGACCTTCCACTGAGTCTATACAAAAAAAATACAAGTGCATGGGTTGACTAAAAAGCAGAAGATTGGAAGAGTCGAAAGATGTCGAAAGGTGTCGGAAGCTGCTCAAGCGGTACGGTGATTGTGAAAGTCTCTTTTTCGGACGAAACAATGTTCCTGCTACAGGATCACCACAACCAGCAAAATGATTGGGTGTATGCAGCACATCTTATAAATATTTCTCGTGATAAAAAAGCTGTTCAAAGGTTTCAGAATGTTTCAAAGGTGACAGTTTCGATATGTTTCTCCAAAACTTTGAAGGTTCCATTGCTGTTCATTGAACCTGGTGTTAAAAGTAAATATTACAACGATAATGTTTTGAAGAACCATTTGCTTCCCTTTGTCAAGAAACACTACAAGAATGCACCATACTACTTCCAATAAGACTTTGCATCGTCGCACCAGGTGAAAGCTACGCAGGCTTGGTGTGAGGACAATTTTCTGGATTTTAGTCGTCCTAAGAATGGCCTGCCTCTTCACCTGATTTGAATTTCTATACTGGGCAAACTGGGGAATACCACAGGACTAACCGTGAACACTTTTAAGAAACGTTTGGTAAAAATGTGGAATGATATGCTTCAAAATATCGTGCGTGCCAGCTGTGACACTTTTCAACAACGAATGCGGTTGACAGTGAAGGCAAAGGAAGAGAGATTTGAACTGAACTAAATTAGGACTTATGGTAGAGATACACTAAACAGGAAATACATTGAAAATTAAAATTCATACAAGCTTCTTATTTTTAGACCGTATACTTCACTGCAGGGAGTTCTTACCTAAATGTAGATTCAAATGAGAATAACGTTTGCATTAAAAAAAATAGACTTTTTTCGGATGATGATAAAAAACAAGCTAAGACAGATAATTGCTTATGATAAATTTCCCATGGAAAGTAATTATTTTGAGCAGTTAACCGAAACATTCGCCATGGCGGACGAAAACATGCGTGTAGGCATGTTTTTGAGTTCTTTCCTCGTTTTATTTATCAATTCCTCCTCAGTTTTCGCGACAAAATTGATGGAGTAGATCTTACGTTTCAGGTTGGCCCAGAAATTCTCGATGGGGCGCAGCTGGTGGACGTTGGACGGGTTCGCCGACTTGGGTACCACATCGTTATTCAGCCGCTCCATCTCCTCCAACGATAGCTTTGAGTAGTGGGCCGACGCCAGATCCGGCCAGAACATCGCGTCTTCGCCCTTATGGTATTTCTTGATGAGCGATGCGACTTCCGGCAGGCATTTCGTACTATAAATTTCCCCGTTCACGGCCAGTCTGGAGCGAAAGTAGAGCGGCTTTGACATCATCTTCTCGCTGATTGTCAGCCCCAGCAGCACCTTCTTGGGGAACTAGGTGTGTGAAATGAACTTCACCTCGGAGTTGCTTCACTGTTTTTGCCATCACGGTTAGAGTTCGACTGATAGAGCTGTCAAATTTTGTCTGCTGACTCATGGGTTACTATGATTGATGCTGCATGGGTAGTTTTGTCAGTGAGGGTGAAGGTAAACCCATGAAAAATCGGCAATTTTTGTTCATATTTTTTAAATGCAAACGTTACATTTCAATACGCTCATTTGGATACACGCTTGAGAACAATGTGTTTGGCAATGCTTGCTTAAGCCTCACTGAATTTTATTTACTATCGTTATTCATTTTTTGCAGAATAGTTTTATCAAATTTTCATTGTGAGCAAAAAAAAATGAATCTCATATTATACAAAGCAAAAACTTGTAAGAAACATTGCGAACGAAGACGAGATTCTGCATACAATATTTATAAAAATGACATGTCTCAGAACATTGCACGTTTTGCAATGTAAACTTGTATTCAAAGTATTGCTTCATTTAAATCACGCACATGATAAATCAAAGTACATTACTTTTTTGATCAATATAGTATTGATTTGCGCCTATTTTGAAAAAATTCTTCCCTGGAGAGGCCTGCTGCATTGTCTTTCTTTGGTGTAGTATTGATCAGACATTGCTTCCCAGTTTTGATGGTGGATAACATCCTTTGGCAACAATAACGAGTAAAAATACGAAAATCTTTGAAATTTTAAGAGTTGTTTCAAGAGTCAAAAGATACTACCATCGAGAAGACAGCCAGCAGGAAGACAGGCGGTAGGGAGGGTTTCAGTTTTTCTCTTCTATTATTGCATACAGTATGCGTCAGAAATTTGTGTGACTCTCACTTAGACTAAGGAGTGTATCGAAAATAAGCTATCCACAAACTTTCTTTCAAATTATGTTGAAAACCGATATTTTATTCATACAAAAAATTGATCCTTTATTGTACGAGGTTAAACTTGAACATAATGAAGACCGGATGAAATTTAAGTTATTCCTTCACGAATTTTCGAACTTTGGATCGAATGCTCTTCATCAAGTTCCGGACATCGCATTTTTTGGACGCTTGAGCCCACATTTTTTTGAATTCCTGCATGTTCCCAGCTGCATGACACAGTCTTCTTGAAGATACTCTTCACGATTGTACAGTAACGTTCGATGGGTCGAAGCTGAGGGCAATTTGGTGGATTGATATTTTTTTCAACGAAATCTATACCCTTTTCCGCAAGCCAATTGAGAGTGGTTTTGGCATAGTGAGCTGACGCTAAATCCGTCCAAAACGGTGAAGGTGTATATGCTTCTTATATAAAGGCAACAATCTCTTCTGGAGACACTCAGATCGATAGATTTCCGCATTTATAGTTCCGGTAGTGTAAAAAATGGTTGACTTCAAACCACAGGAACATATTGCTTGCCATACCAGTACCTTTCGACCGAATTTCTCCACTTGAATCGACCTGTCCGCATCGCTCACATCCTCCCCAACGACGGCAGTAAAGTATTGTGGACCTGGAAGGGTTTTTGAGTCCTCCTTTACATAGGTCTCATCGTCCATCAAAACGCATGCATCCGGACGCTGCAAAAGACGCGAATACAATTTCCGGGCCCATGTTGCTGCTCGCTTCTTCTGTTCTGCACTTTGTTTCGAGATTTTCTGCTTCTTGTAGGTCTTCAGGTGGTTTTCGCCTCTTGATACGCTGGATCATTCCGACACTCGTTCCTGCTTTTTTGGCCAAATCACGTATTGACATTGATTTGTTCTTCATGATTAGAGATACCACTTTCTGCTCCAGTTTCAGGTTGGAAGAACCGGGTTTTCTGCCTCTTCCTGGTAGCTCATCCAAAGAATAGTGTTCCCCAAACTTATTAATGATGGTTTTAACACTCGCATGATGAATTCCAAACCGCTTCGCCAATTTTCGCATAGTAATACCCTTCTCACTTAGCCATGTGTCAGAACCTTAATTTTCACTTCCTTTTCAATACGCGACATTTTGAAAACGCAGAATTTGAACCGCACAAACAAGTAAACAAAAGAAAGCTGACAGTCAAACGCACAGCATGCAGTGTTCAGAGCATAAAAAACCATCACAAATACATGCGTACAACGCAAATGTATGTGGATAGCTTATATTCGATACACTTCTTATCCTACCACTCAAACCTTTCAATCTAGTTTTACAAAATTTCGCTGCTGGCATTATTCATAGATTACAAACAGATTGGTTTATTTGAGTTTCTTGTAAAAAAATTGTGAAAATTGTACGAAAAGACTGAAATTCACAGATTACTTTACGACCAGAAGTCAGTTCCGGATATCATGGCTCTTGTAAAATGATCAAGAGCTACTGAATTTTGAATCAAGGCATCCAATTGGACCCCAAACAGTACCAACAAATCTGGAAGTTGTCGGAAGCGATCTGCGAGAGCACCAGGGTTGACAAAGTCCATTAAAATGAAAGTAACTCGTAATACCGTTCGGAACATGAAAAAAAATGGCAAAGCAGGCTAATATATATCATAAGCACCGGTAAGAAGAGTGGTGAAATATGACTAAAACGGAAAATCCAGAGAATTTTAGAACAGCTAGAGTGGAGGAAGCTACCCTAGTAGCACATTTGTTATCATACGGTTGAGATAACATAAATGTGACATGTTTTAGTCGTAATCATGTTGCTGAAACTAAAAATGTTCGTATTGTGATACGGTTTAAACTGCTTAGTGAACTGAATAAGAGGTCCATCGTCATTCTGTCCACGAACAAGAAGCTGTTTACTGTTGACAGCGTGTCCAACAGTCGTATCAACTGGTTTAAAAGTTCGAAGAAAACATCTGATGTACCTGGGAACATCAAAGTCACATTCCGAAGCAAGCATCCAGCAGGGGTGATAGGGTTCGGATGGGTTGCTTCCGATGGTAAAAAAATGGACCCCTGAGAAGGCATGAACGTGAACACAGATGTGCAGTTAGGAATCCTTAAGGATTATGTTTTACCTTGGATAACATCTGCCTACGGCGAGGATGCGAATATTGTGTTCCAACAATACGAAGCCCCTGCCCACACGTCAGGGAAACCACAGATATGGTTAAAGGACAACATGCTCCAATTCTGGTCCAAAGAAATGTGGCCATCTGCTCGCCTGACCTAAATACTCTGTACTTCAGTGTATGGGCGAACATTGAAGCTCGTGTTAGTGAACATCCTCACTCAAATTTGAACTCTCTACGGACCTTTATAACAAAGCATTGGAGAGAAATGTCATCTGACAAACGTATACGTGATAAATGTTTGCACCATCGTACAAATAAGATTTCCCGTTTCTTTGCATGCTCATAAGCTTTAACTTATATCATTGTTCACACTACCAAAATGTCATGTAAATTTCAGTGTCCTGAGACCAACACATACAAGCGTCCTTTAGCACATAAGAGTTGAAAGAGATGAGAAAATAAATTCCATCTAACACACCTTTTGTCGACTTCCGTATGTATCAGTTCCATGAGACATAATTTTAGACGAAATCTTTGTTTACGTTCCCCGACGTTTTACAAAGATGAATTTCGTCTCGTGTTAAATTAATAATTTCTTAGTGTGTAGGCTTCGAGTAAAAGACTCGCAAATGTCACAAAAAGACATTTCAATCGCCGTTGGAGTGTTCCGGTGGACCGTGGAAAGGGTCTTAGACCGCGAAAAGAAAGGTCGTCCGAGGTTCGCTCGCATTTCGAGGGTTATCGCTCCCATCAAAGGGAAGATTCGGGCGAATCTAGTGCGTTCAATGAGGAAAATGGCGAAGGAAAACGGGATGAGCGACATTGCGGCACGGAAGACCGATTGCGAGGCGATGTAGAGGGCACAGAACAAAAAAACTCACATGATTGCCAACCGCAACCGGGAGCTACGAGTCAAGCGATGTAAGAAAACCTTGAACTTCCCCAAGCGAAAATTCTGTAATCCTGTTCAACGACGAGAGCATGTTTACCGTTGATCAAATTCCAGAACCGATCGCTATATTAGTTCTCTCCCGGTCAAAGACGTGGCCGACGATTTCCGAATCATGGTGTCTTCTAAAGACTGTATTCGATGAAATTTGGACACACGCAATTGTGTGCGTAACTTTTCGATAGCGCAATGTTCGGGTAAAAATTATTGAAATTTTAACTGAATGTATTTCATTGTGTTGTGTCAATTGTGTAATGAGTTTCGTGAAAATCGGTCGAGTGATTTCAGTGATGGCTTCGAATGAAGAAATAGTGCGCCAACAAATTTTGGGCACTCACTTCGAAAACCCAAACGCTTCTCATCGATGGATCGGAAAACAGCTCGGAATCGCACATTCAACCGTATCTCATGTGATCAAAACGTTCAAGGACCGTAAGACAACCAAGCGGAAAAATGGTAGTGGCAAAAAACGTGGCACATCAAATCCGGAGAAGGCCAGGATGGTATTGAACCAATTTAAGCGTTATCCCAACATTTCGATCAGGGATGTTGCGAAAAAGGCGAAAGTTTCAGTTTGTTTTGTGCAGAAAACAATGAAACGTTCTGGATTACATGTGTACAAGGTCCAGAAGGCACCGAACCGGAGCGATAAACAGAACTCGGTGGCCAAAACTCGTGCAAGAAAACTGTACAGGGAGTGGCTCACAAAACCGTTCTGCATTGTGATGGACGATGAGACCTACATTAAAGCCGACACCAAACAAATGCCAGGACAGGAACACTACGTCGCCACCTCTAAGTTGGCCGTTCCGGAGAGTGTACGGAAGAAGAAACTGTCGAAATTCGCCAAAAATTCCTTGTCTGGCAAGCGATCTGCGGATGTGGCAAAATGAGTCAGCCCTTCATCACCTCTGGGACCGTCAACGGACAAATCTACAAGGACGAATGCCTCCAAAAACGACTTCTGCCCTTCTTGAGATCTCACGATGGCCCGACACTGTTTTGGCCGGATTTGGCATCTTGCCACTATGCCCGGCCCGTCTTAGACTGGTACAAAGATAATAATGTAGTTTTTGTACCAAAAGACGTCAACCCTCCAAACACTCCGGAACTTCGCCCAATTGAAAAATTTTGGGCAATCATGAAGGCAAAGCTCGTTAAAACTCCAAAACTGATAGAAAATGAACTTGAACTAAAGAAAGTGTGGTTAAAAGTAAGTAAGCAAGTCGGTCCTATCATTGCCCAAAATTTGATGAAAGGGGTCAAGGCAAAGGTGCGGGCATTTGGGTTGGGAGAAGAGGTTCAATAAACCAATGATGTCAAAACTTAACCATTTAGTAGTACTTTAGTTCCAGAAAGTTTGAAAAGAATCGGGCTCAAGGAAAATTTTTGGTGACCTATTTTGTGTGTCCAAATTTCATCGAATGCAGTCTTTATTGTTATTCATATTTTTTCTAGTGTCTACTTTTTCTCAAAATGAAAAACAAAAAAGTTAAAATGAAAAAACTCATTTCTTTAGAGACACCCTGCACACTACCAAAATGTCATGTAAATTTCTGTCCCCTGAGACCGACACATGCAAGCGTCCTTTGGCACATAAGAATGGGTTGAAAGAGATGAGAAAATAAATTAAATCAAACACATCTTTCGTCAAATTTCGTATGCGTCAGTTTCAAGAGACATAATTTTACACGAAATCTTTCTTTTTGTTCCCTTTAAGTTAAGACTTTTTCCAAACATGAA
This sequence comes from Aedes koreicus, assembly GCA_024533555.2. Lineage (NCBI taxonomy): Eukaryota > Metazoa > Arthropoda > Insecta > Diptera > Culicidae > Aedes > Aedes koreicus. Next base: position 313,319 of record JAHHFK020002350.1, on the reverse strand, counting down.
TTACGTCCCGTGTAAAATTTATAATTTCTAAGTGTACAAATGGGATACATATTCAGTGAAAATAAAGTGTTGTCTTCAACGGACGATCATTTTATGTAAATTTAGGTTATGTCTTAAGTTGAAAAAAAAAACAGTTGATAAAAAAGATATTAAGCTCGAAAGAAATTAACAATGTTTGAGACTCATTATATTTTCTGACGCATAGTGTACTCTCGGGCCACTCTGTTCGCCGTAGTACGGATAGCGCCATCTAGCAAGGTTACGGAAATTAAAAACAAAAATGGCGGCATTATGAAATATTGAAATACTGAATGTTATTAACTTAATAATTCTCTATAGATTTTCAAGATTTTTGCATCAATCATTAAGATTTTTTGCGATTAAATGATCAAGATAAGAGTTATTTTTACAAAAAAATAAAACGAAGAATGTCCTAATGAAATCCAAAGTAAACCATGTGGTTGTAGCTCATGCACAGCCCCTCCATTGATTTTCTTAAACCTCTGAATGTATTCCAGCTTTTCCACCTAATTCGAACACTTATGTTGAGTTTTTGAAATGCTCCTGCATTGAAAATATAGTACATAATAATTCAGTATTGTATTGCTACCAACAGGTGTTGTATCAGGTAAACTAAAATTAAGTCCGCCATACACCAGCAGGAACATGCAAAAATACTGATGCATAGGGTGGATCATCGTTCTTCGACTGCGGATTAATTCCAGTTATTCCTTGCTATTATTCAGCCGTTTTCAAATCAAAAGATTTGTGCAGCACCATTAAAATCCACTAGCGTGAACGAACGATGATGGCAAAGTATTTATCCACCTTCAATATAATTTCACCTCATTCCCCACGAGTGGATGATACCCTGTCTGTCAAGCAACGAGACTCTGAACTCTATTGGTTTAGTGATAATGAAATTGCGAGCTAGAATCTTCATGGTTGGAGATTACTACGGTTGTCGCTAGTTCTTCTGGTATTCGCTAGACACGTTATACAACGAACAACCTTGCTAAGGATGGTGAGATGAACTCTGATTGAATCCGAAGGACCTTCCGGGGGGTGTACGGGTGTGTATTTTCCTGAGCAACAACCACTTCTCGTAGAACACAATTTTTACTTGATTTATGTTACGCCATTCTGACCTCGTTTCTCCCAAGCAGCCTCAACTCCCTCATCCCGTGTACGCTGTGGTTAGACTTCATCCAGGGTACGTTCTCTTATATCTACATCTACGCCAACTGCTGTAAGGTTAGGTGGGTTCTGATGTATGCAGAGTGCATGTTGCATCCGACGCCGATGAAGATAAACTTTTCGGGGAGGCAACAGCTCATGGTGTTTGTTTCGGAGAACCCACATTAACTGCACACTCTCACAGCATCACAGTTCTATCCTTTTACGATGTATATTCATAACAAGAAGATTGAATCAGCATGCATACGGAGACCACAAAACTGTTTTATAATCTATTGGGGTCTGCTAACGTACCATGGGTATCGGTGTACTCGACAGTCGATCGATTGGCGTTGATTGGTTTTGGATCGATTAAAAGTCAAATCAATTTAGAATGAAAATCTCGTTCATCTTGTAGAAAAGGCTCTTGCTTCCCTCGGAGCTAGTCATGTGCAGCTGGCAGCCATTCATTAGCAACTAACCACAGACTCCGTGCAGGCAGAGTTTCTCAGATCAGTGCGAAGAACGTACAATTAAAAATCTAATTAAACGCAATTAATTACCTGGCACGCTGAACCTGTGCGCTTGTGGCTAACCTAGGAGATCTTATCCGGCTGGCAAACGGTGTTATATCTTTCTCAGATTGTTAGTGTGTCACATGACATATAGCGGTAGAACTCTGTGGCTAGGGTGACTTCTGAGCAAATATATCACTATTTTGCGAATGACTCACATACATTCATTCGCTCCATTTATCCTCATCAATGATGCTAGTGGCAAGTTAAGGATAGAGCAACCGTATTTGGCACCAGTCGACTTTTTCCTGATGAAGGATACTTTCATAAATTGAGATAAATGCGCGATATTAAATTAACTTCGCTCTAACCTCTACCCTCGGTCGGGTATAGAAGCCGTTTAGCAGATGACGGCATTGGTCAGTTCTTTCATGTGAACTGTTTGACCCCTAATCTTGTTTACGTTCGTATTGAAACCGTTCGAAAGAATGTCACAGTCGTATTCTCGTTCGAAACGATTCTAACAATCGGAACTTTCGAGCATGGTTTGTTCGAACGAATTGGGTAATGCTCGTTTTCGTTCGTATCCGTCTCATAAACTTCATTCCTTAGTTGCGTATCGCGTTTCCGAAATGTGTAGTTTTATTTGAATGAAGTGCGCATTTCGTGATTTTCGCGGATTTGACACAAATTTACATCAAAATTTTTGTCTGGTGCGGGTTTGAAATAAAACTAGCAGAGTGGTCATTCAACCGGGAAAACTGAGCAAATGTGGGATTCAAACGAACGAAGGTAACCAACTGAACACTACAGTTAATAAAATAATGGCAGTCGATTCCGGCCGTAAGATATCGCAAATATGCTGGACTTATTTAATTCCTTACTTCGAGACAACATCGTACCGCCTGAGTGGAGACATGTCAAAGTGATAGCTATTCAAAAGCCTGGCAAACCAGCGTCAAATCATAATTCATACCGTCCGATTGCTTTGCTTTCGTGCTTTAGGAAATTGTTGGAGAAAATGATTCTTCGAAGGCTCAATCACTAGGTCGAATAGAAGAACTTGCTATCAAATACACAGTTTGGATTCCGTAAGAGCAAAGGAATAAATGATTGTCTACCGCTGCTTCCCTCAGATATTCAACTGGCCTCTGCGCACAAGGAGCAATTGGCTTCAGTATTCCTGGACATTAAGGGAACTTTTGATTCAGTTTCCATTGAAATCCTGTCAGAAAATTTGCAGAGATGTGGACTTCCCGGACTTCTAAATAATTTTTTGTACAATTTGTTGTCAGAAAAGCAAATGAACTTTTTACTTGTACAACTGACAAGCCTCAGCCCTCTTTTTTTATAACTTTTACGTCAAAGATATTGACAATTGTTTGGCAGAACAATGCACGCTAAGAAAACTTGCTGACGACAGTGTAGTCTCCTTAAGAGGCTCACATGTCGTCAACTTGCAAGGACCATTGCAAAATTCCCCTAAATAGCTTACCTCTTTGGGCTAGGAACGTAGGGATCGAATTATCACCGAAAAAACTGAACTGGTAGTGTGTCAAGGTTAATGAGTTATATGCGGTGTACATATCTAGGCAGCTCAGGTGGATTATTCCATGGTTAATGGCGGAGCGCAAATCGCACAAACCTTACTTGCACTACCTCGAATCTATCAACGCCATTGAGATAGTGAGGGTTCCATACTGCTGAACAATACTCCAGCGTGGATCGCACCAGCGAACAGTGGAGGCTCTGTATGCAATAGACATCCCTAAAATCCTTGGCCATTCTCATGATAAATCCCAAACTGCTGTTTGCTTTGGAGGAGATCGCAGCAAACTCTGGCCGCGGACGGTGCAGTTTTCGTGAGCTACAACGTTTTTTTCTTCTGCTGTCACTGGTATTTTTACAAGTTAAAATGAATTGTTAAGAAATCTTTTGCCAAATCTTGAGATGTTGTAGTGCGCGCGTGTAATTAATTTTATTGAATTATTGTTGCTCTTGTAACTATTGATTCGGAAAATTAAAAAAAAAACTAAAAACGTGTGCCGGATGGTGGAGCGGAGCGGAGCAGATGAACACATTGTAAAAGAAAAAAGTGGATGTTATGGTGAAGAATGAGTAATTTAAATGCAACCCAGTGTGTCTAAGGAGGAAGACTCGGAGTTTAAAAAGACGTCGTTATTGGAATCCGCATTGTGGAACGTCACGGAAACCCTTCGGTGGAAATTACTTGCTAGTTGCGTCTTCTTTCGCCGGCACCGACATGCTGGGAATCGCAGGAACGCTGGAGAGCTTTGTGTCGATCACGAGTGATACCGTGGTCAGTTTAAAAGTTCAGATGAATTGATACCGGATTGTGATATAGATGCAAACGTGCCATTGGGGTAAACGTGGACGATGCTCCGGAGAAAATCCTGTGCTTGTTAAATATTGGGTTAAAGCTCATCATCTGGTCAAAACAATGGGCAAGAAGTACCAGTCGTTGTAGGCCACCGAAAATAATATGGTTGGGATGTGGGATAATGGAAATGTCGACTGTGGTGGATGGAATGCTGAAACACACGACGATGGGCCCTCGCGTAATAGTTACAGAAGCTCAAGGAAACAAGAAACATCGGTGAGATCGTTCAAAACTTTATTATCATTGTGATAAATTTTTTATAGTATTTAAAATTTCTATTGATATTCCATTTTACATAGCTTGGAGCGTATGGTACGGTATGTCGACGCATCCTTCCTTCCCTGTAGATTCACAAAGTGTTTTGTGGTTCAAATCTGTTCATTTGAATCCAACTCATTTTACAGAATCATCTCTGCGGTTAATGCAACGCAGTTGGCCTGGCCGCTTCGACGCCTGTATCATGTTTTCGATATGCTGCAAGCATCAATATTGACAAAAAAATAATTGGCAAAAAAATAATCTATCCCAATTATTTCCAGGATGCTTTCTAGTACTGACTGCGTTTGTATTAGATAAGATTAGATAAGATTAGATTAGATTAGAATCTCGTTTAGGCACCAGACTACGGCAGTTCCACTGTAATCATATCTCTGACCTGATTCAATGAATAATAGAAAGATATGATTGACGCTAGGAGGGGCCATGAAATAGTCAATTGCTTAAGGTACGATTCCAATGTCGAAAGCAAGATAGAAACTAAGTTTCTAAGAGGGTCTTGTTTTTGGATATTGTCTAGAATGAATGCAACAATGTCCAAAAAAGCTATCAATCTTCGATCGGACTTGATTTTTTGTTTTGGAAAAATGGAGGATTATTATTATTAATATTCGTTTTGGATAAAGGCGGAAAAATCTAACTGTAACAGGAGCAATAGAAACCTTTGGTTTCACGATTTGTTCTCCATTAGTCTGAACATTTTTCAATCTTGTATCTTGTCGAGGTGACTTTAGTTATCTTACGGTGCACTTTCGATGAAGAACGTTTCCTTTTTGAGGATCCGAGTGCCTGTGCCACCGTAGAATCACCTTCGTCAGATGAGTCAGAGTCAGATTCTTCAACTGATAAAATCGAAAATTGGTTTTCATCTTCAACGGCTGTTGCAGACTTAAGCATTTATGCATAAGCCTGCCTGGAGCGTCCAGTGACCCCAAGTAACAATTTTAGTTTTATTCCAGCCGTATAGCACTCCTCCCCGGCTTTGTCAATAGAACTACATTTAAAACTGTTTTGTCTACCAACACCTCCTCTATGTTTCTTTAAAGCCGAAATTTGTACAAAATGGCCCGCTCTATAGACGGTTGTGAAAATAAGTTCGTAAGACCATGAAGATTTTGAAAATGTTCTAGTGAAAGATATTATGACCTCTTGAGAACCTTCATAAAGCCTGTTGGCTGCCATGAAAACCAGCATACGGCCAAATGGCCACAACTGCCAAACTTCCCTGTGATATCGAGGTTGGTATTTGTTGTTCTGCTGTTTTCGATTCTCTGCTCTTTTGATTCATTTAGCAGTAAAAAAAGGTCTAGTGTTGCGGGAATATTTTTTTGATAGCAAAATATCCAAAACAAATAATGCTTTCTATAGCGTATTATGCTCCGAATTATATACGCATTTATTTTTATGGTGAATATTATGAAACTCAAAAGGAAATCAACTATCAATACTCTTTGTAACCTGTAAACATTGTAGTCGACTTTTAACTGCAATATTTGACAGTTGGTGAATTGTTTGAACGCTTTTAACTTTCAGTCGGCGCTCACTAATCTTAATCCAAACAGAAGCAGTGATGTGTGTGTGTGCGCGCGCGTGTGTGTGTGTGTGAGGGGGGAGGGGGTGGAGCATATGACTTTGAACGGCGCGTTTTTCTTCTCTTTTCAGAGAGCGAGTAATGGCGCTATTACCATAAGCCATAAGAGGCTAGGGCAAGAGTTAGTGCTCATGTCTCAACCGACAGACAAGGTGTGACAAAGGCTCTTCAAGTAGAAAACGCCGGTTTTCCAGCCCAAAAAGCGGACTGCAAAGGAGTGCATTATTTTCTTAGCTTCGTCACTTCCAACGACCTATATATATAAATATACATATGCTTTTTCGCCAAGGAAAGCCTCCTTCACAATCCCATCCAACTTCCAACTCCAGATGTCTATGAAGGTCGCATGAGTTCTCAGCATCTTCTTAAGTAGACATCTAATCAACACTTCTCTCCCATGCCTTGCTGATCATAAGGACCTGACCAGGTGTTGTGCATAGAAATCGATGGATAAAGAGCCTGTCACATCCAAGGCAGCTCTTTTGGCGCTTCCATCGTCTCTACAACAGCCAACCCAGGATTGTGTATGGTCGGAAAATGCTATGCTATGCTGTAGACTATGTCTTTTCAAGCAACTTTGCTTTACTTTGTTTTTTCAAAATTTATGTAGACTACCCAACAAACATCAATGTTGAATAACTGCTTGTTCAAACAAATTTGGTGAAGTTGTTCAGCTTTTTCTACTAGCAAGCAGAATAACATTGATGTTTGTTGGGTAACATTTGAAAGGGCTTAATTTTTTTTTATTGATTTTTTTTTAAATCAACATAACTCAAAAAGGAAAAGACTTACAAAAAAGTGATGTATGGGTGACTTAAAGAAAATTGTCTTTTATTTTATGAAAAGTATTTAAAAAAAATGTAAAATCGATTCCTACACACTTCAAAAATATATTTTAAAATTTAAAGTCAATTTGCAGAGAAAGGCTGCCTTAGTATAGGACGATTTTTCTTAATAAAGGAAGGTCAAGATTTGTTACAGAATGTGTAAAAGGTATTGTATCCCGCAGGACCTCTTTTACTGGCCAGTATGGTCAGAAATCCTCAAAATGTCTTCTGATGACCTAGTTTTGCAAAATCATGAAGTTTGATATGCGGCATGCCAGATTTTGGTAAATATTTCAATATAGCCACTTTCCCGGAGGAACTCGGATCCCGCAGGACCTTCCTAAGTGGCCAGTATGGTCAGACAGCCTCAGAATGTCCTCCGCGGACCTAGTTTCGCAAAATCATGAAGTTTGATATGTCGCAAGCCAGATTATGGTAAAGATTTGAATATGGCCACTTTCCCGGAGGAACTCAGATCCCGCAGGGCCTCCCTAAGTAGCCAGTATGGTCAGACACCCTCAGAATGTCCTCTGAAGACAAATTTTTGCAAAATCATGAAATTTGATATGTCGCAAGCTAGGTTTTGCAAAAGATTTAGTTATGGCCACTTTCCGGAGGAGCTCGTATCCCGCAGGACCTCTTTAAGTGGCCAGTATGGTCAGAAATCCTCAAAATGTCTTCTGATGACCTAGTTTTGTAAAATCATGAAGTTTGATATGTCGCATGCTATGTTTCGCATCCAAAAATATTTTGTCCACCATTCCTGGACAGGTACTTACCCCAGTACTCCCACCTTGGAATCCAAAACTACGGATATTTTCCGAATTACCAGGGCAGATTCACAAACTAGGATAATTTTGTGATCTATTGCAAAAAACTGCATCAAAATCCGATAGCTAACGATGGAGTATCATTAATTTTAAATTTGAATTTTTCGATTTCAGAGGGGTTGGGGACGTACGTGTTAAAGACGATTCAAATATGACGTTATATGAATTTTCGAAATACTGTTTATGCCAATGAAAACTCATAGGTTTATTGATAAGGGTTTTATTTTATTTATTTTTTATATGTTTATCTTCACGTATTAGTAATTAACATAGCTTCATATATTTAATTTATTAATCTTTCCCATACAAAGTGATTTTCTTCGGATTATCCTTTGAATCAGAAAACCGTTTAGCTGAAATTTGATTTACTGAAATAGGTACAAAGTCTTTACGTGGCGATAGAACTTCTCAATTTCTTCTGACATTTTTGCATACTGTTCAGCTGATATGAAACAGAAATTCAGTTTTGTAATACTTTTATTTCACTCTTCAACTGCCAGTCATATAGTTCTCGAGGAGTTTTGATTGTGTTTCCATAATATTGAGCAAGGCTTGCTCTCTTTGCCATTTGCTTGAGATTACCACCAATAGCATTACAAGGACCTTTCCCATGAGACGTTCCAATCGATACATGGACTTGAAATTGCACACGCTGGCAAAGTTCTTTTTGTTCTTATAATGGGCCGCTGCTCCGTCTGACATGAACGTAATTTTTGAGCAATATATTGATTTTTGTTTAACGAAATCAAGCAATTTTGATATAAACAACTGAACTGCTGAGTCATGGGTCAATACTTCAGATATGATGATAAAGCTTTTGTGTTCCAATTTATTGTCCTTCTTGTAATATACTTCAAAGGTGTGGTAATTAACAGGATCAACCCCCTGATTTCATTGTATTATCACTAAAACATAAAATTATTAATAATTTACAAATAAAAACTTTCCAAATAGTAGCCTTGATTTTTCAAACATTCAAAGACCCTTAAAAAATCCTTTTTGTCATTAAAATTAAATTTAATTGGCTTCTGTGAGGTTTCAGGACCAAATTATAAGACGAGTTGGCGCGATACATGGTAAAAATTGGACATGAAAAATTTGTTGTTAGATTTTTTTTTTCCAATTCTAAGATAGCCAAATTTCGCAAATTGACTTTACATTTTAAAATATTTTTTTTTAGCGTGTAAAAATCGATTGTATAATTTTTACAATTTTTTTCATAAAAGCTTAGACAATTTTCCAAAAGTCACCCATTCATCACTTTTTTGTAAGTCTTTTCGTTTTTTTGTTATGTTGACATGAACAAATTGTTGTTAGAAAAACTTTTTTTTCTTAAAAGTGCCCATCTTGAAATGTTAAGCAAAATTTTAGACAATTATATTGCCTTTTTTATAAAAAATTTTCGTCCAATTCTAAGATAGTCATTTTTTGCCAGTCGCTTTTAAATTTTGAAATATATTTTTTTTTTAGCGTGTAAGAATCGATTTAAAAAATTTTTAGTCGAACATTATCTTTATATAATATAAATATAAATCAAAAAAAATTTATAAATTATAAATATGAATATAAATTTTCAAGTTATCAGCAAAAGATAGCCTAGGTCCTTCCATACAAACATTAACGTCGTTGAAGTACAACAAGTAGACAAGGGGCCCAAGATGACATCCTTGTTGAATACCGGATGTGGCAAGGAATTCACCAGATGTGCAGTCATCAATCCTGACGCTTAGATGTCGTTCTATGAGGTGTGACTGGAACCAAGAACCAACGTAAAACGATGCCTCCAAAGCCCAGTCTTTTAAGTTTCGCTAATGCAATGTGATGGTTGATCTTATCGAAAGCTGAAGATAAGTCAGTAGAAATTGTATCCGTTTGGAAGCCCTTACACATAACATCTGTCGCATATGTAGTGAACGTCAAAAGGTTCGTTGTCGTAGATCGCTTAGGCATGAACCCGTGTTGTGTATCGGCTATCAATTGCTTGCAATGGTTGAAGACTGGGTCTAGAACTACCAGCTCAAAAAGCTTCGCTACAGCATTTAAGGCAGATATTCATCGGTAGTTGTCGGCGTTGCGCTTGTCGCTTTTTTTGAAAACTGGAAACATGTAGGCCGATTTACAGAGCGAGGGAAAGGTTCAGTTGCTAGAGAGAGTTGGAACAAGTGACGCAGGGGTGCTAATATGCCAGCACAGCACTTTTTGAATATAGGGATACCATCTGGACCAACCGATGTTGATGATTTAGTTTTAGAAATAGCTGAACGGTTAATTGAATCATCAATATTGATGGTGTTTGACGGATCACTAGATAGCGGCGCATCACTCGCTGCTAGCGAAATTTGTCCCTGTGCGTTCTCTGTATGCCAACGTGGACGGTAGTCCAGCTTCAGATTTCAGTATTCGTCAATACAGGTGTTCATTCCGCAAGCATTCTGATAGTAGACCTGTAGATCTGAAGTTGCGGGCTGGAAGCCCACTTCCGAATCCCCGAATTCAGGTCTAGAGTGCGTGCGTTCCGGTTGACTTGACGATGTGGCCGGTCGACGTGAACCCGAACCGGAAACAATGAGGTGATGGCTGATAGAAGGCGCTTGTTGAGCTTCAAGACACGAGTCAGAGATAAAGCTGGAATTTAGAGGGGCATCAGGAACAGATCGATTGACATAACACGCATACTTGCTTAATGATGCAGGCCGGAAGACCCCTTCCAAACCTACATAAACAGGGCAGGGACGACTGAGAAGGCAGGAAACAGAACTGGTGATAGAGATGGCGATTGATGGTTCAACTGTTACGGTGCCAGAAGGGGCTTCTAAATGGCTGCGGTGCGTGCGTCCCGGTTGACTTGCTGAAGAACTGGTTCCGACTAGACGTCCAAAATAGACTCCATTACATCCATTTTTGACGACGACTGGTTCCCTGGAGGAACCGTTGGGAGCAGGCTGATTAGGATAGGGAAAAACACATTTTCAACCTGTTCAGACGGAGATTTATATGGGAGCAAAAATTAAAAAATTGAACTACTTATAATACTAATAGAACTTAATTGTAATTTCAATACAAAATTTTTGTAAGTTTTTCTGATCAAATGGTGTATGAATGAAGTTATTGTGTTCAGTTGAACGAGAGTTATTAGCGTTCAAAAACCTTTCACGTTAGCGTAACGCTCGCATTTTTCAAAATTTTGAGATGACACCCGGTATATAAAAGAAAAACGTAGTTCTACGTTAAAATAGCTTTAAAACGTCATGCACAACTAATGAAAACCAGTAAAAATGTGTCTTAAATAACTCGGAGTGGCTGTATTTTTTTTATATACCGAATGTTTCAAAAATCGAAGTGACTGTTTACTCCCAACCAACCACAATCTCTCCTACTGAAGTACTCCGTTCAAGAGATCCAGATTTGTATTCATTGATTCCAAAAATCACCAACCATCATCACTTTCATCATCCACCCACGGCCGAAACTCGCAATTCCGACACATTTGAAGAAGACCTCAAATGTAGCGGTTCCATTGAAATCCGCGGTTTGGTCCCACCTACTTGGAACTGTTTCAGGTTGGCAATCTTTGTTCGCTCCTCACGCATTTACGTACTGTGCCGCACCGCATGATCCGTAAGTGAGTCGTGGGCGTTCACTTATATTTGTTTACAGAAAGCAAGCAAGTTTGCAGCACCATCCCGAGTTTGTAGCATCCCCCCGTGCACTTTATGGCAGTAGTCGCTGTGTGATGCAAATGACAGCAAGAGAACAAAAAAAAAGGCAAACGAATTGTACTCGCGAACGTGTCGAAAGGACAGTCGCAGTCGTGCAGTGACGGCCATAAACTGGTTTGGCGCGCGTTGTTTGCATAAATGGTTCTCCTTGTTGTTGCTGTTGTTGTGGATTCCATTGTTGTATCCAGAGCCCGTTTCTTAGCATTGAAATTCAGACGAAAGCGACTAGTTTCGTAATAGCAATAGTGACGATTGTACGATCTAACAAGTGATCATTCAATCAAAATGCATCCGGTACTCTATTAATGGTTTCGTTCTGAGACTCACGTGCGCGCATCGAAGTTAGGGGTCAAAATAGGTCCTGTTGATTCGAACTACTCACCTATGAGGATTCATTCTAGTTTACACTCGGTGAGAGGTAGGAATCTTACTTTGCGACACCCATAAAATAACGTTCATCACAGCTCGTTACTTATAATGTTCGACGACGTTTGCTGGAAGCGCAATAAACGAGCGCGCGGGGTGGGTGATTGCAATTATTTAGAGACAGATCATTGCCAAGACTTTGCGGGAATTAAGAGGGATTTGCGGATGCCTTCTAAGTGAGGTTGAGTGGGAAAGAGAGAGAGAGGGTTTATTTTAAAACTTAACTGGAAACTGTGGATGCCAATAGTGCTTGATTCGCATATTTACAATACAAAGTAGTTGCATAACCGCTGACCAACCAGTTATTTGTCTGGGTATTAAAGTGAGTGATTTTATTTAGGATTAACTGTGATGCTGCTCGTTATTTTTCGGATGCAAACGTTTTTACAATGGATCCAGATATTAAACAATTTACTGTAAAACGAAAATCCCCCAGATGGGAAGCGACCTCATTTTCGATTCAATCGTACCGATAAAATTTTCCAGAGTTGTCGAACCATATTTTACGACACTAATTTCCATCCAAAGGATTCAATTAAAATATATTCGTAGCTCTGTGCTAGTTGCCAACTTTGTTCGAAGTGGGAATATAAAATCGAGAAGAGCTAGGAAGGTTTACCTTATATCTATATCTAGAGATGCTTTGGCTTTGCATTTTGTGCCATTGGGGGTTGTTCATAAACCACGTAGATAACCTAAGGATTACGGTTTGCTAAGTGTTGGTCGATAATACACATTTCCCTTACGAAGATTTTATGACTGGGTACGCAGGGCTGGTTTCATTATAAACAGTTTAAAATCAAGTAGTTTATAAACGGCCCCCTATTCACCGTCAGTGCTTCGTTGGAAGTTTTACTCAATTAAGGTCTTAGAACCGCAAATCGATACGAACTGCTGCTTTGATTATTGTGTTACGGTTTTGTGGAAGGAAAGCTGTTTAATGATTTAGTTAAATGAATTTCAACGACGTAACTGATTTATGAATATAATAATTCAGAATTTTGCCAGACAACTAAACAAGTAGGAATTCAAGTAGTGCATTTTAAATGATCGTTCCATAAACAAGCTTTCATTATCATAACCTGACCGAAAATATGATGAAAAATAATGGAAACTTTGAAAACGTTACGTTTTTTAATACAGGTTCAATAGCAAATGTGAGGAAGGGATGCAATATGACGACTTCTGGTTTGACGTTGAACTACGTTTCTCTTTTCTGACACCCGGTTCATTTCAAAATTTTGAAAAATGAGAGCGATACGCTAAAGTGAAAGGTTTTTGAACGCTCATAACTCTCGTTCGACTGAAAAAAAAAATACTTCATGCATTCACCATTTGATAGTGAAACTCACTTTTTTTTTTGCAGTACACTGACAGGCAAAAAAAGTGCTCATCTCATCATTTTTGAATTTCTCTCATTTATTTGGTTCAAATTAAAACAAACACTTAGTAGTTTTTTTGATAGCTCATTTTTAAATTTATGGAATCCTTAAAGAAAATCAATTTGTATAAAAACAAACTGCTGTATTAAACTATATTAAAAAACTAGAAGGGCAGCCCAATGGGTTTGTACGCAAAGCTGACGTAGGACTACGTATCAATGTGTAATGAATGTTATTATTACTATTTTTAATGAGCCTGTATTAGAATAGAGATGACATTGATCGATTGGAACAAGCAAAGCCTTGCCAAAAATCATGAAGCCTTGCCAAAAAACGACCGGCTGATGTAGAATAAGTTAAACCGTTTGATGCATTGTCTGGTTCAACTTGTTAGATTAGTTTCGTTTGTTTCGTAGTGCAACATTACAATGTAGGTGCTGTTCTAATGGGACGTTGGATAGATAAGTACACACTCAGATTTTTTTTACCGAAATCTGTAAAATTTTACCGAATTCTCAACAGCTAAACGTTCGGTAATCAAATTAAACAGATAACTGTTAAATTTCTCTGAAATCCGTTAAATCGGATTACCGAACGTTCAGCTGTTGAGAATTCGGTAAACTTTTACAGGTTTCTGTAAAAAAATCTAAGTGTGTAAGAATGTTAGGATGGAAGGCACTTCTCGGATATTATCGACATCAGGACCTATCGTGGCCCAAACATCAAATCGGACCACTATCTGGTTATGGTTAAAATGCGCCAGAGACTTTCCATTGTAAACAACATTCGGTACCGACGCGACGCCCGGCACGGTACAATCTGGAACAACTAAAGCTATCCGAAAGTTGCAACTGATTACGCGCAGAGTCTAGAAGCGACGTTGCCGGATGAGGGAGAGCTGATCGAAGTCCTTCCTAAGGACTGCTGGAGTAGTGTCAAGGCAGCCATTAACAACGCAGCAGAAGGTGCCATCGGATTTATGGATAGAAATTGACGGAACGGCTGGTTCGACGTGGAGTGTTAGACGATTTTAGACGAGAAGAACGTAGTGCGGGCGATGGTGCTGCAGCAAGGATCACGTCCAAATGTGGAGCGATACTAAAAGAAGCAGTTGGAATGTGAAGAAATGGAACAGCTGTATCGTTCTCAAGAAACGCGAAAATTCTACAAGAAACTCAACGCATCAAGCAAAGGCTTAATGCCGCGAGCCAAAATGTGTCGGGATAAGGTTTGAAGTATCTTGACGGATGAATGTGAGGTGATCGGAAGGTGGAAGCAATGAAAGTACAATGAACACCTGAATAGTGCAGAGGCGGATCATCAAGACAGCAGAGAAATGCGGACGATCATAATCATAATAAGCCAAATTGGATTCATAAGTACTACAATTATTTCACCTTGACGCTTATGTCTAATTTGATAACCGACGGCCATCCTCTTTTATCAATTTTGTTTCACGCGCTGCATTCGCGCCCTCTCCTCTCTAACGGATCATGCTACTGAACATTCTCCTTGTACGCATTAGCTAATACTTACACCACAATGTGTATATTAATGTATGTTTGCGATGATTGAAAATCCGTTTTACCGCAGTCACTTCTATTCTGTAAAATGGCGTCGAATCAAGTAGTACGTGCGTGAAATAATGTTGCACAAATAGTTGGAAAATCTGGATAAGCCGCAAGCCGATTTTGCAAAGTCTTTGAGTATCGTAAAATCGACAATTAAAGCCGGTATACGTTAAAAATAATAGCAGCCAAAATATTTTACTCATTATTCAACAAAACCGATTGTTTATTTCACAATAATGTCTGCTTTAGAAACAAGTGACTAAGATGTTGATCCTTCTTTTTGTTAAATTCTCGAACTTTCTGTGGTACACCCGCCATCAGGTTCTGTATGCTATCCTCAGATACGCCCGCCGTGACGATTCTCCATCGTCTCATGAAATCATCGGTACTATTTGCTTTCTTCTCAGTTTCGAAGAGTTTCCGCTTAACTAGAGCCCAGCACTTCTCTATTGGACGAAGTTCTGGACAGTTTGGTGAATTGGCTGTTTTTGGTACGTATTTGACTTCTTGTACCTTATACCAATTTTCAGGACGGATTTCGCATAGTGACAAGAGCCCAAATCAGGCCGAACTGGAGAGCCGTGGCTTCTGACAAACGGCAGCAACCGCTTTTGCAGACATTCTTTCCCGTACATATATTTATTGATAGTGCCGGTAGAGACGAAACTTTTAGATATTCCAACCCAACTGCATATGGCCTTCCAAATCAAATACTTCACCGGGAATTTGGACACCTTCTTTGTCCGGAAATACTCGGCAACGGCGTTTATTCGTATTGCGGTGTAAAAAATGCACACGGAAACAGACAATTAATTTTAACAGGTGCCTAAAATTTCCCATCGTTTGATTTCAAGCCAAAGCAAGCGTAAACAACGAAATTGTTTGCAATTTTTTATATGCCATACAACAATGTTTGCATTCTTCCATACAACAGACTAGATTCAGGCGTTATCTGACTTAAATTTACAAGAAATATCCCATTAATTTAAGCCAAATCAGGCATTCCCTTTATGTGCATTAGTTAACGCAGAAAATTAAAAGTTTCTTTCAAACTGTGCAAGAAAATGTTTGCCCAAAATTGGTTTTTTTTGAAATATTATTTTTTTTTACTCATCGTGACGGTTTTTTTTTTATTAGTAAACCCCCCCTTCCCTCTCCTCCACTAAATTTTTGTATGTTTTTGTTTGACCTCCCCACCTTGCCACACACCTCCCACAAAGAAAGAAAGGAATTTTTCCAAAATAAACCCCCCCCCTTCCCTTTCTTTTGGGGGGACCATTCTTTTCTTTTTGCTCCCCCCCCACCCTCCCCACCCACAGCCAGGCGCGAACAAATTATTAACAAAAAAAAAACAACGTTTTTTTTGTTTTTTTTTTTTTTTGGGAAGGAAAAATACCGAAAAATTCCGATTTGGCTCCCTTTCCCAAAAAATTGCTTTGGCCTTTTCCCCCCGATTCGACGCCATTTTACTGAATGTAACAAGAATATAGCACGAAATAAAGTGGAGAGTCTCAGCTGTCATACAAATGAAACGTTTCAGCGATCCGTGAAATGATTCAAAATCTACACTGGAAGAAAAGTGGCCGATTTTTAACGTGGACAGGCTTTACTGAAATGCTTAAAACCTTTCAGCAGCGTTTAACGTTAAAGAGGCTCTTAAAGCAACCATGACTGTCAATTCGTCGCGGAGAGTATTGTGTATTATGTATTGTGTATTTCTTAAATGTATTTAAGAAAAAAAAAAATTAACGCCTCCATCCGTCATCCAGAAAGTGAAGAAAAGTGCGAGTCTGAAGTCCTTCAACGTAGGCGTTGCTCCAAATCGTGACGATATGCAGAACAAGAGCGCAAAATCACGAGCGTTGAAATTATATGACACCATGTTGAAGGAGTACGACTACGTTGGAATGGAAGACGAAACAAATTGCATAGCTCATCCAAATCAGAATCCGGGACTAGATTTTTATCCATAGGAAATGTATTCTTTGGTCGTCTGCCCCCCCCCGGATAATTCCTGCTCTACCTGCTCGTTTTCCCCCTCCTCAGCCGCCCTTACTATTTTCCCGTGCCCCCCCCGCCTCCCCATCCAACCCATTGCTCGCTTCCCCGGCGCCCCTTCAGGTTGGCGTTCTGGTTTTCGGTTCTCATCTTCCATTTGTGCCGGGGGCTCGTCTTCCCCACTCCGCAGTCGTCCGGGGGGGGGGGGGGGGGGGGGGGGGGAGGGAGGACTCATTTTGTTCATTATAATATTGTTGAATTGTGGTTTAGCCAGCTACCGACGCGGGGCTGCATCTATGAGGCCACCCACCAACCCGGCCCCGGGCCTCCCGTTCCGGCCCACAAGCGCCGCTTTTTGACCCGGTACAACAAAGCAGACGCTTTATTGACGACGAGAGGTCCAACAGAAGTAGATCCGCGGCCTGGAGTATTTCATCGGCAAGTCCCGCGTGGATGTTCCAAAGATGTGTGTGTGTGTGTGTGTCCAATCTAACACCCATCGGTCGGCAATGGTATTATGGAAGAAATCTGTTTACAACAATCATTCAAGTGACCATTGGAAGCAGCTTTAATCCGGGAGCTAGAAAGTGATAGCTCTACTGCAGATCCAGCAACCCATTTCAGAATGTCTGGAGAGTCACGCCCATTCCGAGGTTACTTTCACATACAATAAACCCCGCATGTAAACATTACCGATATCATTTGGATAAGGGCACTGCAACACACTTCCAGATTTGGAAATTTTAAATTTCCAAACCATGCACGTATGTAGTATTATTTGAAAATAAGATTATTGTTATATAGTTATAATTAGATAGATCTCACCCATGGCCGCATTCTTCATCACACTATCTTGTTCATTCATAAAAATAAAAATTTTCGACGTTAATTCGTAATTAATTTCATGCACTCGCGATTAAATAAGCGCAAAAATTAACGTTTCTAAACAGCCCGCTAGATATGCAACCTGCATAACAAAACTCTGTACACCCCGTGGGGAATGCACCTAAAATTATGTGCAAGCTTTTCACCTGCCCATGCGCGTTGTTTTCGCTTGCCGCTTCTGACCAGCAAATGGCCGCTCTCCACATTACACTAGTCTTCTTTTTTTTCACTCCACACTCTGCTAATAATGCAAATCCCCGCTATGAGGCGACTCTATATCGAGCTTCAAAACTGCTAATAATCATCGATTCACTCGCGACAAAGTGGAAAAACACTCCAAACTAATAATTTATGCCCGAGTTTCACAATATTACCACTAATAACCAAAACTAAGCTGATGTAACTCTTCTTCCAGGTGCGGGGGCGAAGTACAAAAACAAAACAAAAAACGGGGAAATACTACCGACACTCACACATTTTGATAGGCAATCGATTGTATTCGCGATGGTTTACACAATGCACGCAAAGATTTTATGATTTCACTGTTAGTTCAAGTTAAATTACGAATTATTGTTTGATTTTTTTTCGCGAAAACGACGCAGCAAAAACAAAACACGTCAGTTTCGAAGCACGGCTTGCTGCAATCCTCCCGCGTGGATGTTCCAAAGATGTTCCAAAAACAAAAGGGTCGACAGATTTGCCATGAAGTACTTGGTGTGGCAGGCGATCTATGGGTGCGGAAAATTCAGCAAGCCGTACATAACGACCAGCACCACAAACGGCCATATATATGAGTTACAATGCCTCCAAAAGCTCCTGCTGCTTACGGTCCCACAAAGGTGACACTCTGTTTTGGCCGGACCTGCCATCGTGCCATTACGTGCAACCGGAGCTTGCCCTTCTCGATAAACACCAGTGAGAGCTTACCACGCCTGGATACGGACTCCCAAACCATCACTGACGTGGTGCTCTGAAACCGCGGGATGTTTATGTGGGACGGGTAGATGCTGGCCAACGTTGGCGCCCACAGCTGATCAATTTGGACATTGTGCCGCTGTTGCAAGTTGCCGCTGTTGTTTCTCATCAGAAAGCACGAACTCCTTACATGCGTGCCGCGAAAGTATCAGTTTGGCTCTGTCCAGCTTCGATGTAGCCTCCGTTACCCCGTGAACCTTGCGTTTCTTGTACGGCTTGTATCCCAGGTCCTTCGTCATGATGGTGTGGGCAGTTCGATCGACACATCCAGGCCAGCAGCGGTCTTCCGGATCGAGCGGTTCATTTTTCGACGAACCCACTCCCTCACCACCATGATGGCTGCTGGTTTCCTCGCCGAATGCGTACGTCCGGATCTCACACGGTCCTTGGCCGAGCCCGTCTCCCGGTACCGACGGATGGTGGTATACATGAAATTTCGCTTCACCTCTTGGGAT
Organism: Aedes koreicus; assembly: GCA_024533555.2. Taxonomy (NCBI): domain Eukaryota; kingdom Metazoa; phylum Arthropoda; class Insecta; order Diptera; family Culicidae; genus Aedes; species Aedes koreicus. The sequence continues at coordinate 294,292 of JAHHFK020002350.1, read as the reverse complement.
TTCAACCGCCGGAATATGTCGCTGGGTCGCTTACCTCTCGCAAACAACTTTACTACGACGTTGCGGTACTCCTTCATTGTGCGCGGTAAACAAACAAAAAATGACAGCAAGTCGACACCGTGCGCATTGGTTAGTCTATATATGAGGCTAACGCTGACACCAATATCAATACACAGAATGCATGAGATGCGCACCTACACAACGTCGAAAAGTTTTATTCGAACTTATTGAACACCCTGTCGTGCTTCGCCGGAAAGATGTTTTTCACCAACACATTCAGTCGCTCCTTCTGGGTGATTGCCTGCTTCTCAGACACGGCCGTCCTGGACTGACGCTTTCACATAGCAATGTCCATCTTGCCCAGGTACTTCTTTACCGTTCGGTTTTGGTCCTCCTCTTCAGCTTCTGCTGCACTTTCTGGCGGCCGGAATCAGGCTTCCATTCAACGCTTTCGCCTTTCTTAGGAAAGGTAAGGATGTGTGCCATGTCGGGCGGACACGGTGTCCAACTTCTTTGCTCCGAGGCTGTGCAGCTGGCAGTACGGCAATACAACCGAGCGTAGTTGCTAGACTATTTTCGGTGTGGCTGCTGCAAATCAACTGATAACGCTGTCAATTGGCGATTCGAAGGTGGCTGGTGGCATGGTAATCAATATCTTTTGAGGAATCCAAGTAAATCTTAAGTGAGGTTAAACATCGTAGTTTCTAAAACTGAAATCGATAATAACTTTCTGGCTACTTTTTAAACTGTATGGAATTGGTCAGTGTCGTCATTATCGACGATTTTCTGTTCTTTTTATCACCATTTACTTTGCTTCGAATACTTAAAAAACCCTTTTTGACGAGCGCCATCTACGACGCTTAACCTCACTTTTGCGTAACGTGGATTCCTCAACATCTAAATATGGTTTAAGAATTTTATTGGTACAAGAGCTAGCCACTAACCTACCGTTCCTATTTTATCTCTGCTTGAAGACAAATGGAATTTCGACTTGACATTTTATATATATCTCTACATTTATGTGATTTTGATTCACTCTCACAATGCATGGTATAGCAATTGTCGGCTATGCTCGGATATCTTCTGCATAGGACATTGAATACCGTTCACAAACGCTTGCCTAAAGCTTCTCATAAATATATAAAGAAATAATAAATAATGTCAGGCATCATCGCAACTAGGAGAAAGCATTCGTGAACCGGAAAAAAAATGTTTGAAATGCCCGAGCTCGTTCAGGCATGCTTCTTTCATTTCAAACATTATCATCGTTCCATCGTTTGCACAGATCAAATGCATCTCCCGGAGGTAGGGATGAAACATGAAAACGTCCCGCAAAAAGTACTGCACAGAAGCAATGCTGATTGCTAAGAATTTAATTAAAAATTCTCACCCACCAATGAGTACATCTCTGCCGGTTGCTGCTGGACTGGCAGCCATGCCGATTGGTCCATTGATACAATTGTTCTGTACCGTCGTGGCTGAGATGATCAGGGGGGTAGATCAAGGGGAAATCGAGCTGCCAACAAACAACACAACGGGTGGAAAGCGATTTGATGATTTTCCATCAAACCGTGCTTCTTCTTTGCGGATGATGCCATTGTTTGTGCGGTAACGGACGGTCCAGAGCACGCGTGGCCTGCTTTGACGCCATCATCTTCGTCGGTCGTTTGAACTAATTTTCTAAATTGTCATTTCTAATCCTGCTAATGCATATTGAGCCCGGGAGAGCCAGTGACCATGGTGATGCTGAAATGTGCTCTGCTGGCTAATGTAGATTGGTTTTAAATCTTTTCATACTGAGAGAATTACTTAGTTGTTCGATTTATCGCGATAACAGTTTGTTCAATCTGTTAATTTTATACATCCCATTTGCATTGGGAGATTTGTGAAGATGCTTTGCAATAAACAGGAAGCTGAAAAAGGCTCTGGAAACTTCCAAAATTCGTTCAAAACTGTTAAGAATTTAACTCGATAAACAACACCGCCCCCATTTTTCTTCAAATCAAAATCTAATTTGGAAAGATTCTGGACCTTGGTCTCAATTCAAAACAAATCCCATTTTATTTCATAGCACAAATCTTAGCCGCTGTGGAGAATCGGAAAAATTAAATAACAATTAAAATGCGGGCAAAGGACGATAAATCTTGCTACTAATTGCCCTCTTTAGAACAGACAATTGTAGCAACGAACAGATAGGCAGTTGGTACCTGCTCGTATTGTATGTGTAATTAAAGTCGATTTGTGCGAACCTTAGATAGAGCAGTCGAAAATTATACTCGTCTCGTCTTACGGCGTTCCTTTCCTACTTTGGGTTGGAAGAATGGATGTTTGTGTGCGGAAGATGATAATTTAAATTCTCATGCGGTGAAACGGTACGTGTGGCCTGGTGTTTACATGCCAAACAACAGTGTGCACTGTAGCTTAATCTGAGGATTAAATGCGACAATCACGCGCTCTATTGAATGTGTACTAATTCTGTTTACAAATATTGACAGAGCTTTGCGTCGCTTCGCTTCACAGTCAATTCTTTTAATAAAAGCTCAATCGTAAACCAAACCTCATGTGCAAATACAACGCCTTCTAATAATTATTCTATTTCCCTTTCTTTCATCCTTTTTCAGGTGAGTTAAATATCTTCGGGATCGACACCTCATCATAATTGGCTGCTTGTATCGGTAAACAATACTTGACCTTTGTGAAACCCCCGTGCAAGAACTATTTCTTCCAACCCCATCGTCGAAACGACCACAAAATGTCATTCGCGTGCTGAATATAGTTAACCTTTGGTACTAAGTCATAAGGGGAAGGTTCATCCGAAAAGGGACTGGACCTCTATCCGTAAGCTGTCCGTAACGCTCTTAAAGGGCAGAAGCAAGTGGTCACATCGTCTGTACATAAACACAGACAAAAACGGCACAAGAAACGTCAGAATGTATCGAATTGGCTACGACACTGACTCGTACGGCATCGCCACAGGATGGGAAGGGGGCGCGGTGAGTGAAATATGTGTGCCCAACATTCTGATGCAGGATGTTATGCCCCACCTTCCGGCAAACCTCGTTCCAAACCACTACCACCACTAAAATTTCATTTGGTCCTTGTTTGTATAAGCACACGAGCACATATTGAAGAAACATTTCCACCCGGGAGGGCCATGATTTACCTTCGAAGTTCATCCCCTCTCTCTCTCGTCCTTTTTCCGAGAGGATCGAAATGCCATTGGCACCTGAAATACCATCTTTTCCCTGGGAATATTTTTAAAACTGCATATCCATCGGCAGATGGAATGTTTGCTTGCAATGTATGTATGATGCTGCTGCTGGAGGCAAGTTATTTACGAGTAATAAACTCCGACGACGATGGAACTAAATTGTGCGGTTAAGGGAGTGTAGTTGACAGTCGATGGTAGGAGACTTTGGGCTCTAGCTGAAAATTGGAACTGAAAATCGGTGCTTTTATTTACTGCTGTTGAAGGAGATTAGTTTTGCTCCGAGGAATTTTAATTGAACTGAATATTGAGCAAACTTGGTTCTATGATGATGTGCCATGTTGTCGAAAACGAACCAGGGCATGTAAAATGAATATGTAGCAAAAATGTCCATTCCAGAGTCGGTTTGAGAGACCTCCAGGAATGTAAATAGAATTATTGTATGGCTTTGTTGGCAAACATTAACAGAACTACAAATTATCACCACTTCACTCAGCATGAGCATGACTGACCGCCCGAGGTTACTGCTCCGTTATTGCGAGATCAGCTGTACTTACACAGACTACCAATAGATGGTGCTTGAGAGTAACATAAATATTCTGTTGACGATATGCCTTACCGGTCACTCCAAGGACTTACTTCGCTAATCAATAAGCCCAGAATAATTTACCGCGATACAAAGCACTCCACCAAACAAGACACCATAAATACACTAATTCCCGTGTGGTGACTTTGCCGTTTTACTCGAAACGATCTACCGAGCGCGCAAAGTTAATGATAGGATTTTTGCTAAACTCTTAGCAGGATTTTCGTCATCAAACAACCAAATGGAACGAACGACTGACCATAGTACTGTGTCCACTTCAACGTATATTTTTGTACTGATTTATTTAGAATTTCGCTATGCATATTTCTATTCCTTCTACAGCGGCGAAGGGTGACCATCGGCTATCGGTCGTGCGAAACATCTTGCTCTCTTGCGTTTTAGACGAGTCATATAAAGGGTAATGTTGGGTTGGAAAGAAAAGCGAATTCCGTTGAACTTAAAACTACTATATACAAAGATCTCCAATATATTCAATTTGTAAAAACAAGTGATCCCAAACTAATGTAATGCCGGCACCAACCTCGTCCAGATGCAGATCAAAGTGAACCTGCTCTGTATGAACAGCATGCAGCGTGTGTTAATGAGTTGTACACACAGGCAAGTACCAGGGATAGTGTTGTAGTTGTTGGCGACTACAACTTACCACACATTCGCTGGAGTTTCGATGACGACGTGGGATGCTTTATACCAACCAATGCTTCGTCGGAACAAAAGTTATCGCTAGTTGAAAACATTATTGCTTCCGGATTATCGCAAATGAATCACTTGCTGAACGAGAATGAGAGGTTGCTTGATCTAGCGTTTGTGAGTAACTCCAGTGTTTGTGAAATACTAGAACCGCCCTTGCCTTTAATTAAAGTGGACCGCCATCATAAGCCGTTTGTTTTGTCCATTGATGCTTTACACATCTCATCGGGCAATAACACCGTTTAGATCTTCTACGACTTTAACCAATGCGATTATGATGAACTTGACGCTGAAATCTCACAAATCGATTGGCACAGTATTTTAACATTAGGCTCCTTAGACGATGCTGTGAACCGATTTTATCTTGAACTGGAAGCAATTTTTGAACAATGCGTACCATTGAGGAAGCGTACACGTCGGCCCGACAACAAACAGCCATGGTAGAACGGGCAACTGCGAAATCTTCGTAATAGGCTGCGAAAAGCTCGTAGACGGTATTTTCGGATTAAAACTGAAGAGCATAAAGCTTTAGTGCGCGGTTTGGAATCCCAATTCCACGCTCTTAACACGTCATGTTTTCAATAATACATTCACCGGCTTGAGAGCAACATGGAGGACGACCCAAAACAGTTCTGGACTTATCTACGTAATCGAACGTCATCTCGAGGAATTCCCCCGCTTGTTATCTACGAAGATAACATCTCAACAACACCGATTGACTCTGCAAATCTTTTCTCTTCATTCTTCCAAAGTGTGCTTAGCAATAGACCAGCACCATTGTCAGAATCGTACTTGAGTAGTTCGCATTCGTTCTACCTAAATCTGCCTACGACTTCATGCACGCAACATTATGTGTACACAAAACTGCGTGGTATCGACAGTTCTAAGGGACCAGGATCAGACGGACTCCAGCCGACTTTCATTAAGAAGTGCTCTGCTTCATTGGCTCAACCAGCTTCTCTGCGCTTCAATCGTTCCACTGCTGAAAGTGTGTTTCCTGTGAAATGGAAAGAGGCTTTGATAACGCCAATCCACAAATCGGGCAACGTGCACGATGTCAAGAATTACAGAGGAATTTCCATTCTGAGCTGCCTTCCGAAGGTTTTTGAAAGCATGCTGTTAGATGTTCTTTACCCTGCAATCCAGCATATTATCACTGCTGACCAGCATGGATTTGTCAGAAAGCGATCAACCACTACGAATTCAATGAGCTATGTTTCAAAGCTGATCGACATAATTGATAAACGGCAGCAGAGTAAATGCACCCTTCTTTTTTAGGAAATGCTCCTTAAACTTTGGAAAAATGCTCCTTAGATGCGTTTGCCCGGTATAATGCAATCGGAGGTATTAACCTTCTGGTTAGCGCTTGCCGGTTGTTTTGACGGGTCTTAAGTTTCTTCAAGATTGTATAGCGGAGCTTCGCTCCGCAATCTTTTAGGGAGTTTTGACAAGTTTAAATTTCATTTTGACGAGTCTTAAGGCTTGCTTCATTTAGAATTGGAACAAACTTTTGCTCATATTGTGGCGCTCCTGGTGGACGGATTTGGAAGTTCTTGGCGCCCACGTGTCGGGAATTTTGTCAGCTTCACGAATGTATTTTTGACATTCCGCAAATCGACTGTACTTTGTAAACAATCAACAGCCGAAAGAAGGGAAAAAATTGTGCACAGTTATTTGGAAAATCCATTGTGGTCTGCATCTAGGCTAGTTAAACAGCTGAAATTGCCCAGAAATACCGTATGGCGCGTTATCAAACGGTATAAGGAAACATTGACGACGATTCGGAAGCCTCAAGCCAATCATCGGAGTGGAACTGTCGACCGGAAACTGCGTGGTAAGATTTTGAAGACGATTAAGAGGAATCCCAATCTGTCGGACCGTGATTTGGCCAGAAAATTCGGTGCTGCCCATAGTACCGTGAGGAGAACTCGACTCCGGGAAGGAATCAAGTCGTATCGAGCTAGCAAACAGCCAAATCGGACCATAAAACAGAATGATGTGGCCAAAATCCGTGCTCGGAAGCTATACGACCAGGTGCTGACCAAGTTCGACGGGTGTCTTCTGATGGACGATGAAACCTATGTCAAGGCTGACTTCGGGCAAATCCCAGGTCAAAAATTTTACTTGGCAACGGCTCGGGGGGATGTTCCAGCCAAATTTAAATTTGTTTTTGCCGACAAATTTTCACGAAAATTCATGATTTAGATATGCACCCCAAAGGCTTCCTTGGCGAAATCGATTCCTACTGCCGCCTTATGAACATCGCTGCCCACTCATCAATCTACCAACTCTACGAAGTAGGCGGATAAATCTACAACAACTTTTCGTGTTTGACCTGCTTGGACATAACATTGACTGCTCCGAACTCTTGGCAAAGCTCAATTTCAACGCTCCTTCAAGATCTATTCGGAGAACGCAATGTCTTCGACGCTCTGCTCATCGTACAAAGTACGGGCAGAATAACCCTCTCGATGTTTGTTGTGCATTGTTCAATGATGTTTACCACCTGTATGATTTTAATGTAAGCAAGAATACTTTTAAATTAAAGATAAGGGATAGTTTTTAAGTCAATGTCTGTGCGTTATATTTTTAATCGAAGACATAAACAAACATGTATGAACAAATAAGAAAAGGGTAGGAATATGGTGAAGTGATACTCGCTTTGTTGGAAGCCAAAAAATCTTCTGCACTTCCACACACAAATCACTGAGATGTTGGGAAAATGGGTTTGGTTGACAGCAGTGTTCGTTTTGGTGATCTAAACTTCAATTAGTGGGTTTTAACGAGATCCGCAAACAAATATTTAAATATTAGTACCAATTTAATCCAACAGTAAGGAAGTGTGCTGGTGGTTTACTTAATTCAGAATGCAAACTATTTTCAAACTACGCCTATAGTACTGGCCAAAACAAATCATAAACTTGGACTGAAAACGCATTATATGTTAGATTATTCACATTATGACAGATACATCTGTGGCATACATGGGAAAATTTTACTATTTAGTATGCTAAATACAGAAGCCAAGACGTAAATCATTGAAAGTTATTATTTTCTTTATGAGATTCCTTTTTTACTAAAAATCGTAATTTTTCTTGACAAAATAAATTATACACTTCAAAAATCTGATTTCTCGATGATATTATTAAAGCCAGTTTCAATATTTTGGCAGCACTTCATTCTTTAACAGTTGTAGTCACAGCACAGATGTGGTGTTTGCCTGCCGAAGTTGGTTCCGTGTGTATTCAAAAAGTTTAAAATGTCCGGGAAACAGATTTCGCTTGATGTCAGAAAATTATTGATTTGCGATCGTGAAAACGGCTAAAGGATATTCAGTTTCTTGGAGCTGTACAACACATATGGAGGAAGTATGGAAGCAAAGGAATGAAGCATGAAGGTGGGAATGTCATGGTCTGCGGAGCGTTCGCATGGTCTGGAGTATGAAGTTTGGCACATATCAAACGGATCATGACTGCGGATATATACATCGACTTGCTCTGCGAAATTTTGGAGCTGTCTTTTCTAAAAACTGACCTGGAAACCAAATTCATTTTTCAACAAGACAAAGCATATTACGAAGAAAACTTCTGCGTTCTTCAAGTCAATCCGAATCAAAATACTCGAATGGCCTCCGCAATCTCCTGATCTGAATGAATCCGACTGATAATTTGTAGGGTAATCTGGACGATCAAGTGGAAAAAACAGAGGTAACCAACAAAAGTACTACTTTGAAGCTCTCGAAACAGCCTGGGAAGATATTGATCCGAAATACCTCGAAAAGCTTGTCAAAAGTATGCCGCGATGACTGAAAGCAGTGTTGAAGGCTAGGTGGGTCACACAAAGGATTGAATGTTGAAGAATAAAGTCAAAGACATAACCGGTAATTAAAAGAATCAGGTGTAGGAATTAGTTGGTACATTTTGTAATAACGCTTTTGCAATAAATTATTTAATATTGAGCAAGTCATGCGCACTCTTACATTTTTCATGCCGGCACAATTTGTTCGTATTAAAAAATTTTCTATACCCAGAAAAAAATTAACACTCTATCATTCCAATCAGCTGAGATATCAGCTGAGTTGAAGGAAACAACCAAATTTATGCGTTGTATGATTTATTTTGTCCAGCCATTGGGGTCACTCAGAAAGTGTGATGGTGTTTTGCTTTCATTGAGAAAAACAAACATATTTTTAACTACGCCTAACAGTCAATTGTATCCGATTCAAACCATTTTTTTAAGATGCTGTTGAGGCCAATCACAATTTGTGATGGTGGCTTATATTGTTGGGGAAACCAGAAAGAAAATAATCGCTTAATGTGTGGCCCAGTTAGAATTGGAACATAGACTATTGCGCATATTTCGGATGTACATTAACAAATAGTATTCTGTTTTAACTAATTTGTTCGACTTTATGTGAACTTAGGGGGAAAATACAAAAAAAAATCATCTCAATTTCGAAGAAATTTGCGGACTTTTCCCGGAATACGTTTCAACAACCGGCGCACATTATTCTCATCCATCGTTTTTCGAATCTTATTCCACTTGGTTTTCAATTCATTGATGTTTTTGACGTCACTGCCATTCACTTTCAGCTTCCTCGTCCTAATAGGCCAAAATCTCTCTATCGATCTATGCTGGGGACAGTTTGGTGGGTTGAGTTCTTTCGGTATAAACTGAATCCCGTTGGTTTCATACCACTGTAGCACTGTTTTAATGTAATGAAAGCTTGCAAGATCTGACCAAAACATGACAGGTTCATTGTGGGATCTGATGAATGGCAATATTAGCTTTTGGAGACATTCCGTTCTGTACAGCTCTGAATTAAATGTCTTATCAGTGATGAAAACCTTGGTCTTCCTACCGCAGCTACAGATGTCTTGCCAAATCATGTATTTACGTGCAAATTTATCTGTAAACACAAACTTGAATTTGGCAGGAACATCTTCCCGAGCCGTAGCCAGGTAAAACTTTTGTCTCGGTAGCTGTTTGAAATTGGCCTTTACATAGGTTTCATCATCCACGAGGAGACAGCTATTGAATTTTGTCAACACCTGATCATTCAGTTTTCTGGCACGGATTCTGGAGAATTGTTCTGCTTTTGATCCCTATTTGGTTGTCTACGGGCACGATATGACTTGAAGCCTTCCCTGAGACGAATCCGTTGCACGGTACTGCGTGCAACGCGATTTTTTTGGCCTCATCGCGGTCTGAGATGTTTGGATTTGCCTTAATGTTCTTGATGACTTTGTTCCGCAGTTGACGGTTGACAGTACCCGCCCGACGCTTGCTTGACGCCACACGGTATTTCGGTAAAAAACCCAACACTTTAGCAAGTTTTGGCTCAGACAACGAAAGGTTTTCCAAAAGATTGCGCACAATTGTTCTTCTTCTTTCTTCTTCCATTTTGTATTTCTCTGAAACACGTTCGAACTGCACCGCGAAAAAAAACTTCTGATGTTGTTATAGGGAACACATAAGATGTCATAATTTACAAATCCGACCACTAGGGTCGCTGTAAGAATAAAAAATGTGTGTTCCAATACTAAATGGGCCACACTTTAAAAGCCGATTCGACCCGTTTTGAATCAACAGTAAGGATGCGATTGGGGACACTCATTAAGTGTGATAGGTTTATATCATAAGAAAACACTTTTTTTTAACTAGAAAATGAGAAGAATGATTGGTAATTTCCATTCAATTCTTTCAATAATATAATACTATAATAATACTCGATTAACTACAGCATATGTTTTGAAAAAACACCGCCTTTAACCTTCTTGACCAGCTCCAGACGTTTTTCGAAACCTTCACAGGCGGCAGCATGACTTCCATCGGCATTTCGTCCCAAATTCGTTTGATTACGGTTTTGAATTTGTTCATATTGGACGCCCTGTGGTCATTTACCTTCGACAGTAGTATGACCATACGAAATAATCCAAGGGATTCAGATCTGGTGATTCATTCTTTCATTGTTGTCCAAAAAGTCGGTCAAATTTTCTGGGCACCAGCACTGAACGAGATTTGCAATATGCGTCCTGCTGAAACACATAGTGATCATCTCCAAACACCTCTTGTACATATGACTTGACAACTTTCTCCAAAACTTCCGTTTTATAATATACGGCATTCGCTTTAATGCCTTTTTCGATGAAAACCAGTGGTAATTTGCCTCGTTTGCAAATTTCTCCCCAAACCTCACTGTTGCAGCACTTTGGAACCGTGGAATATTCCTATCACTCTCTGGTTCATCACAGTTCTCGAAGAGAGAGCCCACAATTTGTCGTTCTGGACATTGTGGGATTGTTGCAAGACGAATAACGAAAGGAATCTGCGCATAACTCGAGAACTAATCAAGCAAATGGAACCAAATTTGACAAAGGGGGGGTTTTCTTGAGGCAAGAAATCTAGAAGGGAACAGACAAATGGAAACAAAAACATCAGCGCACAACTCGAGAGCTAATCAAGCAAATGGAACCAAATTTGGACAGAAGGGTTTTAGACCCCTCCTTTTTCTAAAAGAAGGGGCTCTCATAGTAATAAAACACAAATGTTCTGCATAACTCGAGAGGTAATCAAAGAAAACAGAAACAACATTGCTATATGAGAGTTTTTAAAGGCAAGAAATATTTCTGTAGAGTTTCAGGGACACCTACACTATATGGAAGAAAATTTTCTCAGAAAAGTGAGGATGCAAATTTTTTTACTGCTCAAGGGGTAGTCAAGCAAATGGAATAAAATGCAGCATAAGGGGGTTTTTGGAGGCAGCAAATATTTCTATGGTGGTTCGAGACCCCTCCCTTCTCTGAGAGGCAGAGCTCTCCATATAAATGAAAACAAAAATTTTAATCAAACATGAAAATTATCCAAGGCAACTTAAACTCAAAAATGTATATTCTTCGAGTAGAAAACATGTTCTGATAAAAGTTTGAACTATTACTTATGCCTTGTTCAGACTACAGAGTTGTAACATAATACAATGGTATTTTGAATATTATCAACGAGGAAAATGTCATCATCAAAGATAGAATATGTAAATATATTTTACAACGCTGTAGTATAGACCAAGCATTAGTCAAGAAAAGAGGATGCTTGAGCTATTTTCAGTGCTACATTATGCACAAGGAACTAATCTAAAATTTATGCAAGAGAATATTACGTTCAAACTCACAGGATACGGTGTAGTTTGAAGATAAAATTTTTGTCTATGAAATGCTCTTGCACAAAAAGAACAAAGATGGTAGAAGCATACGATTTGATGATGATGATGATGATGATGTAATACTACCATCTATTGCAGCAAGGAAACTTTCCATAGCAGTGGAATAATCTGAAAAACGATTTGATCAGGATTCTATTATTGTTTATGATCATCAAGCTCCTGTATAAAGGGCCAAAAACGTTTGGGCGGGCCCGTAAGCAGAGACACTTACGCGAAACCCGCGAATATAGGGAAGAGAATCTCCTTCCAAAAGCAAGTTCACACTCACAGCACTAGAATCGAGCCCTCGATTGACAGAATAAACCCAATAGATGGGGTCGAAGAGCCCGCCCTCGTTCCACGAAATGTTAACAATAGGGAGGAGGCAGTCCCATGCTCCCTATCCAAATCGTTTTACTTGGGTGCCCTGATGGTCCCTCCCTTTCCCCGTTATATGTTATTTAATATATAATATATTTTGTACACAACAAATTAAGATACCATTATAGACAAAAATGCTAATTTATTCAAATTTCAAACTTGAATGGATTGTTACTGAAAAATAAATAAAAGTTAGATATGTATCAATATCCTACAAGTCCTGGGAAAGCTGAAAACAGAATAGATCATTCGAAATATAAAAGATAAAATTTCAATAAAAGATATTATTTTATAAACCATAGTAATATTTGTAATATTTTTCTTTATACTGTTCTAGCAACATTTCAAAGATAGAGTGAACGAAGAGTCCGGTGGGATAGTTTCTGAAAGAAATGGCTTATCTTACCATAATACCACAAACACAACATTAAAATATAATCCTACATTACGTATAAGCACATGCCAGCCTTTTATGAATATAATAGTTGAAGTTCAGAAGTGCAATTTTAAATTAAATGGTGTGCTGAAATGCTGAGAGACTAAATTCCGCCTTTGATGCCTGGCATGTTGCTCCCGGCTCTTACATAGTTTTAGAATGCAAAGATGATTCCAAAGCGTGCTGAAATTATTAGTAAAATGAGAATAGAAAATATAGAATATGATTTAAAGGTATAAGATCTTCGGTCGCACCCCCTCACTTCGCTATTGTCAGATTGACAACATTGCCCAGGCTACGCCAACCAGCGTCTCCATGTTTCAGCTGGCAGTCTTTGTGATCATATGACTCGTGGAGGCGTGAGGTAGGAACTTGTGAGGACGAGAGGTCGGTCGCACCCTCCTTCGAAGTTGTCAACTCACCATTTGAAGCCCTGATTCGATTAAAGAGATAAAAGCTGAACCGAAGAAGGTGGCCATTCCGGAAGACGAATATAACAATTTTTTTGAAAATTGGAAAAGGAGTTGGTATATTTGCTTTACCTCCGGAGTGGAGGGGGGAGGGGTATTATTTTGGGTGATTAATTAGATTTAGAAGAATAAATTAAGATTTCAAAAGTCATAAATGAAGTATTACTCATATATAGAGTCTATCTCTTGATACGAGAGAAAATTTCCCAATCCTGATGAACGGTTTTCCTTTCGGTTTAGCACAGTTTACAGCTTTGTTAGTTTGTATATTTTACTATAAACTCTGCAGAAGCCAAATAATTCTGTTTGATGCTCTTGTACATAGCGTTCTTTTGGAATATCTCCTTGTTTCTTGGGATTGGTTTCTTTTTTTTTTTTTTACGAAAAAAGATATTGACATGTTGGAACCATTTATAAGTGTTATGATGGTTAATTCCGTTGCGAAAACGGTAAAATTTAAAGATGTGGTTGTGTCTACTCACAAATTGCGATGGTGGTTTACATTGTTGGGAAAACAAGAAGGAAAAAAATCGCTTGAGAACTGATTCGAATCTATTTAAACCAACAGTCAGGGGTCACTAATAAAATGTTGATGGTGTTCTTCATTGGGAAACCGAACAAACACTTTTTGTTAAACTCTGCGTTATGGCTGTTTTGAACCGATTTTAAACAACAATACAGATGCTGTAGGGGTCACTAGCAAAGTGTGATGGTGGTTTATTACATTGTAAAATTAAGAATATTTTTTAATCTTCGTCTCTGTTGTCGTGGATTCACCACGAGAAACCCACTGTTTTGACTGCTGTTTGGACTGTTTGGTCAAGCAGTCGGGACTTGAGCAATATGTTATCTAAGGTCCTTATGCTATATGAATTATGGCCACAGCGCCATTATTCGCTCTCTGAACATACATATAATGGAGAAGCCTAGGGAATTGAAAGGGTTTAAAACCAACGTCATTATTCTGCATTCATTATTTCCACAACTGGTTCCAATTCATCTTGGGAAAAAAAACGAATTAGTAAGTTAAATGAAAAAAAAAAAAACTCAACGTTACGATCAGCCTATCAAAACATCCAGAGCTCCAATCCAGAAGACCATCCTTTTTTTTTTTCTTTCTTCACTATCTAATATTTACAATCAGATATGCGGTTATGCTTTGAAAAATATATAATAATTTAAAAATTCATGAAACTGATAAAAAAAAAAAACAATATACACATAGGTTTTTTTTTTTACACGGGGGATACGTTCCACTTTTACTATGAAACATTTTTAATTGTTTCGATTTTGTTTGCATGTGTTACCTTTCGATGCAATGGTCAAAATACAGTTTTTAAAATTTTGAGTATTGACAAAAAAAATTGTGATTTTTTTTTTGAAAAACTGCCATATGATTACTTTTTGCCCAAAACGTAAAATTTGATTCGAATTAGATCAATAAGTTGTTCCGTTCTGGAGTTATCGCCGAAAACAGACCGTGTAAAAGAAGACCTTTGTGTAATTTTCTTCTAAGGATGATAACTTTAGTCTCATGTACATAGTGCACACGGGCATCAAATACTTCTATCTACAGTTCCTTTCCCGTGTCAATCACTCATAAGCATCTTTATTGTGTCCCGGGAGTCCAATAAAACCATGCATCTTTCAAGTTGGCTAAGTAGCAAGAATTTCACAGATTCGAAACCCTACACCATCTGGGGAAAATACCTGTATCGTTCGTGTATTATACCTGCTGCAGGACAAAAATAAATTTCATCACAAATATTTATTGATTTATCAGCTCCTTGAACTACGATGGCGATGAGAGATGATGGCAGTCTGACCTAGCCGAGCCTGGATTCTCGGCTGATTCTCCAATCACCATCGCACTGGAAGCGCATCAACATTATAGCTGTTCTTACGCTACCTATAATGGAATTATTTATATCTACACTGAGCCCTGAGAGGGAAGAAGGTTCCCGGTACTCGGCTCAGCAATATTTCTTCTCATTCATAAGACTTGTCGGTAATGTGCTTATTTTGCGATTTTTTTTCTCTCTTGTCAACATACTTTCATCGAGGCAGGCCTGGCAATGCAATTACTGACACTGGATCTGGAGGAGCTCTTGAAACGCCCTCTGTTGGCTGTTTTTCGTTTTCGAGACCACCATCTATCTGGGAATGAATACCTTTTCGAGTTTTTCGTTCGACAAGTGCAGTCTAGGATAATAATGATGGCAGTCGTATTGAAATTTCAATGAACAAATATCCCGACGAGAGCCCTTCAGGTGCACGGCAATTTTCTTTTCATGCGAAAAATGGCTTTAATTGATGCAGACTTTTCTGGTCAACTTTATGAGTTTGCGTTATGAAAAGAAATGAATGACGTAACTTGATGTTGGTTGTTCTTTTTTTTTTTTTTTTTTCTTTGGTTCCCTTAATAATTTTGTTTTGTTTTGAATCTGCCTTTAACTGCAAAAATAGCAGTTGAGCTCCAAACGGCAACGTCTATGTAAGTATTTGAAAACTAATAATATCATTTCATGTGTTCTACAACTTCCAATCAGTTGCAATCAGGTATATTGAAAAAAATATGCTTACTCAAGAAGCATGGCTGAAGCAAGGCTACTGAATGATTAAAGTTCAGAATGGAACTGCTATTCGATTACAATCTGATCTGATGTTGTTTAACATAGGGAAATTGTGGTTAAATTTAACAGTTGAGGTTAAAAAAAAGAGTATTAATTCAAAAGAATATCGATCTTAATTCAAAAATATTAAAAATATATTCCAAAATATGACTTAACCGATCAATGTAAGTCCTCTCACAGCTTCTATAAGAACCAAAAGGAAGCCGAAAAGTTACTCTGAGCTGACACCTTAATCTTGTCAAACCCTTACGCACACTGTATCATGTCAACCGAAACATCATGTCAACAGGAATGCCTTTTTTTTCTTTAACTTTCCAACCACATTCTTGTATACGAAAAACAATCAATAGTGTAATTCACGCCTGGTTTCTTAAAATGACGAACAACCTTCTACAAACAAAGACTCATAAACTCGGCAAAACTCTCAACTCGTCCCACCCGTCAAAAACCAAAAAAAATTACGCCAGAATCCCCGTTTCAAATCCACTTTTGATCTGAGAGACAAACCATTACACTATTAAGTATATTGATCAATAAGAATTATCTAAGAATTATTTGAATTTATTGGATTCTTAAACATAAACTTAGGTGAGTTTTCGTGCAGTTGTTCGAGGCATCTTCTGGAAATTCAGTTTAGAACATGATGTTGAAGTAGTCTGTAAAATGAGTAAAATGCAATCCTTTTTGATGACCGTCACAAAAATCACTTAAAAACCTAGTCTGTTTTTCAACAGTGTCGCACTACAATTGTAAAGTTTACTTCGTGAAAAAATTAAGAGCAAAATAGCAAAACACGCCAATTAAGGAGCACGGTCTACTTCGATCCACCCCCACCACTCCCCACACCCTTATTTCTTTCCCCCTCCACGTTCAGTTTAGATGTACGGTTTGTTCTTACGTAATTTAGTCTTTTATGTAGATTTTTGGGTGCGCCACCGCAAAGGAACAGAACAACAACCAGTTTCCCCGAACCGAATCAATAACAATTTTTATCAGTTAATTTGTGGCAGAAATAGAGTAGACATGACAGTAAAATTATGGAAAATAAGTTTCAAAACAAACATTAGTATTTAATGGGTGTTTCGTTCAAAATTTGGTCGACTTAAACTTGACGCATTTCCTTTCATCGTGCATTAAAAACATTTGCATACCCCTCATTTTGAAGATGTGTGCGTGTAGCATTATGCCTTTATTTTGATTTTGAGATTAGCACTTCAGGTATCAAAATGTCGTCGAAGGAAGAGAAGCAACACATCAAAATTTTGCACGTGCATGGCGCATCCAAACTACTCTCACGCCAAGTTGGCGAAATTGTTTAATGTGGCTAAATCAACTGTTACCAACGTATTAAAAGTATTCGGTGAACGTTTGTTGACAGCCAGGAAAGCTGGATCGGGGGAAATCGAAAGCCGGAGGCCACAGCGACGATAAAAAGAGTTGCCTGCTGTTTCGAGCGGAACCCCAACCTCTCCGTCTGAGATGTCGCAAAGAAGCTGGGAGTGGTGCCTTCAACCGTGGATAGAGCTAAAAAACGAGCGGGACTGTCGACTTAAAAGAAAGTGGTGACTCCAAATCGCGACGATAGACAAAACACGTCGGCCAAAGCACGATCGCGAAAGTTGTACACGGTGATGCTGACGAAGTTTGATTGCGTGGTACAGGTCGATGAAACTTACGTCAAGGCAGACTTTAAACAGCTTCCTGAACAGGAATTTTATACGGCAACCGGACGGGGAAAGGTGGCAGATATTTTCAAGCACATTAAACAGTCAAAGTTCGCGAAGAAATATCTGGTATGGCAGGCCATCTGTACCAGTGGCTTGAAGAGCAACGTTTACATTGCAACCGGAACCGTCAACCAGGAAATTTATCTGAGCGAGTGCCTACAAAAACGTCTACGTCTACAACTCCTGAAGCGACACAATTGTTCCGTTCTATTTTAGCCGGATTTGGCATCTTGCCATTACGGAAAAAGGCCATGGAGTGGTATGCTGCCAACAACGTTCAAGTGGTGCCCAAGGACAAGAATTCTCTCAACACGTCAGAGCTCCACCCAATCGAACAATATTGGGCCATCGTCAAGCGGAACCTTAAGAAGACTCAAAAAGCTGTTGTGAGCGTTAAACAGTTCAAGGCAAACTGGCGTTCTGCGGCGAATAAAGTGGACAAGGAAACTGTACAAAATCTTTTGACAGGTGTTAAACGAAAGACTCGGCAATTCGCATTCGGTAAAAAAGGAAGTTTAGCAGAATATTTCTCCTGTATTCTGTATTGACTGAACTTGAAAAAGAAAAAGAATTTGACTTATTAATAAAAACTTTGATCAACTCACACACATGACTGTTTGACCAAATTTTGATCGGAACACCCTTTAGTATGCCCTCCCGTCGCATTGATAACTGGTTGGAGATGCCTTGGCACACTTTCCACTAGGATCTGAAGATATTGTTGAGAAATGTTCTCCCAAGCATCTTTCAATGCGTCAAATAGCAGATTTTTGTTCGTAACGTTACTTTTATCCACATGTTGATCTAGAATATAAACTGTTTCGAAAATTATAAGTACACTTTCTTTCTCAAAAAAGACCATACTGTGATTTTTTATTGTTTCATTCTCAAACATAGCAAATAACAATGTTTTCTTTCCGTCTTCATTTCAATTTGCTAGATTTTTCGTAGGGTAGGTGAGTTCTCTAACTTTTCCATCAACGCTACTCATAAGCTTCTGCACAGTGCTTTCTCTTACCATTTTTACCACTTTTGTCCAATCTTTCATACATTTTTCAACACTTTCCGCTGGTTTCTTGTATTTTCTCAGCTTCGCCTTCGTCAAAGCTCAGAAATATTTGGTTGGCCGAATCTCTGGGTAGTTTGGTGGATTCATCTCCTTTGGTACAAATACGACATTGTTCCTTTTGTACCACTCTAGTGCATATTTAGAGTAATTGCAGGAAGCAAGATCAGGCCAAAGGTTTTAGGCTTGTTATGCAGTTTGATCAATGGTAGCAACCTCTTTTGCAGACACTCCGTCATGTAGATCTGACCATTCACTGTGTCTGTCGTAATGAATGGATGACATATTTTTCCACATCCGCCTATGGCCTGCCACACCATTACCTTTTTGCCAAATTTTTCGGTGTAAATGGCTTTCACTGATTCAGGAACATCCTTTCCCTTCGGCAAGGTATACAACTATGGTCCCAGCATTTTTATAATCGAATTTTATGTAGGTTTCATCGTTCATGATAACACAGCCCAATTATTCGGTTAGCAGTTTGTCTCGTACAGCTTTCGAGCCCTTGGTTTCACAGATTTAGCCTGTTTGGGGCTTCGTTTTAGCTGCTTCTGCTTCCGACTAGTCTGCAGCCCCATTCTCCTCTTGGCACGCATAATATTAGTTGCCAAAGTACTTAGCTTTTTTACCACATCTCGAACTGATGCTGAAGAATGACGCTTGAAATAGTTCCTTACCTTTCTGTCGATTGTAGGGTCAGCGGAACCGGGTTTTCTACCCCGTCTCGGGGAATCTACGAAAGAACACTGTTGTTGATACTTCCGTAATGCGTTTTGTACTCTGCTCCGACGATCACACCTTCTTCCATAGCCAGTTTTCTGATCGAAAGACCACTGAAGGTGCACCGTTTGTGCACAATCCGTTTTCTTTGCTCGGGAGAAAGACCACGTATTTTCAAACTTCCGTGCGAAAAATTTAAAAAAATAAAATGTCAACATCGTTTTAATTTGGATGTAAACGACAGGACGCAGCCAAAAATGGTTGAATACTGCACGCATCATAAGTGTATTTATGATAATCGGAACAGTCTATCGACCAAATATTTTCGATTCAGCAGAGATCCGGAGACTGAGGAGGTTATTCCAACAGTTTTATACGAGATCCCCGGATAAAAGTAGTAGTTTTGCGTGCGGCGTGCTTTGGATCATTGTCTTGCTGAAATAAGCATCCATGTGTGTGTGTGTGTGTGTGTGTGTGTGTGTGTGTGTGTGTGTGTGTGTGTGTGTGTGTGTGTGTGTGTGTGTGTGTGTGTGTGTGTGTGTGTGTGTGTGTGTGTGTGTGTGTGTGTGTGTGTGTGTGTGCGTGTGAGTTTGCAATCTTACACCCACTGGCTGGCAATGGTATCATGGAAGAAATCTGTTTACAACAATCATTCAGCTTTAATCCGGGTGCTAGAAAGTGATAGCTCTACTGCAGATCCAGCAACCCATTTGAGAATGTCTGGAGAGTCACGCCCATTCCGAGGTTACTTTCACATACAATAAGCCCCGCGTGTAAACATTACCGATATCATTTGGATAAGGGCACTGCAACACACTTCCAGATCTGGAAATGTTAAATTTTCAAACCAGGCACGTTTTTAGTATTATTTGAAAATAGGATTAGGATAAAGAATGGTATATAGTTATAATCAGATAGATCTCACCTATGGCCGCCTCCTCAATGACACTATCTTGTTCATTCATAAAAATAACAAATGTCGACGTGGATTCGTAATTTATTTCATGCACTCGCGACGAAATAAGTGCAAACATTATCGTTGCTAAACGGCCCGTTAGATATGCAACCTGCATAACAAAACTCTGTACACCACGTGGTGAATGCACCTGATATTGTGCCAACCTTTCACGCGCGCATGCGCGTTGTCTTCGTTTGTTGCTTCTGACCAGCAAATGGCCGTTTTCTACATTGCACTGGTATTCTTTTTTTTCACTACACTTTCTGCCAATAATCAAAATCTCCGCTATGAGGCGACTCTATATCAAACCTTAAAACTGCTTATAATCGTCGATTCATTAGCACAAAGCGGAAAAACACTCTAACTTAATAATTTATAACTTGACGTCACAATACTACCACTATTTAACAAAACTAAACTGATGTAACTCTTCTTCCGGGTGCGGAGGCGAAGCACAAAAAAAACGGGGAAATACTACCGATAATCACACATTTCGAGAGGGAATCGGTTGTATTCACTATTTCTTACACAAAGCACGCGGAGATTTCATGATTTCACTGTTAGTTTAAGTAAAATTACAAATTATTCTTTGTTTTTTTTCGCGAAAGCGACGAAGCAAAAACAAAACACGTCAGTTTCAAAGCACGGCTTGCTGCGATCGTCAAACCCTGGATCGCTGCTTGTGTCCAAATAATTCGATCTTATTCTCATCAATCCACAACATCTTTTTCCAAAAGGAAATTGGCTTGTCGACGTGTTTCTTAGCAAAATCCAGACGCTTGATTTTGTTGCATGTACTTATCAGTGGCCGACGAGATGCAAACTTATTCTTCAGGCCTTGTTGATGCAACTATTCTTTCGGAAATATTCAGAGACAAGCTCTCCTTTACTACTCGACTAGTCGACCTTGGGTCTCGACGAACTTCTCTCAAGATTATAGCATCTTGCCGCGGCGTTCTCAAAAATGTTCATCCTCGAACAGCTTTATCAACAATTGAACCAAACTGCGGGAATTTTTTCCAGATTTTTCGCACTGCCGGGAAGCTTACACTGAAGTTTTCTGCTACTTTGCGATAAGCTATGTATTTCTGCCAATCATTTCATTTCATTTCATTTCATTTCATTTCATTTCATTTCATTTCATTTCATTTCATTTTATTTCATTTCATTTCATTTCATTTCATTTCATTTCATTTCATTTCATTTCATTTCATTTCATTTCATTTCATTTCATTTCATTTCATTTCATTTCATTTCATTTCATTTCATTTCATTTCATTTCATTTCATTTCATTTCATTTCATTTCATTTCATTTCATTTCATTTCATTTCATTTCATTTCATTTCATTTCATTTCATTTCATTTCATTTCATTTCATTTCATTTCATTTCATTTCATTTCATTTCATTTCATTTCATTTCATTTCATTTCATTTCATTTCATTTCATTTCATTTCATTTCATTTCATTTCATTTCATTTCATTTCATTTCATTTCATTTCATTTCATTTCATTTCATTTCATTTCATTTCATTTCATTTCATTTCATTTCATTTCATTTCATTTCATTTCATTTCATTTCATTTCATTTCATTTCATTTCATTTCATTTCATTTCATTTCATTTCATTTCATTTCATTTCATTTCATTTCATTTCATTTCATTTCATTTCATTTCATTTCATTTCATTTCATTTCATTTCATTTCATTTCATTTCATTTCATTTCATTTCATTTCATTTCATTTCATTTCATTTCATTTCATTTCATTTCATTTCATTTCATTTCATTTCATTTCATTTCATTTCATTTCATTTCATTTCATTTCATTTCATTTCATTTCATTTCATTTCATTTCATTTCATTTCATTTCATTTCATTTCATTTCATTTCATTTCATTTCATTTCATTTCATTTCATTTCATTTCATTTCATTTCATTTCATTTCATTTCATTTCATTTCATTTCATTTCATTTCATTTCATTTCATTTCATTTCATTTCATTTCATTTCATTTCATTTCATTTCATTTCATTTCATTTCATTTCATTTCATTTCATTTCATTTCATTTCATTTCATTTCATTTCATTTCATTTCATTTCATTTCATTTCATTTCATTTCATTTCATTTCATTTCATTTCATTTCATTTCATTTCATTTCATTTCATTTCATTTCATTTCATTTCATTTCATTTCATTTCATTTCATTTCATTTCATTTCATTTCATTTCATTTCATTTCATTTCATTTCATTTCATTTCATTTCATTTCATTTCATTTCATTTCATTTCATTTCATTTCATTTCATTTCATTTCATTTCATTTCATTTCATTTCATTTCATTTCATTTCATTTCATTTCATTTCATTTCATTTCATTTCATTTCATTTCATTTCATTTCATTTCATTTCATTTCATTTCATTTCATTTCATTTCATTTCATTTCATTTCATTTCATTTCATTTCATTTCATTTCATTTCATTTCATTTCATTTCATTTCATTTCATTTCATTTCATTTCATTTCATTTCATTTCATTTCATTTCATTTCATTTCATTTCATTTCATTTCATTTCATTTCATTTCATTTCATTTCATTTCATTTCATTTCATTTCATTTCATTTCATTTCATTTCATTTCATTTCATTTCATTTCATTTCATTTCATTTCATTTCATTTCATTTCATTTCATTTCATTTCATTTCATTTCATTTCATTTCATTTCATTTCATTTCATTTCATTTCATTTCATTTCATTTCATTTCATTTCATTTCATTTCATTTCATTTCATTTCATTTCATTTCATTTCATTTCATTTCATTTCATTTCATTTCATTTCATTTCATTTCATTTCATTTCATTTCATTTCATTTCATTTCATTTCATTTCATTTCATTTCATTTCATTTCATTTCATTTCATTTCATTTCATTTCATTTCATTTCATTTCATTTCATTTCATTTCATTTCATTTCATTTCATTTCATTTCATTTCATTTCATTTCATTTCATTTCATTTCATTTCATTTCATTTCATTTCATTTCATTTCATTTCATTTCATTTCATTTCATTTCATTTCATTTCATTTCATTTCATTTCATTTCATTTCATTTCATTTCATTTCATTTCATTTCATTTCATTTCATTTCATTTCATTTCATTTCATTTCATTTCATTTCATTTCATTTCATTTCATTTCATTTCATTTCATTTCATTTCATTTCATTTCATTTCATTTCATTTCATTTCATTTCATTTCATTTCATTTCATTTCATTTCATTTCATTTCATTTCATTTCATTTCATTTCATTTCATTTCATTTCATTTCATTTCATTTCATTTCATTTCATTTCATTTCATTTCATTTCATTTCATTTCATTTCATTTCATTTCATTTCATTTCATTTCATTTCATTTCATTTCATTTCATTTCATTTCATTTCATTTCATTTCATTTCATTTCATTTCATTTCATTTCATTTCATTTCATTTCATTTCATTTCATTTCATTTCATTTCATTTCATTTCATTTCATTTCATTTCATTTCATTTCATTTCATTTCATTTCATTTCATTTCATTTCATTTCATTTCATTTCATTTCATTTCATTTCATTTCATTTCATTTCATTTCATTTCATTTCATTTCATTTCGTTTCATTTCATTTCATTTCATTTCATTTCATTTCATTCCATTTCATCTCATTTCATTTCATTTCATTTCATTTCATTTCATTTCATTTCATTTCATTTCATTTCATTTCATTTCATTTCATTTCATTTCATACCATATCATTTCTGTCATGTTTATCGGCACTTTTTTCACAGAAAACATAAAACATCAACCATTTGCTGAAGAATGTTGCAGAACGAATGAGACTTATTGTTTTATATGTCAAGAATAAAGTACACAAAGCACCACCCTTGTGTTGCATGATACAATTATTGTGTTGTATTATTCTTTTACCACTTCTGAAAGTTCAAACGAGCAGATTTATTTGACAATGACAAAACAAAATTCTGCTTGTTAAATACAAAAGCTGTTGTCTGATTAAATAGTTCAATTTCGCCGATGCATATTGGGGCCTTATCTACTGAAACAACGAAGTCATGTGCAAATTTGTGAAACGAAATCGAGTATACACACTTAGAAAATTTTACAGTATCCGGTAATGTTTTACCGAACTTTCAACAGCTGAACGTTCGATAATCCGATTTAACGGATTTCGGTAAAATTTGACAAGTTCCGGTAATTTTTTTACCGGAATACTGGAAAATTGATTTGTTTTTTAAATTGAAAGATACAAGTTGAAAACGTATACTACCTTTATGTGGCCTCCGCTCGTTTTCAACTTGTATCTTTCAATTTTCAAAGTCTGCCATTACGCTAAACGGAACTATCAATACTTTCTCGTCATTTCTCTTCGTTCTAGCAATAAATTACTGTCCACTCCTAGAGCCTCTCATGTTGATGGGAAATTATCTGCTTCTGATAAATGATACTAGTTTGAACTGATGGTAGGAGAGTAGATATTCGGTTGGAGGCAGAATAGATCCCATGTTATGGTGTTTTATCCTCAATCAGTTAGGACGCAACTATGAAATGAACGGTATTAGAGATATCATCAAAGTATGCTTGCTTAAAATAGTAAAGAGATAATTAATGTTGGGCGAATCCTAATTGTTAAATTACATGAAAGCTATGTCAAATTGCAATGGATGTTTTCTATTTGAATATAGACTCCTCTGTGGTCTCTGAAAATTCCCTACGATTCAAAACTAGCTGCATTTAATAAACCACCACGCGTCTCCATCGCTGACAAAATTTTCGCTCAAACAAGTTCCGAACCTATCTCACATAAGTAATCGCGTTATACTTTTCCGCTTATAACATTCTTAATTATTTTTCCACCAGCCGGTGTACTTCTCACAGTCAGTACTGTTGAGGAAATACCTTTGTCATTAGAAGTAAAAACAGCAAAAACCATGCAAAAATAATCCAAATCATCCACAAATGTTCCAGAATGTGGTAAAAACTCGCAAAATGAACCAACAGGCATTTCGCGAGGACAGCTCCTTCTCCAGTGGCACCTGACTAGGATGATTGGTAGGTTCGTAGCAAGATAGCTTGCTGACGATGATTACGTTGGCAAACGATCCACTAGCAGTCAGCCGACTGGAGCTCTCCCAAGTGCAAATAACATCCACATACTTACACGTAAAAAAAAAAACAAAACTTGCTGCAGTAGTAAACTACCGAAATGGCTGGTGTAGAACGTGATGAGAACTGAAAATAGGTTAATGACCCTTTTTTACATGAGCCGTCCACATTGCACCGCTGCGCTTGTGATGTGGCGCCAGTGCCGGTTGATTTGCTTCACTGTTCCTGTCCCTCTCCGGTGGGTACTATTGATTTTTGTTCGCAACAAACTTTTCCCATTCGATTCGATGGCTGAGCAGCAATTCCGCCCAGCTTCGTCTGGTTGTTGCCGGCTAAGAACAAAACATCGCCCAGCATGATAGATTCGAACATGTATACTAATGGGTGGTAGGGAGGCGTGTTGATTAAGATTAATGGAAGCGCCACCACTCTGGCCGCCATTGGCCGCCCCGGATGGATGAACTTTGCCTGGCTCTCTGTGCTGAAAAAGTCGTAAATTGTGCAATTCTCACGCTCGTACTCGAAGTACTTTTCGATGTTGTTGCATCATCGTGGGGGAGAACCACAGCGAAGGTACTGGTTTGAGTAGCTTACAAAGTTCGCACTGCATCAAGATTTAGTGTCCTTTCTCGTATCGTCGATCGGGCGATATTTTGCTTCCAACATGCCATTAATCAGGGATTCGTTTATTGATACTTGGATAGTAAAAATTATGGTGTTGTGTTTATGGTTTTGAGGTTGTAGGATTTAGTCGTCAAAAGTGGCTTTCGAAACCTCGTTTTGCCGGAAAATTTATATTCTGTACGCTTGAACGCTTATATCACACCGTCAATTATCTCAATTTATCCCACTGTTATATGAGACTTTTAAGTCCCAGTGTCTTATAAATAGCGCGATACTTTTCTGTGAATATTTGAGTTGAACTCAATATATTGAGATGCAGTTTTTGGTTAAGTTAAAGATTGTACTCGAACAAAAATGTAACAGACATAAATGTCACCAAAAATTCATTTTAAGTCGGATATTTTTAAAACTCTCAGGAAATACATGAACACATGTTAGCTATGTTTTGCAAAGTTGGTTTTTTCAACCTCCTCTCCTAGGCTTAATGCCCCCAACGCCCATCAAATCCAGTGCAACACTTGTGCCATATTTCAAACGCACTTTCATTCACTTTTTCTTCTTTTTTTCCAAAAAAAACAACATCGTTGAATTCGTACTACTCCATCACCGGTTTGATGTTAGATCGGGCCAAAACAGAGTTTCAGCTTCGTGGGACCGGAGGAAGGGCAGCAGGTGCTTCTGGAGGCATTCTTTATATAATTTGCCGTTGATGGTGCCATTCGTTATGTACAGCTTGATGGATTTTCCGCACCCACAGATCACCTGCCATAAGTACTTCTTGGCAAATTTGTCGACCTTCTTCTTCCAGATTTTCTCCAGAACATCCAGGTGAGACTTGTTAACGAAAAACCGACAATTTGCTTGGCTTCTGCTTTAATTAACGTCTCGTCATCCTTTATGATGAATTTCGGCTGCACTAACCACTCGCATTATAGCTTCCTGACGTGAGATTTGGCCACCGTATTCTGTTCATCGGTTCGGTTAAGCGCCTTTGAAGACATGAAGTCCGGCCCGCTTCAATGTTTGCTGGACGAACCAGACGGAAGAATTGACCTACTTGACCTACTTGAATTATCCCTCACCTTTCTTGCGTTCACAGAGTCAGTCGTCTTCGCTTTTCTTCCGCTGCCAGCTCGCCGCTGGGTTGTCTGGGTCTTCTTGAACGGGTTTACCACACGGAACACGGTCGAATTGTCTATGCCCAGCTGTTTCCATTTGTGGGTCTGGCCTAGATTTTTAACGATCACGCCCATAATTTTTTGTCGAAGCACCCCTTGCGTGGAAGCCATCTCTTTAACCACTTGACAGATTGTGACGAAATTTTGCACATGTAAACATTACACTCTAAACCCAAAATATTCGATTGCTTTGTGAAATATTCAATTTCTCCATATTGGATTTTATGATTCATTCACACATAAGTCTTCGTAAATTGATTTTTTATATGGTTTATTTGATGAAGTCCTATGTTTGCAATTTAGTCAAAAATGATATGAAGAGTTTCATTTTCCCCAATTACCGGAAATAAGATGCTCTCATTATCAATGTCGGAAATGAAGTCGACATTGCGTCGAAGGAAGTCGCCATATATAAGTACTTTTACTTCAGGGGGCAAGCAAGGCATAATTTCTTCGGCATTACTAAAACACTTCTCATATATATGTTAGAAATTGGAAATATCCTTCTTATCAACATGCAACCCTAGGAGTGGACAGCAATTTCTGTTAGAACTGCTGTCCACTCCTAGGGTTGTATGTTGTTATGAAGGAAACTTCCAATTTCAAACATTATAATTGATTACGTGCTTCATGCAACAACAAAAAAACATGTTTAGTTAAATGTATTCTCATGTATAGCTTTACGGATATTATTTGGAGGAAAGTACACCAAAACAAAAATGTGCGTTTCAATTCCCAGATTAACTTTTGCCCATACATGTTGAAACTCCTTACATTTGGTTGTCATAATAATTTCAGAATTTAATTTTGTCGAAACAGCAACTAGAGCACCACCTCCTGACTTTTTTTTTTCCGACTATTGATAATTGCGATCATCTCTATAAACATTATAACTATTACCAAAGACCTTTTCACTTCCTACACTATCATCCTAACTAAAGCCTGTCCACGTTAAATTTCGGACATTTTAGATTTTTAATTATTTCACGGATCGCTGACAGGCATAGGAAGATTCATTCACTCGCATGAGCATCATCATGATATCGAAATAGCAACCCTCGGGAGTTGCTAACAGAATGGTGAAGGAGTGTGATGTTTCCTATCGAGCGATTCCACACGAATCCTCGAAAACGAAAACTGTAGAAAAAATAAACGAAGAAAACAGAATCATGCGAAACAAATTTTCATCTTTAAGTTATACCTGAATGAATGCGTTGTCACTGAACGCAAGCGATTTGAATACACTGAACGGGAATAATTTGACTCAGTGAATGCAATCAGCTGGAATGATCTGTAAATGAGATATGGCTTTATATGACGCTTACTGTTTTTATGTAGCCTTTGATTACTTAACATCATGTTGGATTATTTGAAATGTTAAATCATGTTTAAGGTATGATTAGAAGAAATTGGTGGGAGTTAAATCAATCTCACTCAAATGAATCAAACTAGATAGAATTCTAGGGTTTTTATTCATTAGGGCGAATCTGTAGAATTGAGAGACTCTCTCCGAGATAACCCTCTTTCATTCATATTCCAATCCCCTTTACGTTTTTCATTCTACTATTTGTAGATGCATGCTACAAATCACTTTTGTTATGTTCGATCTAACCTTCACTAAAGAATCCCTCGAAAATTTTATAATGGCGCTGTAATGAATGAAAGAGAGCGAGCCCGGAGAGAATCTCTCAATTGTAGATTCGCCCTAATGAAAAAAAAATCCTAGAATTGTTACTGATTCAGTGGGTAAAAAATAAGACACTGAAGAATCATCCACACTGCTACTGATCCGATTCATTCACTATACGATCAGCTGCGAGTTTCGCAGAATTCTTTTTTCTGCGAATAGAATGAAAGCAGAATAATGATCATAGACAAGAATCCCAAGTTACTCACACGTGGTACGGCTCACTTCTGAACGTTGATGCATGCTCTAAATGAGAAATGAGTGCAAAGTGAACCGATTTTTCCACATGCTTGATCGCTGAAAAGTTTCACTTGAGTGGCTATACAGCTGCTACTCTCAACTTTATTTCGTGGTACAACATGTTTAAAATCTTGTTACATTCATTTAAAAATGGCATCGAATCAAGTGGAAGTGCTTTATTTCATTTTGTACGAACCCCAGCAAAATCCGAATTTATCGGTACCCGATCTTGCCAAAAAACTAAAACTACCGAAAAGTGCCGTGTTTTGTGTTTGCAAATCATTGGACCAGCACCTGACTGTTGATCGGATGGTTGGAAGTGGAACAAATCGAAAAGTATGCTCCCAACAAATGGACAAGAAGGTGGTAGAATTATTATTGAGAATAATCACAATCTTTCTGTGCGAAATGTGGCTCGCAAAGTTGGGAAGTCAAAATCATACGAACAAAAAGTGAAGCAGAGGACTGAGGGCGTACAAAGTGAAAAAGGTGCCGTGATTACAAGCAAAATATCACTGCAAAAATCGTGCTAAGGAGCTTTACACCAATTTTAGGTAAACATTTTCTTGTACACAGAAAAAAATTACGAATTTTACCCGGCGCGTAGAATTTCCTCTCGTTTAATTCCGAGCCAAACGTGGCGTAAACAACGAAATTGTTTGCAATATTTCATGCGCCATACATCAATGTTTGCAATCTTGCATACAACAGGCTAGATTCAGGCGTTATTTGGTTTAAATTTACATGAAATATCCCATTATTTTCTGCAAAATCTAGCATTCCCTCTATGTGCATTAGATAACACAGAAAATTCAATGTTTCTTTTTATCTGTGTATCATAATGGACGACGAAGCATACGTACTCGAAGCACTTAATCAGCATTCGAGTCTGGCTTTTTATACCGTAATGCAAAGGAACGCCGTTGCCGGGCATTTCCGAACAAAGAAGGTGTCCAAATTCCCAAAGAAGTATTTGATTTTTCAGGCCATATGCAGTTGCGGTCGAAAATCAATAAGTTTCGTCTCTATCGACACTATCAACACGGAAAAAAAATCCGTTCTGATATTCCAGAACAAAAAATCACAACATCGTGAACTAACATCAATTCGAAATATGTGACTTTCTACTCATAAACGTGATTCCTCAAATCATATTTCCATGAAAAGAATCACGATGTCGTGAACTCAATTCATGTCTGTTTGGCATTTCGTAACACAATAAAAATGACTGAGAATCATGATCCTCGATCATAATAACGTGAACTCTTAAATCTATTTGCGTGATTTTGTTCCTCTTATCGTGAACGTTGTTCGTGAACTGCCATTTTATTGTAACGCTTGTAAAAACTCTAGTCAGTCATTGTTGTGAGGTGTAAACGAAAGTGAAAGTTTTAAAATGATTTTGAATTGGGTACCTAGAGAAACATTTCGAAAGTGTTTCTTTACAACCGCAGGTGGTGATGGTTGGAACGCCGAATAAAGCAGCTGGATTTTGTATTGTCTTTGGTGGCGCAGAATACAAAGCCGATAATATTCATCATGCTATATGTTTATGCCTACAAGTATCGTTCGTATTAAGTCTTAAGTATGCACCGGATTGTAAAACAGTCTGGATGTTCATACAATCATATTTATTCGGGATACATGCCTCAATTCTAGAAATGCCGAAGGTGACTCAAGATGTTATCAGAAGCATTTCTTAACTAAACGACCTAATCTAACCAAATGTATAATTCATAAGAATCCTACATTTAACTTTTCTTATTTAACGATAATTTTATTCAATGATTCCTTTTTATATGTTTTCAATTCATACTTACAATAAAATGCAATACGCGTGCATGGGTATAATCGAATACCTTTAGCAGTTTTTCTACTCCTCATGCGAAAGTATACTCTCATGTTATTATAAATTCTTGAATTTTGTTCTAATATTCATGAACAAAAATTTCGTTCCAAATACAGTCCGTGAACTACGTGGCTGCTTTTGTGAACTGTATCACGATATAAATCCGATTTCGGAAACATTAATCATGAATACGTGAACTAAATCATGATTACCAAGAAAAGTTTTCACGTTTTCATGACGCACGTTGCATGCAACTACGTTACTCTAGCGTTATATTAATTTTGCGGAACAAAGTTCACGTATTCATGACTTTTGTTCATGGTGTATTTTCGTAAATGAAATTTTGACTTGTTCTGAAATTCGTGACTCGAGGTTGACGTATTCCGGAACGATTTTTTATCCGTGTATTATTGTGAAATAAAATATTTTGGAGCCCGAAATTTAGCGTGAACAGGCTTTAGTTTCATTTGCCAGGATAACGGTATAAGAACATCTTAATTCCTTGTTTTGCTTGTGGTTAATGTTAGCCACACTTTTCATCCGATTCAAATTTTGACAATAAACCGAGTCTTCATTCGTGCTATGGGGGTTGAGAGGAAAGTTCGATAAATAACGACCAATCTATACATATAAAAATGAATTTCTGTCTGCCTGTCGGTCTGTCTGTCTGTCTGCACCTTAAAGACTCGGAGACTGCTGAACCGATCGGCGTGAAATTTTGTATGGAGAAGTTTATGGGGCCGGAGAAGGTTCTAATGATAATAAGAGACCCCTTTCTTCTCTGGAAGGGGGTCTCTCATACAAATAAAACACAAATTTCTGCATAACTCGAGAACTAATTAAGCAAACGAAACCAAATTTAGCATGTGAGAGTTTTTAGAAGCAATAAATGATTCTATGGTAGTTTGAAACCCTTCCTCTCTCTGAAAGGGGGGGCTCCTATACAAATGAAACAGAAGTTTCTGCATGACTCAAGAACTACTCAATCAAGCAAATGGAACCAAATTTTACGTGTGGAGTTTTCTGGAAGCACAAAATGTATCTACGGTTGTTCGAGACCCCTTCCCTCTCTAGAAGGGGGGGGCCTTATACAAATTAAATTGAAATTTCTGCACAACTCGAGAATTAATGAAGCAAATGGAACCAAATTTGGCACACAAACACAAATTGAATCGATCAGAGTGAAAATTTGTGTTCAGAGGTTTTTGGGGCTGGGGAATATTCTTATGATGGTTCGAGACTCGTCTTTCCTCTGGATGGGGGGGTACCATACTAATGAAACCTTTCTGCACAACTCGAGAACTAATCAAGTAAATGAAACCAAATGTGGCATGTTGCGGTTTTTGGAAGCTGATTTTTTTCTTCGGTGGTTTGAGGCCCCAGAAGCATGTTCTGATAGAAGTTTGAACTCCTTTCCCCTTAGAAAGAGGGATGCTTCAGCTACTCTCAGTGCTACATTATGCATAAGACGTTAATCTAAGGTTATGCAAGAGAAAATTTCGTTAAAACTTACAGGATACGACGAAGTTTGAAGATAAAATTTTTGTCTATGAATTGCTTCTACGTAGAAAGAAAAACCATGATAGAATCTACTAATCCGAGGGTTAAATTGAAAACACACACACACACCTCTTTTTTTGCCGAAAATAATCTCGTTATTTGTATTTGAATATTGCAAAAGAAAATACTATGACCTATATGAATTTATGGTAGTTGTCTCGAAAATGCAGTAGTTAATACGGAAGTTATTGTGGATTGCCATAGTACTTTTGAAAACTGGCGTAGACAGCCAAAATAGTAGGAACTACCGTACTTTTTCTTTCTGTGTAGGTCATATTGAAGAAAGGAGGAGAAATTGCATTCTAAGAATGGCAACGTTAAGTTAGATAAATTTATGCAACGAAGTAACGTATGTAAAAATAAAAACTTAAACAAAATTAAAAAGTAAAACTCTATAATCGAAGTCACAAATTTGCAAACGAAAATATTTTAACAAAACTCATTTCGAAAAACAACCATAAACACGCCAGGTCTATTAAATTATCATTCATTTAGTTGCAAGCGTAGTAGCGCTCGCACCGGGCTCAGGTAGTTGTAACATAAGAATTATTTCCATTAACAATGTTTACCATTGCTGAAAACTGTCCGGAATTCGTTACGTCACTGCATTCTACGGACTCTGTGAACGCATCGTCAAATCGTTCCTCGGAGAAATTCGTCAATTTTTAATTTAAAGTATTATCCAAAAAATTGACAGATAAAGATGTCGAATGCAGCTTAACACAAACCGATACCTTAATGTGTGTGTGTGTGTGTGTGTGTGTTGTGTGTGTGTGTGTGTGTGTGTGTGTGTGTGTGTGTGTGTCGGAGCATTCAGAATGTTTATTACTTTTTTTCGATACACTCCTAAAATCATTACTCACCTTACCAGTCAGGAAATAATCTGGGTGGCCTCTACTGTATACAAAAGTCGTCTCCTGTATACAAAAGTAGGGTAAGGTCAATCCCGCTCGCTTTGATGAGAAATTTAAAAACATTGCCCGCAGGGACTGTCAGTTACTTCAGGCGTTGTTTTCAAGTGTTCCGTTAGTTCTAGCAGCTCAAAAGCGTGATTAAGTCCATTATTCATGTTTTAGATGTACTACAATATGTTTGTGTCAAATTTAGAAGACATTCTTCTTCTTCTTCTTTTAGCATTTCAAGCTTATTGCTTTCACAATTCGCTTATTGCTTGCTCTCAACTTAGTGTTCTAAATGCACTTCCACAGTTATTAATCGAGAGCTTTCGATGCCAGGTACCATTTTTGCATTAGTATGATTGTGTGGCAGGTACCATCATACGCAATGCCCAGGGAATCGAGAAATTTTCCTTAACGAAACATTCGTAGACCAGACCGCGAATCGAACCCAGCCACCTCCAGCATGGTGTTGCTTTGTAGCCGCACCTTTACCGACTGAGCTAAGGGAGGACCTAGAAGACATTCTGTAAACCACAATTTGACAAATATTTTTTTTTTCTTCCACAAACCACATCTAGAGGTAGCGATACCCAAGCAAAAGATTATACCAAATTGATAACAAATTCTAATACCAAGTTATCATTATTTGATTATTGAATAAGGAGTGTATCGAATATAAGCTATCCACATACATTTGCGTTGTACGCATGTATTTGTGATGGTTTTTATGCTCTGAACACTGCATGCTGTGCGTTTGACTGTCAGCTTTCTTTTGTTTACTTGTTGGTGCGGTTCAAATTCTGCGTTTTCAAAATGTCGCGTATTGAAAAGGAAGTGAAAATTAAGGCTCTGGACACATGGCTAAGTGAGAAGGGTATTACTATGCGAAAATTGGCGAAGCGGTTTGGAATTCATCATGCGAGTGTTAAAACCATCATTAATAAGTTTGGGGAACACTATTCTTTGGATGAGCTACCAGGAAGAGGCAGAAAACCCGGTTCTTCCAACCCGAAACTGGAGCAGAAAGTGGTATCTCTAATCATGAAGAACAAATAAATGTCAATACGTGATTTGTCCAAAACATTCTAAACATTTAGAAGACATATTCTTGACCAGTTTGTGTAAATTTTTAAAGATCCAAATAAAAAAGCTTTTTGTCATAGCGTTATTCGTACTGGGAAGTAGACGCCTACTGTGATCTTCAAAAAACCATTTGAAAGAACTGATTTCGGCATTTGAACTGTAAAGCTCACAGCGCCAACCTTCAACATGGTGTTTATCATAGTGCCGATTTGAAAAATTAAGAAGAGTAAACTTGCGCGTTGCACTTTGTTTCAAATGGACACTTGATGGTCACAGTTGGCGTCTAAAGAGTACGTCGAAAAAAAGTTAGCAACAAACAAGCAGTAATTACTCTAAAATGGTTTAAAGTTTTTATTGTATTTTGCAGTGATATGTTTGTTTACATGTCAATAACAGTTGTGCAATCGAATGATTTCCGTACAGTAGATCGTTTCAAAGATGAGTTGAATTGATCTGGACACGGGATAGAAAATCCTGCACTTTTGGTTCTCGGAATATGGTGTCACGTACAACGAAATTGCAAAACGGGTGAAAGTGAACCACACCAGTGCCAAAAATGTAATCGAAAAGTTCGGTGAGACAACTCTCCAGCCTACACCAATAATCGCCGACTGAGCTAAGAGAAGTCCCAATCTACTACAGCGCAATTTGCTAATTTACTGTGATTTGTCTTGATTACAGTAAAATTACTGCTGCTGTTACTAACATTCCGCCTGACTGTCCAGTCAGTCACTCAGTTTAGATTCCAAACGACCTCATGTAGCTCGTCGTATTTGCAGCTGTTCTGAACCGGTTCACTTTCCGTCTACTCCAGGAAGTGCAAGACCATCGAGGACGACAAACTGTAATACCCTACAATTGCATAATTGAGTCAATAATGCACCGAGGTTGGTTCTGTTCTTGCTTCCGTATAGGCCTGACTAAAAAAAGCACCACCACCCCCGGTCGTCGTCATCATCGTCGACAAGTCATCGGCAGCCAGTGACATAGTCATCAGACTCAACGGAAACAACAACGACGTCGTCGATGTCTGGACTAGACTAGCAAGCGAAGGAGAAGTGGCTTGCATGTCGGCCATAATGTTGGCAACATGCACGCCATAAATAGGAAAAACCGGCCCATTCTTCGAGGGTTGCATTTCTCATCGTTTTCCGTTTGCGTCCTGGGCTCCTCAGTTCTGGCAGTAGGATGGATCATGGCGTGCTGTGTACGTTTCGAGCAATTTAATGCACTTCAGGACGATTTGAGCCACAAAATGGTTATTTATAGGCGCCGGTGGCACGAAATCTTCTGTGTGTTCAAGTCGGTATGGGTTGAGTAATGGGGGAGAAGAATTGAAAATTCCGCAAATATTATCACATTCGAAAACGTTTGTGTATCGCCTGTAATGATATGTATGTTATAATGGCGTTTAAATTGAATTTATGCGGCACATGCAAAAATGATTACATCAGGTATTCGTTACGATTTTTCAAGAGCTCGGAGCAATTAAAATGGAAATAAAACAAACCCTTTTTTTAGGCATGTGGTTCTCCTAATTATTAGCATACTTAGCTTACCAACCATATTTTGCCTGTAAACAAAAATCGTCCTTTTTCAGCCCAGTTCATGGGTGTAGTTTGTCAGCCTTACAGTCTGCGGCAGTTGCTTTGCAGTCAGTTCGTTATCCAGCACCGTTTTTAGCGCGTGCCCTGTCCACGGTAGGTGCCTGTTTTTTTTCGTGGATAATGGGTGGTTCTCCCAGCAATAATTGTAGTTCGTTGACGGTGGTTAATCGTCGGAAAATTACATGTTTTGTTCAAAGCCACCAAAACGCGTTGGCCATCCCCATACATGGTCTACACAGTTTGAAAGAAACATGTTATTTTCTATGTTATCTAATGTACTAATGTAAAATGCTAGATTTGGCATAAAATCATAGGATATTTCATGTACATTAAAACCAGATATCACATAAATCAGACCTGTTGTAAGAAATAGAAGACAAATCCACTCCTTACCCTCTTGGCTTGCAATTAATCGTGGTACAATTCCACGCGTCTGTGAAAAATCATAATTTTTTTTTCTGTGTACACTTTTATCAAAATGTACTTAAAAACTTTGAATAAAACAAAATTTTCAAAATTTTCTTGCAAATCTATTTTGTCTTCTTCAAAATAACACCCATTTGAAGTTACACACTTGACCCAGTCATCACCTTTCATGACCAAAATATCAACAAGTTTGCATGTTGCTACACAACAAAGTGCTCAACGATTTTAAAGCACAGTTTTCTTAATAATTATCACGTTTTCGTAGGCATCCGATGTTGAACGGCGTCCTGGACGAGGCAAGTCTACGTTTACTTTTTGGGTTAAAACAACAAAAACACTGGGAAAATCGGTTGTACAAAATTTGATGGGTGGAGTGAAAAGGAAGGTGCGGGCATTCGGGATGGGAGACGAAATTGAATAAAACAAATGTTGTAAATAAAAACTCATTAGTAGTTCTTCATTCCCTGAAAATTTCAAGAAAATCCGATAATCAGTTTAATTTTGATGAGTATATATGTGTGTGCCATTTTTATCGAATACACCCTTTAATGCTAAGTATTTCAGGGCTGATTCCAAATGATTGAGAACTTAATAACTAAGTATTCAAGTGATTTAAGGCTGACTTACTTTATATTTATACATGTGAGTTCAATTTTTGGGATGGCTCATATTAAAGTGATGTCAAGTGATTCCAAAATTTTCAAGTCTAATAAACTTTGTTTTAACTTTGATTTGAAACTTATTCACCTACATATAAGTGATTTAAAAATATTATTCAAAATTCTTAATTTTAATTTTTTTCAGGATTCACTAACTTTATAATCAAGTTATTCAGAGTTGAAACACATAATATTCTTATAATTACACTTTTTCTAGATATGGATTAAACTTTTTCTAGATTTGAATGAATCCGATCTTTTCAGGACGGATTTACTGCATTTTCATGTGGTTGCAATGTTTTCAGAAGTAACTCATCGCACATTCAAGTCATTCAATGGCGATTCACCTTATAGTGTTATGAACTTTAAAGCCTTGGTTCATACAATTTTTAAGTGATTTAATTTTTTCAGGATGATTAAACGCTTCTCGCTAACGGCAAGTAGCATGCCAATTCAAAACAAAAATGACTCACGCTGAAGTATAGACTTAAAAATATGTTCTTCTTTTGATTCCAACCACCCGATAAATAATCTATAAATCATATCTCTTATAGTTACTCATCGTTTCAAATAATCCTGGATTCAAAGGTATTGCGTAATATTGCGATGAACGAATACAAAGGCCGATACAACTTTCTAGGTGACCACTATACGTGAGTATCAAAATTCGAGCTCGCTTACAAAAACTCTCTTATCCACGCTTACTAGCACCACGTAGTGGCTAAATTTACTTTCAATCTTCCGAATGTCTCTAACCTGCTGAACAACTTTCCTTAAAGTACAATCTTTCCAAGTGGTCGGTATCACGATATAAAGTCATTGAAAAAAGGTATGTTTTTCATGCACACTAGCGCTACGAAGTGACCGAATTCTGAACCATTTTTTCCGCGACCCCGACCGCGACCATTAATTGTTCTATTGTGGTGAATCTTCTTTTAATGTATGCCAAATTGCAATGATGAGTCACTATTCTGAGTAACGACCACTACTAATATAGGCAATGATCCCAACTAGGTAATATATTCCTTATGAAATTTACTACCCTTTTGGGGCTAACAACCCAGATTTTCAAGGTTCCATAAGACCTTTGTCAAGAAATCTACATCTTTTATGAAATAGTGCAACGCGGTCGCACAGTAAGTGTTCAGAGCTTCAGAGCCTTGACCCTCTGAAAAAAATTGTTTAAGTTTCAAACTTTCTAAGCGGTCGGGATCACTACATAAACTCGTTCATAAATTACATCTTTTCCATGCCCACTTGCGGCAGGTAGTGACTGAATTCCGAACTATACTTTCCTCCTTCCGGAAGCCCTTGACCTTCTGGACAACTTTGCTAAAGGTGCGAGCTTTCTAGGTTGTCGGGATCACGACATAAAATCGCTCAAAAATGCTCTGTTTAACATACCCACTAGCGCCACGTAGTGATCGAGTTCCGAACCAGACTCTCCACCTTCCAAAGGTCCTTAACCTTATAAACATTTTTTTCTAAAAATTCGAGCTTTCTAGGTTGTCGGGATCACGATTTAAACTTGTTAAAAAATGCTCTCTTTTCATGGCCCCCAGCGCCACGTAGTGACAAATTATGTTGGAGAATCTCTCAACCACTTTCTCTGGTGTTCCACTGCCCGGTGAACGTACCTTTCAGTCTCTATAAATTTGTCATCAAATGACCTTTCTTCACACAAAGTATATCACATTCAGTCCAATTTAATCCACAACACTACATTTATTATTCCTCTAGAACACTACTTTATTCACTAAAAACAACACATTTATTTAACAGACTAGACTACATTAATTCTTAAAAAACTTCTTCTTTTCGAAATTCACCTCCAGTCGACCGATCGCTACGAACTATACTCTCCATCTTCCGTATGTTCTTAATATTTTGAACAACTTTGGTTTTAACTTTTTAAGCTACCAGCATTTAGAGATAGAATAATATGAATTTACCTAGTTTTAGGGGAGTCGACATTTGTTGGTGGTGATGCAATGCATTCAATGTGTGACGAAGTGAGTCGATACTAAAGGGCGATACGGTCAAAATTTGGTCAATATCAACTTGACGTATTTCTCTCAATTTTGCATTTAAAAAACCTGAACACCCCTCATTTTGAAGGTGTGTGTGTGTGTGTAGAATGTTGCTCCTATTTTGATTTTGGAATTCACTCTTCAGTTGTCAAAATGCCGTCCAAGCAAGAAGAGAAGCGTATCAAAATTTTGCTCGCGCATCGCGAAAATCCGAGCTACTCGCACGCAAAGTTGGCAAAATCGCTAAAAGTTGCCAAATCAACCGTTACAAATGTAATTAAAGTGTTTGGGGAACGTTTGTCGACAGCCAGGAAGTCTGGATCGGGGGGAAATCGAAAACCGGAAGCCGCTGAGACGACAAAGAGAGTTGCCGGTAGTTTCAAGCGAAACCCTAACCTATCTCTCCGACATGCCGCAAATAAGCTGGGTGTATCGTCTACAACCGTGCATCGAGCCAAAAAACGAGCCGGACTATCGACTTACAAGAAGGTAGTGACTCCAAATCGCGATGATAAACAAAATACGACGGCCAAAGCGCGATCCCGGAGGCTGTACACGACGATGCTGACGAAGTTTGACTGCGTGGTAATGGACGACGAAACCTACGTCAAAGCCGACTACAAGCAGCTTCCGGGACAGGAGTTTAATACGGCAAAAGGAAGGGGAAAGGTAGCAGATATTTTCAAGCACACGAAACTGTCAAAGTTCGCAAAGAAATATCTGGTTTGGCAAGCCATCTGTACCTGTGGCTTGAAAAGCAGCATTTTCATAGCTTCCGGGACTGTCAACCAAGAAATTTACGTGAAAGAGTGTTTGAATAAACGTCTGCTGCCTTTCCTGAAGAAACACGGTTGTTCCGTACTGTTTTGGCCGGATTTGGCATCTTGCTATTACGGTAAAAAGGCCATGGAGTGGTACGCCGCCAACAACGTGCAGGTGGTTCCCAAGGACAAGAACCCTCCCAACACGCCAGAGCTCCGCCCAATTGAGAAATACTGGGCTATTGTCAAGCGGAACCTAAAGAAGACCAAAAAAACTGCTAAGGACGAGCAGCAGTTCAAGGCAAACTGGCTTTCTGCGGCGAAGAAGGTGGACAAGGTGGCTGTACAAAATCTGATGGCAGGGGTCAAGCGTAAGGCCCGGCAATTCGGATTTGGAAAAGCGGAAGCCTAACTGAATATTTTTCCTGAATTTTATACTAATTGAACATGAAAAAGAAATTTAATTTGATTTTTTAAATAAACGATTTCACCGATTTACACGCGTTTTCCCTTGACCAAATTTTGACCGTATCACCCTTTATTGACTGGTAGTGAATGTGCTAATTTTCCGGCATTTAAACTTTGTTCAGGGTAAAATGCACAGTCGCTGGGGCAAAACAAATCAGTGGGGTTGTGTTTAACACACGACTGTAGTGATGCCTGTAGTGATTGTGTTGATATGATCGACCAGCTGGAGACCATTATCCATATCGCATAATCTCGAAAATTTATCGATAAATGATAAAGCTTTAAGAGTTCACACTGTTTCAGTTATTTTTAAATGTTGATTTGACCTCTACCCTTGCCGTAAGGCCTAGTCTGGTCAAAATAGCGTTGATGTTTGTCTTCAAAGATCGTTAGACCAGCATTAGATAGTAAGTATGTTAGCAAAAATCTTTGTCAAGTTGGTTGAACACTTGATTTTATTTCCCACTTGGAGTTTAAGGCCCTTCTCTAGCTTTCCGACCAGTACTTAGCAACGCATTACCTCTGGTTGCTTCCAGTTTCGCCCAATAACCTCGAGTTCGCTCGGCATCGGTACATGGTCAATTCGGAGGATTTTTCGAATGTTCGATCTTAACGCGCTTCCGAAATTTGCGCAAACGGTTGGCATCAAAACGAATAGGCATTGCACTTATTCACCCTTTCACAGTTTCTCAAAACTTATTTCTTCCTAGAAGTAAAACGCTATCCAACACGAATCGTTAACACAACAGAACTATTCATAACAGTACTCATTGAAATGTGCATGTTCGAGAATCAAAACATTGTCCGTGATAGCGAATTTCTTGAAACATGCCAGAACGTAACATTCTTTAAAATTGTCATACACCGATTGATGAATATGTATGCGAAATATATTAATCTTTTATTTGTAAGACTTTATATACCTGAGTAAATAGAATGGCAATCGTATAAATTTCTTGATTAGAGCAGTCTCAAAAATAAATCAATCAAGAAACAATCGAATTCTTAGCGTCCGGTGTTTAAAATTTTCCTGACGGTAGCCATTTGTAAATTGTACAAAATGCTCAAGGTATGCAACAAAGAGAAAACTAATATTGTTTTAGCCGCCGCTGTCAGCCAATCGGTAAGAACCAAACATTCAAATCAAACAAACTCTCTCAAAATTAAATTGGTCGTCCTGAAAAGGACGGATTTGAAATGGTCCGCATTTGAATTAAAACCCTCTCTGCGCATTACCAAAAGATGTCTACAAAATATCACAATATCAATATCACAAAATATCTACAAAAGCACCTTATTTCGCTCCCCGTGGTTGCACCTACCGGCTGGCTACAAAGCCATTATTTGCCCAAGCAACCGCCTGCCTAGCACACCACAGCATAATGTATGGCTGCCTAGCAACGGTTGCCTAGCCAACGGCTTGGTAACAACAGACTGCAGTGCAATCAGCTACCTGACCAATTGGTAAGTCGCCAGTGCACTTTCTATGGTGCTTGCCACAGCCAGCTGCCAAATCCAAATTGGCGTCTTGCCGCTCCGCTGAATGAAGCAAGTGCACCCTCCAGGGTACATGCTATCGCCCGTCGCCAGCTGCCAATCCATACTGGCTCGATGCTCCGCACAGCTTCAGTACTGCAGAGCACGAATGAGAAAATTTGCGAAGGTGTACCCGTTTTATATCGTTCACTACGGCATATGAGATCTCCCTTGCTTACATTTGAAATCTGTGATAGTAAAATTGAGTGCATTGAGTAAATTTACTCTGAAAAATCGGCATTATAAGACATCACCTCATATTTTGGTTAGTTTCAATAGCTTGAAATTGTTAACGGATAATGTTTGATAATTGATACACGGGAAAATTTCCAAACGATTGATGTAAACATCCTGAAAATCTATTGAGTATTTATTAAGTCATTAGCGTTTAAGTTAGATTAGATTTTCAATTGACACCCTACCCTTGCCGTAAGACGTAGTCAACGTCAAAATAACAAGTTGTTTTTGAAAGTAATCATTCGACATTCGGAGCATGATGCGTTTTCGTTTTCTTGGCGTTGGTTGCGATACTATTGATTGCAGCTTGTGCACGGCGTCCACCCTTCTCCTGAGAGGGATTGACTAAAAATGATGCACAACACTCGCATAGAACATCTTCTTCGACTCACTTTCTTCGTTTTGCGGATTTTCTTTTTGGCGAACTTCCTCCAGAACTTTACGCATAGTTTT
The DNA here is from genome assembly GCA_024533555.2 of Aedes koreicus. NCBI lineage: Eukaryota > Metazoa > Arthropoda > Insecta > Diptera > Culicidae > Aedes > Aedes koreicus. The sequence continues at coordinate 251,740 of JAHHFK020002350.1, read as the reverse complement.
CAACAAATTTTGAGCTTCAGCTTGTAATAGGCTTTCGTGATGTCTTGCTGCTGTCAACTCACAAGATTTCTCAATTTTGGTTGCCTTTGGTAGTGGAAATATGTCCGAAGGTCCGGTCGCAAGGAAACAGTTTAACGCAGCATGCACACTCTGGTCTACACGGTCAGGTTTTGTTTGTATGTCATCAGACTATGGTGATTAATGTTCTCGAACGTTCCCTACTTCATGTGCCATCAAAGGTTCATCGTGAGGAGAGGTTGCTTAAGTTTCTAGTTGATCAGTTACTTCTGCGACTACAAAATCATCCGTTTCAAATATTTCCGGATTCTTTGCAGCGGTATCATAGAAATCCTGATTCTTGCTGTGGAAGCTCTTATGTGGGTCATGCGTACTCCAAATGTCTGACCCATTCAGAAACTTATTCTGTGTTCATGTATCCAGAAGTGATTTTGTACCGATGGGGGCACCTGTTTTCAATTGATCGGTCATTCTCTGGCGGGTGAAAATTATCATTGGTGGACGCGGACATATCATTACCACAGTTGACACTTCGCCTCTTTCCGCACTTGTTCACTCAGGAAAATAAACTTAAGGTGAACTGCTGCTCCATGTATTTTTTCCTATATTTTATCGCTCTCTCGCAAACTTACCTCGCTATTTCATATTTATATATCTCGATTGTAAGTGAATGAACATAGAATCGAACTCCATCAGATTGCTCACAGCAAGTGCAAAGTGATGTGATGGAATATGCAATATCTAGTACAGATTCTGAGTTATATCAATTCTAAATTTTGACGTAATGACTGCCGTCGAGAATGCTTCAGCGTTAGCCGTAAAGAATTTCCTAAAGTAAAAATTAAGAACGATGCTTTGGAATCTCATAAACCTGACTTATGAATGGATTTTTATATATTTTAACATCATTATATTTCATTAGGCAAATTAATTAAATTCATACTGATTTCTTGTGACGAATAATCATAATGCAATCTTATGAATATATTCCTAAACGCTTTTCGTCTTCTCTTTTTGTTGCAATTTTCGTGCAATTGTTGGAACCTAGCTTTTCACTTTTAGAATATTAAATTATGATTTAAAAAAAAATGCAAATTGATTATTTTCAAGATAAAGCACGTGTCCATTCAGGGTCCTCCCTTAGCTCATTCGGTAAAGGCGCAGCTACAAAGCAATACCATGCTAGAGGTGACTGGGTTCGATTCCTGGTCGGGTCTAGGAAGGAAAATTTCTCGACTCCCTGAGCATAGGGAATGATTGTTCTTGCCACACAATCATTATAATGCAAAAATGGTACCTGGCATCGAAAGCTCTCAATTTATAACTGTGGAAGTGCATTAACACTAAGTTGAGAGCAAGCAACAAGCGAATTGTGGAAGCAATAAGATTGAAATGCTAAAAGAAGAAGGAAGACTTGTCCATTTTACTCCAGGGGTCAAAATTACATAAAATTACCCTGTCTGATGTAAACAGCTGCCAAACAAACACTAATGCTTCGATCACGCTTAAATTTCTAACAGATATGTAACAACTTAAGAAAAAAAAACCGAACCGTACGAGAGTAGTTCATTTAAATTACAAACTCCCGGTACTTTTTCATCATAGTGTACAAGGTGCCTTAGCTGAAACGGACCATCGTTCAATTCTCGAGTACTTTTTCAAACAGACGTATCTGATTTTGTAAACCAAGAGGGGAAGTAAGATTCAAACGTAAATGTCTCAAAACTCTCAGCATCCTCACGGAAAGTAGCATCAACATCATTTTAGGGCAAAGTAATTCCTTGTGTTAGTGGTCCAAGTTTGCATGAAAGTGTTAAGGGTTTGAACAATTTAACGATTGAATCTTACTTCCCCTCTTTGTTCACAAAATCAGATACGTCTGTTTGAAAAGTACTCGAAAATTAGTGTTTTATAGACATTTTATCTTAAAACAAATTTAACATGCTTCAGAAATGACCCTACTTATATTCGGTTTAATTTATGCTCAACTGTTGATCAATTCTTTGTACCCCTTCCGACAGCTCCCATTAAATCATTACTTCCAGCTCATTTTGACAAATGTTTGAAAACCAACGTTACATCAAACACTCCTTGGAACTTGCCTTTCAAACAACTAATCACAGCAAACAGTGCTTTGAAGCGTTTGCTATAAACATACGTTCGGGGAACGATTCCCATTTTCACTCACGATTCCATTAGCCAACGGTTTTTCACAGAGTTCTAAATTTAAACCCATCGTAAATCATCCATTATGGCACGAATAAATCACGCTCATAAGTACTGGCTGACGACGCGCGACGGTGCCCCATTTCGCAAATGTCAAGGACGTGTCACCTACTATCGCACTCGTCCGGAAATTCGTAATTAAATTTTCCCACCCTTCCCTCGGGAGGGACCAAATTTCGAACCGTAAAGAGACGGTTTTGAGTGCATTTCATAAATCAATTAAGATCCACCCACCCAGCCGGGGAATTCATCTTCTGGGTCCAATTTTCTTCACAATTTATATTTTACACCAATCGGCACTGACGTGTTTTCTTCCATTTCTGTTCTATTCCTTTTCAGGTGAGTGACTCATGGAGAGCGTTTGACCTTTTTCTTCGAGCAACCCCCAGCGCTGCCGGGCACTGACCACAGTTGCTGACACCCGGTGCAGCACGTCTGATATTTTCCTTGTTACAAATGGCATGTGTCAGTGTGTGAGTGCGTGTGTTTGTGTTGATATGGAATGGTCTAACAAGTGCATCACCCTCTCGACCAGCATCGCCATCGTCATCATTGGTGGTAATCTGTCAATCAATTTATTGAACTTCCCAATGCACACGCACGCAGATGAGCCGCATCGCGTGCACGCCAATCTCGAGGGGGTCACTTAGCGCACAATAATATTGGCAGTAACAGCGGCCGGTGAACTGTGAGCGTGATGATGATGATCACCGCATGCTCCATCGACGTCTTCTCTCGAGTAAATAATCCCGTTTACGTGAGGGGATGCCATATTGTATACATTGTTGCGGTACCAGGTGATAGGTAATGTGGTTTTAATCGTACTTTATTCTGTCATGGGCAAGTCGTGGAATTGGTATAATTGAAGTATTCCATTCACTTGGCGATATGGTGCATTTCCTGAAAGGTGATAAGGTGATTCAGCCTGATGTTTAACGGAACATAATTGATTGACCATAACTTTTAACATAGAACTGCGTTTACCAAAATTTTGGAAAATAAGAGCGTTACGCTAGAGTGAATGATTTTTGAACGCTAATAAATGTCGTTCCACTGATTAGAGTTACTTTTTAGAACACCAATCGATCGGAAAAAAAATTCCAACTTTTTTTTATTAGCATTTAATTTAATGGTAAAGGTTTTTTTTGTTATTGTGTTTTTGTTTTTCTGTGCATAATTATGGCCTTTTTAGAGCCTTAATTTACACGTATAAACTATTATCACCGATTTTTAAAGGGTGGTTTTTTGAAGAAGCTACTCAACACATTTTCATTAGAAAACCCGTTAAAGCGTTACGTCATCTGCATTAACCCTGATGTTATAACTCACTCCACGAACATAGCTAAAAGGCGTCTGGAGCTGTCTGGAAACGTTCGTAGATAAAGAATATCTGACCGCTACAGTTGCTCACAAAGTGAAAGAAGAATTCGGGCAGCTGTGCTCAATGCCGCTTCAAAGACATTGCTTGCCGAATTCCAGAGAAAAGAAAACCGTTTGGACAAATTTAGGCTAGAACGGATTGGTCAATCCAAGAAGTAGCTGCCAAATTTGACAACATTTGTTAAAAAGATGCTAATCCTATCGAACGAAAAAGCTACAAGGGAACGAGAATTTTCAATAAATGAAAATTATCTAGTGGTACGCCAAACGGAAAAGATTTTGGTAGCTCAGAGAATTGTGTACCAACTGTCAACGACGTTGAAATCACGATTCTTCGATACAATATGCACGCAACAAACGTGCATCATTTTGTACTCGAAAACCTCGAATGATTTACAATTTTCTTTTCGATGTTCATGCTTTTAGAAAGATCAATAACTTATAAAGTTTATTATTGTTTATTACAGTCAACAGGTAAAATATTTGCCCCAATGACCGACATCTTAAAACTAAAATCGCAAAACTACAAAATTAAACAAACTGACAAAAAACACATCTAAAACTACACTTATTTGTTTCTCTATGTACATTAAAATCAAATAAAATGTAAACACTATTAAAAAGACGACTCATGCTGCGCATTGGCTCATGGAGATCATAGTTGATTCTTGCCGCGGGAAGGCTCAGGACCCACTTTATTCCAACATTAGCAGTCTAAAACAATCAATGTTTCCTTACAAGAGATCACCAATAAAACAGGCTTTTGCCACGTTACGCTTTCCATCAAGTGGACGAAGGTTGATGAGCTGGCACCGACTGCTATAGCTGGGTAGATTGAACGGGTCTCTCCACCCGAGATGATGCAAGGTAAATCGAATGAATTTCCGCTGGATGGCCTCAACACGCTGTATTTCATTCTAGTAATAGGGAGACCAGACAACAGAACAATACTTCAAAATAGGGCGGATGATTTCAAGCAATAAACATCCTTTAATTTTTTGGCAAAACAAAACAGGAAGCCTAACTGCGATGATGCCTTAGACACGACGTATGCTACGTGGTCTTTGAAGGTCACTTTGGAATCGATAAAAATCCCCAAGTCCTTAACCGTCGTTTCGCGCTGCAGCTCAAATCCTGCCAAAGCATAACCGAATTGGAAGAGTTCACGTTTACGGCCAAATGAAATCACCGAGCACTTGGACACATTCAATGTCATCCGATTGATGCGACACCATTCAGCAATCGCCCCCAGCTGTTGTTGCAGGAAAACGGCGTCTAGTGGATGCTTTATCGCGTAGAACAGCTTCAAATCATCGGCGTATGAGAGTTTTAGTCATTTGAGGATGAGATTGACATCGTTCATGTAAAGCAGGAACAAAAACGGCCCAAGGTGGCTGCCTTGAAGCACGCCGGACAAAACTGGAAATGGTGACGAAACGTGATCACCGATCGGTTAGGTAGGATCGCAGCCAGATAAGCAAGTTGTTGCTCATGCATAACTTATCAAACTTGGCTATTGCTATCTGGTGGTTCATTTTATCAAACGCAGCGGAAAGATCCGTGTAAATAGCATCTACTTGATGACCGTTTTCATGTTGCTTGACCAAGCAAGATCGACACCTCTTTGGGAATAAATCTATGCTGATCCGGCGAAATATAGTGCGCGTAGCTCTGCACTAGCTTCCGAATAAATATCATCACAAACATCTTGGATACTGCACTTAATGCAGCTATGCCCCGCTAATACGGGACCATTCTCTTGCAACCTTTCTTAAACACTGGGAAAACATATGACTGTTTCCAACAGTTCGGATATATGCCAGTGGACAAATAAAGATTAAACACCTTTGCTAACGGAGACGCAAGCAAATCCACGCACCGTTCAGTACGAGCGATGGAATGCCGTCTGGACCACATCTCATTGAGGACTTCAATTCCTTGCCAGCTGCAATAACCATGTCATTGGTGATGGCATAATGCATTCCAGAGGCAAGAAGACAGGGCACATTACGATGACCTGCGGGTCGAGCAGCTCGTCGGAGAAAACGTTGCTGAATTGGGAACGGAAAATATCGGCAATACCGGCGATGCAATCAGCTTCAAGCAAACCATCCGTCATCGTGGAGGGCAAACTGACTTCCTTCCGCTGATCATTGACGTGACGCCAAAAGCTCTTGGGGTTGGACTTATGGCTTTTTTTGTAGACGGCCTTGATAAGCTTTATAGAGATAATCGTTCAATTGCTTGTACTCAGCATTCGCTTCCACGTAACACGATTTTGTAGAATCCGTGCGATATTTGCTGTATTGTCTCAGAGCTGTCTGCTTCACTCTTTTGAGGCGCTTGAGAGCGGAATTTGACCAAGCTGGTTTAGTTGATTCAAGTTTCATCCTCACTGGAACAAAATGATCAATGGCATACAGCAGTACACCAGACATTGTCGATGGCGTCAGACACATCGAGAATCTCGTCCCAGTCAAAAAGTCCCAAGAAATCGTTCATTCCGCTGAAATCAGCCTTACTGAAATAGTAGAAAACACTTTTAGAGGAATCACGGAAGCGAAACAATAGATTTACCGCAAGTTTCAAAATTAATGGTGGATGATGCTGACAGATTTTAACTAGCGGCGCTAGTGCTTCAAGATCAAGCATGCGATTATTCTCGTTTTGAACGCCAGTCTGCTGCCTCAACGGTACTATACGCATCATAGAGCAATTATATAGAGCAATTTTTGTTTTCATTTGCAAAACGAGAGACCAAAGCAGGTTACGCAATATGCAAGAAGCCCGATTTGCGGCTGCTATCCGTCATTTTGCCTAAATGAAAGAAGTCAGAATTTCAGATTGAACATTTTTCTCAAAAACTTCAAAAATATCTATTAACTCATCTTAACAGTCGGGAAAATTAGGCGAAAATGCGGAAGAAATTCGGGAAAAATGCGAGAAGCTTTTAAATTAGGTTTGGGTGGCCACCTTACAAATGCCTTTGATGGCTACAATGTCGAAGGGCGGGATTCAAATTTCCATGAAAGCTGCAACAGCCATGGATGGTAGCAGACCTGAGATAATTCTAATACTTCGGTTGTACGCAGGAGCGAGGATTTTTGGAGGATTTGCTCTGGCGATAAATGTTATTTTCAAGTCTGCTGTTTATAGTCGCCCTTTTTCACTCGGAGTCGGATGTCTTTATTGCTACTACGACGGGGCTTGGAGATCGTTAGGATGAGATTGAGCCTCTCTTGAGTCTAGCAATTTTTCTTCGGGAATTTCGGAATGTTGAAACTCGACGCGGCTGGGTAGCTAGTGGCTGGTGTCGGTATTGGTACTATAGTATGTAAAAAACCTTTAAAATTAGTGACCTTGTACATTGAAGATGTAAAGCTACTCCCAAGCTCAGGGTGGCCACACAATCTTTATTTAAAAATTTCCGCATTTTTCCGCATTTTTCCCGCATTTCTCCCGCATTTTTGCCTAATTTTCCCGACTGGGAAAATGAGTGAATATAAGTTGGATTTTTAGATATTTTTGCAGTTTTTGAGGAAATTGTTCAATCTGAAATACTTCTGACTTGTTTCAATTAGGCAAAATGACGAATAACAGCTGCAAATCAGGCTTCTTACGTATTGCAAAACCTGTCTCGCAGTTTGCAAACGATAACAAAAATCGCTCTATATAAGTCATTGATCTTAAAAGTTTCTAGAAGCATAAATATCGAATCAAAAATCGTAAGGCATTTGTGGTTTTCGTGTACAAAATGATGCAGACTATACTCGGTGTGAAATTCAAATCATGACGCAGATACAGGGTGCAAAACTTTAGGTTCATGCATCTACAATGGCGAGCTCCACCAAGTTTACAATCGAGTTAATGGTTAAGCAATTGAAACACAGCAGAGTTTTAAAGGTTTTCCAGTAAGTCTAAGCACGATTTGCAAATAACAATACGAGCTCGGTTTTTAAGTAAATTGAGTTTTTATTGCACTTTTATGTTCTCTACCATATATTTCCGAGATCCATTTAATCGTACGAAAATGAGCGAACTTTTGATCTAACGCTGCTCATTGCACAGACGGTTTGCCAATGATTTTTGATCCTTTTTTCCCAAACTTTCAAAAGTTTTGATGGAATCCGCTAATATGCCTTTGTCAGAGCCCAAAAAATTTCAAATGCCTTGTCTGGGGACAGTTTGGAAGATTCATCTCCTTGGGTACGAATTTGACTTCGTTGACTTTGTACAAGGCTACCGTGTCCTTGTTTTCACATAGGATTCATCATCCACAATCATGCCGATTTTCGACACAGCTGTTTATCTTATAATTAATAGGCCCTTGGTTTGACGGACGCTGCTTGTTTTTCACTTCGTTTTGGATATTTCTGCTTGTTGAATGTCCTTAGTCCATTTCGTGTCTTCGTTTGGTCGACGTTACTTTCAGAATTTCCCAGCTTTGGCACATCTCGAATGGAAGTACCCTTTTGCGAAAGCTTGCGTGATTTTCTGGTCCAGGTTTTGGCCCGGTTTACGTTTAGATTTTGTCTTGTCCTGAAAGGAAGACTCCTCCCCATACTTCTAAATCGCGTTACGATCTGCTCCGATGCTCACACCTTCCATTTTCGCAACTGACTTAGCGAAACGTTGGGAAAAATGTACCATTTGTGCACGATTTGTGTTTGCGCTTTGCCGGGGAAATGCTTTGCATTTTCATGAAAAGTAAATGTACGGGCACTTGAGACTCACAGAGTTATAGATTGAAATGTAAACAGTGGTACACAATAATGATCAGCTTTTCAAACGTCATGTGGAAGCAACAGTGGCGCATCAAAATCGTGCTTAAACTCTCTGGGACACCCTATATTGGCAGGTTATTTAGAACAAATGGAACAAGAAAAAACTGAAAGAATCATATTCAGAGGACGGCGGCTGGTTTGGTGTATTCATTGACTGTTCGCTGTGGAAGCGCACAAAAATTCCTCAACAGGCAGGATAAATAGAGGTAGACGCCGTCTGCCACCTATGAACATTTTTATTCTTGATCAATTTTTAACAAAATCTAAAATAAGGCAAGTTCAATCACAAATAATTATACCTCAAAAGCCGTTGGTATCTAAAGGGTGTATTCGATAAAAATGGCACACACATATATACTCATCAAAATTAAACTGATTATCGGATTTTCTTGAAATTTTCAGGGAATGAAGAACTACTAATGAGTTTTGATTTACAACATTTGTTTTATTCAATTTCGTCTCCCATCCCGAATGCCCGCACCTTCCTTTTCACTTCACCCATCAAATTTTGTACAACCGATTTTCCCAGTGTTTTTGTTGTTTTTACCCAAATTTTTTTCAATTCTAGCTCTGTTTTTATAGTTTTGGGATGTTTGCAAAGTTCTGTTTTCATAATTGCCCAGAATTTTTCAATTGGACGAAGTTCCGGTGAATTTGGTGGGTTCATATCCTTTGGCACAAAATTGACTCCGTTGGCTCGGTACCACTCCAATACGTTTCGAGCGTAGTGGCAGGATGCTAGATCAGGCCAAAACAGAGTTGATCCTTTGTGCTTCTTAATGAATGGCAAGAGACGCTTCTTAAGGCACTCTTCCGTGTAAATCGCACCGTTTATTGTTCCGGAAGTGATGAAGGGAGCACTTATTTCACCACATCCGCAAATCGCCTGCCAGATTAGAAACTTCTTTGCAAATTTCGATAGTTTCTTCTTTCGAACATCCTCCGGAACATCAAACTTCGACTTGGCAACGAAATATTCTTGCCCAGGAAGTTGACGGAAGTCGGCCTTGACGTATGTTTCGTCATCCATCACGATGCAACCGGATTTGGTGAGCAGCTTCGTGTAAAGTTTCCGGGCGCGGGTTTTCGCAGTGATGTTTTGTTTTTCATTCCGGTTTGGGGCTTTTTGCACTTTGTAAACATGTAACCCAGCACGCTTCATGGTTTTCTGCACAAAATCGACTGACACCTTAGACTTTTTAGCGACATCTCGAATTGACATGTTTGGACGGTTCTTGAATTGTTGTACGACTTTCCTGGCCATTTTACTGTCCATTGGACCACTTTTACGACTACTCCCTTCCTTTCTTTGGACACTCAGACGCTCCTTGAAGGTTCTTATTACACGAGACACAGTTGTATTTGCAATTCCAAGCCTTTTAGCAATCCACCGGTGGGACGCCCCTGGATTTTGATTGTGAGTGCACAACATTTTCTCACGGAAAATTTCTTGTTTCGACGACATGACTGGAACTACTGAATGTATAACTATGAAACTTAGCAGATGTAAATAATACACTATGGATAAGATCTACTCAAATTTCTAGGTTTTTTACTCATACGATTCAAAAGTTACAGAAGATTTTCTGTGTGCCATTTTTATCGAATACACCCTTTAATCTTAATTTTGAAGCATTTTATTTACTCGTCAATGCACGCTGCATCCCTCTGGGCACTGGCCAAAAGCATCATTTTTTTTGCTGCAAGCATCTTTACTGTGCTTCTACATTTTTCTACATTTTTTTTTTTAAATTCTCCTTCACTTATTTGTGCTGTCAGCGACTCGCCGTCTTTGGCACTTCGTGTTTTCAACGTTGTTGACAGTTCCAGCGTTATGGCTTCGTAGACAATTTTCTGAGCACCCAAACTCATTTCTGTTTAGTTCACCTTGAGATACTTTTTATTTATCGAAGATCCTCGCTCCATCGTCGTATTTCCGTGGGACAGGATCAGCACCTTTTTAACAAATGTTGTCAAATTTGGCAGCCCCTTCTTGCCAAAATTTGTCCAAATGCTGTTGTTTTCTCTGGAATCCGGCCTGCAATGTCTTTGAAGATGGCATCGAGCACAGCTGCCCAAATTCTTCTTTCACTTTGTTAGCAACTGCAGCGCTTAGATCTTTATCTAAGAAAGTTTCCAGACACAGCTCCAATCGCTTTTTAGCTATGTCCGTGAAGTAAGTAATAACATCAGGGCTAATGCAGGTGACGTAACGCTTTAAGGGTATGATGGAGATTTGTTGAGTAGCTTCCTAAAAATAACCACAGTAAAAAGACCGACTGTCGTTGCAGAATGCCAAAACGTCTTTCATGGAATTTTGTGCGAGTTCTCTCACTTGCCTATTAAGAGGCAAAACCGATTTTCAAGTCCACATTCCGCATTACTATACACTAAGGTCTTTTTTACGTTTTTTTTACACGGTTTGTTTTCAGCGATAACTCTAGAACGGAACAACTTATCGACCTAATTCCAATCACATTTTACGTTTTGGGCAAAAAGTTATCATATGGCAGTTTTTCAAAAAAATCACAATTTTTGGTATAAATACTCAAAACTTTAAAAACTGTATTTTAACCATTGCATGAAAAGGTAACACATGCAAACAAAATCGAAGCAATTTAAAATGTTTATGTATGTGAATTGATCAACTCTATTTAGTCTGTTTCAACACTGTTTCATAGTAAAAGTGGAACGTGTAAAAAAAAGTTAGTGTACTATTAATGCTATAAACTTACAAAAATGTTCTAAAAATTGCATTACAATATTATCCAAATTGTTTTGTGCTTGAATTTTCAAAAAAAAAAAAAATATTTTATAGTGCTCTATACACACCATGGGTAAGATTGGGTTAATGTAGCGGAAGTACCTACTTAAATTGATCTGTTTATTAACGAGGACGAGATCGTTACCGCAATCGTGCATTGCAGGTACAACTGTTGACACTTAATATTATGGTTAAAACTACCATGGTTGGTTGGTGTCTTCGAGGTGGAAAAAATACTGATTTGAAGCTGGTGAAGGCAACTCGGCCCATAGAATTAATTTTGAAACTAAGTTTGCACCACTTGCAATGTGCTAAACCGGAATCCTTTGGATCTGCGCTAGACCATGGATACTGCTCTTCGTAACTTGTAGAATAAGTTGGCGATCGCGTACTTGTCGTTACCAAAAGTTAAAGATGGTGATCAAATCATCAATTTGAAAAAGGTGTTAGCATGGATCCTGCCATAAGACAAAAATTCCCGATAGATTTTTTAATTGCCGACTTTTTCCCGCATATTTCCCGATGATTTTGGATTCCCGCATATTTCCCAGCATTTCCCGATTTTCCCGAGTCTGTGGCCACCCTGCAAGCTCCATCTAATTGTGTAAATTACACTAGTTCTGTTCAGTAGCGGAGTAGCAACTACGAAACGGCACGGTCTTTAGAAAATGAATTTCTCAATGTTGTAACTTCCGATGCTGGGTATTCTTTCGGCCATTCCAAATCTACGCTGGCCGACGATTGATTTACACTTCTCTTTAGCATTGAGCTATAATGCGTCTCCATAAAATAGAATCCATTGATGGGTTGATGTGATCGGTATTGCTTCACCTCGCCTGTTTTTCTATTTCCATCATGTTGCCTGCCAAAACCGTTGATTGAAAAATATGAGCTGTTGCTTATATGTACATCGACGCTTGCTGCGTTAGGGTGCTTCTTTTTATAAACTAATATAGTTGTGATCGATTAATTCAGCTTTATGTGTAGCCCCAACATACAAATCAATGCATCGATACTGTATGATGTGGTAGTTATCATACTGAAAACATACACATTCTTCCTAAAACTCAGCACCCTCATACTGCTACACTATATCGCTCCTACACCCAGGGTGCATGAAAAAAAAGCACGAGGGTCCTTTTTATTACACTCCACCTTTTCTGTCCCGCAAGCACTATTATTTTCATTCACTACTTATGATTCTTTGCTCTTTCCACATCGAGTATTACAACCAGATTGGGCTAGGTTAGGAAAGCTTACGATAGCGATGACGACGGCGTACTACACTATGATCAAGAATGGACTATTTTTAGCCAGTTGCCGGCACACCAGTGTCGGCTCGCTATATTTAGTTGAGATATTCTTATCCTGAAATCCCGTGTTCTCTTTTCCATGTTCGCACTCCAACAAAGTGTGTGAATACTAAACAGTTTGCGTGGTCGCTCATTGAGTGCACGCTATGCCACCTCAGAGGAAAATTAATTTCTTTTATGCTGTATAGTTCACGAAAACGCTGGAAAATTTTCCTGACTCGGATGATAAACGGTGTTCATAATTGAGTAATTTTGACAGAAGTCAAAACTGCTTATCAAAATGGGGAACTTTTCTACTCATTTAGCTCGCGTATCGAATTTCCATTTCACTTTTCATGCTCTCTCCAAAGACGCCAGCTACAATCTATTCGCCCAGCGCTTCCAAAGATGATTGATTTGCATTATACATGAGGCCACCTCAGGGCTTGCTTTCGACGATGTGCTTTCGCTATCTCGTTGTTTGGTTCTGGCGTGAACGGAATATTCCTTGAAGAAGCTAGCAGAACCCAGTGCCGCATGTTTTGCTATACACCCTCCCCCTCTTTTTCTAGCTTCTGGTTTCAAGTCGTCTTTTCTTTTGTTAGTCAAGTGATTACATAACGCTGTTTTTCATCGACACCGTCAGTTGAGTTGCCATTTCATCCAGATAAATAGACGCGAGAGCAAGTATACGGTTCTTTTTCGTTGCTTCCAATAACTACTATGATTCCTTTTTTTTGGTTGATCCTACAGTTTTGGTTTTAGGGTGACGTAACACTAATCCTAAACAATGTTTTTTTTTGCAACTGATGTCAAACAGTTGGGTAGATCGAACGTCCACCTAAATTAAGCAAAGCGATACTACAATCTGTAAACAGCTCTTCACTTTGAGCCATACTATTTCTGAGAACGTCTCTGTAAGCATCAATTACAATCCGAATAGTGACAAAGTGCAGTCAGCTCTAATCCACATCTCCGCCCCGTCGGCGTCGTAATACCGCATTACATGGATCCGCTGGTACGGATATGACAGTGCGTTCTACGCTTTGCTAACACCGGCGCATCGGTACCAATTGAAATCAATTGAGCTCAATTGACGCTGGCAGGCGCGCTTTCGGGATTGAAAATTATTGTATAGGAAGGATACGGCATCGTTGTCGCCCGTAAAAGATTTCGTTTCGTGAGCAACGGTGTTTGTAAACACGATTAGCGGGTACTTTCTGCGTACTTTGTATTCTCTTTCGTCCATTTTTTGTGTGTCAACAAAATGATTGTGGAAGGCGTTTTGGCTCAACTTGAAACGGGAAGGAGATTATCAATGGGGTTTTAAGAGTAGACTTTAGTCTTGTTGTTAGTTTTAGGTAGAAGTTTAGTATTGACAAATATTACATCGATGAACGATTATTTAACCATCCACACACAAACAAACTCCGAATTCAACGAATCAGCATGATGTTTACCGCAAAGTTTATGCAATATCGAATAGAATGAACCACCCATCCTTCGCACACCAGCTCCTGTCAGATTTCAGCTGTTGAATGGACTGCCTCAACGCGTGAGAACCAGCTCAGAACAACACAGAACACAGCGATGAGCTGTCACCAGGTCGGTTGTCAGCACCTCCGTCAGTCACCTCACCTGACGGCTATCTACCAGCAGCGAAGCGGTTGACAGACAGAAAACGTTGTACCAAATCAAGTGTCATCGCCGCTCTCTCGGTGACCTTCCACGAAGTGATTTTCCACCTCGAAATCCTGTTTCTCGCCACCAAGCAAAGGTCCCATTATTAGCACGGTGATCGGTAATTTAGCAATCGTTTACGTGCTGTTGGCCTTACACCCACCTGAAACCCCCAATCGGCCCTGACGGTATTGCAGTTTGAAGACTAATGGTGACCGCGAATGCTCCGGCGGAGAACAGCTGAGCCAATTTTCCATTTGGCATGACCCCAACAGATTGTGAAACTGCATCACCACTCTTTGTCCCCGTGGTGGGATTCGAACGACGACGGCGATGACGGTGGTGAAAGAATACAAATTCCAAAGACTCTATTTTTACCGCTCTCAGCTTGGTCCGTCGTCGTTGTCTGCGGTCGGTTGGTCGCGTAACCGCGTTGAGGGAAATGCGAAAACTCAGTGGAAAAGACTAAACTTTCTTCACGTTCGCTGTGCTTGCGCGACGAATAGCGTGAATTCTTTTCTTGTCGTTCGTAAGCTTTGGCGCGACGCTGCACAGCTTAATATCAAGTTTGAAATGGTTTGATCATGATGAAATTCCATAAGAAAGAGTGGTTTTATGGAATGAGTGGATCGATGACACATCGGAGCAATGGGATATAATGCGGATGTAATAATTTCAGTAACTTACAATAAGAGGGATCTTCATCAACTTAAAAAGTGTTCACTTTATGCAGTCGTCACTTGTTTGTTAATGGGTTCAGGTTGAATATTATTAAAAAATGATGGATTTTATATCAGTGTGTAACTGAAATGCTCTTTTTGGCAACACACCTGATCCAAATAGATAAAAGTTACAAAAAATGGGTCACTGTTCCGAAAAGCTGTGAAACTGTTTGCGAAATTTCTGAAATACTGAGCATTAAGGTCTGTATCCACATTAATTCGGACACCTTCAAATCATTGCAACTTTTTTAATATTGCACGTAGGAATGAAAAATTTCAATGTGGTATAGCTGAGAGTCTATGATGAAAAAGACTATGATTGATGTTTACATTTCATGTTTAGTATTCATGATGGCGACGAAAGAAAAACAAGTGCGCGAGCGATATTTTGTACGGGCGTACGGCAAATTCTGACTTGTCAATACGGGACCTTGCAAAAAAATTGGATTTGCTTAAATCCAGTGTTCACGATGTGCTCAAATCATTTTCGGAACGCTTGACGGTGGAGAGGAAACCGAGAAGTGACAAAAACATTGGACGCGCTGATCCTGTCATGGACCGAAAGGTGAAAAGGATATTAACGAAAAACCCAAATCTCTCCATTCGAACGGTGGCTCGTAAAATAGGTATGTCACCTGGTTTTGTCCAAAAATCAAAACAACGTTTGGGACTTAAGTCGTATAAAGTAAAAACAGTTCCAAATCGCAACGACAAACAGAACGTGGCAGCAAAATCACGGGCTCGACGTTTGTACTGCGAATATTTGACGAAGTTTTCATGCGTTGTTATGGACGATGAAACTTATGTCCTGGAGGATTTCAAGCAGCTTCTATGGCTGGCTTTTTATTCTGCTATGGCCAAAAATGCTACAGCTAAGCATTTCAGAACGAAGAAGGCATCGAAATTTCCCAAAAAATACCTTGTGTGGCAAGCAATTTGCACGTGTGACAAAAAGAGTAAATCTTTCGTCACTACAGGCACAATCAACAAGGAGATCTATCAGAAAGAGTGTCTGCAGAAGCGATTGCTACCCTTCATCAAAAGTCACAAAGAAAAACCTTTGTTCTGGCCCGATTTGGCATCATGCCACTATGCTAAAACTGTGATGGAGTGGTACCAAGCAAATCAAGTGAACATTGTACCAAAAACCTCAAACCCGCCAAATTGCCCAGAGCTACGACCAATCGAGAGATATTGGGCTCTGATGAAGCGGAAGCTTTCTGGAAAGAAGCAAGGAATCAAAGACATCAAACACTTCCAGCAAATTTGGACAAAGACGGCTTCTACGATTTCTGAAGGGTCTGTACAAACCCTAATGGACGGAGTTAAGCGCAAAGTTCGAAAATTTTATGTTAATACCGAATAACTATGTTTTGTCTTCACAAATTGTTGAAACACATCCCATGAATCTGAAATAAACAACTGCGACGGAAATATAATGCGAAATGTATGTGTTATTCATGTTTTGAGGTGTCCGGATTATTGCGGATACAGATCTTAGTATCGTAACTGTGCAGAATATCAAGAAGCGTAACAACTTCAGAACTTAAATAAAAGCGAAAAACCCCAAAAAGGACGGATGCCCTGAGAGCATTATCGAAAACAAGGTCACGGAGCTTGTAGAACCTTCTTTTGAAAGCGCCAAACCGGTGCATTTTGATGGACGACGAAACGAACGATAAATTGGACACCAGTATCAAGCCCCCTAATAGGTACCCGTTGACGTACGGTACGCTGGAACTGGAAATTCATTGTTTTTTTGTATAATGCAATGACTTAAAGGGCGATACGGTCAAAATTTGGTCAATATCAACTTGACGTATTTCTTTCAATTTTGCATTTAAAAAACCTGAACACCCCTCATTTTGAAGGTGTGTGTGTGTAGAATGTTGCTCCTATTTTGATTTTGGAATTCACTCTTCAGTTGTTAAAATGCCGTCCAAGCAAGAAGAGCAGCGTATCAAAATTTTGCTCGCGCATCGCGAAAATCCGAGCTACTCGCACGCAAAGTTGGCAAAATCGCTAAAAGTTGCCAAATCAACCGTTACAAATGTAATTAAAGTGTTTGGGGAACGTTTGTCGACAGCCAGGAAGTCTGGATCGGGGGGAAATCGAAAACCGGAAGCCGCTGAGACGACAAAGAGAGTTGCCGGTAGTTTCAAGCGAAACCCTAACCTATCTCTCCGAGATGCCGCAAATAAGCTGGGTGTATCGTCTACAACCGTGCATCGAGCCAAAAAACGAGCCGGACTATCAACTTACAAGAAGGTAGTGACTCCAAATCGCGATGATAAACAAAATACGACGGCCAAAGCGCGATCCCGGAGGCTGTACACGACGATGCTGACGAAGTTTGACTGCGTGGTAATGGACGACGAAACCTACGTCAAAGCCGACTACAAGCAGCTTCCGGGACAGGAGTTTTATACGGCAAAAGGAAGGGGAAAGGTAGCAGATATTTTCAAGCACACGAAACTGTCAAAGTTCGCAAAGAAATATCTGGTTTGGCAAGCCATCTGTACCTGTGGCTTGAAAAGCAGCATTTTCATAGCTTCCGGGACTGTCAACCAAGAAATTTACGTGAAAGAGTGTTTGAATAAACGTCTGCTGCCTTTCCTGAAGAAACACGGTTGTTCCGTACTGTTTTGGCCGGATTTGGCATCTTGCCATTACGGTAAAAAGGCCATGGAGTGGTACGCCGCCAACAACGTGCAGGTGGTTCCCAAGGACAAGAACCCTCCCAACACGCCAGAGCTCCGCCCAATTGAGAAATACTGGGCTATTGTCAAGCGGAACCTAAAGAAGACCAAAAAAACTGCTAAGGACGAGCAGCAGTTCAAGGCAAACTGGCTTTCTGCGGCGAAGAAGGTGGACAAGGTGGCTGTACAAAATCTGATGGCAGGGGTCAAGCGTAAGGCCCGGCAATTCGGATTTGGAAAAGCGGAAGCCTAACTGAATATTTTTCCTGAATTTTATACTAATTGAACTTGAAAAAGAAATTTAATTTGATTTTTTAAATAAACGTTTTCACCGATTACACGCGTTTTCCCTTGACCAAATTTTGACCGTATCACCTTTTATTTGGAGCAGGGAAAAGCACGTTTGAGTAGAGATGCAGATGCCAGCTCTTTCTCAAATGGGCGCAAAAAACCTCCTCTTCTTTTCATATCAACAGAATTTACATAGCTTTCAAATGATACAATGATTCCTTAAATCTACTTAATGGGCTAAACATAACAAAAAACTAACTTGAAATTAAAAAAAAATCTAACGTGTGTTGTTTTGTGGAGCTGCGAGTACTTTGTAGAATCTTTTTCGAAGAGTGGAACGCGGAACATCGAAGTCAAATTCTTTGGAACAGCGGTTAAAGGATCGACACATACTAGAAAATGGCTCGTTGTGCCCGTAATTGGTTCTAGTACCATGTATAAAAAGGAACGAATTCGAGCGAAGTTGACGATAGGGAATATTTATGTTGAGAAGCGACAACAGTCGAGGACAATCAATTTTCGATTGAAGCAGGTCAGAAACAAAGAGCGTTTTTGAAACATCACGACGTATACTCAGTAACTCTAGACCTATAAGTTTACAACGCGCATCATAGCTGGGCAAATTGATTGGATCATTCCATGGAAGGTGTCTTAAAGCGAAGCGCAAAAATTTGCGCTGAACCGCCTCGATAAGTGAGATGCTATTCTGATAGTACGGTGCCCAAACGACAGATGAGTATTCTAATATTGACCTCACTAACGAACAGTGCAATGATTTTAAACATTGAATGTTTTTGAAGGTTTTTGCATTGCGAAATATAAAACCAAGTGTCTTAGAGGCTTTGGAGGTTGTAAAAGCGACATGTTCCTTAAACGTCAATTTGGTGTCTAATAACACACCTAGATCCTTAACAACAGATTCCCTTTTGAGAATTGTCGATCCAACCTTATAGTCAAAGTCAAACAAACTTCGTTTGCGGGAAAATGGGATAACGGAGCATTTACCAGCATTGAGATCCATGCGATTTGTTTCACACCACTCGGTGAATATATTGAGCTGACATTTTAAAAATGAAGCGTCTTGAATATCATTGACAGTCCAATACAGTTTAAAATCATCGGAAAAAGAAAGTTGGAGGATCCAAGTAGCAGATTAACGTCATTGAGATACACTAGAAATATTAACGGTCCTAGGTGGCTACCTTGTGGTACTCCCGATGGAACAAGAAAGTAGGGTGAAATTGAATCGCCTAATTTGATAGCGATTTTACGGCCACTCAGGTAAGATTGGAGCCAAACGAGAAAAAATCCAGAGAAACCGAGACGTTCGAACTTTGCAATAGTTATCCGATGGTTGATTTTATCGAATGCAGCTGAGAAATCCGTATAGATCGAATCGACTTGTTGCCCTTTCTGTAGAGCTTTAGCTATGAAAAATGTGTAAACAACCAAATTGGTACTCGTGGGATTTAAAAGTGGGATACGCGAACAAAATCAAAACCGAACTCGGAAAAATTATTTGGCATGGACAACCAATTCAAAGGATTGCTTATTCCAGCTAGTGATCCTCATAGCAAGAGATATGCGGAAATTCGATTCAACGATTTGGCAACGGTGTTTATTTTATTCACAGAGGCTGATAACACTTGCCGCAGTGCAAAATTTGCACGATTGGCTCAGATTTGACAGCTCTCGCTGCACGATTGGCTCAAAAATGGCTGCTTCCGCATATCTCTTACTATGAGGATCACAATTTCCCCCCCCTTTTTCCCAAAAAAAAAGGAGGCCCCCAATGTCTTCTATTCCCCCCAAAAACAGAGACCCCCCTAAAAAACCACCTGATGTCCTTGTTTGACCAATTCTTTTCCTGCGAAGTCTTCTGGAAAATCGTGACTTCTAAATACCTTTAACGTGTCCTCACATTTGGATGCTGTTTGATGAGATAGAACAGCTACCAGATCAATTGCAAAGTGCATTATCATCTCGAGGAATATACCAGCATCTGTTATCGTGCCTCCCGGATCCTGGATTTGTATTCGCACAGCCGCGAGACTGGAATGCTGTTTTTGAAAATTTACACTCCAGTGGCCTAACAAGTCATCAGCGGGCGGCATGGTACACGGTGATGCACAAAAAAAAATAAAGCACAGAGAAATACTATTCCTCCGGAATATCATTGATAATCCGAACTGTCAATCGTGTCCAGGTGAATTGAAAACAGTAGTGCACAAACTCTTTCATTGTCAACGGGTCTGGCATTTTCAAAGAAGAGAAATCGTAAGACAGAAACCTAGTCTAGCTAGATATGAACCAGAAGATTTTATGTGTTTGTGTGTGTGTGTGTGTGTGTGTGTGTGTGTGTGTGTGTGTGTGTGTGTGTGTGTGTGTGTGTGTGTGTGTGTGTGTGTGTGTGTGTGTCTTTACAATCAATCTCCCACTGACCGGCAGTGATTTTATGGAAGAAACTTGTCTGCATTTCTTCAGTAATTTATATGTGATCACTATGTGCAAACATTTTTAGCCCTGGAGATTGAAGGTGACAGCTCTATTGAAAATCCAAAAACCCATTTCAAGAATGCTTGTTCATACACGTACATTCTGAGGTCATCATCATATACAATAAGCTCCGCATGAAAATCTTCACACATCAAATGGATATGTGAAGAGTTTTCACACTTCCAGAATCAAAAATGGAATTTCTTGATCCTGGCGTGTATATAGTTAAGGTATATTTTTGATAATCAAAACGACCTCACCAATGTTCCTTATCTGATGCTGGAAAGCTCGTCCGGATGCGGGAGCGGGTCACTAGAAACACAAAAAAATGGGAAAAAACAATACATCTCAAGAAACACGACCATAACACACTATGAGAGGGGTTCCATTCTCAACGTCCTACGCAAAGCACTCGGAAAAACTATAATTTTACCAAAACCAAAACAAAACACGTCATTTTTTTATATGAACCAGAAAAACAAAACACGTCATTTTTTTATATGAACCAGAAGACTTTGTTTACCTAAATCTCAAGAAGCCGAAGATCTAGACACAATGTTTGTTCAACAACTTGCAAAATTCTTTAGAAACGTATTAGAAACCCCAGCAAACACATTGGATGTAAATAGCTTCAGATTTTACTTGACTGTTTACTAATCACAACAAAAGATTTTACAAAAAAGTGTTGTTCTATCGTGTTGTTTGAAGTACCCACCGAGCTGGCACGCTGCCTCTCGGTGGTAATTATCATCGACATAGTAATCTGGTCTGTTTCATTCGTTTTTCATCGTCGTGTCTCACAACAATTAATCACAACGTAGGGCCTGCCCAACTAACATTGCTAACAACATCCTGCGTTATTTAAAGTTTTATGAAAACCACTTGAAATCAATTTGGTTTTATTATGGCACCAAGAGGTGCCAATAGGTTTCATATTTTAGGCAGGTTTATGAGAACCTACACAGATTGTTTATAACGATCTTAAAACCTTGTTTTGCAAATTACTTTTAATCGTATCAAAGGTTTTATTTCGACTTTATGAACTCGTTAAATGCTGTATTGAAATGTCGTTTTAGGACTCATTGATATTATCTTATTATGGTCAGTTGAAAAAGTATTTTGAAACCAGTTTGCCTCCATTAAATGCATTAAACGGCAAATTGGCATTTAATGAAGTGACCATAAGACCAAATAGTTTTATAATAGCAATTGCGAAGAAACATTGCCTTTATGGCAAAACTGTGATTTTTTTTCAATCGCCATATTGAAATATAAGAAATAATTGAAATGTATGCAAATAAACTCTAGATCGGAAACTTATTTCGGCATTCTTTTAGATAATCTCATCTAATTCCAAGCACTTTTCAGGAAATTCATGATTAATTTATCGAATATATAATTTGTTTCAATTTGATTTATGTTGTTGTAAATTCGCATAATTTCCGAGGCGCATTAATTTTCGGCTCTTATCGTGCCAATATTCACCATAAAAATAAATGCGCATATAATTCGGAGCATAATACGCTGCAGAAAACACAATTTGTTTTGGATATTATGCTATCAAACAAAATTACCCGCAACACCAGACCTTTTTTTACTGCTAAATGAATCAGAAGAGCAGAGAATCGAATGAAGCAGAACATCAAAAACCAACCTCGATATCACAGTAAAGTTTGACAGTTGTGGCCATTTGGCCACATTTTGGTTTTCATGGCAGCCAATAGGTTTTATGAAGGTTCTCAAGTGGTCATAACATCTTTCACTAGAACATTTTCAAAATCTTTCAAAATGTTCTTTTAAAGGTTTTATTAACTTGTTTTCACAACCGTCTATAGAGTTGGCTAGTTTGTACAAATTTCGGCTTTAAAGAAGCATAGAGGAGGTGTTGGTAGACAAAACAGTGTTGAATGTAGTTTTATCAACAAAGGCAGGAAGAGTGCTATACGACTGGAATAAAACTTAAATTGTTACTTGAGTGGTCAAACCCTGGACGCAACAATCTTCATTTATAGAATCAAAACTTATGAATTTGATCGAAAATGAACAGTTCCAGTTGAAAAGTAGGGGTTCATTTATAAAATGGACAGTCCCTAGTCATGTAAAGTGCTTGGGCTCAAACCCACTTGGCCAACAAGCCAATTATTTACATTGGATAATATGAAGCTACATAGATGGTAAACAATATTTGATAGGGCCTTTATATGATAATATCACGGACAATGATATGATTATTATTTTGAGGAATCTGTGCAAGAATAGTTTCCCGACGACGTTTCATTCTCCCCGTCTCTCGTTCTAAAATGGCCCATTATGCATCAAGCCCTTTTTTGAAAATGGATGCTCGTTTCCGCTCGTTTCTCCTTCTTTTACTTTTCGTATTCAATCATATGTGCAATTGTGTGTGTGTGTGTGTGTGTGTGTGTATATAATATATATATATATATATATATATATATATATATATATATATATATATATATATATATATATATATATATTATATATTATTATATATATATATATATATATATATATATATATATATATATTATATATTATTATATATTATATATTATTATATATATATATATATATATATATATATATATATATATATTAATATATATATATATATATATATATATATATATATATATATATATATATATATATATATATATATATATATTATATATATTAATATTATATATATATATATATATATATATATATATATATATATATTATAATATATATATTATATATATCTATTATATTATATATATATATATATATATATATATATATATATATATATATATTATATATATATATATATATATATATATATATATATATATATATATATATATATATATATATATATATTTATATATATATATATATATATATATATATTTTATGTGTGTGTGTGTGTGTGTGTGTGTGTGTGTGTGTGTGTGTGTGTGTGTGTGTGTGTGTGTGTGTGTGTCGAATGACGACCGACGTGCCTTCCAATCATCAGACTAGCAGCAAACCGATTGCTCCGGCCATTTTGTGCAACAACGCCAGCAAAGCAAAGATTTGCGTTAAAACATAGACCACCTTAGCTAATTTCAGTATGCGAAAGACGTGTTTTATGTCTGTAAATTTTTAGTTGTGCGGAGTGCACAGTGTTTTCCCACGATATTGTCCGTTCCACTGCGCGACTTTTCTCCTAGACTACCTTTTTTGTATTATATGTACAGCCTCAATCGAATTAATTTTACAGAGCCAAGTTTTCATATGTATATACATCAGTTATCTTAAAACTAACATTAGGAGGATAGAACCGATTACTCGCGGCCGTTTCGTGATTATTAGGAATAACAATTTAACGGATGGGAAGATGGGCTGGAATTTGACGAATGCTTTACATAACACATTTATTTTAAATTCTAAATTAGCAAAACACTTATAAATCCTGGGGAGTGTGAGCTTTTTTAGTGGAATATCTGTAACTAGAAAATGAGAAGAAAGATTAGTAATTTCCATTTAATTCCAACTACCTTTATTGCTTATCTTGATAGATACGCGTATTTCGTCTACAATGTGCAAACTTCTTCAGTGCCGTGTACTAATACTCGACTCACTGACAGACACTGAAGAAGTCTGCACATTGTAGACGAAATACGCGTATCTATCAAGATAAGCAATAAAGGTAGTTGGAATTAAATGGAAATTACTAATCTTTTTTTTTTCATTTTCTAGTTAAAACACTTATAACTATACAACTTTTGGTTTTCTGGCGAATCGAACATTTTTGAGAAGATAAAAAAACACACAAACACAGATAAAAAAAAAACTAATACTAAACATACATCTTGAACTGGTACATTGAATGCTAGACTACTTGCAAATAACAAATTTTCTGCGTTGCCGGTAAATACGTGCCGAAAAAAAAGTTAAAATTCCCTTACTTTTCACCACCTCGAAGGATGTCGTAGCGCTTCGAAATGAGCTTGCTGCGGCTCAAATTCACCACGGACAACGAAAAAATGTGACAGCAACCCGTCGGCAACCCGCCTTAGGTGGTCATTTTTGGTCTTCCGGAGTACGCCTCGGAAGAAAATATTTTCGGGCTAAAATCGACCAAGCTAAAGCCGATCAAAGTGTTTCCCTTCGGCCACAAGGGGCCAACAAACAATCAGAAAATGCTATACTTTGTCCGTCTGGAAAAAGACTCTACCTCTCTGGACGATCTCCAGAGAATCAAGGCACTCTTTACCATCGTCGTTGAATGGGAGCGGTACGGATCCCTAAAAAAAGACGCCACGCAGTGTGGAAACTGCCTATCCTTTGGACACGGTAGCAGGAACTGCCACATAAAACCTCGTTGAGGCAAAGGCTGAAGTGCATAAACTGTGGTGCTCTGGCTCCGTATTAAATATCAATTGACGATATAGGATGCAGCACTGCTTTGGTGGTGGATGGGTTACAGTAAGTTTTTCGCTGTGACTCAGTCGTATACAATCCAGCCGGCTTGATTTTTTTGAGCTAATGTAAGACAATCACAAAAAAATTAGAGCTCTTCAATTGATCCATTGGTCCCACATTTTAAAGATGGATGATACACATCTACTTAAACTAGCAGGTTATTATTAGAAAAATTACAGAAAAAGAAGACAACTAGCCTTTACATGGATAGATATAATTCAACAAAATATGAATACACAGAAAAAAATAATGAATTTTAACAGGCGCGTGAAATTTTCCCACGTTTGATTTTCAGCCAAAGGAATCGTATTTGACGAAATTGTTTGCAATATTTCATGCGCCATACAACAATGTTTGCAATCTTCCATACAAGATACTAGATTCAGGCGTTACCCAACTTAAATTTTCGTGAAACATCGCATTAATTTCAAGCAAATCTTACGTTCCCTTTACGTGCATTAGATACGTGCAGAAAATGAAATCTTTCTTTCAAACTGTGTAGATTTGAGGACATGACCACTGAATTTGACTAACCGACTAACTGACCGACTAACTTCAAATAAAAAGCTTCACGGAAGGCCCCAATGGACTACATCAAAGGACCTAATAGCTGACGTCCCGAACTCTTCAAAAAACTAGATCACTTGCTTACCCCACGAAAACAACACATGTCTCAAACCGGTTCATGCTCAACCATCACAATATTATACTGTACTGTGGTGCTAGAAACATTTAACAATAAGCCATACCTCCAGCTGATTTGCACTTAACAATTCTCCCCACTTTGCGTTCTTGGAGGTATTTCATCTCAGTTTAAATTTCCAATAGTCTTTGTGGCCTCTCTTTTTCGCTTTTTTTTTCTACATTAGCTCTAAACTTTGGTAGGGTACGGGACGGGTTTTAAGCAGTTTAGTCAGTTCCTGAGACATTTGATGAAGCTGTATGTAATCTATAATTAGAACTGCCAATATTTAGACATTAATCCCTCTGCTTACGTCTGGTCTATCGGAACATACCTTCAGCAACGAGCATTACGCTCAGAAAATTTCATAGCCATGGAATAAAGATCCAATTGCATGGACTTCTTAAACGCATGCGGATTGCTTTCCGATTAAAAAAATGTTTTCTTCAGCTCCTCAATCTGTACATAAACTAACAATATTGTATGAGTGCGATTCTGTGCATGTGTGCGAAGGCGAAATGAAATAGGCCAGTTCACGATTTGCTGCAAACGTCAATTTCCTCAACCCGCTCCTTCGTTTTACCCAACCGCTCTCGAAAACAATCAACCAAAACATGTCGATTGCTACGACCACAAACTTGTCTCCTAGCAGGTTATGAGACAGACGTACACGACCAAACTTTTAGTTTGTCATTGATCTTTAGATTGGCAATGTGTATTTCTTATTTCATTTACTCTCACGCAAGCGTTAGCCAAAGCGACTGCGACGACAAACGGGCTGCTTCGTTTAAAAACAAACAAATGCAAGAGACAGCAGGCTTCACGTTACATTACCGGTAATTGATACTAGATTCAGGCGTTCACCGAACTTAAATTTACGTGAAATATCCCATTAATTTAAGCCTAATCTAGCGTCCTTTTACATGCATTAGATAGCGCAGAAAATTAAGTCTTTCTTTCAAACTGTGTAGATTTGAAGACACTGAGCACTGAAGATTTGAAAAGGCTAGCAAAAGATAGAAAAAAAGTTGTAGTCATAATGACGTTATGCAATGTTAACGCCGTAATTCGCTAGAAATATAATAAGTTTTCTTTCACTACCCCTACACAGAAAAAAATAATGAATTTTAACAGGCGCGTGAAATTTTCCCACGTTTGATATTCAGCCAAAGGAATCGTATTCGACGAAATTGTTTGCAATCTTTCATGCGCCATACAACAATGTTTGCAATCTTCCATACAAGATACTAGATTCAGGCGTTACCCAACTTAAATTAGCGTGAAATATCGCATTAATTTTAAGCAAATCTAACGTTCCCTTTACGTGCATTAGATACGTGCAGAACATTAAATCTTTCTTTCAAACTGTGTAGATTTGAGGACATGACCACTGAATCTGTCTGAATCTGAAAAGGCTAGCAAAAGATAGAAAAAAAGTAAAGTTGTATTCATATTGAAGTTATGCAATGTTGTTGCTCTAATTCAAGAGATATGATAGGTTTTCTTCCACTACCCGTGCTTATATTCTTAGACATTCTTCTCTTTTTAGATAGCGAGTAATTGCACTTTAACCATATGGGGCTAGGACTATAGTTAATATTTAAATCCCAACCTTTGAAATAATCATTTTTAAATAATGTTTTATTCTGTTCAGCAAACAAGGCATTTGGTTAAAATAATCTCTTTGACTATTCATTTCCCTTTTGTTTTGATATCTACTGAAGGCTGCCTTCCCTGCGCCTTCTTAAAATAGATACCAAATCCTCCCTATCCCCAAAGATTGCATGGATGTGGTCAGGTAAGCGAACGAGGAGTGTCTTTGTGGAGAATGTTGCATGGAGAAAAGGTATCAGAAGCTGGATCCATTCTATGGTGACATGCAGTGTCTTCAACGAATTATTCCTCATCGTAGCTCCAACCACGAGATGTCAATGCTATGCTATGCTATGCTATGCAATGATGATGCATAATCAAATCTACATCCGTTTCGACATCGTTGCAAGAGCCAGAACCCTTATCATCAAATTCAAAATCATGCATCATGTCATTAGCTGTACAAAAAATCTTTGCAACAATCCCGAAACCCAACACGAAATTTATCCACAATAAAAGATCTGCCCCAAACCATGCAAAGCACAGAGGCAGAAAATTTGATTAACCATCGTATCTACAGAGAAAATCAACAAGCTACCCATTGAGACCCTCCAGCCAAAAATGAAGCAAGCTTCCAATAAAGCCATCGTCACGGAAAAACAGTCCCCTCTCGGTTCACACTGTTCCGAATAAATTTTCACTTTCTCTAAATATACCGAATAGCTTAAGCACCGCCATCAAGCATTAACCACAATTGGAATTAAGGTTGAAATTTTATGGCATTTCATCCTAGCTTGCGGTATTCTGTTTCAAAATTAGGTTTACATTACATTTAATCTACCTTTTTGATGATGGCCAAGTGGTCGCTTTACATCGCGTGGAAACCTTGCATATCAACTAGTTGTGAAATTTGTGTGCAAAACCAACAAGTATCCTTTCCCCCTCGCAGTATCTAACCTCAAACAATTCAAATTGAATGAAACTAAATCCAGTTTCAAGAGAGGTGCGTGGGACTCGTGCAACGCAAAGGATGCGGGCCTAGGTATCTACTGTGTCTTCTGGGAAGTCGAGTGGCAAAACCCAGCCTAGAATGGCTTTTCGGCTTTCATCCGTGTGCTTCCAGGAGGTGGTGGGCTAGATCCGTCGCTACCAGATGATAGTTGAGAGCGCTTGTGCCTCACTTGAAAATTCAAAGGGAAAAATGTAAAATCATCTCGTCGATCCCGAACCAAGCCCAACTCGGTAAAATTGCTTGTAAAATGGAGTTTGGATTAAAATTGGTGTAGGTATAGTTGAGTAGTGAATAAAAAAATCCAGCCGAAAGTGTATCTCTGGGATTTTGGTGGAGGTCGGCGTCGGTGGCGATGACAACTGAATAGGCTTCCAAAGGCCAACCCACAATCAACGTTTAATTAATTAAAACTCTGATTCACTACTTGGACCGATCCGGCCTTCCTGGGAGAATATGAGTGTTTCTTGTTTCGTTCCATGCCTCCGGATGGACCTTCCGAAAGTATAAAGCAATTTCAATTCGAGTAGGGAATATGTAGAGTAGGAATAACATTAATACAGAGATCTAAGGGTATACGAGGAAAAAGGACGAAGAAAATTTTGCCGTCCGATGGAACTGCTAGAAGAGGGATTTAATTCTAATTGAAATTTGTTTGTGCTTTAACTACAGAGCTTTCAGTTAGGTTGGCTTAGCTTAGCTTAGACTGACTGAACAAATCAAATGGTTGCTACTCCGTGATCAATCAGAATTATTGAAATAATACCATGAGTCAATTGAATGGGGCTGGGATTGACCATCAATTTTTATTGTACAAGCTTTAATGATTTCATATTTTAATGATCGATATCGGTGTCGGCCACATCCTTGCAATCGGACGGGAATGGGGAAGCAATATTAATGTTACCTTTCTTTTTTTTCTGGGACCATGTTTACCGCTCGATCCAACCAAAACCGCTTTGTTAACAGGTAAAGCTTCGTTGGGTCAGGATTCACTTTGATAAGTGACAGATAAAAAGAAACATTGTATTTTCTGCGTTATCTAATGCACATGAAGGGAACGCTAGATTTGGCAGAAAATAATAGAATGTATCATGTAACTTTAAGCCAGATAACGCCCGAATCTAGCCTGTTGTATGAAAGATTGCAACCATTGTTGTATGGCGCATGAAAGATTGCAAACAATTTCGTTGTTTACGCCTCCTTTGGCTTGAAATTAAACGAAGGGGATTACGCTCCTATTAAAATTCATTATTTTTATCTGTGTAGTATTTATATAACAGTCCTAAGGAAAGGGTTATATTGTGTTAACGTGACAGTCACTTTATTTATCATTTTTACGAAAATATAAAAAAAAAATGTTAAAAGAAAAATATTTTTCAAGTGTTTATACCAACAGTAAGGACGCTGTTGGGCCACTCAAAGTGCGATAGAGCTTCCCTGGATCCTATGTGGGGGTGGGACGTTTGGCATATGGACGTTTGGCATATGGACGTTTGGCATATGGATCTTTGGCCGAATGGATGTTTGGCCAAATGGATGTTTGGCCGAATGGATGTTCGGCCGAATGGACGTTTGGCCGAAAATTGTCTATTAGCATAAATGTATTGCAGAGAAAAGAAAATAAGAATCTAATAAAGTATTTTCAAACGCATTAGATCTAAAAAAAGGAAAAAAGGACCCAAAAACATTCTCGAACGCGTTGAATAGCATCCCGATATTCTAGACTTATTACACTTAGAGTTTATCAATATGTGTGCGCATTTGCAGTAATAAGCACTCTTATTAAGTTTCAACTATATCAATTCACTAAAAAATGAAATTTTTATGTTCAAAAATGCAAAAAATGTTATTTTGCCATTTGTTCATACACATGAGAAGTATGAATATGTTTTGATAAAATCGTAGTCTCCTGATTTTAGGTGGATATATGTATTATGTTAAACAGCTAGACAGAATGGGCAGTATTTTTTTTACAATCTTGAAGAAATATGCAGTTCCTCCGAAAGATACCTTCTTTTGATTCTTTACACATGGGTCTTCTATGACGATACATATTCCTGTATTCGAAAGCAAACTTCTGAATTGAGGGCGACCCCGGCGTATTGGTTAGCATCCATACCCCTCACGCCAAAGTCACGAGTTTGAATCTCACCCCCGGATAAGTTACGAAAACACACAAACGGTAACTACGACGGGAGATGAACCAACCAGCCCAGGGCTGAAAATCTCGATAATCAAGGAACAAAAAAAAAAAACTTCTCAATCAAGCGCTTGCCGGTTTATTTCTCTTTGTGAGATTGTTCCTTCTTTCAAACATGAGCAGTTCTTCGGAGTTTTGATCAAACAAATGTAATTCTCATGATTTCATGCATTTCAATTTGAGAAATTTGGAACCGACTGGTGAATTATGAGAGAAACTAATATTTGATAATTTTGAGCTTTAATAAAATTGCATATTTCTTATTTTTCTACTGAGACGTTGTTTGGAATCAAATGATTAAAAGATATTTGGCTAAATGGCTTCGAGCCCTACAATTACTTAGCATGGCATTTCCCAGCAGAATCTGATTTTAAATTACGACTTTTCTTAAATGAGTTATTCGTCCTTTTGAACAATAGTTACAATAAACTTTCTCAGAAAAATCTAGCCTCAAAATGACTGACGATTATCAAAACATGGTGAGAGATAATATGATCAAATTAAAGCAACACAAATGGGACAGGTATATGAGAATTTCACAATTTGAATGAAAAATACACATAAGTATACATTGACCTATTTTATTTCAATATCACGATCAGATCCATCTAGAAACTCATACCTGCCATGCATTAGACAAAACGAGAAAGGTTTTTTCTGCTCTTCACCTCGCGCACAGTAAACTGAAAGAGATTTCAGCTCTAGTTTTTAACGACTGAAAGAAGGTCCTTTGATACGCACCAAAAACTCGAGCCAACCATCACAATCTCGGTATCCGTTGACTCAAAAAAAGGTTGTTAGCTTGATTCTCTCCGCATAACAAAAGGATACGATAATTTTCTTAATATATTTCGGCCACTTGTAGGCTGGACTGCAAACATCTCGAACTGTGAAGAAAATATCTGTCGAATATTGATTTTCCCGATTTCCCCAGGATTTCAATGGCAACTTAATAAAAACCTCCCTTATTATCCAGGAAGAATGAAGCCAGTTGCTCCTTGCGCTCAAAGGCCAGTTGAATATCTGGGGAAAGCAGGGTTTGACAATAATTTGTTCCTTTCTTTGCTCTTGCGGAGCCCAAACTGTTTGATAGCAAGTTATTCGTTTCAACCCAGTGAGCGAGCCTTCGAAGGATAATTTTTTCCAACAATTTTCTTATGCATGAAAGCATACCAATCGGACGGTATGAGTAATGATTAGACGCTCGTTTACCGGACTTTTGAATAGCAATTACTTTGATCTCTGCTCAGGTGGTACAATGTTGTTTCGAAGTAAGGAATTAAAAAGGTCCAGCAAGCGTCTTTTTGCGATATTTGGAAGATTTTACAGAGGACTGTATTTCATCATATCGCATTTTAGTGAGCAGTTTTTTGATGAAAGAAGAGTCATAGAAAATTCCAGCATTGTGAATGGTCTGTCCAGAGAGCCGTCGTTTGGAGACATTTCTCGAAAAATATGTTTTGCATTGAAGTATTCATCACTCTCATTAGTAGAAGATCGGTTATGTATGTAGCGAGCCACCCTCCACAAGGTGGTAATTGAGGTTTCTCATGAGTGTCCCTCCCTTTGAATAATCCTCGAAGTAATGTGGCTACGAAATCTTTGAAATGCCAGATCTTTGTAAATACAGTTTTGTGCATTCATCGTCCCAGCCAGGTGTTGCTATGGTCTCCTTTTGAAGGGTGCTTATTGTACTTTTCTTTTTTTGAGCTCCAAATGAGCTTTTCTAGATCAGTTGTATTTTTTTGCGATTCTATGTTCCATGGAAGGTTGAATGAAACTCGAGATGGTTCTGTTGATTGTGGGTCACACCGAATTGAAATGATGATTGGTAAGTCATCGCATGGCGTTCATTTTTAATAATCTTGTACAGAAAGTTATGTTGAGTCAACTTTCATTAAAACTTAGTCCGATATATTCTCCCGTGTAATTCAAACAGTAGTTATCAGTTAAACTTCCAAATCATGAAAATGCAGTTCTTTAAATGATAACCTATTAATACACGCAAGAGATAGAGAGTGAGAGAAAGAAAGAGAGAGAGAGAGAGAGAACAAAGAGTTAATGTTACTGGTATTGACATGTCGACAAATCAAACACATCCTTCTGATTGGAGTCGATGTTTTTGATTTGTAGACTGGTCAATTCCAGTAACATTTCATTAAATTTGAGTGACTCCACTAATGACGAAAGTGAGTCAAAGACGACTCCTAATTGAGTTAAAATGGCTGGCCGTGTAGGTAATGCTTCAAGTCTGACAATATGTACCGGGCAGCATTATTCTGTTAGCCTAAAACACTCTGAAAGAAAAATATTCAAATCCACATCTAAAAATTCCTTCTTCTTTAAGATCAAATATCTTTATTTCAGAAAATTTGCATTCAAGCTTCTTCCAAAAGCTTGGTTCCAAAAATCTTATTTGATACATACATAATCTGAATCAATCTACTTTGTCTTCGGTCGAACTTCAAGGACTATATGGCTCTGCGGGGAAGTTAAGTTACGAAATCTCGTTCCAAAACGAGACTGAAGCGCTCCGGGATGAAATTCACTTCTGGCAGAAGAGGGAGAAAGAACTTGTTGATTTGAAGAATTCTGAATTGGTTAATTTTCATCCGAACTCTCGACACTCCTCTTCGTTGACCTCGGTGATTCCCCGGCCACTTCCAGGAGTGCCACATTGCGCCGACTTTTTTTTAAAATAAAAATTACCAATAAACCTTGTGCGTCTTGCCAAACTATCAAGTGGATCAAAAGCTTTGGTTATATTGATGTCTCGATTACCGTTCTTATCTAAGATTCATTCTAGGATTCATCAAATTCATCACAATCCTTGGTTTGTAACCTACAATTCTATTTGCTGGAGTACCCTCTGTCATTGATGAACAGCTATTGTGTTAATTAAAGAGAAAATAACTTCAACATTTTCAATTGCAATGTCTAAGGGATAACGATGATCTTGATAAAATAAACAGCACTTAACTAAAGATTGTACTCGAATACAAATCAACAGACAAAAATGATCACCATAAATTCATTGTAAGTCGGATATTTTTGAAACCCTCAGGGTATTAATAAACACATATAAGCTATGATTTTGCAAAGTTGGCTAACCCCACCTCCTCTCTTAGGCAAAATGTCCGCCAAACACCAGCTACTAAATCCTGCAAAACTCGTGCGCAATCTTTCTTACAAACTTTCATCCACTCTTTCTTTGAACCCTTGTCGTTTTTTCAGACCTTCATTGTTTTCCGGAGCTTGCCCTTCATAATCGCTCCGAATTTTTCTATTGAGTGAAGTTCTGGCGAGTTTGGCGGGTTTGCTTCCTTCGGCACCAAAACAACATTGTTGGATTCGTATCACTCCATCACTGGTTAAGCGTAATGGCACGATGACAGGTCCGGCCAAAACAGAGTGTTACCTTCGTGGGATCGCAGAAAAGGCAGCAAGCGCTTCTGGAGGCATTCTTTATATATGTGGCTGTTGTTGACTATTGTTCTTTAAAATCCATTGGCATTTCGTCAGGATATTTAAGACACTTTATAAATAGAGAATCACATTTTTTGGAACTTCTTACTTCAACGGAAATCTTGATCAGAAATCTGCGTTGCACATTTTGGATGAAGGTCTGTTGTAAATTTCAAACTCATACAAGTTAGATAGATAATTCCATTACATAACGCGGCAGTCTTTTCACATCAATAGAGTTTGTACCAGATTAACATTAAATTCCCAAAAGTGATTGTTTGTGATCTGTATAAATCATAGACTTTTTCCCATAGAGAAACTTGTGAAACTTTTTCACTATTGAAACTATAGCCAGGGCTTCCAAATGTAGTTTCGGGTACTTGTTTTGTGCTGAACTCAAAGAAAATAATGTAAATGATATGGGCTTTTCCACTCCATTTATAACATGGGACATAGCTCCACCTAATCCATACGAAGAAGAATCATCACTTAAAGGGTGTACCGTTAAAATTCGCACAAACAAAAATCATTCTCAAAATTTGAGTGTCCATCTGATTATCACCAAATTATTAGGGAGTAAAAAGAAACAATTACTGTTAGTACTGGCATCATTTATTTAATTTAAACAAAAAAAATATAATTAACACACAACCCAATTCCACCACCTTACGCCTTTATATCCGAATGCGTGAACCTTGGTCTTAACTCCAGCCATAAGGTTCTGCACGACCTCAGAATCGATAGTTTTTTGCATACTAACCCATGTTTTCTTCATTCTTTGTACATTCTTCACCACTTTTGGGTCGTTTTAGAAGGTGCGCCTTCAGGAGAGGGAAAAACCGCTTCCAAATACACCTGTCCATTCATGGTGCTTGCGGTAACGAAAGGTATACTCCGCTTCCCGCAAGTACAAATCGCTTGCCAAATTAAGAACTTCTTGGCGAATTTCGACATCTTCTGTGTCCGGAGGTTCTCGGGGACATTACACTTATCCTTGGCAGTCACATACAGGTTTCCTGGAATATGGTTGAAGTCCGCTTTCACATATGTCTCGTAATCCATTACGCAGTAGTGTGATTTCATTGACTTCTGGTTGTACAACTCCCGGGCACGGCTTTTTGCGTCCCGTTTCTCGTCACTGTTTGGGGACTTCAGAACCTTAAACGTACGTAGTCCAGCTCGAATTTTGGTATTCTGCGTGAAAGTCTTGGTCACATGCAACTTTTTAGCCACATCTTGAACTGAGGCGTTCGGTTTAAGGCCCCAATCACGCGTTTGTGATCGTTCTCGTTGAGCTGACGGCTTTTTTCCGGATCTTAGCTTCCGATCAACATTCAGACGTTCTTCGAACCGTTTTATGATACCAGAAACCGTGGAATTCGCGATTCCCAACTTTTTCCCGATGGTACGATGCGACAGATCCTTATTCTCATAGTACTAAAGCAAAACATTTCTTCTTCTTCTTTTTTATGTTCGAGCTAGACAGCTCTCATAGCTCAAAAAAGGAAGAGCCGACAACTGAGACCATATGCCAAAAAAAAAAACTTTTTTCGCGCACACACTGTTCTTTCGTCGCCATTTTGAAAACTTTTGCGCATCAAATGGAATCAGAGAGCGCAAACAATACACATTAAACTATGTCGACACAAAATTTCAAATACCCAGTGGATCAAAAGTTAGAGCGATTTTTGGGTGTGTGGATTTTAAACGGTACACCCTTTATCAGGAGGGACTTACTTTTAAAAACATAGTATTTTTTTCTGTTCGGGACATAAACCACTGCGACCAGTAATTTGATCTATTGTAGTATATCCCGTATCCTTTGTTTAGTGCATGTCGAGTTAAATCGTGTTGTTGGCAATGAATCGACTTCTAGTGAAAGTTTCCGCTATTTAAACCCTTTGAGGAGTGAGAGCACTTTTCAAAGGCGCGCCCCTTTATCTGTCAAAATCGGAGAAAACAAACAATGACTCCGATACTGACCATGTATCCGAACCCTAGTCTTAACCAATTCAAACTATAGAACATCGAATAGAAAATTAGAATTAACATATATGAACTAATGACTAATCATGTTTTCCTTACTCCAAGCTCATCCTCGGTGGGGTCAATCCAAGTATTGTCGCTTTTCACAAGACATAAAATGTGTTCCCTAGTTTGACTAGTTTCGGACTAGGGTTCGGTGGTAGATCTGATACCCGTAACGCACCACGAAAAGGTGATCTTCCAGCGTTACGGGTCAAATAAATACATAGTATACAGGGTGACAAAGACTTCCTATCTGTTTTTTCTCTTCAGTTTGTCTGTGCTTATTTATTACTGTACGTGTAATCATCTGACATTTGACGGATGTGATTTGTTTTGGAAGATTGTTTGTTTTGCTATGAACATGAACGCAACACCAGAGCTGGTAGTAGATTTATATTTGAAGAAATTTAGGCTGTGTGAAATCTTGAGATGGCTTAAGCACATCGGTGTGAATGAGAGATTAACCTTCCGCACCATAAAAAGTTCCCACAAAACGGGTACGTACAAAATTAACCATAAGCATGGAACTCATTTCAACGGTCAGCACCAAATCAACACTAATTACTTCATCGATAATGTTTTTAAAAACCTCCTGTTTTCAACAGGATTCTGCACCAGAATTCCAAATCTCAAGCCTTTGGTTTTCTTTGCATGGTGGTACATTACTTACTTACTTATGCTGGTCCAACGTCCTATTAGGATCGCACCTGCGTCACGATATTTCTCCATAGAACACGGTTGAGGGCTGTTTGTCTCCAGTTCCTCGAATGTCCCCAGCTTTAGCGACTTTCTGGATACTGTGTTTGCCATAGAGCTGTGCCAGCTCGTGGTTAAGCATGGTGATACATGCTTAGTAAAATTGGAAGTACAAAAAGTCGCACAGTCTTGAATCTTTCGAAGAACTCTTGATCAATATTTGGGAAAATATGCATCTAGAAACGGTGCATGCAAGTTGCTTGTGAAGCGTTTAAGAACGCTCAAAATGTAATTTTTTAATCATAAAATGTAATTTTATAGGAAATAAAGCGTTTGTTGATTGGAAACCATCCGTTGTGTTTTGAAGAACATTAATTTTACTGACAAGCAACCGTTGCCAGCCTGTATTCTTGTTGCAGCTTAAACCCGGAAACATCTCTAGCGCAAGTTAATTTCACTCATTTTCCCTATGTCAACAAAGTGGCAAATCTAGTGCGCTGTGTAGCATATCAGATGCGCTGTACAGCGCACTAGATGCACAATAATGAAAAAAAGTGGGTTCTTCAGATTTTTAGTAGTGACGATAATATATGATTAAAGATCATAATCCTAGTATTATATTAGCTCAAAAAGCACCCCCTCCTATTGAACCCAATTTAATGGGCTTTTCAAAATTCCACCCTTGTCACCCATGTGATCCGCCCTTTATTCAAATACGCTATGTAAACTTACATATCTTCTTTTCGGAAGGTCGTAGTTTGCTTTCACAGACTTGGGTACCTACTTATTAAATCGTTTTTTTTTTTCGTAGCTGATAAATATTTGTCGGCGCTGCTCCGGTTTCAGAATTCTCCAGAGTCCATTTACTTAGCGACAACGCATCCTTCTTGTGGCCGTTCCTTAAGTGGGTTCGTTGTTTTCCGAAACGACGGCATGGAAATGCCGCTGGGTGCAGAGATTTTTGCGGTGCAAAATTTCAAAGAAATTCAATTCTCCTGCGCACTTTGTCAAACGACGAGAACCACGCATTGCGTTGGTTGGAAGAAACATCATGCCGTGGCCTCTTGGTGAGGTAGTAATTGAAATTCCACCAACGCGTTGTGATGTTTCAATGAAAGTGGCAATTCATATTTGCGCTGAGAAGGTGATGAATGCAGGGCTTTTAAATGGATTTCACGTAATGTGTGAAGGTTGCACGAAAAACCTTGTGTTGCTGCAGAATTGAGAACGAAGTTCTGCAAATGTTGCTGAAATAGCTCGATCATCAATCAGTATGACTATCGGTGCTCCAAAGTTAATGATGTGATTTTATTCTTAAAACAATAGTGACAGGTAGGAAAACGCTATCACTATCACAATGACTAATTTCCATATCAAACAATCCGGTGGACGCACATTGCACCTATCGCCTCGGAAATTGGAGTATTTTTTATTAAGCACACTGATCTGTACAAACAAACACCCAATCAACAATCACTCAGTTGGTGTCAAGTGGCTGTTATTTTTACACATCGAACCTAGCGATAGACAGGAGGCACTCGTCATGACACAACCCCATGTTGGACCTAGTTGATTCGATTCGCTTTACACGCTTGTGAAGAATTTCCATACAACAACACAACTATTACACCTTGGTAGTTCGATGAAGTACGTCCCATGAATCATCATCCCGCGATTGGAATTTCAACTATATTTAGACCAGCACGTGGGAGGTATTGCTCGGTGGCAGCAAAGGGGTTAAATTTTATTGACCCAGTCTTTATATCTATCTATGTCTATCTCACCATGACGCTGCACACGTTATCAGTGTTGTTGTTATAAATCGAAACGGTGTGTGCATTTGTAAACGTGCTGACTGCTCAACCGACGCTATTGATATGTTACGCAAATGGGATTCGCTTAATCTATGGATCACAATTTATGATTGGATATTCGCCCCACGGTGAGCTGTACTTGGAATTTGACAACTATTAAGCTAATGACTCACGCATGGACTCTGATTGGTTAATCGAGGCAGAAATCTGGACTGATGTTTTTCGTAGGTTCAGAATTGGGAAATCTAGACGACCTTAAAGGTGCTAGTTGATAGAATCCATTAACAGTGATAACAGGTTTGTATCCACACTTCGTCATTTTGATGGCATCAATCTAAGAAGCTACGAGTTACTCAAATACTGATGAAGATTTTTTCTGTGTGTGTGAGTAAATATTTGGTTACCCATCAAAAAACAGTTGTGCATCCGATTTGCTCGATTAGGTGCTCGAAAAATTAATGATTACGTCCTACAGGCCAATGAACAATGATTTGAAACATTTATTACTCACAACGTACGAGACTTCTACGATATTGAACTACACCATATACAACACTCTGAAAAACAAAATCGCAATGCTTTTACTGGAAACGCACAAAGCTCAAAATTTTGTTTTGAATATCTACGTGATTATTCAGTTAAGTAAGGCATTTTTTTACACGCACTTCTTTCGTGAAAATTTAGTGAGAGCTACAGGAAATCTTCTTTGTGATATTGAGAATAAGATGGCATAGACTAGAACAAAGAATAAGGCGAAATTTAATGTTGATAAATGTTTAACAGCCTATGATGCTTTTAAGGTAGGTATTTGAATAATTTATTTAGGTATTTAAAAAGTAACGAATTTGCCGACCAGTAAAGGCTATTAACGTTAAATTTCGGACACTTTTCTTTCAGTGTAGTTTTTGAATTAATAAACGGAACGCTGAAACGTTTCAATAATATGACAGCTGAAACTTTACATTTAATTTTGTGGTACAGCATACTTTAATTCTTGTTTCAGTTGGTAAAATGGCATCGAATCAAGTGGAAGTGCGCAAACGCATTTTGTACAAACGGCAGCAAAATCCAACGTTGTTGGTACGCGATCTTGCCATGAAACCAATCTTCCAAAAAAGTACCGTGTTTAGTTTTTGTAAATTGTTTAACCAGCGCTTGACTGTCGATTGAAAGGTTGAAAGCAGAACAAACCGAAAAGTATGCTCCCACCAAATAGACAAGAAGGTGGTAGCCATTATTGAGAAAAATCTCAATATTTCTTTGCGAAATGTGGCTCGCAAAGTTGGAAAATCAAATGCTTGTACGCAAAAAAGAAAGGCAGAGGCATGGGGTGAAGGCGTGCAGAGTGAAAAAGTTGCCCAACCGTGATGACAAGCAAGATTTCACTGCTAAGAGTCTTGCTAAGGAGCTTGATTCCAAGTTCTTGCTAAAAAAATATTATACCATAATGGACGACGAAACAAATGTGCTCGAAGACTTTTAACTGCTATCGGGTCTGGTTTTTTTATACCGCAAT
Source organism: Aedes koreicus (assembly GCA_024533555.2). NCBI lineage: Eukaryota > Metazoa > Arthropoda > Insecta > Diptera > Culicidae > Aedes > Aedes koreicus. The sequence goes on along the minus strand of JAHHFK020002350.1, from coordinate 211,906 downwards.
TGAAAGAAACGCTGTTATAGAAAATGTCCGGACAAAGAAGGTGTCTAAATTCTCCAAGAAGTATCTCTCATCTTAGTCACTCAAATAACGTTTGGGTATTTTCGTAACTTGTCCGAGGGTGAGATTCAAACTCGTGACTTTGGCGTGAGAGGTGTGGAAGTTAACCACTACGCCGAGGTCGCCTCATCTCAATCCACGATTTTTACTGTATATATAAGCAGGTCTGTTGAATTATGTCTAAATTTTTATTGCTGACATTGTCTGAGTGTCCGAATTTTAACGTTGACAGGCTTTATTTAAAGAAAACTTGTGATTTGAAGGCGTCTAAACACCATCCAGCTTGTCAGACCATCTTGGTTTATGTTGTAGAAGAATCACGTATCTCTTGATGTGCGAAAATGTTGCTTAGACTCTTACATATCCTCAGTAAAATCGTTTACGTAAAAATGCGATCGAATTATGATTGAGCCTGACCTGAAATGAAGGTCAATCTCATACGTATACTTATATTAGTTATGTGATTTTTCATTTCAAATGCGATGTTGAAGGGCAAATTTTAATTGGCTGGATGCTTTGGCAGGCCATCTGTTGGTGTGGAGAAATGAGCCAGCCATACATCAATGGGCAAATCTACCGAGACAAGTGTCTCCAGAAGCGCCTGCTGCCCTTCCTGCGGTCCCACGGAGGCGAAATGCTATTTTGGCCGGACTTGACATTCTGCCACTATGCGCGGCCAGCGTTAGGCTGGTACAAAGATAACAATGTAGTTTTTGTACCAACCGACTTCAACCAACTGAACTCACCGGAACTTCGCCTGGTTGAGATGTTTCGGTCCATTATGAAGACCAAACTTCGTAAAACACCTAAAGTATTCGAGAACGAGCTGGTTTTGAAGAAATAGTGTGTAAAAGTATCAAAGTCCCACTTTTGCCCTGAGTGGTGTCAATGGCAAAGTGCGGGCATACGGTCACGGAGAGGAAAAAAAATAAGTCAATGAAGTCAAAATCCCACAATAATGTTGTAGGACACTTCTGAAAGTACGAAAAAATTCCTAAATGAATTGTTGGTAACCATTTTGTTTGAGTACTGGTGAATGTGAGATTTTTAGTGGAATACCTGTGACTAGAAAATAAGAAGAAAGATTAGTAATTTCCATTTAATTCCTCCTACTTTTATCGCTTATCTTGACAGATTCGGGTATTTCGTCTACAATGTACAGAATTCTCCAGTGTCGTGTACTAATACTCGACTGGAAGAGTTTTCTCTCAATGAAACCGGAAAAGCTAAAGAATTAGCATGTATCTTCAAAACTGACAGGTTCAATAATTGCGAAAAGAGAACAATTCAAGCTATCATCAACAAAAAGGAAAAACATCTTCATACAAAATCAAGTGTAAATACTGCAGCAAAATATATGTAGGTCAAACAAAGAGAAACTTGGCGAAAAGGTTCAAAGAGCATCTAGCGAAGGTGACAAAGGCCGTCAAACAGAATGACAAAGGAATTTCACTTAACTTCAAATCGACAGTTGCAGAACACATCTTCACGGAAAATCACGACATAACGACGAATGACATCACAATCTTACGGACTACCTCTACACCCTGAAAATTAGTCGTCGCAGAAAGCTTAGAAATTAACAAACAACAGAACACAAATCTACTAAGCAAAGACCACTGTAACGGGTACACATGGCTCTTTAACTTAATACCTAAACAACAACAAAGCTGGCGTAGCGAAGCACCCGCTGCTACAGTGTATTTAGGTAAGGTATGAGGAAAAAGCGAGGTAGAATATCTGTATATTTGTTTTTGACTCAGGATAGCTTATGCAAAAAAAATAAGCTATATGTACAAGTGTTTGTATTTGAAAATAGTATATATACGGCAGGTGGCGAAGGTTTTTTTTCAATCGAGTATTAGTACACGACACTGAAGAAGTCTGCACATTGTAGACGAAATACGCGTATCTGTCAAGATAAGCGATAAAAGTAGGAGGAATTAAATGGAAATTACTAATCTTTCTTCTTATTTTTTGGTTTTCAACGTAAAACGTCGTCAGGATTTCATAAAAGTTTTTCCGTGTTTGGCTGAGCGACAGCAATATATGTAAACACGGACGCAGATCACATTATTTGGTTGTGTGCTGAGCATCAACCGCACGGCTCTGTGAACGAAGATATGGCTGGTTTTGCCCCACTTCCCCTTGTATTCTTGAATAGTTTATATATATATATATCTTTGCTCGGAGTGTCTCAAGATCAACAAAATAGGACTAGTCCTATGTGAAATTTCCTGGAAAATTGAATAAAGGTTGTTTCAACCACCGCACGGCTCTGTGAACGAAGATATGGCTGGTTTTACCCCACTTCCCCTAGTATTCTTGAATAGTTTATAGAGATCTTTGCTCCGAGTTGCTAAAATCAACAAAATAGTGCTAATCAACAAAATAGTGCTAATTTATAGAACACTAAGTTGAGAGCAAGCTATAAGCTAATTGTGAAAGCAAAGATAAACTATTCAAGAATGAGGGGGCAAAACCAGTCATATCTTCGTTCACAGAGCCGTGCGGTAGGTGAGATAACTTCTATTCGATTTTTCAGAAAATTTCACATAGGACTAATTCTATTTTGTTGATCTTGAGTGACTCCGTGCAAAGATATCTATAAATTATTCAATAATATAAGGGGAAGTGGGGCAAAACCAGTCATATCTTCGTTCACAGAGCCGTGCGGTAAGTGAGATAACTTCTATTCGATTTTTCAGAAAATTTCACATGGAATTAGCACTATTTTGTTGTTTTTGAGCAACTCGGAGCAAAGATATCTATAAAGTATTCAAGAATACTAGGGGAAGTGGGGTAAAACCAGCCATATCTTCGTTCACAGAACCGTGCGTTGTTAACGTGTTTGGCATCATGTTGAATATGGATAAGAACGATTTTCGTTCTCTCATAACACATTATTTTTTTAGAGGCAAAACGGCGATGGAAACAAAAGAAAAGTTGGATAAGTATTATGGGGCAAATGCTTCGTCAGATTACACCCCTAAATATTGGATTCGCGAGTTTCATGGTGGATCAAGTTCGCAGCGGCAGGCCCTCCGATACGGTTACAGAGGACAATGTCAAAAAAGTTCATGAAATGGTGTTGGCTGACCGGAAAATGAAGGTGCGTGAAGCTAGCAGATGCCACAAAGATTAGTACTGAGCGCACACGCCATATCTTGGGCGAGAGTCTGCATATGAAAAAGTTATCCTGCCGCTGGGTGCCACGCATGCTCACTCCTGACCAAAAACACGAACGGGGGCACTCCGAAACAGTGTTTAGACTTGCTGGTGCGAAATCGGAAGGACTTTTGGCGTCGATTGGTAACTGTTGATGAAACCTGGATCCACTTTTGCACACCAGAGAACAGAATGAGTGCCCAGCAATGCAATGGACTGAAGCCGGCTAGAGTGCTCCGAAGCGGCCTAGGGAGGCTCAATGGGTCGGAAAGATTTTGGTGTCGCTTTTCTGGGATTGTCATGGCATACGCTTCGTGGACCACCTCAAAAAGAATAAAACCATCAACAGCGAGTATTACTGTGCATTATTGGAGCGATTGAAGTCCGAAATTGCTGCAATGCGGCCTCACATGAAGAGAAAAACAATTTTGTTTTTGCAAGACAATGCGCCGGCGCACAAGAGCATCACAACCACGGCTATAATCAAGGACTTACGGCTCCAATTGCTTCCGCATCCACCGTATTCACCTGACTTGGCTCCCTCGGACTATTATCTGTTCCCAAACCTCAAAAGATTGCTCATCAAGAAAAAATACAGCTTACGCGAGGAGATCCTCGACGCCGTGGAGTATTTTGTAGACCTTCCGGAAAATTACTTTTTGGATGAGATCAAGAAGTTGAAAAAACGCAGGAATAAGTGTAACGAGCTAAAAGGGGACTACATTGAATAAAATTTTAAAAAAAACCTTTAAGATTTTTTTTTCTTTCCCAAGGAGGTTACTTTTCACCCCACCATTGTTTGGCTTGAAATATTGTTTGATTTTTATTCTCGGAAACGACGCAGCAAAAGCAAAACTCAGTGTTATAGCACGGTTTGCAGCAATCATTTCCAAAAGTTATTAGAACTGTCCAAATATTTCCACAAGCTTGTTCAATAGTTTTTCGAAATTAAAACGACACTTTGAAATCAATAAAAAAATTAATCCCGTCATCCAATCAAAACAATTGATTCTTGTCACATTAAAACAGGATACTTCTTCGGAGACAGGTAGCTTTACCCAATCTTTTGGAAGCGCTCCAATCACGGGAGTCAAAAATTATGCACTCATTAAAAAGCGTAAGCATATTTCTTTTCCGCCGCTTCTACCGACATGACGAAACGACGCAGGCATTCAACGAACAACAAACAGCTCGTTTAGTACAAATTGCCCGCATCACATGCCAGACAATTAAACCATCAGCAGCCGTCTCGCAAAACTATTTTCATCATTCCCTCCATCTGTGTGCATGACTTATCCGCATTGCCTAGCAAAAGTGAATTCGCCATCTCGGGCGACAAACAGCCGCACATTAGCAGATGGTAGGTAGGTAGTGTTACAAAACAAGCCCGTCACATCAATTGAGGTTGGCTGCAAAATCCTTCGCGATCTTTGGGGTATTCTTCGAGCAAGAGTAGCGTACTTGTCGCATGTTTGCCGTAAGTGAACCATCAACTTTCCGCTAATAGGAACATAAAAACGGGGCCACCAAGTGTCATCCAGCTCTCTTTAAGGCCAATCTAGGTTCAATGCTGTTATATGGGCGGACTGCAGTAGTCGACCATAAAATACAACCCTTGGGAAAACAAATTCATAGGATATTTATGACCGCAGCACGCGATTCACTTGACGTGGTCGAACAGAAAAAAATGATAATAAACTGTCAAGTAAATTTGGATTGTGTGTTACTCCAACGTCTCAAGATTGCTCCTTCGGAAATATTTGCATCTTGTATTATTGGTTCTACTGTCTAATTATGCCTGGGCTGTGAATGCTTCAGCTAATAGTGCTAATTCGGTGATAATTTGAAACACAACCGAGCGATGCCCATTAAGACGTCTCCAAGCCGTTGTCGTCAGTCAATTATCACCAACAGGCCCAAACGATCTCATTGTACTAGTTTTACATTCAGCATTGATGACGATTTCAACTAATTGGGACAGCAAGCTTTTCATTCCATATGCATGAGGGTCAAACGTTTGAGCTCACATTTCTTGCATCAATCGGTGTAGTTGGGCGTTTCAGATCGCTGGGAACGTGATAGAATTTTCTGTTTCAACCTTACGGTATACGGTATGAAAAGTGTACAATTACGTTTATGGTGGCATTGGAGCAGAAATTTGTACAACCCAAAGACAAAATATGTTTCTGAAATTTGAGATATATAAGGGTATTAATTAATCAGCAATCACCCTAAATGACCTCTTCATTATATATACAGCAAAACAGCGAAGAGGTTTTTTTTAAATAATATTCATGCTGTTCTGGATTCAGAACAATGAAAGAATGAATAAAAACAAAATGAAACACTTTGTGATTGACTGCCTTGAAAACATATGTTAGTAACGCCTAAATGGAAAAAATAGACGATTTTCGAAAGATGCTGAAAAAAAAACTACGAAACTTAAACCCTTGAAACCAATTACATCTTACATTCAATCATCATTTTGAAAAAAATGCGTCCACGCCATGACGAGTGGCCTAACGGCAGTTAGCCTGGACCTTGGCCATAGCCGAGAAAAAGAACGATGTTTGGATGTTTTGCAGTTCCCTCATCGGTTTTTCAATCAGCGGCTTTGGCCACAGCATTGGTGGAATAGATCCTACATTTGAGTTTAGACCAGAAATTATCGATTGGCGCAACTGCGGAATGTTTGGAGGGTTCACGTTATTCTGAAACACAGTGTTGTTGTTGCTTCGTATTTACGCGACATTCAGCCTGAGGCTGATTCGTCACGCCAGGGAGCCTATATGATGAACCCATCAACACATGGGCCGGAACCAACGGCTTTACTTCCCTTCCGAAGTTAGACGTGATCAGAGAATTTTCATTTCAGAAAATCCCAACAGCGCCGACTGCAATTGATACCAGAACGATTGAGGCGGTACCAAAGTGATATTCATGTGGTTTTCAACGATCTTTTGGCGTAGTTGGTGGGTCCAGTCAGAACACCACATCGTCTTCCACATAGTGCTTCTGAATGATGGCGAACACTTTCGACATTTGGTAGTGTAAATCTCGCCTTTCGCAACCCTTTGGAAAAGAACAATATCTTCAATGCCGCCGCTACTGAGCTATGGCCTACTGCGCCAAGACGGCTGGCCTTAACCTGCGCTTCCGCATAACGATGTCCATGGACTGATGATTCTTTCTGACAGTTTATTCGGTTGCACCGACCTCTCGGCCACGGAAGAATTTCGTCATCTTTCCGTAGATTTCGCGTTTCAGATTCTGTTGGACTTTCCGATCGCCTAGAACCATCGACTGGAACCAGGCAACCTCTCGATGCTCTTTCCATCGGCTAGCAAGATGATGATTCTGGCGCTGCTGAATCCCCTTTATCGTATTAACACGAAATGCCCCACAATGGTGGATTTTGCCCTGGGGCACAGTAGCGGCCCAAGGCAAAAGTCGGTGAAAATTTTATATGTTTCCTTAACTGACTGAAAATTTCATGTTATGTAAATTTAGGGTACTGAGTTCATTTTTGGTGAGGAAAGTTGTTTAGAATTAGATAAATGCCCCTTAAAAGCAAACGAACCTAACTTATGAGTGAATATGGTGTAATTTTCTTGACTATTTTGTTTTTCACTGATTGAGTTGCACCAATTCATGATCATTTTCTTTTGCTCAGCTGCCAGCCATCGGACGGGTCCATTGATCGCGGATAGTGGAACCTCCTGCAATGGTTAGAACAATCAATAAGCACTTCTGAACGAGCATCGAATGCTTGCCTAGGATGTGGCGGGATTGGACAGTATAAATATAAAAATATACATACAAAAATATAAATGCCGACGGCAAAACGCTCAATCATATAGGCGCAGGTGCAAACATGTTCGCGAAAAGTTGGAAAGTGCCGAGATCTCCAGTTCCAAACCTGGAGACCACAGTGAGTCCCAGCAGTAGCAAGCCCGAAGGAGAGCAGCAGGAACTCCATAAGTTGGGGGAAGGATTCCTAATCCTGGTTTTTACACCGAATTTCTGCAACAACACGCCTTTACAAGGACCACAACTAGGAAGGTCAGACTTGGCGGAGACCAAGAAGAAGGTCGACGAGCTTTACCTTAGTTCGTAAAGTATAGGAATAAGTGAGAGCTGTCCCGGAGCTCTCGGAGCTTGAGGAGAGTGTAGAAAAAACAAGGCGCACTCAAACAGGTGAGATGCTTTTCGAGCTTACGAAGGATCCAGGGATTAATAGGTCAGCCTTCAAGACGCTCATCGAGAAATTCCAAGGTGAGATGGCAAACGTCGGGTCTTTATCCCAGGAGGGAGTGATCTAGTGACGGGATTTGGACGAGATCACAACAACTGGAACTAGCTGAACCCATTGTGTATGCTGCTACGCTTGCAACTAAATGACGGAAAATTTAATATAACTGGCACGTTTATGGTTTTTTTTTTCGAAATGTGTTTTTTTTTCTTGAATAAGCAGGGGTTCAAACTTCTATCAAAACCCGAGAAATACACGTTTTGTGTTTAAGTAACCTGGATAATTCTCCTTTTTGGTAAAAAATTGTGTTTAATTTGTATGGGAGCCCTCCCTTCCAGAGGGGGGTGGCTTCTCAAACCACCATACAATCATTGCCTTCAAAACCCCCCACATGCCAAATTTGGTTCCATTTGCTTGATTAGTTCTCGAGTTATGAAGAAATTTGTGTCTCATTTGTATGAGAGCACCCCTTCCTGAGAGAGTAGGTGTCTCAAACAATCATAAGAACCTTCCCCAGCCTCAAAAACCCCTTCATATAAATTTTCACGTTGGTCGGTTCAGAACTTTCTGAGTCTATAAGAGTCTCACAGACAGACAGACAGACAGAAATTCATTTTTATGTATATAGAAATCTAGCCTCTAAAAACCCCCATATGCTAAAAGTGGTTTCATTTACTTGATTAGTTCTCGAGTTATGCAGAAATTTGCTTTTTAATTGTATGGGAGCCCCCCCCTAGGGGTAGGGGTATTGAACTGCCATCGAAACATATCTTGCCTTCGAAAACCTCCACGTGCCAAATTTGGTTCCATTAACTTGATAATTTCTCGAGTTATTCAGAAATTTGTGTTTAATTTGTATATGAGCCCTCCTTTCAGAGAAGGGAGGGGCTCGAGTCAACTTAGAAACATTTCTTGCCTTCAAAAACCTCCACCTGCCGAATGTGGTTCTATTTACTTGATTAGTTCTCAACTTATGCAGAAATTTGTGTTGCATTTGTATGGAAACCCCCTCCCTCCTCCTTCCAGGTGGCGGAGGAGTCTCAAACTTCCATAAAAACATTTCTCTCCCCCCAAAACCTCCACATGCCTAATTTGGTTCCATATGCTTGATTAGTTCTCGAGTTATGCACAAATTTGTGTTTCATTAGTATGAGAGCCCCCCTCTTACAGAGGGCGGAAGGGTCTCGAGTTACCTTAGAAACATTTCTTGCCTAGAGGTTAGATAGAGGTTGGATAGAGGTTTTTATCTGCCAAATTTGGTTCCATTTACTTGATTAGTTCTAGAGTTATGCAGAAACTTGTGTTTCATTTGTATGGGAGTCCCGCCCCCCTACCAGAGAAAGGGGAGGGGTCTCGAACTACTGTAGAAAGATTTATTGCCTTTAAAATCCCCGCAAGCCAAATTTGGTTCCATTTGCTTTATTAGATCTAGAGTTATGAAGAAATTTCAGTTTCATTTGTATGACAGCACCCCTTCTAGGAGAAGGGAGGGGTCTCGAACTACCATAGAAAAAAATTTTGCCACCAGAAAACCCAACACGCTAAATTTGGTTCCATTTGCTTGATTAGTTCTTGAGATATGCAGAAACTTCTGTTTCATTTGTATGGGAGCCTCCCCTTCTAGAGAAGGGAGGGGTCTCAAACTATCATAGCAACTTTTTTGCCTCCAAAATCTTCCGCATGCTAAATTTGGGTTCGTTTGCTTGATCAGTTCTCGAGTTATGCAGAAATATGTGTTTCATTTGTATGGGAGCCCCTCTTTTCAGAGGAGGGAGGGGTCTCTTATTAACTTAAGAACCTTTCTCGGCACCAAAAACCCCTGCATACAAATTTTCACGCCGATCGGCTCAGTAGTCTTCGAGCCTATTAGGTTCAGACAGACAGACAGACAGAAATCCATTTTTATAAATAAATAAAACAAAACAATTCAAATTTGTTGTGTAAAATTTCAAATATAATAACATTTGAATTATCTTGCACAGTTATGCCACGGCACCTAGTCAACTTATTGCTACATTAAGTCTCACAGTTTGACTGGCAACCCATTTTTCCCTTACGTATAAAAACAAATCTGTGGCCTCATCTGTTAGGTTATTGCTACTTGATATCCTGTGGGAAGCCATGTCTTTACGCAGGTAATTGAGATGAAGTCGAACTTCTGTCTGCGTATTAACTATCTTGTTACGTGAGGGAGAGAGGGAGTTGAAAATTGCTAAATATTGCATTACGTAATATTATAACAAATCCTTGACACCTCTGATAAACTGTCACTGTACTAGTATCAATCTGATCGAGTAGCGGCTTGCTTTCGGATGTAAGATTTGTTTGCGGATTTCGAGTGAGGAGTGAAAGATTGAAGTGATTAGGTGGTTTTTCGGGAAGATTTGTAACAAGTGAATTTAGTTTTGTTTTTTTTTTATTTTGATTTTGATTTTGCACGAATACAAAATTTGTTAAATATATTAAAAATAATGAAATAAATACCTATGCTGAAAAAGAAATACATGAAGGAACTCGATTCTGTCGAAATCCGGAAAACCAACTCGCGAGAATCGCTTATTCTGATGCATGATAATGAGCATCGGAGGTATAGCGATGCATGGCACTCCGCTTCGTGAATCTAGCGCAATACCTCCGACTTAAAGTATTTCATATAATTCTCGAGACAAATCGATTTTCGGAAGTAGATTTTCCAGATTTTGACTGGTGCGGGTATATCTTGTTAATAAATACCTAATTTAAAAAAGAATGAATGGTGAGCTCTGCAACATTTAATTGAAAACCGTTGATATGACTTAATCTGTTACATGGAATATATATGAATGACGTAACATTTTACAAAAAAATAATTTCTACTCTACACGAATCTACACTAACACGATCTCTGATTAATGATATAGCAAACAATCTAATAATCACTTTGCCTCCCATTCATTATGTGTGTAGCCAACGGCTTGCGAGAAAAAGGGCTCAGAAGTGTTTGTTTAGAAATGTTGATAGGCCCTTTTCTATTGTTTATCCAGAATTTTGAGTTTCAGTGACAATATACTAGTCAAGTTGTTCCTGGGTTGGAGTAGACAAACGCATCTGAATCTCCACACACACACACACATGAGCTCGAAGACAAGTGATAGGTTCGGATAGCCATCGCTAGAAGCAGAAATCCGCACACACGAATAGAGAAAGAGAGTTAGGTCAAACATAAAAGGGAAAGGAACAGGTACTATGTAGAAACCTAGGTAAAAATAAATACAAATATGCAAACCGTTGTTTCCACGACTGAATAAATGTTGTTTTGTTTACTATAATTGTTATGTCTGTATTCTCCGTACGTGGAGTAATGGTTATGATGTAGAAGGAGATGTTCGCTCATCACCATGACGCACCAAGAGTTGACAGTAATGTTTGCTAGAATGAAAGATATGAAAAGAAAGTGTTCATAGATCCGTCAGTGTACGGCAGGTTGAAAATTGAGCGAAGGGCTTGGATATAGCGGTACTCGAACCAAGGACGTTACTTTTAGCCTTACATCCCCAATGTGGGGTAGGTCAAGGCACGAATGAACTCGCCACCCTGACAGGCAAAAGTAACGTGTTTGATCATGCTCATGTACACTCAGAGATGACGAGAGAAAGAAATTGAATTCCAGAAAGTATCTCCCTAAAGCTTTGGGGAGTCTCATTCTGAACTTTCTAGGATGTGCCCTAAGTTCTGGGTATTATTTTTCTATACTTCTAGAAATCTAGGACTAATTTCATAAACCACTTAACTCGAGGGTAAATTTCCAAATCCCGAGTGCAAATGTACTGAAATGATGCGTTTAGAAGTAGATTAGAAAAAAAATCAGATTTCTAATATTTAGTTCAATAACTCATCACTTTTACTGTTGTTTTGAGTCTCAGTGTGGAAATCGACTAGGATCCCGAAAGTAATAGTATTCAAACGAGAAAATCAAATTTACTTTTTGTTATTCCGACCCAAGGTGGTCCAAATGAATCAAGCTCTTGGTAAATTTCCTACTAGCTCTGCTAAGCATTAGTTTTGCTGGCTCCACGTCACAAAAGCCGGTAGCGATGTCCATTTTAATTTTAATCAGTCCGATGAGCCATTCGAACTGACGGTAATTTGTTTGGTTTTAATAGGATTAGACATTTTTTGCGATAAGCAAATTATTTTTCTGCTGATTCAACGGCATAAAAACAATGGTTTAGTGATTTTTTTACCTTACTTAGCCAATCATCATTAACCGATGAAAAACGCTTATCACAACAAACTCTAACTCGACCAAATGTGACAAATCCGTCATAAGTTTCCGAGCGGTCAATTGAGTCGACCAACTCGATACAATTTTGTCGATCTCGACGTCTGTAATAGCAAAATAGATCTGTCGATCAAAGTGACGGTCGACTCGGCTTCTTTAATTGGCCCCATAATCAAAGAACTAACTAGCCCAAAATGGACCCATAAATAAGATGATCTCTTGCTATTGCAAATACTGCACCACAATTGATGTAACAATGAATAAAAATTACCTCAAAAAAGTATTTTTCTCACAATATCTGTAAGAATAGAGTTAAGGCAAGAAAGTTGTTGTTGTCTTTATTTGAGAGACTTTCAGCCGGTGGCTGGTTCGTCTCTTGCGTAAGAAAGTAAAACCGGTCTACAAATATGATTGACGACAAATAAAATAATCAAATAAAAAAATGTATGTCTGACTCATCGAATTGTCGGTGGAAAAAGCCTCATTCGGTAAGTAAAATTTGGTATGTAAGTGACAATTTGTTATATTTCTGTAATATTTCTCTGCCAATGTGGAATAGCACAACAGTCGGGCTCCAAATATCCTGCGAACGTCTCTGTTTACACACGAAGTATTATTGATGGATTTCTTCTCCCAAATTAAGACCCAACAGGCTTCGTTTATTTAAAATCAAAAGAGTCTTCCTTTCACCCAAACAATAGATTCACAGTCTAGTAAACACCTTTGAAGATCTATGTTGTTGCTTTTGTTGAAATCAACAGTGAAAATCTCCGACTCGATAAACTGAGTAAACCTCCGACGCCCACACTTCTGTGCTGACATAACTGAACCGTTTCTTAAAATCAATACTGTGAAAATTTCTCTCCGGCACATAGCCAAACAATTCACACCCGCTCTCACCCGCCCCGGGTGGGGGGAATCAGTGGTAAACAAACAACTGCGAACACAAAGTGTGAAAATCGAGAATAATTAATCTACAAATCAAATCTGGACCTTCTTCATATGGCGGTCGGCGTTTACGTATTTGCTCTCTCCGGGGAGGCACGGTCCTCCACGTTTGTGTGAGCACAAAAACAAACAATCTCCTTGACTGCCAGTTTCTTCCAGTTTTCCACCGTGTGTTGAGTTCTGGCCACAAACAAACCGACGGACGATCGGACAGGGCGGATGGTCGACGTTTCGTCGTCGCTGTCCATACCCAGTACTGCTGCTGTGCGGTGAGCACGTTTGTCGTTGTTTACGTTGCCATTCGAATTGATTGCCTGAGAAGCGGGGTATTTTATCTTGATTCAAACGTGAAAATAACCGTATATTCCGGTCTACGTCAGTTCTTGGGCGAGCGAGCGGCTGATAAGTGTAGGTACATACCTGCATAGTACGCAAACGCAACTAATCCAGGTCAAGCTTGAAATTACCCATTGTCTTTAGGCTCATTTTTGAGGGCATTTTATTGACTAAATTAATTTGCAAAGCTTGCTAGGTTTGAATCTTATCTAGTCACAGTTGTCGCGTCACTTTTGTTGTGGCGTTTCCAACGTGCAGAATTAATTTGCTCCCAAGTTCTGGCTTAACATGATTTAACAGAACCGATAGATTAAAGTTACATTTCAACTGGATACGTATGTGATAAATCATCGCTCGAACCCTCGGGCCCCTGTGTATCTGGTTGATTGCCAAAAAATACAGATAAATAGTGCTGGGATCAATAAACACTTGAGCCGAATCACTGCTGCATTGATTGCACATTGAAGCTTCAATTGCTACTGGGTCGCACCCATAACAGAAACACGCAATCATTGCCACTCGAGTGGTCATCACATTTTCCTCTTGATTCGATGACTGGGTGTCAAAATCAGACACATACAACTTCCTGTCCCACCAGTCAACTGGCTGCAGTTCTACTCTAACCTCCTCCTCGTTCGATGCATGAGGTGGATTGCCAACCGCAGAAATAATCATTTGGCCCCTTTTGAGCTCAGCTTGGTTGGATTGCAGGTCCACATCCGATCCCACTCACGATTGTCTGTGATGTAATAGGATTGTCACAATGCCTCCTCAGTTCAATGGGCTTTTGTCGCGCAATTTGCGAGGTAAAAATAGGATTTTCTTTTAAATCGAATCTCATTAAAAACGATTTATGTTGATCACACAGCAGCGGTTCATAAAAATATCAAATGTCTTCCATCGTCAATCAAAGCGAGAGTGTGGTGTGCGGTTTAGCACGTGTGACTGCGAACAGAAAACCCCAAAGAATGAGAGGCGTGTTTGCTGTTCGTTTGATGTGGCAGCTCCATCTTATGATTAAGTATCCGGTGACAGGATTTTTGACACTTTTGCCTGCAGTACGTGCCTCGGAAGTGTGCGATTCGGGTTTGATGAGTGGGCATTTGGGTGATTTTTTGTTGTGTGCCGAGGTTAATAGAGTGATTGATGAGGTGGTGTGCAGTTTGAATGTTAGCTAATTTTTAAATATTCACTGTTGACTTGCTGTAATGTCGTATTAATTCGATCTTATTTATTTTTTTCTTTCCAGGTAAGTGAACTTCTTCGGCATCAGACATTATCACAAAGAAAGAAAATAACAGCTACAGATGCTAAGACGATACGCCTATGCACAGATGCATGGAACGTAAGAACAGAGTTTAGAAATCCCGGACAATTGAGGTTCAAAATTATGCTAACGATTGTAAATCGATAAATCAGCTATCGCACTGTTGAAGACAGCATGAATATTCTGAATGATTGCTATGTTATTTGTGTGGGCTAAAAGTGACGCTTGAATCTTAATTAGCTACAAAAAATTTGAAAAGTTATTCTTGAAACTCTGCACGGCTCTTTATCCTTATTTTCAAGTCCCATTTAGCAACTTGGAGGCATCAAACTGAAAAGGGGAAGTTATAAGGCCGAGTTTTGAGTTTTGAAACACAGCCACAAGAACTATGTTTCTAATATCGAATGTGAGCTGCTGCGGACAAATATCATTTTTATCCATTAACGTGTTACAGTTCAGTTAATTTTAATGTGTATTTAGGATATACAACTTCAAGAAATCATTCTAGTTCGATCAAGCGGCACGTAAGGTCGTGTTTTTTTTTTGCTCTCTCATAAAGATGTTTTCCCCGTTTTTCTTCCCTTGTCCGTCTTCTCGCGATTGCGGGCCGGTTCGCAAATTATCACCTGCACTTGCTCATCTTCTAGTGATGGCAAGCTAGATGGAAGTGCTGCAAAGTTTTGCAAGCTTTCCCGTTTGACCTATTGCCAATGCATCCGCGCCGGCGGCATTGGCTCCCAAAATCATACCGCAACCGGCCAACTCCAAGTGGCTGCGCCATGACGACGCCGGTCAATTGGACTCTCATCCCCGACTATTGGCGAGCAACCAGTTTGCCGTGCTCCCGGTACAAGAGGTACCGAAAAAGGTGAAGGCCTCCCACTTTTCACCACGTCAATGGACATCTCTGCACTCAGGACTGCGCTTACGGCCATCCAAATTCATCCGCTTTACAAGCTATGCAGAACGGGCACAAAGATTATGTGCTCAAAGGAAGCTGACTACCGTCCTGTTGGCCTGAGTTCTACACTCAGGACGCACCTGAAGGTGATTCTGCCCGACCTTCCGGAATACACACCGGAGGCAATTATCACTGAGCAGCAAGCAGCGGCACTGAAACCACAGATATTTCCCATCAGGCGCCAGTAACAGGGAAATCATCGGGACCAACTCTATCTGGTCCACCTTCAGAAGGGTTCCGTCACGATGGCTAATGATGAAAACGCGGTTCCTCTTCAACATTCTCGTCAAGTAGGACCGGTATCGCCCGAAGCAGCACGACGTGACGCAGCGTGGCAAATGCCTTGCACTCGGCCACGGAACCGAAAACTGTCATATGAAATCGTGGTGTGACAAGTGTGCTGCCGCGTAAGTCACCAAGGAATTGTGCCCCGATGGGCGAAGGTGCCCCACTGAAGTGCACCAACTGTGGCGCCAATCACGAGTGCAGTAATCGAGCCTGCCCCAAACGTGCGGAGTTTTTGGCGATCCGCAAACAGGCGTCCACCCATTCCCGGCTTGGTAAACGCCGTCTGCCATCTCCGATGAACGAGGAGCACTTCTCGAAGCTCCAGTACCAAGTGCCAAACCTGCCGCTACTCTATTCAAACCACCGTCAGACCAACTACCCGTCAGTCCGTTCAGCAACGATTTGTGGCAGCCACCGCCACCCCCACGCCAGCTCCGCCTGGTACAATCCGGGTTGCAGTACCTCCACGCAACCACCCGCCGATGCACAGCTCTACGACTCGGAGCAAATGGTAGAGTTTGTCCAAGAACTGTACCGTCATCTACGTTTCTACGGCTCGAAGGAGGCACATCCGTTCCTCCGACGTTCAAGGACCGTAAACGCAGCATCAGCATCCTAAATTGGAATGCTTGTTCCATTCAGAACAAGGTAATTGAGCTCGGTGACTTCCTTAACAGAAAGAATATCGACATCGCCATCGTCACGGAGACGCACCTCAAGCCTGAACTTAGTGACTCCATCCCGGATTGTGCGACTTGATCGTTACGGCCGCGGCGCTGGTGAAGAAGAAGTCACGATGGCTCTAAGCAACAACATCAACTGGCACCTCCTTCCGAGCTTCCAGCTGCAGTTTATCGTAGCCATCGGAGTTGAACTCGTATCTGCTGTCGGCCCTATCACCATCATTGCAGTCTATTGTCCCTAGCAAACCAGCTCCATTAACGGAACAACAACGGTCCTACGAAACAACATCCGCAAGCTAACTTGAAGACAAGGACAGTTTATTACAGCCGGTGATCTAAACGCTAAACACAAAACCTGGGGGAAGACCCGGCACAACCAAAATGGCCCGTTGTAGAGCTGTAGTTTAACGTTTACCTCGTGCTCGGAATCGGGTCCCGGGCCTCGACTGATGCTCCGCATAACAATGTCTATCTTGTACAGGTACTTCTTCACCGGTTCCACCAACCTCGCCCAACGCGAGAAAAAATGAGGCCAGATTTCTCTCTCTGCTTCTGCTGCACTTCCCTAGCGAAGGTTTATATAATTTTATAATAAATTCTTATATTAGATATATATCAGCCAACATAACAAAAGAGATAACAAATATTTCTCGTTGGATATCACACTACTATCATTGAGTTCATCATGATAACAAATCTTGTGATGCGGGTATGTTGTACATGCCTTTTTTCTTCTTTGTCATTGGATTATTGCTTGCTCTCAACTTACTTACCTTACTAATCAGACCAAGGCCGGTGTGGCCTCTGCTGTACACAGAAGTTGACTCCTTTGTAATCGGTCCATGGCTGTACTTCGCCAGCCTCGCTGTCTGCGAAGAGTCCGCAGGTCGCCTTCTACTTGATCGATCCACCTTGCTCGTTGCGCGCCTCTTCTTCTTGTACCCGTCGGTTCGTTTTTGAGAACCATTTTCAAAGGGCTGTCGTCCGACATTCTTACGACATGCCCAGCCCATCGTAGTCGACCGATTTTTGCGATGTGTACGATGGGAGGTTCTCCCAGCAACTGATGCAATTCGTGGTTCATTCGCCTCCTCCACGTTCCGTCTTCCATCTGCACTCCACCGTAGATTGTACGCAGCACCTTCCATTCAAAGACACCAAGAGCGCGTTGATCCTCCACTAGCAATGTCCATGTTTCGTGGCCGTAGAGAACTACCGGTCTAATTAATGTCTTGTAGATGGTCAACTTTGTAGTTCGGTGAACTTTGTTCGATCTTAGCGTCCTTCGGAGTCCAAAGTAGGCACGATTGCTAGCCATAATGCGCCTTTGTATTTCTCTGCTGGTGTCGTTATCGGCGGTCACCAATGAGCCCAGATACATGAATTCGTCTACTACCTCGATTTCATCTCCGTCGATCTGAACTCGTGCTAGGAGGCTAACATTGTCTTCTCGTGAGCCTCTTCCCTTCATGTAACATTTTGTTTTCAACGCATTAATTACAAGCCTAATCCTACCAGCTTCAGCCTTAAGTCTGATGTACGTTTCCGCCATCGTCTCAATGTTATGTGCTACGATATCAACGTCGTCGGCGATGCCAAATAGTTGGACAGACTTCCTGAAGATTGTGCCACTCGTGTCTATTCAGGCTCTTCGAATCACACCCTCCAATGCAATGTTAAACAACTTAGTGCTCTAAATGCACCTCCACGGTTATTAATTGGGAGCCTTCGATGCCAGGTACCTTTTTTGCATTAGTATGGTTTGGTTTTTTTTTTTAGACGGGATGGAAAATTTGCTAACAGACACCTGAAGAATTCTTTTAAATGAGGATGCCAACTTCTCGACCAACTAAAAACCAACCCGTGCTTCGAGTCCCGGCCCTCCCCGGATCCACCTTTCGGTATTACTTCAGGGATGCGGCTATTGTGCATTACGCACCCACTATGTCTATCTACATAGGTCTTTAGTAATTAGCTCCGCCGACCTGACGCTGATTCGATTGAAAAGATCTAAGATCAAAGCAGGGTTCGAGACGTCTGGTGGTCAGTCTAGATTGTCCGTGCTCTCCCTGTCGGACCACCTACAATACCTGCAGAATCCTTCCTCTGATCGAGAAAAGCCAAGACCTGGGTTTCCCCACGGTCGTTCCTGTTCCCCCATGTCACGACCGTTGTGGCCCTGGCCGTGCCATGTGGCGCTTCCTCCATAGTTTGTTTGGCCGTTAAGGGGAGCTTAATGATTCCAGGGTGCACCGCGGTGAGGCGAACAACTTTCACACCCCTAGTATGGTTGTGTGGTAAGTACAATGCCTTAATTGGGAGTCGAGAAATTATCTTAAAGGAAATCGAACCATGGTATTGCTTTGTAGCTGCGCTTTTGCCGACTGAGCTAAGCGAGGCCCCATGTTGTAAATGGCTGATCGGCAATATCCGGTGGACACGAAGTGCCTCACGATGGCCAACTTCTTCACTCCGGGGTGGAGTTGGCAGTACGAATAAACCATCTTGCTTAGTTGCTTGACTGTTCTCGCCTTGGCTGCTGCAAATCAACTGATAACGCTGTCATTTTTTTTCTGTGTAGGGTGAGTGGGAATTCCTGTAAGTGAAGTTTGGTCATAAAAATTAGAAGCTTGTATGAATTTCAATTTTGATTGCCAGCCGCATGTTTTGTTGGAAAGCGTTATAGCTAGCACTCACGATATCTTGAGGCATGCCATTCTATATTTTCACCAAACGTTTCTTAAAACTTTCCATGGTTAGTCCTTTGGTATTCCCAAATTTTCCCAGCAGATAGCCCAATGCATTGAAGTCGAGAGGATTCAAATCAGGTGAAGAGGCAGGCCATTTTTTCGATGAAATAAAATCCGGAAAATTGTCCAAGTTCAATGAACAGCAATGCAACTTTCAAAGTTTTGGAGAAACATCCCCAAATCATCACCCTTGAAACATTCTGGTACCTTTAAACAGCTAGTTTATCACGATGAATATGTGCTACATGATGTATTACATACACCCGATCGTTTTGCTGGTTGTGGTGATCCTGTAACAGGAACATTTTTTTGTCAGAAGACAGAATTTCACAATCACCGTGTTGCTACAGTAGCTCCGACATCTTTCGACTCTTACAATTTTGTGCTTTTCAATCAAACCATGCAGCCATTGTTTTATGTAAGGATTCAATCCAAGGTCGTCTTTCAAAATACTCTTAATCGTTGACTACGACTTACAGAGAATCCACTGAATTCACTCTCCCACTCGTTTGACGTCTTGCAGGCACCTGGCAGCCCGTTTACGGCCAGGTCTGGGAAGTATTTTCTAAGAACCGGTTTCTTTGTAGCGTTTGATGCTGTGAAAGATGAATCTTTCGTTTATTCCGAGTGGTTTTATAGTACACGGTCGAAAATGTTTCAAAACCAGACTTATCACTTGCTCCCTTTTCACGTCCATTACCACGAGTCTCAAACGAATTAAAATACAGAACAAACTTGCAAGCCGCGTTGTCATTTCAATACACGCCAAAAGAAAAATGTGCAAACTGTATACAACATAGTTGCTACGATTGACGATGTATAGGTGTTCAGCACCAGATGGGATCAATTAATCAGTCCATATTTTTATATGCATGCGTTACATCTCCCTAGTAAAATGGTAAAGGAACCCGAGTAAAGTCTAACATCATAAAGATAGCAGTCCGAAAACATATTTTGAAATAAGTTCACTTTACAATTGTCAAATTTGGTAAAATAATATAGTTTTCATCTTGCTGTAATCTTAATTTGTTTTTTTTTTCTTCTGAAAAAAGTAGTTTTGTTTTCAATTATGTTGACAGATCATCAAGTGGAATACTCATTTTACTTTCAACGGGAAAAAATGTACAGTATATTGACTTTTCAATTTGCTCTCACTGAAAGCAGAATCAGTTTTTAATTTTTTGTCACAGGAATAAATGTTTGCTATAAATTTCGATCTTTTAACCGTTGAAACGACCAAAACGACAGCAACCTGAGTTATCATTATCACCAACATCACAACATCATTAAGTTTTCTATTTGATCTCAAACTTTACTCGGGAAGCTATTAGGCTTTGTCTGATTGAATTCTAATTTTTTTTTTGGGCGGCTCCGGCGTACTCGTTAACATCCATACCTTCCTCGCAAAAGTCACGAGTTCAAATCTCACCCCCGTAAAAGTTACGATAAAACCCAAAAAAAAGGTATTTGAGTGACTTCGACGGGAGATGATCCAGCCCAGGGCTAATCGATAATCAAGGAATTTAAAAAGAATATCCCATTATTTTTCAATTAGTTTACTCTCTTTGTGAGAATTGCGAAAATGTTTTTTTTGTTTTTCAGTTCAATTGAATAACTACTTAAAAGACTATACTATATGTTTTTCATGTATTGGAATATTCGTTTTTGATTTAAAAACATGATGAGTTCCGATAACAGTGTTTGCATTTCCGAGTTATAAGCGGAAGTAATCTTGATTTTTAGCAATAAAGTATTTTTTCGGGTTTTTTACTGATCTTATAAGTTTGTAAATTAGCGGTTCTTTGAACGTTTTGACTTATTATATTCCATTTTATGACTCACCGATGTTGTTAATGGCACAATTTACTCGTATTGCTTTTTGATTAAATTAACGATTCGCAATTTATAAGATAAGTGTCACTCAAATTTGAACTGCAATTTTTTTTATTACGGCAACCATATATTTTCTAAAAAAATTTCAACTTATTTAGCTATAAAATGAGCTCAATATACATTAATCGGAAGTTTTCCCAAGATATTTATTTGTACAGCTGATTGAAGGTGGTATTGATAAGGATGTCAATATGTCTAAGTTAACCTAACTCCTCGTCACCACAGACGCTGGCTATGGCGATGACCGTCACCTCCGTCCCCTAATTGAGCAAAAAGTTTAACGAAAAGGCACGTACACGCTTCACGTGAACTCAATTTTCCTTACTTTGTTTTTTGTCACGCGGATTTCCTTTTCCTGATTCAACTTCAGCACTTCCTCGCTTCACTGCCCAGAAATTCAAAGAGGGAGAAATTAACATCGTTCGAAGTTTTCGCACTCTTCTTGGCACGGACGCTGTTGTTGCTTTTGGTGGCTATTCACACCGTGTGCTATACCATCATCGTTCATGGCAAAAGTGTTGCTTGGACGAAAACTAGACTTATTAAATTTAATTAATCGGTTTTCAAAGATGCTTACCAGCTCTTCGCCACTCTCACTTCGCATCGTGTTTGTCGCATCTCCGCCCGCCAGCTCCCTCTCACTCGGGTGCCAATAGAGGTTGCCGGAAAAGATCCAATTACAGGAAATATTGAAGAGTCGCCAATAGACGGTTTATTTTTAGAAAGTACTGCCGAAACCATATGGGTTGGCCCTGAGACGTGGTAAGAGCTTAATTGTTTTGTTCACTACACATTCTCACGTGTAGGTCAGTTCGCATTTTATGACCACTGCGCAATTTATTGCAATCAACGCAACCGATTAACTACTAAGTCGATAGTCCGTCAATCCGTTATCGTCGTCGTAACCGAGGGGACCACTTTCAGATTCATAAAAACGGCAATCGGTTAACTACTTTATCGTTCAGCACGTATAACCTATCCACCAAAACACTACCAACATCAATCATTTGCATATATTGGCAGTTATAGTGTGGTGTAAAACAAAGTGCGCAAATTTTACGATTCTCCTCCGAGGGGAGAGCCGCCCGGAAGAATAATGGATCGTTTAAAAATAAATCATCCCAGGGTGAACCGCGAGATCGTAACGCAAGGCAGTTCGATTCGAGGACCATTAAATGCCAGTTACCCACTGTACAAGCCAGGGTAAGTTGGTCGTTTCCAACAATCCAACCAGAGCACCGGGTGACAAATATTCTATTAATAAATTTCCTTTGGAACAACTGTTCGAACTGCAGCTTGGCCGACGGATCATAATGTAGTGGAAGGTGTGGGATATCCGTACAAAAAAAAAAAAATAGTTGCATTTTGTATTCCCGACAAAGTATGGTACAACTTTGTAGCAATTCGTGGGAACTAGCGCTATTTCGTACCGTGAAATTGGATTTATGTGCTGGATAAGTTATAGCTTTTCCTGTTTAGGGCTGCGAAGGAGTGCGGCATGTATCTCGATTGCAACATTGTGGTTGGGATTCTTTACGTTGTTATGATTGCGAGCGTAATTTTAGTTGAGCTTGCAAGCCGGCTGGGAAGAAACCGGGATGGATCTGAGGAAAATGTTTGATGGGTTTTAATAGCAGAAACTAGCGGCAAGGAATAAATGGACATATAATACTGAAATCATGTAACAAAAAACGAGCATTTTATGTGATAATTAATACTGAAATAATTAATCTGAAAAGTATCTGATTACAAAAAGAGCTATGTTATAATGTTATAACAGAGTTTGACTGAAATAGCTAAAATAATGTCTTGCATAAGCCTCTTCTTTGGAAGACAATGAATTGCATTCAAAACTCTTTTTTGAAGACATTTACATTGTCTTCAACTCGAGGTTGTACAGACTGAACATTGAACATAGAGCAAATTACAACGGACAACTTAACCTAACACCCAGTGGACCAGTATGGACATTTTCGTTTTGCGAAAAGTTCCACAGGCTGGAGCGGGAATCGAACCCTCACATGGCAATTGCCTGAACGACGGATGACGCCGCTAAACGCTCAACCAGCGCAATTAAACGATGTTTTTAATACGAACTATTCAATCAGAACAACTTATTTTACGAACTCGATTCCAAATGACGAGGTATTTTAACGAACCTAAAGAGTGTCCACATCAAATTGCATCACGGAAAAAACGCTATAGACAATTACCCATTGGGTATTTTCTTTTGAAAATTTGGGTGGAAGAAGTTTAGAGTGTTTTTTGTTATATTTTTATCACAGTCAGTTTTTCGAAAATTGGAAAAAAGGGCTTCACCCGAAAAGCAACGTCGCGAACTGATCTTGCGCAAGCATCTGGAAAATCCTCAACTCTCTCATTGGGACATCGGAAAACAACCCAGAATCGTGCAGTCAACGGTGAGTCTTGTAATTAAACGTTACTACGAAACTCTAAGAAATTTGGTCAGTATGGATGTGCTATTAGTGATCAGGATCACAAGCGTGTCGTGAAAGCGTTTAAGCGGAATCCCAATGCTTCGGTCAGGGATGTGGCTAAAAAATTGAATCTGTCCAAGTATTTCGTTCAGTGAGCCAAGGACCGGGAAGGACTGCATACGTACAAAGTGCAGAAGGCTCAAAAATGGTGACGAACGGCAAAATACGGTGGGAAAGTCACGGGTCCGGAAACTGTACACCTAGATGCTGATGAAGCCTCATTGTCTCAGCATGTATGATGAGACTAACGTCACGGCGGACTTCCGGCAGCTTTCGGGGCTACTGTTCTTCACCGCCCAGCACAAGTTTGATGTTCCGGAGGAAGTAAAGAAGCAGAAACATTCAAAGATTGATGTAGAAGGAAATGTTTGCTCATCACCATAAGGCACCAAGAGTAGACAGTAATGTTTGTTAGAATGAAAGATATGAAGAGAAGGTGTTGAAAGTTCCGGTAGTGTACGGTAGGTTGAAAATTGAATATAAGTATTGAAAAATTGAATGAAAGGGCACGGGTAAGGTAGTACTCGAACCAAGAACGTTACCTTTGCCAAACATCCCACTGCGGGGTAGGTTGAGGCACAGATACATCTGCCACCTCAACTGGCAAAAGTAACGTATTGGTTCACGCTCATGTACCACCGTTAGCTTGTGATAGTATCTAGCGGAAGTTTGTACACACTCCGTTATGATGTATACATGGGAAAAGTACTCTCTCCCCTGGGTTTATTTTTTCACAACTTCTGATTTTCACTCAATTTCTTTCTCTCGTGAGTAAAAATCAGAAGAGATCATTACAAGTGTTGAGAAAAAAACCACGTTCTTCGGGCTCACGTTTTTATCTGGAAATGTTAACAACACGTTGATGAAACTTTTGATTAAGGAATGTATCGAAAATAAGCCTTCCACGTACATTTGCGTTGTACGCGTTGATGTGTGATGGTTTTTTTAACTCTTTATTTATTCCAAATTTTACATTATTTAACATTCATATATTTACCTAGGTGATACTGCTAAGTAATTAACATTTCAACCTTATATTCTGTCATTTATATCAAATTGTGTTAATATTATTTTTACTTTGTCTATTCAGTATTTTTAACAGGTTTTTTTTTGCCTGCGTGTAAGATCAACAGTTGAAACTAGTTCTTATCTATAGAGAGAATTGATCATTGCAATTGAAGATTGCAATGATTTTTGTCTAAAATTATGAATTATTTTGTTGGACATTTCTTCTAGAGTCTCAACGTTTGAAATTCTATGTAATTCAGTAGTACTGAACAAGGTTGGCAGCTTCAAAATCATTTTCAGAACTTTGTTTTGAGTCCTTTGAAGTGCTTTTTTCCTAGTAGCACAACAACTGGACCATATTAGCACAGCATAAAGCATGACCGGTCTAAAAATTTGTTTGAATATTAGAAGTTTGTCCTTTAAACAAAATTTGGATTTTCTATTTTTAAGAGGATATAAACACTTTATATATTTATTACAGATGCCCTCAATGTTATCTTTAAATGTTAATTTTTGATCAGGTATCAGTCCAAGATATTGTACTTTTTTTTTTATTAATAATCGTTTATTTGTACAGGCTCAATCGAATCAACTTTACAGAGCCAAATTTTCATATTTATATACATCATTTATCTTAAAACTAAAGTTAGGAGGATAGAGCCGATTACTCGCGGCCGTCTCGAGGTTAATAGGAATTACAAATTACGGATGGGAAAGAGGGTGGGAATTTAAGGTATGGTTTACATAACACATTAAATTTAAATTCTAAATTATCTAAAAACTTATAACTATACAATTTATGGTTTACTTTTGACTTGAACATTTTTTGAAAAAGAAAAAAAAACATACATACACAGATAAAAAAAAAACTTATAGTAAACATACAGGTTAAACTAACTACAATCTAAGGCTAATGTTAGTCAAAAACACATAAATGAGTTTCATGTACTCCAAATCAGGTACAGCCAAAATATCTCGAATTGGCACATTGGGTTGTCTACCTCGAGCCCGAAGGGAATCCTAAAGCTCTGATCTGTCTCCACGATGTTCAGCACAAGACCAAATAACGTGATCTGGGTCCTGATAGCCTTGTTCACACTCGCAGAGATTGCTGTCGCCCAGCCCAACCCGGTATAAATGAGCGTTCAAAGAATAATGATTGGACATGAGGCGAGACATGACTCGAATGAAGTCTCGACCCACATCCATCCCCTTAAACCAGGATTTCTTCGACACCTTTGAGATGATAGAATGTTGCCATCGCCCCAAATCTCCTTTACTCCATTTATACTGCCAGCTGACGAGTGATTGTTGACGAAAAATAGGAAAAAAATCGTTGAAGGCGATTTGTCGATCACAAATATCGCCTTCCATAGCGCCCACCTTTGCAAGCGAGTCCGCTTTCTCATTGTCCGGAATTGAACAATGAGATGGGACCCATACAAAGGTGATGATAAAATAACGCGAAGATAAAGCACTTAGAAGCTCCTGTATTTTCATGCGAAAATACGAGGAGTGCTTTACCGGCCTCAATGAGCGAATAGCCTCTATAGAACTGAGACTATCCGTGAAAATGAAGTACTGATCCGGTGTTAATGAGGCAACCATTTCTAGCGTAAAGTGTATTGCCGCTAATTCGGCGACATATACGGAACAAGGAGCTTGAAGTTTACGATTGGCGCTATAAATTTCATTAAATACACCAAAGCCTGCTGACTCCTCTATCAAGGATCCGTCAGTGAAGAACGATTTAGTGGAATTAACTTGGCCAAACTTTGCAGCAAATATTACCGGAGCAATCATAGGACGATTATGCTCTGGGATTCCATGAAGCTCTTGCTTCATGGATAAATCAAAATGAACCGAATTGTCGAAATCGGAGAAGCAAACACGATTGGAAATGTTCGATGAAGGGCTGACATCCTGTGTTATGTACAAATGGTACAAGGTCATGAAGCGGGTTTGAGTATTCAACTCAAGGAGCTTCTCAAAATTTTCGATCACCTGGGGGTTCATAACTTCACACCTGGTGAGGAGCCGGAGAGATAATTCTGAAAACCGATCCGAGAGTGGCAACATGCCAGCCAGCACTTCAAGACTCATGGTGTGAGTCGAGTGCATGCAACCTAACGCGATACGAAGACACCGATACTGAATACGTTCCAGTTTAATGAAGTGCGACCGAGCCGCTGACTGAAAACAAAAACTACCGTATTCCATAACCGACAAAATCGTTGTCCGGTACAACGTTAAAAGATCTTGTGGATGAGCTCCCCACTAGGTCCCGGTAATTGTGCAGAGAAAATTGACCCTCTGCTGGCACTTTCGCTTCAGATACTCAATATGGGATCTCCAGGTGCAGTTAGAATCGAACCAGACCCCAAGATATTTAAAGGACATAGAATGAGTTATCGGCTTACCCCAAATTTGAAGCTTCTGTTGTGCTGGGTTATGCTTCCTAGAAAAAACTACCAACTCAGTTTTCTCCGTAGAGAATTCGATACCTAGCTCTAAAGCCCAAGTAGACAAATTGTCTAAGGTATCCTGTAAGGGTCCTTGCAGATCGACCCCATTGGGTCCCGTGACAGACACTACGCCGTCATCTGCAAGTTGTCTCAACGTACAGTTGTCACTTAGACAACCGTCAATGTCTTTGACATAACAATTATACAAAAGGGGTCTTAAACATGATCCCTGGGGGAGACCCATGTAGCTAAATCGTGAAGCTGTAGAGGTTCCATGAGAGAAGCTCATATGTTTCTCTGACAGAAAATTGTACAAAAAATTATTCATTAATGGTGAAAAGCCACAAGCGTGGAGTTTATCTGAAAGAACTTCAACAGATACTGAATCAAAAGCCCCCTTGATATCCAAGAAAACAGAAGCCAGTTGCTCTTTTTTAGCAAAAGCTAACTGAATATCTGTGGAAAGCAACGCGAGACAGTCGTAGATATTGTACTTGATTTGACCAAGAAATTGGAACTCCGTTCATAGTGACCATATGACTATTACTTGGTTTCAAAAATGCAGCTCTAGGCTTGTGTGGGAATATTATAAGTTGAGTTTTGGAAGCATTAGGAGAAATCTTCCATTTTTGAAAATAATCTGTAAAAATGTCCAAGCTTTTTTGTAGCCTCCTGGATATAACACGAAGACTTTTTCCTTTAGCGGAAATGCCTGTGTCCTCAGCAAAGCAAGAATTTTGACAGCCCTGAGGTAAATCAGGGAGATCTGAATTGAAAATGTTGTAAAGTATTGGCCCAATATTGCTTCCTTGAGGAACACCAGCTCTAAAAGGCAATTGATCAGATTTAGAATTATGATAATTTACTTACAATGTTCTATCAGTTAAGTAGTTTTGAATTAATTTCGTGATATAATGCCGGAAATTGAACTTTTTCAGTTTCGCAATCAAACCTTCTTGCCAAACACTGTCGAATGCTTTTTCAATGTCTAGAAGAGCAGCTTTCAGTTTTGTTTGAACGAATTAAATTTGTAACTCTCAAAAGTTGATGCGTTGAATGCCCATGGCGAAATCCAAACTGTTCATCAGCAAAAATTGAGTTTGTATTGATGTGAAGCATCATTCTACTCAAAATTATTTTTTTAAAAAGCTTACTTATTGAAGAAAGCAAACTTATTGGTCGGTAGCTAGAAGCTTCAGCCGGATTTTTGCCTGGCTTCATAATAGGTACGACTTTTTCATGTTTCCATTTATCTGGAAAGTGTGCCAGATGAAAACATCTGTTAAATAGTTTTACGAAGAGTACTTTGTCTTTCTCTCAGGGAGTTTTTTGATGAGGATATAGAAAATTCCATCATCACCTGGTTTTTTAGTTATAGTTTTTACTTCATCCAAATCAGTTCCCCAAGAATCATCAAAAATATTTTCTTGAGAGAAAATATTCAGATCATCCCCAACTAACACACACAAAAAAAATAGGCCCACTTTTCACAATTTTTTTTTTCCCCCTTTCCAAAAATTTTTTCCCCTCCTTCCCCCCCCTTAATTTTTTGGTTTTTTTTTAAAATTTTAAAAAAATTCCCAAAAAGTTTAAAACCGGTTATTTTTTCACAATATTTTTTAAAAAATTTTCCCCCCCCGCCCCAGAGGAGTTTTTTTAATTTTTTTTTTATAACTGGATCACCTCTTTTTTTATATTTACCCCCACCTACATTTTTCAAACCAATTAAGAGTTAAAGATCGTCATCAATTATAACTAAATCGAATTTAACCTCGCATTTTGGCACTGAAGCAGCGCTGGCTCTATTTATTGAGAAAGCCAGAGATTCAAGAGCATTAAAGGGTGTCCACGATGAAATTGCCACACACAAAATTGATTCGCAAAATTCGAGTTCTCATCCGATTGCCATCAAATTTTCAGGGATTGAGAAATAACTAATAAACTTCATTTTACCATTTTACTCGTATTTTATTTACAGTCCATACGCAAATGCCCGCACCTTGGCCTTAACCCCGGCCATAAGATTCTGCACAACCTGTGAATCAACCGGTTTTTGCATGTAAACCCATACTTTCTTCAGTTCCTTGACTGTCTTCACTACCTTAGGTCATTTAAGAAGGTGCTGCTTCATAATCGCCCAGTACTTCTCGATGGGGCGGAGCTCCGGAGTGTTGGGAGGGTTGAACATTTTCGGCACGAAATTGACCTTATTGTCCGCATACCACTTCAGCACGTCCTTGGAGTAGTGGCATGAGGCCAAATCCGGCCAGAAGATTGTTGGGACGTTGTGGGCCTTCAGGAGAGGAAGCAGCCGCTTCTGGAGGTACTCTTTTATGTACTCCTGTCCGTTCATCATGTTCTGGGTCACGAAAGGTGCACTCCGCTTCCCGCACGTGCAGATGGCTTGCCAAACCAGGAATTTATTCGCAAATTTGGACATCTTCTGAGTGCGGACATGCTCCGGAACGCTGAACTTATCCTTGGCCGTGAAAAACAGGTTGCCGGGGATCTGTTTGAAGTCGGCCTTCACATATGTTTCGTCGTCCATGATGCAGCATTCAACTTTCGTCAGCATGTTGAGGTACAACTTCCTTGCACGGGTTTTGGCGGACTTGTTCTGCTTCTCGTCGCGATTAGGGGCCTTTTGTACCTTGAACGTTCGAAGCCCAGCCTTAGCTTTGGCCTTCTGGACAAAACTTCGGCTTAGGTGCAGCTTCTTAGCCACATCCCGAACGGAGGCGTTCGGATTTCGGTTGAAGGCCCCAACTACGCGGTTGTGATTTTTGGTGTTGTACGGAATACTTTTTCCTTCACTTCTGGGCTTCCGATCGGTGGTCAACCGTTCCTCGAACCGCTTAATCACTCGCTACACCGTGGAATTCGCGATTCCCAACGTTTTAGCGATGGAACGATGCGAGAGATCCTTGTTCTCGTGATGAATGCGCAAGATTTTATCACGCACGAGCTGTTCTTTCGACTCCATTTCCGCGAGTTTTGATTACAGGACTTTAAAACTTGCAGGATGTAAATAATGCACTATGAACTAAATCCACCCAAATTTTTATTAAATTCTACCCAACGGTTAAAAAGTTGGAGCAATTTCATAGTGTGGCAATTTCATCGTGGACACCCTTTATTTTTTTTTTTTTTTTTCACAAAAAAACAAAAAAAAAATATTTTACACAAAAAATTTATAATTATCACCAACTTATTTTTATGTAATTAAAAAAAAAAACAAAGGAAAAAAAAAAGCTTTCTTAAAAAAATTAAAAAAAAACCGGAAGGTGAACACAAACAAAAACACCAAGGGTAAACAAATAACAACAAAATTAACAAGAATCAATTAAAACCAAAACAAAAATTGAGGGATTTCTGGCTGAAGAAAAGCAAGTTGGGCTGTTTGGGTATTCACTATTCAATAGCCTGTAGCCTGCAGAACAATGATCAAAAAGTATATTACCATTGGCATTGCTTTGCGAATTATTCCATGAGCAGTGTTTTGCATTGAAATCAGCAATAACGAAGAATTTAGACCTATGACGGGTAAGTTTCTGGAGGTGAAGCCGTGCTTTGAAAATGGTGTGTTTTGCTTTTGCTGCGTCGTTCTCGTGGAAATAAAATTAAAAAATATTCCTTCATTCAACTAAAATAAATGGTGAAATTATAGTTTTTTCCGAGTGCTTTGCGTAGGACATTGTGAATGGAACCCCTCTAATAGTTTGTTATGGTCGTGTTTCTTGAGCTGGATTGTTTTTTTTGTGTTTTTAGTGACCCACTCCCGTATCCGGACGAGCTTTCCAGCATCATATAAGGAACATTGGTGAGGTCGTTTTATATTATCAAAAATATACCTTAACTATATACACGCCAGGATCAAGAATTTCCATTTTTGATTCTGGAAGTGTGAAAACTCTTCACATATCCATTTGATGTGTGAAAATTTTCATGCGGGGCTTATTGAATTTTCAATAGAGCTGTCACCTTCAATCTCCAGGGCTAAAAATGTTTGCACATAGTGATCACATATAAATTATTGAAGAAATGCAGACAAGTTTCTTCCATAAAAGCACTGCCGGTCAGTGGGAGATTGATTGTAAACACACACACACACACACACACACACACACACACACACACACACACACACACACACACACACACACACACACACACACACACACACACACACACACACACACACACACACACATGACGGGTAAGTTTCTGGAGGTCACCCTTGAGCCAGTTCTTTTGCTGGCCAGTGCATTGGAAAGGCAAATAGGCAGCTATAAAAGTAAATTGGCCAAATTTTGTTTCAACTGAAACTCCCAAAGTTTCAAACACGTTGGTTTCAAATGAAGAAAGCATGTGATGTTTGATACGCCTATGGACAATGATGGCAAAGCCACCACCAGCTCCATTAAGGCGATCATTTCGGTAGACAAAATAATTTGGATCTCTTTTGACCTTATATGTTTGAGATAAGTCTCAGTTATAACAGCAATATGCACGTTATGAACTCTTTAAATTAAATAGCTCATCCTCGATAAATCTAATGGATCGAGCATTCCAATCCAAAATATTTAATGACTTATAATCCATTATTGAATTTCAATGTCATGACAATATTATTGGCAAATTTAATACCACTTTGGATAGCATCAAACATGGAATTAGTTTTTAGCATGTCGGTTATCATATCGATTAACGATTGCTGTAAAAATTCTAATTTAGGAGCGGATATTCTACCTAAATCAAATTCATCAGAAGTCCCGTGGAAATGTTGGTTTTGGGTTTTGTGATGGTTTTAATGTGTTCAACATAGCATGCTGTGCGTTAGCCTGTCATCTTTCGTTTGTTTACTTGTTTGCGCGGACTTCGTTTTCAAAATGTCGCGCATTGAAATAAAGAAGTAAAATGTCACGCATTGAAAAAGACGTGAAAAGTTTTTGCACACATGTCTTCGTGAAAAGGGTGTAACTATGCTACAATTGACGAAGCGCTTTAGAATTCGTCAGGCAAGTGTAAAGTTCATCATAACCAACTTTGGGGAACACTGTTCTTTGGATGAACTGCCAGAAAGAAGCAGAAAACCCGGATCTTCCAACCCTAAACTGGATCAAACAGTGGTAGTTCTAATTTGGAAGAACCAGCGTCGAAATGATTCAACGTATCAAGAAACGGAACAACCTGTAGACCTACAAGAAGCAGAAAATCGCCCAACAATGTGCAGACCAGAAGCAGCACGCAGTAACAAAGGTCCGGAAATTGTATTCGCGAGTTTGTGATAGACGACGAGACCTATGTCAAAGAGAACTCAAAACCCCTTCCAGGTCCACAATATTACAGGTCTCAAAACCCCTTGCAGGTATTCAACATTACAGGTCACTAAACCCCTTACAGGTCCACAATATTACATTTCCGTCGCAGAGGAGGATGTAAGCAATGCATTGGTCGAAATGTGGTGATATGGCAAGCAATATGTTCCTGCGGTATAAAGTCTGCCATTTTTTACACAACCGGAACATTCAATCCGGAAATCTATCGATCTAAGTATCTGCAGAAGAGGTTGCTGACTTTATGTCAGAAGCATAGTACCCCTCCACTGTTTTGGAGTGGGCGCCTTCCGTCAAAACAACTCTCAATTTGCTCACGGAAAAGGGTATAGATGTCGTTGAGAAAGAAATCAATCCGCCAAATTGCCCTCAGCTTCGGCCCATCGAACACTATTGGGCGATTATGAAGAGGGTCTTCAAAAAAAAAAAAAAAAAACTGGTAAAGCCGCTGAACAGGAGTTCAAAAAAATTTGGGCAAAGGTGTCCAAAAAATGCGATGAAACATTTGTCCGGAACTTGATGAAAAGTGTTCGATCAAAAATTCGCATATTCGTGAAAGAATAATATTAATTTCATTCGGTCTTCACAACGTTCAAGTTCAATCCCGTACAATAAAAAGTCATCTATTTGTTTGAATAAAAAATCATTTTTGTTATATGATTTGAATGAAAAATAAGTGGATAACTTATTTTCGATACAGTCGTTGCGTTAAAACTTAATTGTAATCGGACAGTTTTCCATCGAAAATGATCCTTAATGAAAATATTTCGCCAAAAAATTTCCTACCTACAATCTTCTTGCAAGATGTGCACAGTTAATAAGAAAATGTAATTTTCAATATATTAACATGCACATAATTGGAGCAACGATAAAGATTCAAAATTACAGTCAAAAATAAAATTACATGAATTGAAAAATACATGACTCTTTATTTTTACATGAACTGAAAAAATCTTATGTACTTTTAAACGTTTTTGAATTTATGCAAGCTCTGCTAGAATCAAAGTTCATTTATATGAAATCAATTTAAAAATATCCCGTGCACTTAAAATCACGAGCATTTTATCATTCAATAAATTTACTACCAATGGACATCATATTATCAAACTTCATTTCCCAATCGACAATAACAAATTGACACTGATCTCCTTGTTTTGTTCATAAACATCTGGATTCAAGGAAAATAACAGCTTCACAACATGACTGTGGAGTTTTTCCCCGATGATATACCGTCCGGATAAGTTTGTCTCAGAATCAATAATAAATTAGCAACTGAGATTTCGGCTCTGATCGTGATAAGTATTGGGTAACGACAGCAGGAGAAAACAACGAAAGGTTTGCGCGCCATGGTTCATTGTTTTCAGCGAACGAACATATAATTTAACACGTTCATGTAAACTGTCATTATAGCTAATTGAAAAAGGAGAGCGTTTCAATTCATGTTCACAGCATAATATAAACATACGTTGTTTGACGAAGTTAAAAGAATATTAATGCGTCTTTTAACGTTTTTCAACGTTTCGCTCATGAACATGATCTTGAGTTGAAATTTCAACCAATATATGTTCAAATTAAGCCGGTTTACATTACGTTTAATTTTCATATTTATTTGCTGTGTGTATATTCCGCATTTTCTAAAGCAGATCGTAATTGCAAATATATCAATTTTTTCCAGAATTTCGGAGAAATATGAATGTTAACAATATTAATATGCACGACATAAGGGAAGCATGAAAAAAAAATACGTTTTCAGAGGCATTCTACCCACTTTAATGAAAAACGTAGCCTTGGAGCATGCAAATGCCTTGATTTAAATTTTCAATCTCTTGCATTACAAAACGTTTTGATGTGATCATTAGTAAATAACTGTTTTGTTAAATTAAAAATAGAATCACTTCCATGCAAAGGACGCTTAATAAACACAAATTAACTTAAATTCGTCAACTATTCATTGGTTGCAATGGACATCGAAAACCCTGTTGATCATTCAATACTGACTTCACTACGGCATTTGATAGCATTGATATACCCATGCTTCTATTCATACTGGGAAAAATGGGAATTGAGCTAAATTTTCTTAAATGTCACGAGTTTTATCTTACTGACCGACAACAAACAGTCTGATTTGAAAGGAAGATTTGGAAGCCTTTTCGAGTTACTTCAGGACTTCCTCAAGGTTTTCATCTTGGCCCTCTTTTGGTTAAACTATTTGTAAACGATACTTTCCTTATCATTAGAAAACGTTGAAACTCTCATTTATTCTGACTACGTTTAAATTTTTGTAACATATGTAACATAAGTCCTGGGAAAAATTCAAAAGCATGGTACTTGAAATCAAACAGTCGGATTTTAAAATGCTCTTCAGGGTATTTTATTCTATTAATAAATTGTTGAAAAATATATTTACAGTACGCTCAATGGACCATTATCTTCGATTTTACGCAGTGTACGGCGAACATGTTGAATCATGTTCTGGACGGTGTCTATGTCTATTTCTTTCATCTTCCGCTTGATTCGATTAACCAATTGTTGCTCATTGTTAGCTTCCCAGCCATTGTCGTACACCATACGTTTGAGAACACTCCAAAAAATTTCAATTGGACGAGCCTGAGGCACGTTAGGTGGATTGTCCTTTTTCGGTACAAATGGTATGTTTTGCTCAGTTAGCCAATCTAAAGTTTTTTTTTCCGCGTAATGACAGCTTGCAAGATCCAGCCAAAACATGATTTCGTCGTCAGCGTGATATTTGTTGATGAATTGCTTCAATTTCGGCAAGCATTGGCTGATATACACGTCAGAATAGCTTTGGCCTTGTTTGGGCGTATCAAAGGCGCCGAGATACCCTTCGATGACATGGCTGCCCACACCAACACCTTTTGCTCATATTTCGATTTGCTGGAATATTTAACATCGTCTGGTGTTATTTTAATGTTAGCAGTATAGAAACCATCGTTGCCACTCAATTCATGGTGCGAATTCGTGAAGTAAGATTCATCATCCAAAATTATGCACTTTCCATTTGCAAAATGCTCGCGACGAAGTGCACGGCAGCATTTTGGTATTTTTTCGAGTTGTTGCTGTGTATATTTTGGTGCACGCTGACGTTTCCGATAGATTACGTTATGTTTTCTCAAAATCCGATCGACTGTCATGTTTGAAACCTGAAATTTTCGTGCTAATTTGCGTGTTGATTGGCCAACCTTGTCTTCAGCGCTTGACAGCAGTTTTTTCGTTGTTCTGGCACTCAATTTTGTTGGGCGACCACTTTTCTTTTTATTTTCCGGTTCTTTACCATCACGACAATCTTTCAAAATACGGTATATTGTTGATTTTGATATTGGCTCGTCTTTGAACACGCTCAAAATTTCACTTGTACTAAGTCGTCCAAAGGTTGGCGACTTGGGCTCGTAAATCCAGCTTGTACGACATTTTTAATGGAAACTACTGCGCAATTTGAGTTTGACAGTTCAGTAGGAACACAGATGAACGTGACAAGTACATTGGTTGACATATGTGTGTTTGTTAATGCTGTCAAATAAACGCCTGAAAGTATTCCCAGGACTTATGTTGCACATGTTAGGGATAATATACAAAAGAGGTCTTCTTTTTTCATAGCCTTTCAAGCTTATTGCTTTCACAATTCGCTTATTGCTTGTTCTCAACTTAGTTTTCTAAATTCACTTCCACAGTTCTTAATTGATAGCTTACGATGCCAGGTACCATTTTTGAATTTGTGTGATTGTGTGGCAAGTACAGTCATACCGTATGCCTAGGGAGAAATTTTCTTTAACGAAAAATTCTTTGACCAGACCGGGAATCGAACCCAGCCACCTCCAGCATGGTGTTGCTTTTTAACTGCGCCTTTACTAACTGAGCTAAGGAAGGACAAAGGAGGTATTCGGCTATTAAAAAACGATGTCTAAACGTCTAAAAATGTAACTCAATATCGTTAAGTAGGAACCAAAACTCACCAGTTTGAACGGTTTCTCTAAGAAGTCAGGGAGTAGAAAAAAGGGAAAGAATTAAGGCTTTTGGTGTTCTCTCTAAAAAAAAACTAATATTTATTGACCTCTATAACATCCTTGGTTTTAGAAAACGATTCAATCCCAGCTTTCCTTATTAAAACATTATATGTTGCATTTGTGTGGTCAATACTAGGGTATTGTAGCGTAGTAAAGGCCGTTAACACCAAAATCCGGACAAAGTATTTATCCTGTTTCTTTGTCAAATCACTACGAAATGGAATAAAACTTCTTATGTACATAACCAATACATAGACAAACTTAAATCACACACATTGTTTACAAAAGCGCATTCTGTATTCAAGATGGCGCCGTCTGAACTAGCTAGAACTAGATAGGAAATCTATCTTGCACACATATTTGGAAAATCCCAATTCTACTGTTCGATTCATCGCAAAATCGTTAAATGTGCCAAAATCAACTGCAGATGTGATTAAACGTTATAAAGAGAGTCTTACTGTCGAAAGGAAAGCTGGAAGTGGAGGTGAACATGGACAAAGCAACACAAGGAAGGAGAAAAGAGTCCTAGCTGCTTTTCAGGCAAATCCAAAGGTGTCAACACGGACAGTTGCGAAAAAAGTGCGAATGTCAACCGGTTTTGTGCAAAAAAGTGAAGTCTAAGGCTAGATTGAGATCAACCCAACGCAACGTAACGCAAAGCAACAAAAAAATCGGCAAAAACACGCTCCAGAAAGCTTTATGAACAACTTCTCACAAAATTCAATTGTGTTGCCATGGATGTCGAAACAAACTTCTTCAAAAATTTCAAATATCTCTCGGGAACGGAATTTTGCACTGAAACTAGCCGGAAAGATTCCCCTGCACCTCTGAAACGGAAGTATAAAACCAAATTCCCTGAAAAATTCCCTGAAAAAAATCAAAGCCTTTGAGTTGATCTTCATTTTCTAAGAATCCGGAATTTCGATGAACATATTTGTGTGCGACATTATCTGCGAATACACTTTTTACTTGTAACCATTGTGCAAAATATTTCTAAAATATAATCAATAGAAATCAAAGCCTATATTCCAGTATTCCAAATATTGTTTGGTGCTAAGCGTATCCCATTCACTCCTAAGTGTTCGATAACTCGAACATGTGTGTAACATATCATGTCCCAAAACCAAAATAAACCTACCACCCACAGCAACAACGGCACGGCACGGTAAGCACACCTCACATTTGACAACATGGAATCCCAAAAGGTGTACTCGATTCACGGTTGGTAGCAGAATGCACGGACATGAACCAACCCTGCTGGGCGCGTTTGGTCGGCGGCTGTCAAATTCCTCGGCAGGAGTTTATTTGGTAGCAAAATCACAAAGAAATAAGTGCGGCTGAAACCACTCTGAACGTTCCGATTAATGTGAAAAGGATGTGCGATTCGTTCGAATCGTTTCATTTTGTGTCAGGCTACTGAAATGTGGATATTTTCGAACTGCAAGTTGGCAGCAGAACGAACTATTTTCAAATGATGATGGAAAAAACAAACAGACCTTCTAGGTGTCGAATGCAATTTAAAAATAATAAAGCTAGCCGGTTGCGTTATGGTAACACATATGAATTGAAGAGTGTAAATGACAATGTATTTCGCATGTATTCCAAAACATTGTTTTAAACCAAGCATTTCTTGATCTCGGTTCGGCTACCCCCACCTTCTAGTCCAACATCAATTAACGTAATTAATTCCCCAATCAGCTTCCTTTATTGAATGTCTATTTTCGGTGCCGGCTGGTATCTAATGCATTATCAAAATGGAAAAAGAAATCACCAAAGCTTGTTTATTCCAAAGCGTCCCTAATGAAGTCATTTATCATTTATTAAATCATAAGGATTTCTTTCCGCCCCACCAACAAAAAAAGGACACAGAAAATGGATCTTTTTTTCCGGCATGCCCGCACCCACCTCAAGGAGAGAAATGAACACCGTCTTCGGAAAGCAGAATACTGTGTGCTGCAGCTGCTGTCAACCGGCTCCTTCAGCGTAGGGGTGGTCGTAGATAAATGAACAGGCGGGTGAAACGAATGTGCCATGATTGAGTTCATACCTGTTGATCATTAGTTTAAATTATTATAATTTTATTTGTGTGTTTCAAAGTTTTTAATTCACTTGATGTAATTTTTTATAAAATTAATCATAAGAATTTTACAAAATATCATTATTCATCTATTATTCATTTAATGGCAAGAATGTTCAATTTTTTGAGTACTTCTATACATAGTATACGCGTTACAAACATCTGTTAAGATAGTGAATACGAACAAAAAGTAAAAGTTACTGAATGGATAACGTCACGTAAGTTTTGCTTGTCAATATTGTCATTTCACGTTGGGCAGCTCGTTCAACGGGGGTTTTTTTTGTATGGTACGGGCTGGATTGCTTCTCCTTGATTCGGCGATCGTGAACGCTAAAACGGGGGTATTTTGTACATTCTTCAGGAAGATGCCAGATTCGTGCGCTTTGCGAAGCCCCGCCTATCTTAGGTAGCTAAACGAAGGAAAAGTGAAGTTTCGTTAGAATAGCAAGCGAAATTGGTCCGACGATCGCCAATCAACGGTTGACGAGGTCCGAGAGCGCGGCTCAGACGAAAACGTAACCATGACCGTACCGTGGTCCGGAGTTCTGCCAAGGGGAAAAGGAAGTTCCATTTCACGCTGGCTACTCTTTCTCTGCAGTACGAATTCTCCCGGGATAACACGCTTTTACGTCGTCGCTCTGCTCTCGCTATTCAAACCGGAAGTCTTCCGTCCAGCCACCGATCTCTTCGCAACTCCAGTTTCGGCCATATGGCGCATGGGTCTCGGTTCATCACTGCACGCCATTTGTGCGGTTAAGCGGCGCCATATCGAAACCGCCACCTTCGCTACGAATTATCCGAAGATCGTTCCGTCGCCATCATCGCTTCGTTCTATCACTATCATCAACGCTGTCATCAGAAAAATCCTGCGCAGGTATGTCCGTATAATGTTTCATGGCCATAAAAAGTGAGGTAGTTGAAGTCTGAAAAGTTATGCTTATTGGCATCCAGCTGCAAAGGATGTAAACATGCGTGTGAGTGGTTTCAGAAATTACGGAAATTGGTTTTGCTGTGGTGAGGTGTTTGAATATGTCGGAGTGTGTCTCTGAAGGTGTTTTTCCCCTGATAAAATAGTTATAAAATGTTTTTGAATGCGTTGAAAAAAGCTACATCAACATACTTCCTAATATAAACAAATTAGCTGCAGATTTCTAATGAATATAGATATAGGTTTTATTTATTTATTATTTGAGTTGATGTTATATCCCTTTTATTTTTCCATTTTTCTGATTTGCATCAGCGTGGTGGGCAATAGATGTTTTCATGCTTATCTACTCTGAATCCTGGTTCGACAGTTATTACTTCCCAAATAGCTTTTCATAAGCAATTGAAATAAGAGTGAAGAAGTAAGTCTCATACTAGCTTCCAGCGTGCAATCTACGGATTATTTAATGACTAACGCAACGCATTGCAACGCAAATATGATCACCTATCAACTATCTTTATTAAGAAACACATTAGTTGAGCTTGGAGTTTAATGTGGCTATATTCCTCACGGTCCCTACAAATTATTTTCAGAGGCCATCCTTAAACAATCATTTAGAAAACTATTAAATTAATTCCTCCTATACAGTCACTACGTTCATTCCAAGTACCATGTTTGTCCTAAATCAGTTAAGGAAACTTCTACAAAAACGATTTTAAACATAAACAAATTACTGCTCTTCATTGGTGTCGAGGTTTGAAAGGTTTGCGTCGAGCTCACACCATGAACTCTTATTTTCAAATGTTTGTAATTTCTTGAACCAGCTAGAATTTGTGAAAATTCTTCATGTTTCACAATTTCAATCGATCATATGTTGTGTTATTCGTACAGAGCTAATTTCCGAAATATAGAGAAGAAACCTAAATTGACAATATGTTAAAGTAATGCAATGTTGTTTCTGCAGTCCGAAAAATCTGATAAGTTCTCTTTCAACACCCGTACTCAGATGTTTTTCACATTTTAGAGAGCGAGTAATGGCGCTATAGCCATAAGCCGTATAGGGATAGGACTAAAAGTAATGCTTAAGTCTCAACCGTTAGGAGCAAAAAATGGAGCATCACTTAACCTTCGTAGACTAGATGCTCCCAACGACCACAAAAATTTTTTTTTGTTCTGTACACCAAACAGGGCTTCTATTTAACTATCCTCTCCGACTATTCATTTCCCTTTTCCTTTGATATATACTGAAGGCTACGTGGGTTCCCCGTGTCTTCTTAAGGTAGATACCAAATCCTCCTATCTCCAACGGTTGCATGGACGTGGCCTGGTGAGCAATCGAGGAGTGTCTTCGTGGAGATTATATCGTGAAGAAACGTATCAGTAATTGATTCCGTTTCATGGTGACATGCAATATCTTCAACGAATTATTCCTCATCGTAGCTCCATCCACGAGGTGTGCAAACGTCAATGCTAATGCTAATGCTAATGCTAATAGTGAGGTAGTTGAAGTGAGAAAACAGTTTCAAAAATAGACTACAAGACTGGGGATCTCTCTTCATTATCCTTTTGGACAAAACAAATGCAACTTCGTATATTGGCCTTCAATATTTTATTGCGAATCCATTATAGTCGATTACAGGCTTGCACCATTGAGGCCGGAAGTGGATCAGGTTACCAATAATGCCAATAAAGTTTTTTTGGATTTGCTCAAACAGTTGATTCTTATTGCGCACATTTTTTGCGGTTGATTTTTTACGATCTCCCAAAGGTTTTCGATCGGGTTGAGATCCGGACATTGTTATCCTTATGCCACTGTTTGACGACTTTGGCAGTGTGTTTGGGATCCTTATCTTGTTTAAATGACATTTTTCTTGGCATATTTCACTCTGCATACGGTAGCATAACATCTTTTAAAATCTTTGAGGACCGCGGAGGGCTTGAAGCGATGAACAGACTAAAAAATGGGTGGGGTCAATGACTCCAAATCGGTCGTCTGAAATTGTTGGTAGCGGACGGGAATTAAGTCAGGCCTCGACCTATACCAATAACGTGAAGAGTTCTTCCGACAAAGCTGAAGTTTCTTTAATGACCTTGATGAGATGGAACTTCGCTGACTAAACTGCAGCCTCCCATTGATCTCTGGAAAGGGGGGGTATACTAATGATACACACATTTCTGCTAAGCTCGAGAATCAATCAAGCAAAGGAAACCAAATTTAGCATGCGATAGTTTTTGGAGACAAGCAATGTTTGAGACCCTTCCCTTCTCTGGAAGGGGGGGCTCTCATACAAATGAAACATAAGTTTCTGCATAACTCAAGAAATAATCAAGCAAATGGAACTCAATTTTGCATGAGAGGTTTTCTGGAGGCAAGAAATGCTTCTATGGTGGTTCAAGACTCCTCCCCTATCTAAAAGGGGGGGGGGGGGGGCTCTCGTACATATAAAACTGAAATTTCAGCATAACTCGAGAACTAATTAAGCAAATGGAACCTAATTTTGCATGTGGGGTTTTCTGGAGGCAAGAAATGTTTCTATAGTGGTTCAAGACCCCTCCCCTCTTTTGAAAGGGGGAAGGGGGCTCTCATACAAATGAAACTGAAATTTCAGCATAATTCAAGAACTAATCAAAGACCGAGGATTTGGAAGATGTCGCAACCATGAGCAGCAACAAATACCTGAAATAATGGTTCGGACCTGCCTAGCCCCTTCCGAACACAAATGAAACTGACATCGCATTAACCTCGAGAACTAGCCACGAGTAAATGGAACCAAATTTTGCATGTGGGGTTTTTGAAGGAAGAAATGTTTCTATGGTGGTTCGAGACCTCTCCTCTGAATATCGGGGGGGGGGGCTCCCATACAAATGAAACTGAAATTTCTGCATAAATCAAGAACTAATCAAGCAAATGGAACCAAATTTTGCATGTGGGGTTTTCTGGAGGCAAGAAATGTTTCTATGGTGGTTCGAGACCTCTCCTTTATCTAGAATTGGAGGGGGGGGGGACTCTCATACAAATGAAACTGAAATTTCAGCATAACTCAAGAACTAATCAAGCAAATGGAACCAAATTTTGCATGTGGGGTTTTCTGGAGGCAAGAAATGTTTCTATGGATGGTTCGAGACCCCTCCCCTCTTTAGAATGGGGAGGTTCTATTACAAATGAAACTGAAATTTCTGCATAATTCATGAACTAATCAAGCAAATGGAACCAAATTTTGCATGTGGGGTTTTCTGGAGGCAAGAAATATTTCTATGGTAGTTCGACACCCTTCCTCTATCAAGAAGGGGGGAGGGGCTCTCATACAAATGAAACTGAAATTTCAGCATAATTCAAGAACTAATCAAGCAAATAGAACCAAATTTTACATGTGGGGTTTTCTGGAGGCAAGAAATGTTTTTATGGTGGTTCGAGACCCCTCCCCTATCTAGAAGGTCTCCCATACAAATGAAACTGAAATTTCAGCATAATTCGAGAACTTATAAAGCAAATGGAACCAAATTTGGCATGTGGGGATTTTGAAGGCAAGAAATATTTCTATGGTGGTTTGATACCTCTCCTCTGCCTTTGTATGGGAGGGGGCTCCCATACAAATGAAACACAAGTTTCTGCATAACTCGAGAACTAATCAAGCATATGGAACCAAATTTGAGCATGTGGAAGTTTTTGGAAGAGGGAAAGGTTTCTATGGTAAATAGAGACCCATCCGACCTCTGGAAGAGAGTGGGGCTCTCATACAAATGAAACACAATTATCTGCATAACTCGAGAACTAATCAAGCAAATGAAACCAAATTTGGCATGTGGATGGTTTTTGAAGGCAGGATATAATGATACAAAGATGAACTTTTTTGAAAAGGGGGCTCCCATACAAATGCAACTCATATTTCTGCATAACTCGAGAACTAATCAATCAAATGAAACCACATTTGGCCTATGGATGGTTTTGGAGGCAGGATATATATAAAAATGAAATTCTCTTTGTCTGTCTGTCTGTCTAACCTTATAGACTCGGAGAGTTCTGATCCGATCGGCGTGAAAATTTGTATGCAGGGGTTTTTCGGACTGGGGAAAGTTTTTATGATTGTTTGAGACCCCTTCTCTCTGAAAGGGAGTGGCTCTCATAAGAATGAAACACAAATTTCTGCATAACTCGAGAACTAATCAAGCAAATGGAACCAAATTTGGCATATGGGGGGTTTTGAAGGCAATGATTGTATAATAGTTTGAGACCCCTCCCCCTCTGGAAGGGTGGGCTCCCATACAAATGAAACACAAATTTCTACCAAACATGAGAATTATCGAGGTTACTAAAACACAAAACGTGTATGTCTCGGGTAAGAAGCATGTTCTGATAGAAGTTTGAACCCCTGCTTAGTCAAGAAAAGAAACTCATTCCGAAAAACAACCAGGAACGTGCCAGTTCTATTAAATTTTCATTCATTTAGTTGCAAGCGTAGCAGCGCTCGCACCGGGTTCAGCTAGTTTTAAATAAAACAGCTCAATTGGTTGTAAAACTGCTGAGAATGGGTTGATCGTACCACCCATCGTGTACTACTAGATTCGATTGTATGCCTAAGAAAACCAAAAGTGATAGTGGATTTCCATTTAAAATGGTCTTTTTCTTCCGCATCAACTCCACAAATTGTTAAGGAAAATTTTCATCCCAACAGACAATGCACCGACGACGAAATTTCTCTCCTCGAGCGGGCATTAAATCATAATTCAGCACATTATGCTATCAGCTTCAATGAATGAAAAGACGTCGACGAAGGTTGCTTGCGATCGGAAGGATATCCCAGGCACGTGGCTTTATGGGTGAATGCGAATTATTTGGCATGTGGGTTGGCCGCAAATATGAACAACCAAGG
Source organism: Aedes koreicus (assembly GCA_024533555.2). NCBI lineage: Eukaryota > Metazoa > Arthropoda > Insecta > Diptera > Culicidae > Aedes > Aedes koreicus. The sequence goes on along the minus strand of JAHHFK020002350.1, from coordinate 167,840 downwards.
GAATCGATAGAGAATCCAACCCACCTACGCACAAGTGTATAGCAACACACACATACGCACACACACGCATACACAAATGTACGTGCACGTCTGCGAAGTAAGGAGAGAAAGCGGATTGAAGACGACCGCATTATTCCCGGCATTCATCGATCTCGTAAACTAATTGAAATATCCGGTTTCTTCTCTTCATCCTGGCACATTGTGCTCTCTGAAATGTCTGATTATGGCGGCTTCTTGGTATTATGCATGTTAGTTAGACTGGTCAATGTTTGCGTGAAAGGATCTGCGCCAACGCTCAAATTTCCTTCTAACAACTTGTCGTCAGTTTCAAACATTATTCGCACATCAACCTTCAAACTGAAAACCACTTATCACGCAACAACCAAATAAGAAGAATGTTAACGACAATGGTGAAAATCTAAATTTTTCAGACCAGTCTAATGTGGGTAGGAACACAGATGGGTAGCCGAGCACAGGGAAGGAATCCATAATGAATAAGATGCCGAAGGCGCTTAAGAATGGGTAATTAGCGTCACATGAAATTCCACGGGATGGATATACTGAGGATGTTTTTCGTAGATGAAATGAGATACTGAGTGAAGAGAAATTAACGGCTTGCCCGATAAAAACTGATCCTGAAAGGCTGAAATTAACTGAGCATCGATTAATTTCTCAAACCAATATCAATCTACTAATACCAGTATTGCTTCCTGTAAAATGGAAGTCAGAAATTATTTAGCGAAAGCAGAAGTTTTCCGAATATCAAATTGTCAAATATCCGTCAATTTTTTTCTTCCTGGGTGTCAGCTGGTATTCCATTCCTTTTGATATAAAGATTGAATAACTTAATTTAAGGCTCCAAAACTCTTCAATCATTCCCAGGAGGCCAGTTATCTCGTTTCCGGCTTCGTTTCCCTCCGCCGGCTACCGCAATCTGTCCATTTCGTTTTATGCTCATGACGGTTCTTATTTTCTGTCGATATCGTCCTGTGCCAGGTAGGACAAAAGCAACCCATCAGAACCGTTCTGCCCGTTCTGATGGACAATCGCGACGAACAACGGTAGACCACCGATTTGAATTCCGTTGAAGCCAGTTCCCTTGCAACAATAGCAGCAGGCTTGGCGTGTGGCGCTTAGTGAGCTTGAAACTTGATGGATGTGATGGGGAGGGGGTGTAGATGGGAGGAGGAATGGATCCATAAATTTTTCCATCGAGATTCCGAGAAAGAGGCATGTCACCGGAGAGCAGTTTACGATTACGACCGATGAATATTTCATGGCCTCCGTTCGCCCGCCGCCGTCGTTTCTTGCAGTCTTAGTTGATGCTGCTGGAACTTGGTTTGCTTGAGGAAAAAGTGGGTTGGTGCGCGGTAGAAGAAGGAGGTGGCGATGGCGGCGTTTTATCAATCTTGCCATCGAAAAGCCATTGTTTGACTGAAGTAAGACAGCTGACGGCAAATGATGAGGAATTATTAATAAGAGGTGAAACGCACAATAGGTTCTGTAGAATTGGACGAGTTCTTTTGTGCGAGGTCAGACCGATTTGGGCGTGGTCCGATAGTTATTGTTCGTTCCTTCCTGGGCTTTTCGGAGTGGCTCTTAGTGTCTTTATGAAAAAAAAAAAAGGTTTGAGACATTTTTATAGATAGGAGGGTGAATGATTTTCCAAAATTCGATTGGTTCATTCAATGATGTAACAGGAAAAGAAGGGATAAGATGGAGGCGCTCCAGAATGAACAGTTAATCAATATATCAAGTTGGGTACTCGAGTTAGACAACTTCTGTATACAGCAGAGGCCATCCCCATCTTGGTCTGATTGATGTTAGTAACTCGAGTTCCATTTGCTATAGTTAAAGAGTACCCTGAAGTCTTAAATACGTTTTGCAGAATTTTCGTTGAATTTGTACTGGAGTCTTTTTCTTTCTTGGGATCTCAAGATTATTGCTTATCAAAATGAGTTTATTACCTTCTTTTAACTTAGTGTTTTATAGGCACAGTTAAAATAATTTCAAAGCAAGAACAACATGCCCAAGCATCGTGACATTTTCCTCAACGAAAAATTCCTAGGAGTCCTAGGATTCCTGGACTCATATTCAGTGACTTCCGGCATGGTGTTGCTTTGAAACTGCACATTTTCCAAATGAGCTAAAGAAGTGCCCTAACTGGAGTATGCTTTGAGTATTATTATGTATATTATAAAACGATTGCAAACAATCTCGACTTCCTGGAAACAGTTGCGTTTGCAACACATTGATACTGATGCAAAAAATGGCACAGGCATTGAACGCTCTCATATAATAACTCTATAGACTTTTTTCACTAGGACGAACCTAACATTGTGAGGCTCGTTTTGATTACTTTCTCTTTCATTCATATTTAAATCACCTTTACGTTTTTATTCTATTATTTGCAGAGTAAAGGGTGTTCCGATCAAAATTTGGTCAAACAGTAATGTGTGTGAGTCGATCAAAGTTTTTATTAATAAGTCAAATTCTTTTTCTTTTTCAAGTTCAGTTAATACAGAATACAGGAGAAATATTCAGCTAAGCTTCCTTTTTACCGAATGCGAATTGCCGGGTCTTTTGTTTAACACCTGCCATAAGATTTTGTACAGTCTCCTTGTCCACTTTATTCGCCGCGGAACGCCAGTTTGCCTTAAACTGTTTCTCGCTCACAGCAGCTTCTTGAGTCTTCTTTAGGTTCCGCTTGACGATGGCCCAATATTGTTCGATTGGGCGGAGCTCTGGCGTGTTGGGAGGGTTCTTGTCCTTGGGCACAACTTGAACGTTGTTGGCAGCATACCACTCCATGGCCTTTTTCCGTAATGGCAAGATGCCAAATCCGGCCAAAATAGAACGGAACAATTGTGTCGCTTCAGGAAAGGCAGTAGACGTTTTTGTAGGCACTCGCTCAGATAAATTTCCTGGTTGACGGTTCCGGTCGCAATGTAAACGTTGCTTTTCAAGCCACAGGTACAGATGGCCTGCCACACCAGATATTTCTTCGCGAACTTTGACAGTTTAATGTGCTTGAAAATATCTGCCGCCTTTCCCCGTCCGATCGCCGTATATAATTCCTGTCCATGAAGCAGTTTACAGTCTGCCTTGACATAAGTTTCATCGTCCAGTACCACGCAATCAAAGTTCGTCAGCATCGTCGTGTGCAACTTTCGCGGTCATGCTTTGGCCGACGTGTTTTGTTTATCGTCGCGATTTGGAGTCACCACTTTCTTGTAAGTCGACAGTCCAGCTCGTTTTTTAGCTCTATTCACGGTTGAAGGTGCCACTCCCAGCTTCTTTGCGACATCTCGGACGGAGAGGTTGGGGTTCCGCTCGAAACAGCGGGCAACTCTTTTTGTCGTCACTGTGGCCTCCGGCTTTCGATTTCCCCCCGATCCAGCTTTCCTGGCTGTCGACAAACGTTCATCGAACACTTTTAATACGTTGGTTACAGTTGATTTAGCCACAGTCAACAATTCCGCCAACTTGGCGTGAGAGCAGTTTGGATTTTCACCATGCACGTGCAAAATTTCTCTTCCTTCGACGACATTTTTATAACTGAAATGCTAATCTCAAAATCAAAATAGCGCCATGATGTTACACGCACACATCTTCAAAATGAGGGATGTGCAAATTTTTTTAATGTACGATGAAAGGAAATGCGTCAAGTTTAAGTCGACCAAATTTTGATCGAAACACCCTTTATGCTAGCCAGCACTGTTGTGTTTCGATCTGTACTAAAGAATCCCTCAAAAGTTGTATAATGGCGCTGTAATAAATTAAAGATAACGAGACAAAAAAGAATCTCTCATTGTTAGATTCGCCATTTTGAAAAAAAATTGTAGAACTACACTCAAAAAATGAATTGTGACAAAAAAGCGTCACGACTGTTAAACAATTTTTGCAATCATATGTTGAGAAAAGACCTGGAAAAAAAAAATTTGCCCATCGTGATTCAGAAATCGTTTTATGAGATAAACCAAGCTACACAAGCGCTTGCAAGCTATCATCTGATCAAAGATTGCTCGAAAACAGAGTATTTAAAAAGAGAATCAACAGTTGCTGTTTGGGACTATCAAACATCTTCAATGTATAGGAACAGGTGATCTCAATGTTATAATAGGCAAAACAGGCCCCGGCAACGTCCGAATCCTGGACAAGTAGGGAATGGGAAGGAATGTGTTGACGTTTTACTTTGCCACGGAAGCCACGGATATTTTTATTTATTTATTTGTCGTCAATCATATTTGAAGACCGGTTTTATGTTCTTGCCTTAACTCTATTCTTAAATAGGGTAGGGAACGGCTTAATCAGGGGTGGCTGTTTTAATCAGTTGTTAGGAAATAGGTCTAAAACATCTCCAATTTTTCAATTTATTTTACTTTTAATGATGCGCAAATTAGCTCTATCTATTGGACTAATGATCCGATATATAAATCATGATTGATTACCAATTTATCACTGTCATTTTGATGATTTAACACACATCATCTAGAAACCATCAGTTTCTGACCTGTTGAAGAAGTTCGCTCAAATGTTTCCTTTGTGTATTTTGCATTTGCATCGCGTGTACCGGAGAGTATGTCTTCATCAGCTCTCTCGCACAACTAAGCTTGTTGCCAGAATGTGATGTTGAACATTGAGTTAAATTTATTACATATTTAGATAATCTGAAATCGCTATTTATTTCATATTTCTTCCAGTCATTGGAGGTTGATCTATGCTTATGATTATATTGTCCATCATCTTGCAGTATCATATGTAATAAGGAGTGTATCGAATATAAGCTATCCATTTGCGTTGTACGCATGTATTTGTGATGGTTTTTTATGCTCTGAACACTGCATGCTGTGCGTTTGACTGTCAGCTTTCTTTTGTTTACTTGTTTGTGCGGTTCAAATTCTGCGTTTTCAAAATGTCGCGTATTGAAAAGGAAGTGAAAATTAAGGTTCTGGACACATGGCTAAGTGAGAAGGGTATTACAATGCGAAAATTGGTGAAGCGGTTTGGAATTCATCATGCAAGTGTTAAAACCATCATTAATAAGTTTGGGGAACACTATTCTTTGGATGAGCTACCAGGAAGAGGCAGAAAATCCGGTTCTTCCAACCCGAAACTGGAGCAGAAAGTGGTATCTCTAATCATGAAGAACAAATCAATTTCAATACGTGATTTGGCCAAAAAAGCAGGAACGAGTGTCGGAATGATCCAGCGTATCAAGAGGCGAAACCACCTGAAGACCTGAAGACAAGAAGCAGAAAATCTCGAAACAAAGTGCAGAACAGAAGAAGCGAGCAGCAAAAAGGGCCCGGAAATTGTATTCGCGTCTTTTGCAGCGTCCGGATGCATGCGTTTTGATGGACGATGAGACCTATGTAAAGGAGGACTCAAAAACCCTTCCAGGTCCACAATACTTTACTGCCGTCGTTGGGGAGGATGTGAGCGATGCGGACAGGTCGATTCAAGTGGAGAAATTCGGTCGAAAGGTACTGGTATGGCACGCAATATGTTCCTGTGGTTTGAAGTCAACCATTTTTTACACTACCGGAACTATAAATGCAGAAATCTATCGATCTGAGTGTCTCCAGAAGAGATTGTTGCCTTTATATAAGAAGCATAGTACACCTCCACTGTTTTGGCCGGATTTAGCGTCGGCTCACTATGCCAAAACCACTCTCAATTGGCTTGCGGAAAAGGGTATAGATTTCGTTGAGAAAAATATCAATCCACCAAATTGCCCTCAGCTTCGACCCATCGAACGTTACTGGACAATCGTGAAGAGGGTCTTCAAGAAGACTGGTAAAGCAGCTGGGAACATGCAGGAGTTCAAAAAAATTTGGGCTCAAGCGTCCAAAAAATGCGATGCAACACTTGTCCGGAACTTGATGAAGAGCATTCGATCCAAAGTTCGAAAATTCGTGAAGGAATAACTTAAATTTCATCCGGTCTTCATTATGTTCAAGTTTAACCTCGTACAATAAAGGATCAATTTTTTGTATAAATAAAATACCGGTTTTCAACATATTTGAAAGAAAGTTTGGGGATAGCTTATTTTCGATACACTCCTTAAAAAAAATATGTTTCGGAGCTGTCCAATAGTACCCAACGATACATAATGCTTTGCTGTTGAGCCGGCAGCTATAGCAGTACTGTTGCTATTGAGAGAGCCCATGTTTCCGCTCTTCTTTGTTAACCATGGATATAGCGCACCGGTATCGCAACGTGCTGCTGTCTCTTACATTTGTTTGTTTTTAAACGAAGCATCCTGTTTGTTGTCACATTCGCTATGTCTAACATTTCCTCGAGTGTAAATGAAATAAGAAATGCACATTGCCAATCTGAGCATCAATGACAAAATTAAAAGTTTGGCCGTGTAAGTCTGTCTCATAACCTGCTAGAAGACGAGTTTGGGATCGTAGCAATCTTCATGTTTTGGTTGATTGTTTTCGAGAGCGGATGGATGAAACGAAGGAGCGGGTTGAGGAAATTGACGTTTGCAGCAAATCGCGACCTGGCCTAATCCATTTCGCCTTCGCACACATGCACGGAATCGCACTCATACAATATTGTTAGTTGATGTACAGATTGTGAAGCTGAAGAAAACATTTTCTTGATCGGAAAGCAATCCGCATGCTTTTAAAAAGTCCCCGCAATTGGAAACTTTATTCCATGGCTATGAAATTTTCAGAGTCCAATGCTCGTTTCTGAAGGTATGTATTTACAGCAAATCTACTTCACTCAACGGCCACAAACTGAACTCAATATGAGTGTCCAGTTTCCTTAGTTGCAGTAGTTGTTGTAGTTCCTATGCGTTTCAGTAAAGTGGACATTGAGTCACAATTTGTGGCCATGTATTGTTGGGATATGCGGATTATCTACCACTCAGAATAAAAGAGCGGTAGTTCACTCGCTCATTCTGATCAAACAGTTCTTTCACTCACTCATCAGTGAAATTCTCACATCTAGTTTCAATTAGTGTTTGGTCAAATGAAATCAGTGGGCAAAGTTTATCAATAAGGAAAGGTGTTAACTAACTAAATCTCCACAATATCAATGCGTGTTCAATTATACTGCATTCCATATGAAGCAGCAACGTGCAAGAAATATTGCTAGGAAAGACGAGATCTTGTATACAATATTTGAGATAATGTATTAAATGTCTCAAAACTTTACGCCCCATTTATGTGCAGTATATTAAACAGGTATTAGCACTACTTTTTCACGCTGTGCACAATAATCATTAATCTGAATACACATTTAGAAAGTCGTATAGCACGAACAATTGAATTCGAACTTCTGTTCATATTTCATACTCAAGTCTCCGTAAGAAACTGCAAGAAAATACATTTCCTAGCTGAGGGCAGTTTGTGTTTTTCACCCACAGCCGTACATACAGGCACTTCCTTCCCCTCTAAGCAAATCTCTTCTTTGAAGCTCAAGCACTGTAATTAAATTTAAAAACTTTTTCTGAAAAGCATGAGCTTGTGGGCGAAGAAACAGCCCTAAATCACATAACAAAGCAAAAAGAGAGAAAATCTTCAGCTAAACAAAGCTACAACTTACGTCCGTCTCGTGGGAACAGGAAAATCTCATTCAAAAAAGAAAATGCTATGAGGAAGCAAAAGTATCAAGATAAACATCGAAACCTAGAGTCACGTGATGCTAACTGTTCGCACATGGTCTTCCCTCGCTTGCCTTGTATACGTTTATGTTCACGCACGGATTGCTACTTGTCTGTCTCGCACATTTGCTTCCTTGCGGTGGCCTACTACCACTTCAATTTCGACTGACAACGCCGTTGTCATCGTCTGACGTGGGCTTTTCGACGCAATTAGTCGATTTTCTTTTTTTCTCGAGTGCCATCAGGGACAAGCAGGAGTAAACCAGTTACTAAATCATCTAAGATTAGGGAATACTGAGTGAAATGGACCACTTGAAATTTGACCACAGGAAAGAAGTTGTAAATCTGAATTGGTTTAATGCAGAAAACGTTTTAAGAGTTAAAGTAAAACTAGTTTATCGTATACTGCTAAAAAAACAAATGCTATCTTTTCTTCTGATACCTCGGTTCATAGTTTGCATACTCTGATGGTCAACTTAAGCTCTCATTTCATTCGAAGATAAGAAGATTTTCATTGTTTCATTAAGATATTTTGAAATTCCTTTCCTTCATGCAATTTAAAAAGTTTCATATTGAAAATAATGGTTTTTACCATTTTGCAATAAGTCCAGTGGTTTCCATTTCAGATCTAAAGGTCCTCACTGAATCTTTAAATAGCTCAAAATGCTCTTATACCATTATTTTGCTGCATGCTAGTTGCAATCCAATCATGAACAGCAAAAAAAAACCTCATCTAGAATTCAATTCAGTTCTCCCGATGTAACCGTTTTATCCGCTCGCTTTCAAACGCAAATACCAATTTATTCCCTCAAGAGAGAGCCGAGCATCCGAGTGAGTGGGTAAGTGGAGCAGCAGATCTAAATCCAAGCCGACCGCTCTTAGCACGCACATGAAAATGCACTGACGTCATACATTGGGCAAATTGGCCGCTTCTCGGATCGTCTCCTGAGTAAACGGTGCTTACACGACTGAATAACAACAAGGAATTGACGCGTACTTGCATATGGCGTCATCGGAATCGAACACAATACTCGATGAACATTTCAAAGGAATCAGTCCGCTTTGATCGTTTTTGATAACATCGGTTGTACCATCCGATTTTGCATTATTTTCACGACGGTACGTACAGTTGAATTCCCAACAGAATAGAAATACGATGGATGGATTTTTCCAAAGTGGATAGGACGTTTCGAAATATTGGTCTAGGATAATAGGCAGCAACATGGTTTTCTTTGCAACTGACTACTGCTCCTGGTTGGGCTGTTTGCAGAAGCAATGAGGCAGAACGAAACCAATGAAGACTATCCAATTCGAGGTTCTTCTTCTAAGCTTATTACGCTTAAGGCGAAACGTTCAGAATCGAAACATGACCGTCACAATAACAAACACTTTAGTTCACTTTAGTTGCTTGCCATTCTGGGTGCTTTTAACAACGCGATGTAGGTATGAGTATGACACTGTATTCTTAATTGTTTCATCTCAAGCAAAGCAAGTTCGAACCTCAACTAATTAAAGAGTTGTCCAACCAAAATCGAGAACTTATTCGCTATTTGCTACAATGAGGATTAAATTATTTTACAAAGTGATGAGGAAGATGATTTCCTTGACTGAACCGGGAATTGAACTCTCCGTCTCACAGTGGGGCAGGAACCTTCTTTTGTTGGCCAGAATCTCTAGGGCTAGAAGTTCGGTATCCTTGGAAGGAGCATATGAGTGTAGCTAAGCTTTTTATTGTCAATATTGGTTTTGATCTAGCTGATTTAAAACTGACCCAGATCGATTCTATCTTGTGACAGAAACGTCCTAGTAGAAAACATATTTCAGTAAAGTTGTTTATGATGTTGAATATTTAACATCCTTCGGCAACATACGGGGGTACAAATTGGGAAGTCTAAAATTCGGAGCGTCTCGAAAATGGTCTACTTTTTAATCTTAATATTTCCCGTAAAATACACTAAAATTAGGGTCAATTTCCCCGTTCCCCCTTTTAATTCAATCCCCCACACAAATTATACCCCTTCAAATTTTCCCCAAACCTGGGGAAAACCTGCCTATATTGCTACCGGGAATTTGCTACAAAAGGAAGGAGGTTTTGATTTCGATGTGTGAACTAGTTGTAGAAAGTTGCCGTCTTGGACAAAGTTTCTCAGTCATTTGTCGTCTTTTGACATTATCATCTTAGTTACAGATCACGCTGCAAATATGGCGATGCAGTTTATGCGTAGAACACTTTCTCGTTGGATTTCCTGAAAACATCAGGCATAACAACAATATTGACTCAACAGTTAAATTGTTGTCAAATTAAAGCTAAATAATAAATATGTAAAAAGCTAAATAATAAACATTTACAAAAATACTGATTGAATAATAACCAGGATTAGAGGTTTCTAAACTGGTTGCCGAGAACAGTCAGTTCTGTCGAAGCCAACATTTCGTCTATTGAAACAGTAAAAAAATGAAGGGCAGCCTCCCGTCCTTGTACATGCAAAGATGATTCCAAAACATGGTGAAAGTATTAATTAAAAGAGAATGGAAAATATACAATATGATTTACAGGTACACGATCTTCTACCGAACCCCCTCACTTCGCTTTTGTGAATTTGACAACAGGCGTGCCCAGGCAACGCCAACCAACGTCCCCATGTTTCAGCTAGCAGTTTTTTGTGATCATTGTTACGAAGGCAATATCTACAGTCGCCAAAATACCTATATTAGTCCCTGAGGATAGTAGCATATCGGTTAATGAGGTGACAGCTGTCATCAAGTGAACCAAAAACATGAAAGCTGCTTGTGTCGACAGAGTCATCATCCTCGAGTTGAAAAATTTGAGTGTTCCAACTTGCTGGAAAATAGCCAAAGTAATCCCTATTCGCAAACCTGGAAAATATCCTACCAGCGCTTAAAACTATCCTCAAATCAGCCTTTGTCTTCCATCTTGAAGCTGTTTGAAAAGCTGATCCTCAGCCGTTTACTGGAGTTCGTTAACTAGAATAACATCTTCCTTCAGGAACAATTTGTGTTCAGGGAAGGTCCATCCATCAACTGATACGATTAACTAAGAACTGTATGCGAAAAATTTTTTTTTTTTTTGTGTTTTTTTTTTTTTTGTGAGAAAAAAAAAAAAAAATATAATAAAAATAAAAATAAATTTAAATTATTTAATATAAAAAAAAAAAAAAAAATAAATTAATTTTTATTTGTGATGGCACCGCAACAAAAAAAAAAAAAAAACAACAGAATACCCCCCCCCGCGGAAAAAACCAACCCCCCCCCGAGAGAGAGAGGGAGAGAAAACGGGAACCCCCACACACAACTGTCTCGCGGGTGGAAAAATTGTAAAAGGACCCCCCGACCCCCCGGCGGGGGGCGGAAGGGAGAAAAAAAAAAAAAAACAGACCCTGTGGAGGCCCCGGAGGGGTTGGATTATTTCAAGTGGAAACCCAACCCTTCCGATCCCCGCCACGGCTCTGAAGGCAAAGTGCTCCGCCTGGTTCGTTCAGCAAACCATGAAACGAGCTGGGCTTCGTATAAAGGGTGTCCACGATGAAATTGCCACACTATGAAATTGCTCTAACTTTTTAACCGTTGGGTAGAATTTAATGAAAATTTTTAGTTCATAGTGCATTATTTACATCCTGCAAGTTTTAAAGTCCTGTGATCAAAACTCGCGGAAATGGAGTCGAAAGAACAGCTCGTGCGTGATAAAATCTTGCGCATTCATCACGAGAACAAGGATCTCTCGCATCGTTCCATAGCTAAAACGTTGGGAATCGCAAATTTCACGGTGTCGCGAGTGATTAAGCGGTTCGAGGAACGGTTGACCACCGATTGGAAGCCCAGAAGTGAAGGAAAAAGTATTCCGTACAACACCAAAAATCACAACCGCGTAGTTGGGGCCTTCAACCGAAATCCGAACGCCTCCGTTCGGGATGTAGCTAAGAAGCTGCACCTAAGCCGAAGTTTTGTCCAGAAGGCAGTAAAAGGCCCCCTAATCGCGACGAGAAACAGAACAAGTCCGCCAAAACCCGTGCCAGGAAGTTGTACCTCAACATGCTGACGAAAGTTGAATGCTACATCATGGACGACGAAACATATGTGAAGGCCGACTTCAAACAGATCCCCGGCAACCTGTTTTTCACGGCCAAGGATAAGTTCAGCGTTCCGGAGCATGTCCGCACTCAGAAGATGTCCAAATTTGCGAAGAAATTCCTGGTTTGGCAAGCCATCTGCACGTGCGGGAAGCGGAGTGCACCTTTCGTGACCCAGGACACGATGAACGGACAGGTGTACATAAAATAGTGCCTCCAGAAGCGGCTGCTTCCTCTCCTTAAGGCCCACAACGTCCCAACAATCTTCTGGCCGGATTTGGCCTCATGCCACTACTCCAAGGACGTGCTGAAGTGGTATGCGGACAATAAGGTCAATTTCGTGCCGAAAATGTTCAACCCTCCCAACACTCCGGAGCTTCGCCCCATCGAGAAGTACTGGGCGATTATGAAGCAGCACCTTCTTAAACGACCTAAGGTAGTGAAGACAGTCGAGGAACTGAAGAAAGTATGGGTTTACATGCAAAAAACGGTTGATTCACAGATTGTGCAGAATCTTATGGCCGGGGTTAAGGCCAAGGTGCGGGCATTTGCGTATGGACTGTAAATAAAATACGAGTAAAATGGTAAAATGAAGTTTAATAGTTATTTCTCAATCCCTGAAAATTTGATGGCAATCGGATGAAAACTCGAATTTTGCGAATCAATTTTGTGTGTGGCAATTTCATCGTGGACACCCTTTATGAACCTTCGTACAGCTAGTTTATTACAAAAAGTACCAGGAAAATGTGCTGCATACAACCGATCATTTTGCTGGTTGTGGTGATCCTGTAGAAGGATGTGTAGGAACATTTTTTCGTCAGAAAACAGAATTTCACAATCATCGATGCTCCTGAGCAGCTTCCGATGTTTTGCAATCTTCTGCTTATTAGTCAAGCCATAGACCCGTTGTTTTTTGTATGGATTTAGGTCAAGGTATTTCAAAATACTCCTGATCGTTGACTACGACATTCCCAGTTCTTTGACCATCTTTCGGCCAGACTTACCAGTATTTCGCCGAATTTGCTGTTTTATTCGTTTGCGAGCCCATTTACGGCCAAATCAGGGAGGAGTTTTCCAAGAACCGGTTTCTTTGTAGCGTTTGATGGGGCGAAAGATGAATCTTTCGTTTATTTAGTGGTTTCAATTTCTTTAAAATATAACACAGTCTAAAATGTTTCGAAAACAGACTATTCACGAGCTCTCCTTTCGCGTCCATATAAAACGAATGAAAATTCAAAATAAATTTGCATGCTGTGTTAATATTTGAGTACTCTTGAGAAGAAAAATGTGCAATCATGTCTGAGATTAACCCATCTTAAGTTACTCATGTTTAAAAAAAACTGACTGCAATTATCACTCACCCTGTGAATCTGTTCAATTTGGAAATCAGGAGAAATAAATAAATTTGTTACTAGACGTCACATGAATTCAGCATAGCGTTAACCAAAATGAACTCTGCTGCCAACCTTTCCTGTTATTCTATATCTCATTGCATTTTTGTGGAAATGCAGAGGATTTCTCGACTTCCAATAAAACGAGTATTACGTCAACATTCCTACCCTTTCCTTAATTGACAACACAAGGGCGGAGCCGACACCAGTATGGCCTCAGATTGGGATCACCAGTTTTTACACATGAAGGATATATGTTATCCCCGAGCATCATATGTTGGTTCTCTGTGTAACAACAGCTGAGAGGTCAGTCATGCTCGCGCTCATGCTCGTGATCTTTGAACATTGGGTATGATGGTATGATAGTGACTTTTCAGTTAATACTTAGCATTCGACAAAATCTAGAGTGATTCAAGATAAGAACCTTAGAGCCAATTGTAAATAATGACTTTAAACGTTGAACTCTCACGAATAACAAGACTCCTAAGATATCCAACTTCATCATACGGTAGAGAAAACTAGACTAGATAATCGAAGTTTAAAGGCTGTTTTTACAATCATGGTCCCAATCATGCATTACTCCATTTTACTGGCCCCAGAGTTTTGCGGTTTTTTCGAGAGCATTATAATTACGTAAAAACTGATGGAAGAAAGTGACGTCTGGGATTTTCTTACGTGTCACAACTGACGAATATCGCTACGCATAGAAGAAAAACAACTGACGAATATCGCTATGCATAGAATACCGGTAAAAAGACCTGGGAGTTGCTGGGTGACCAGTAGATCCGGAAGATTCAATAACGTGGTCCTTCAGAATGATTCGGACTTTATACTGCATATACTATTCCAATGAATTAAAAAAAATTAAAATATGAGCTCTTCCAATGTCAATTTCTCGAAAATTTTTAATCAGTCACGGAAGACATTATCATCATTAGAGCGAAGAATCGTTTCCCTACATCTTGAAATTGATTGTTTGAGGAATCGATTAGTCATCTCCCAGTACTCAGCATTGGAAGAGCTATGTGCCGTGTAAAAATTTCATCAAAAGTCACAAAGAAAAACCTTTGTTCTGGCCCGATTTGGCATCATACCACTATGCTAAAACTGGGGGAGGGTACAAAAATCAATGGACTTCCAGAAAATTTGGACAAAGACGGCTTCTACGATGTCTGAAGAGTCTGTACAAACCCTAATCGACGGAGTTAAGCGCAAAGTTCTAAAATTTTATGCAAATACCGAATAACTATGTTTTGTCTTCACGAATTGTTAAAACACATCCCATGAATCGTAATGCGAAATTTATGTTTTATTCATGTTTTGAGGTGTCCGGATTATTGCGGATACAGACCTTATAATCGAGGAATACCTGTAATAGTTATTACCTAAGTAATCATAGTTCATTATTGCATTTCGAAAATTCTATAACTGGCTATTTAAGGAAGATGCATTGGTCAAAGTTTCCGGATACTGGTACCGTCTGCATTTTGATTCATAACTCCAGTAATTATAACAATAGGAATTCACATCCACCTTATTCCATTCAACTTTGCCATGGGATCATCCTCATCCCATCGAATGATTCATCATAGTTTGTCTGTTATTGTAGCAGGTGAGATTTTCCAGTGAAATTCAAAACAATCTTGTCCAAACAATTCCTTTGTTTGTTCCATTGTCACAACATGCTGCCTGTTTCCTCCCCCCCACTCATGAGCTGGAGTGGCAAGAACTGTAAAGTTTATAAATAACTTATCAAAGTTATCAGCCGGGAAAATTGCAGCACAAATTGCTTCCACTACATTGCAGCAGCAATGCCATCATCATCATCAGCATCATCATCCTCATCGGTTGGTCGGTAAGCATCAAGTGCTTATGGTAGGTATTATTTTGCACCGCCGCCACCCGGCAGTTTGTGTATGGGAATTTACCCCTTTTATTGTGATTGAAAATGGACTCCTTTCTCCATCTTAAGCGAAAACCGATATTGCTTTGCATCCCCCGTCGTCCCGTGAGCTCACACCGCACTGACGGGGTGCGGCGCCTGGAAATCCGGCGTCCGTACGGGAAAGGCAGTCAGTCAACAGGAGACGAAAGAGTGTGCTTAAGAAGCAAAACTTGTTTAATGCAAGCAGAGTCCATTTTCTCGAGTAAACATCAATAAGTGGTCAATCGAGAATAGTTTTGCTATCGATATAGGTATTGGGAGGTGTCCGAAGCACTTGAAGTTTACTGTTTCTTTGGAGCGATCTTGGAACAGTGACGGTACTGTTTAGAGCACACTAGAAATGACGGACTGAATTCGTCGAATTGATGTCGTTTACCAAATCTCAGTTAGTGGTAACGGACAATCAACTAAATTAGTTGGTCTGGAGGTGCGAAATAGCAACGGAGCGTGGAAGGTCTTATCTACCGCACTTTTCAGGGTATTTTTGTACCGGTTGAGCAATGCGACCATTTGCAGTCAAGTAGATCGTGATCAACGTCGAACCACTCTTGCCATCGATTACCGTCCCTTGGTTCGATGCCAATGCGAAAAGGTTGGTGTTCGATTCTATTCTTGCTTGACGCTCGGTATGAAATGTGTCTTTAAGTAGAGCAGTGGTTTTCAAGGGTTTGTATTTGCGGAGCGCTTAAGATAGAATAATAATATTTCATATTGCAGTGAGTTGCAAGTATAAGGTTAATTATAGCACAAAAATCTTAGTGATTATAGGACTTTAAGTCCTAAGTTCAACCTGGTGTAAAGAGTCATCAATAAAAAAAGGTGTTAAACGTGCTAGGACTTACCAGCGTTAGCAGTGATTTTTTTTTTAAGTACATGAATGAAGAATAAATACCTCGAGGTTTATTTGAACAAAATCAAATTAAAAATTGATTAGAACAGATGTTTATACTTGATCTTCAGAGATAGAATTTTTATGTTTACGTTTATGTGATATGTTTAATAAAAAATTAGTATTTTTTTCCAGAATTTTTTGATTTTGGATTTGACTCCACTCATGATGTTTTGGACAGTAGTTTTGTCACATTTCTTGGTAGCCGAAAACCAATTAACTTTTAATTCTTCCATGGTCTCTCACTCCTTACCACTTTTCTCGACGTTGCGCTTAACGATAGCCCAGTAGGGTTCAATTGGACGAATTTGTGGACAATATTTTATATATTTTTATATTTTATATTTTATTGTCGTCAATCAGGAGTAGACCATATGTTACATTTTGTTCTTAATCCTTGTTAAAATAAAGGTAATAAAATACATAAGATTAGCCTAAATAGCGCCTGGTCAACATTGTTCATATGGCGTGACCATTTCGTGTACATTAAACACTTAACTTCATAACTTATCGATTAATTCCTAACTAACCTTGAAAAGAATGTTTGCCTTAGAGTGTTTTTATTCATTGTTATATCAATTCTTTCACAATTTGCATTGTAGCAAGACATCATTTTATTTAAAGGCCCATTTTTGACATAGTTTGTTCTATGATTGCTAATATAAAAGAGATATCTGATTCTAAGCGGGTTGAAAGATTTTCGTGAGCTCTATTCTTTTTGAATGCTTTGTGAGCTTTTTGTTTTCTGTTTTTCAGATTAATAATCGGTCTATTGTACCAAGCTGGTACCTTGGGATTTATTTTATTTCTTTGCTTCTAGGGCACTATATATATTCTAAAATATCATATATAATTCTATAGAATACATCCAAAGCCTTATGCAGGTCATCATTACGTAATAAAGTTTGCCATTCGATGCAATTTAACTCTTGTTTAATTTTTTTGTAGTTTGCTTTACTAAAATCGAAGTATGACTCCGAAAAACTGTTATCTTCCATTGTGAATTTACCATGCACGAATCTGCATCATAGAGATTACCATGCACGAATATAGAGTATTCAATAGCAGTGTGAAACACTTCATTTTTCCAAAGAGGGAGCTGGTGATTCAGATACGCAAAAGTCATCGGTCATATTTGTGAACAATAAATCCAAATAGCAGTTATTTTAATTTTTTGCGTGATTCACTTGATTTAGCCTAATTTCTGCACTTTTATCAAACAAAATACGAAGTATTTCATTATCACCGAAAACTGGTATTAAAAAATAATCACTTACATCTTCTTACATAAAATTTGCTGTTCGTTAATTAAAATCCCCATATACATGAACATTTGCATCAGGCTCAAAATTAGCAATAATTCTATCAGCAAGATTAAAAAACAATTCAAATGACTCTTTTTTTGTATATTCTGGACTGCTGCAAAAATATTAATCTGATCATCGATGCTAATAGGGAGGACTGATGTCTTTCTCAACAAAATCTACTCCATTTTATTGCATTCTTTGTACTGCGGCGTAATCGACTGACGCAAAATCAGGCCAAAACAAAGGAAGGACCTTGTGCTGCTTGTATAACGGAAGCATTATTTTCTGCAAATACCAGCACGGTATACTTCGGCATTGATCGTAGCTTCAATTTAGAATAATTTATTTGTGGTGCCGCCTGGGTGTCAGACTGGAAACTTTTCAGCCGACATGATACCTTACCATAATATTGTTGTTTATTCCCGGAAGGTTTGAAGAAAATCCGACTAAAATTGAACTTTTTGGTGACCATTTTTGTGGGTCTCATATTTTTCGATAACAGTCGTTGATTGACATTAAACTACTTTAAAACAACTGAATGATTTATATCGGCCATATGTTAATCAGAACATTAGAATTTGTATCACAAAGATTTTGTTTTGATGTCATTTGAAAAATATGTAACCATATACTCACACATTTCCATTGAAAATGTTACCAATATCTACATCTTACTGTATAATAAATACAATAGGCCGCTGGTAGAAAAAAATATTTTTCCTTAATTGAGGTTCATGATTTTCTATTAAGATCATTGTCTACATATCTTTGTGAACAGATAATAACGATTGCATTAAAAAATGCGACTATTCTCGGATGTTTCATAAAAACGAACTGCAAATGATATTTTACCAACCCAAATTGCATTTTATTCATTAGGAAATTAAAAACTTTACAAAAATACTTCTATTTTCTGCCACGCCGCCTTGTGGCAGTTGGCCGAAACTTTGGCCATAGGTGAAAAAAAAAAGAAGTTGTAATCATCCGTCGTTTTGACCACGAAATTATTTGAATATACCCTCCTCATCAATTTGGCCCAGAATTTCTCGATTGGGTGAACTGGGGCACGTTGGGTGGGTTGGCATGCTTTCGCACGTTCCGCTTCGCCAGGAAGATCTCTTTGATCAGAATCTTCAGCCGTTGTTTCTGGGTTTCCGCTTGATTCTCAGACACGGCTGGCTTGGACTGGCGCTACCGCATGTGGATATCCATTTTGGCCAAATACTTCTTGACCGTTTGGCCAATCGCACCGACCTCTCGGCCCAACGCACGGAAAGACGTGGCCACCTTGCCTTCCGTCTTCCGTTTGAGCTTCTGTTGAATCCTCCGGTCGCTTAAAACGGTTAGACAGCCGTAACTAGGCTTCTTCTCGATGGACTCTCCCTTCTCCAGCAGTACCAGAATCTTGTAGATGTTTCCGCGATCGTATCTGGCCGACTCTAAGTGGGCCACGATGGCCGACTTTTTTAGGCCCGGTTGGAGCAGGCGGTACGAAAAAATCTAAGATCGAAGTTTTTTCACTGTTCTCGCCATAGCTGCCGTAAACAACGTAAACGCATGAAAAATCGGAACAACGCTTTTTTTATGGCACGCATTAAATGACTCTTTTCTGTATATTTATCCAAGATAACGACAATTTTCAAATGCAGAAAATTTGTTTAGTTTAACCAGTAAAGTCATGGGGGTAAAAAGCTGAAAAAAAACTTAAATCTCGCTCGAGTCTAAAACTATAAATTGATGAATAAAGTCGCGATTGCATCAGCATTTATCGATTATCATGATGCCAAAATGATTTTCTCAACTATCGCAGAATTTGTGACACATTTGGTACATACATCGAATGAAGGGATGATACCCCGTTTGGCATAAAGACGTTTGGCATACGGACGATTGGCATACGGATGTTTGGCTGAATGGATAAAATTGTCTTTTAGCATAAATGTATTGCAGAGAAAGGGAAATAAGAATCTAAAAAAGTATTTTCAAATGCATTAGATCTAAGAATGCAAGAACACAACCGAACAATGAAATGATTAAATTACTGTGACAAAATCATGGTTTGCAAAAGCATGGCACTCTTAGCACGAAAATTTTCAATCATTCAAAAATCTTCTTCATTTCAAACAGCAAAATGTTTCCATGACAACTATGAACTGTTGACGTTGTGTTAGAGCTCAAAATTTGGACTTTTCTTGAAATGAATAATCCACTAGAGAAACTC
The DNA here is from genome assembly GCA_024533555.2 of Aedes koreicus. Classification (NCBI taxonomy): domain Eukaryota; kingdom Metazoa; phylum Arthropoda; class Insecta; order Diptera; family Culicidae; genus Aedes; species Aedes koreicus. Next base: position 148,378 of record JAHHFK020002350.1, on the reverse strand, counting down.
TTAAAAATATATCGGGAAAATCAGTATTCGACAGATATTCTCTTCACAGTTCGAGATGTTTGCAGTCCAGCCTACAAGTGGTCGAAATATATCAAGAATATTATCGTATCCCGGACCTTTTGTTATGCGGAGAGAATCAAGCTAACAACCTTTTTTGGGTCAACGGATACCGGGATTGTGACGGTTGGCTCGAGTTTTTGGAGCGCATCAAAGGACCTTATTTCACTCGTTATGAACCAGAGCTGAAATCTCTTTCAGTTTACTATGCGCGAGGTGAAGTGCAGAAAAAAATATTTCTCGTTTTGTCTAATGTACGGCAGGTATGAGTTTTTAGATGGATCTGATCGTGATATTGAAATAAAATAGGTCAATGTATATTTATGTGTATTCTTCATTCAAATTATGAAATTCTCATATACTTGTCCCATTTTTTTTGCTTTAGTTTGATCATATTATGTCTCACCATGTGTTGATAATCGTCAGTCATTTTGAGGCTAGATTTTTCTGAGATAGTTTATTGTAACTATTGTTCAAAAGGACGAATAACTCATTTGAGAAAAGCTGAAATTTAATACCAAATTCTACTGTGAAATGCCATGCCAAGTATTTTTATGGTTCGAAGCCATTTAGCCAAATATCTTTTAATCATTTGATTCCAAACAACGTCTCAAAAGGAAAATAAGAAAAATGCAATTTTATTAAAGCTCAAAATTATCAAATATTAGTTTCTCACATAATTCACCAGTCGGTTCAAAATTTCTCAAGTTGAAATGCAGGAAATCATGAAACCAAAATCATTATCAGTGAAACTCCAAAGAACTGTTCATGTTTGAAAGAAGGAAACATCTCACATAAGTGTTTTATACCGGGCAAGCGCTAGAATCATAAGTTCACTTTTGGATACAGGAATATGCTTCGTCAAATATGCAGTGCTTTATGTCGTTGATCAGTAAAACTCCAAAGAACTGCTCATGTTTGAAAGAAGGAACAATCTCACAAAGAGTAATAAACCGGGCAAGCGCTCGATTCAGAAGTTTGTTTTCGAATACAGGAATATGTATCGTCATAGAAGGCCCATGTACAAAGAATCAAAAGAAGGCATCGTTCGGAGGAACTGCATATTTCTTGAAGATTATAAAAAATAATGACTGATTCTGTCTCGCTGTTTAACATAATACACCTAAAATCCACCTATAACCAGGAGAAACTTAATAAGAATGCTTATTACTGCAAATGCGCACACATATTGATAAACACTAAGTGTAAAAAGTCTACAATATCGGGATGCTACCTAATGCGATCGAGAATCTCTTTTTGGTTCCTTATTTCCTTTTTTAGATCTAATGCGTTTGAAAATACTTTTGTAGATTCTTATTTACTTTTCCCTGCAATACATTTAATAGACAATTTTCGGCCAAACGTCAATTCGGCCAAACGTCCATTCGGCCAAATATTCATTCGGCCAAACATCCATATGCCAACGATCCATATGCTAACGATCAGTATGCCAAACGTCCATATGCCAAAAGACCCACCCCCGAATGAACGAGCATTTCATAACCCTACTTTAAAGCATTTTAAAACGGTTGCTGATATTTTGCTTTACAATAAGAGGACTGCGCCTTGGATATTGTAGAATAAACATTCTCCTATTTTTTTTTACTGTGAAACTAAATTGTTTATGGGATTAAATATAATCTAATGGATTGCAGCAAACCATGATTTGAAATTTGTTTGAAAAAAAATCAACAATATTTTGATATTTAACATAAATAATAACTGAAATTAACAAACCCCCTTGTGCTTTGCGTAAGACATAGTGAATGTAATCGATTCTCTCTCAAAATGTGTTATGGTCCTGTTCGTTCAGATGGATTTTGCGTCGGTAGTTTTTTACCGTTTCCCATTTTATAGTGCTTCACATCCGCACCAGGAAGAACTTTTCTGCCTGAGATGTCCATTTTTGATACTGAAGTGTGAAAATTTAGAAAATTCATTTGATATGTGAAGATTTTCACGCGGGGCTTAGTGTGTGCATATAGCGATAACATATAAATCATCGAAGAATTACAGACAAATTTCTTCCGAAATAACACTGCCGGTCAGTGTGAGATTGATTTTATACACACACATTTGTTAAATAATATCTTATTTCAGTGTATGGCAAATGTCAATTAAGGGCTTACGCTGAAGCACTCTCGACGGCACCCATAACCTCAAAATTTAGAATTTATAGTACTAAGAATCTGTACTAGGTATTTAAGGTTTCATCACATCAGTATGTATGCTTAATTGCTGTGAGCAATCTGATGGAGTTCGATTCAATGTCCATTCACTAACAATTGAGATGTATAATTTTTAAATAGCGAGGTGAGTTTGCGAGAGAGAGAGAGAAATAATAGGAAATAAAACATGGAGCAGCCATTCACCTTAAAGATTTTTTAATTTTTGCGGACAAAATTTTTTTAAATCGTAGTTCTGTTTTATAATTTGGCCCGATGTGACCCATTTATCGATTGGAATATTTATCAACTTCCTCCATACCGAAAACGATCCACCAAAAGAGGAGGTACTAATTGAGAACCACTACATTATTGAGTGAACTGACATTTAAAAATAGTTTGTTCAGCTGATTGCCTATTTGCCTGCCCCCCTCCTGCTGCATTCCCTAACAAGTCAATTCTCTTAACAAACACACTTTCGCTCCGAACTTATGCGACGGTAGCCAATTTCCCACTGTGTCACTGTCAATCGTGTTCTTTCAGTTTGGCCATCGTCGCCCCAGTCGGTCGAGAGAACGGTGAGTTATGAGTTCATGGCCAGACGTTAATTGTTGGTGTGACAAGAAGAAGATAGCCCAAAGAAAGGCCAAGAGCATCGTTCTGTCGCAATGACATAATGCGAATGGGACGTCTTCTTCTATTATTACTTTTATGGAGAGTGGTGGCGGTGGTGGTAGTGCGTTATTGAAAATTCCTTTTTTCAGCTTTAGTTGGCCGGAAAATTAAGCTATTATTGGAAGAGGAATCCATTTGGAATCGGTCGATGGAACCTCGGTTCAATGGTTTTGGATTGTGGTAGGTCGCAAAGCATCTCCTAAGGTTATAAAAATAAGCTCTACTCTCATCGACTCGTGGAGTTTATTTCTATGAAGATCGAAATTAGATGGCGGTGCTTGGTGATCCCATCAACGTACGTTTACGATACGGTAATAATATATCGAAATAAAACAGGACCGACCGACATGGGAGGCAGCTCTACCGTTTACGCTTGATTAAGTTGACTTCACAAGGAATCCGACTCTTTAACAATTTTATATCCATTGAAATGGGAAGGGGAGAACTGAGTGGATGCTGTAATCGTTTTGGGATCATTTTTTTTTCGAGCAATATCGCCTTGTTAATAGCAGATTGCCCTTATCACCTCACTTGTTCGTTTGGTGCGAAATGGTGTATCAAATTTCTCGAATATGTGAACTCGATTTTTTTCGATTTTTCCGTGGTGGTTCGGACCGGTAGCCTGAATAACGCTTGTCTTCTTCTTTTACGTTTCAAGCTTATTGCTTTCACAATTAGCTTATTGCTTGCTCTCAACTTAGTGTTCTAAATGCACTTCCACAGTTATTAATTGAGAGCTCTCGATGCAAAGTACCATATTTGCATTAGTATGATTGTGTGGCAAATACAACCATACGCTATGCCCATGGAATCGGAACATTTTACTCTACGAAAAATTCCTAGACCAGACCGGGAATCAAACCCAGCCACCTCCAGCATGGTGTTGCTTTGTAGCTGCGCCTTTACCGACTGAGCTAAAGGAGGACCCAATAACGCTTTTATAGGAATCAATTTGAATTTGAAGCGACTGATACTGCAGGGGGATTCGGATCATTTTGGAATTTTCATGCCTACTGCTCATTAATTTATAAATTGACAGCGCTCTTAACTTAATTTGGTAGAAAGTTTTTTTTAACTTTGAAGCGCTGCTCAATTTTGCACAATTGATTTCACACTTTTTAAAGTGGCACCATTGTCTGAATGTGGGTGGTGGCACCCGGCTACTGAAATTTCACCCATAGGGATGAAGGCGCACGTAGCTAATGAAATTCGTGTGCTTTTCACCTTATAGATACATGGTGCCTTGGAAAAATTTATTGGGAAGGACAAGGCTACCTCGTGGTTTTCTAATAAGGTCGGGGTTTGCTCGGTAGGTGGTGCTAGCTGGCGTGCAAAATATTGGTATTAATTGGTTCAATATGAAATAGCTCGAGATCCTGGCCATATGGAATGTTACTGTCTTCGGCAAAGTTGTTCAGTAGGTAAAGACCTTTTGGTTGGTTGATAGTAGTTCAGAATTGACTCACTACGTGGTGCTAGTGTACATATGAATATCTTGTACAAGTTGTATCTCGAGATCCTGGCCATTTAGGAAGATACCGTCTTGGACAAAATTGTACAGGTGGGCACATGAAGGCCGGAAGTTTATGTCTGACGCCATTTGGCAATCCAAGTTGGTGGCTTCCGGTAATAGAAAAATTGGGAATTGCTGTCAAATATCTTGCACTATGGATATTTTTGAATAAATGTGTGCATTAAAAAAGCGACTATTTTCGGATGAATGGTAAAAAAAAAACGGAAAAAGATATTTTAACAAACCAAATTGCTGTTTATTCGAGTAATGGGTTGACGCTGGATCCGGCCAAAACACCACGTCGTCATCCTTTTGGTACTTTTTAATGAAAGCGGCAACTTCTAGGAGGCACTATTAATAATCGCTTTTTTTTTAATATACACCTTAGGACCGGCCAATTCAGGCTGGAAATCGATGTTCGATGTCGTTTTGGAATCCACGATGGCGGCGTCTGTTTCGAAATAAGTGAGATATACTGTCAAATATCCTACAATATCGATATATTTAGATCGGAAACGACGTAGAATGGCTAGAAATCGATGTCTGACGCCATTTTGGAATCTAAGATGGCGGCTTCTGATATCGGAAAAATGGAAAATACTGTCAAATACCCTGCAATATGGATATTTTTGGAACGCAGACGACGTCATGATGCCGGAAATCAATGACCGACTTCATTTGGGAATCCAAAATGGGGGCTTCAGCTCCGTAAAGATTGGGAAATACTATCAAAAAGCCTGCAATATGAATACTTTAGGATTAGGAACGGCACATAAAAACTGAAAATTGTTGTTTGATATCATTTTGTCATCTAAAATGTCAGCTTATGTTTCAGGAAAACTCGGAAATACTGACAAATACCGTGTAATATGAACACTTTTGGGTCGGGAGCGACGTATTGAAACGAGCATGAAGATAAGTAACGGTGCAAACAAAGGATTTACGAAAGAAAGGAAGCTGGACATGGATCTCCGGTAACTCTTGTTTGAAATCGGTACAACGAACGTTTGCCCATCTATAGGAAGAAAAAAAAGTGGCCAAAACGGATCTCCGTATAATGTAAAGGATCACTAGCGGGTAGTGAAAGCTTTCATGAAGAATCCAAACAGTTCATTTCAAGATATGGCGGAAAACTGCATTTAAGCAAAACTTTCGTGTAAGATGCAAAAAAACGTAAACACACGTAAAAAGTCCATGAGCAACGAAAAAAATACGTTTGGAAAAACACGTGCACGGAAGTTCTACACCCAGCTGTTGGCCATCCGCGTTGTATCGTTATGGATACCGAGACTTAAAGGGTGTACGGAATCAAATTGCGACACACACAAATATTTGGCAAAATTCGCCCGTTCAACCAATCATCATCAAACTTTCAGGGGGTAAGATAAAATATCTTCTGAATATTTTCCCATGTTTGTTTTATTCAATTTCAATTCCACATCCAAATGCACGAACCTTCTTCTTTACACTACTCATAAGGTCCTGTACAACATTTGGAACAACTTTTTTTTTGCGTGGCAATCCATTTTTTCTTCATATCTCCCTCCGATTTCACTTCCTTAGGATGCTTCCAAAGTGCCTGCTTCATGATGGCCCAGTACTTTTCAATTGGCCGCAGTTCCGGTGCGTTCGGGGGTTGAGATGCTTTGGCTCGAAATTGACCTCCTTAGCCTTGTACCACTCCAAAACCTCTTTCGAGTAATGGCACGAGGCTAAATCCGGCCAGAAAATCGTAGGACCATCGTGTGACCTCAGAAGAGGAAGTAGACGCTTTTGGAGGCATTTCTTTAGGTACACCTGCCCATTGACCGTTCCATTTGTCACAAATGGGGTGCTCCGCTTTCCACACGAGCAAATTGCTTGCCAAATCATATATTTTTTGGCAAACTTTGACATCTTCTGCTTTCTAACGTCCTCAGGGACATCGAATTTATGATGAGCAGTGAAAAACTGGAGCCCCAAAAGCTGCCGGAAGTCTGCTTTTACATACGTCTCATCATCCATAACGAGGCAATGTGGTTTCGTCAACATCTGGGTGTAGAGCTTCCGTGCACGTGTTTTACCTACCGTATTCTGCCGTTCATCGCGATTAGGTGACTTTTGGACTTTGTACGTGTGTAGTCCTTCACGTTTTTTCGCATCTTGCTCGAAAGTTTTGGTTAAATTCAGTTTCTTCGCCTCATCTCGAACTGAACTGTTGGGATTCCTGTTGAAAGCTTGAACTACCCGCTGGTGTTCCTTAACACTATACGGAGATCCATTTTTGCCACTTATTTTTCTTTCCGATCGATGGTCAAACGTTCGTGGTGCCGATTTAAAACACGAGACACCGTAGAATGTACCATTCCCAGCTTCGTGCTGATGGCACGATGAGATTTTCCGGATTTTCGAGGTACGTGTGCAAAATTTCTTTTCGCCGCTGCTGTTCTTCCGACTCCATCTTCGCAACGATTGTACATCTGATAGTGAAACTAACACAGCGTAAACAAATACACATTGAACTAATTTCACCCAAAATTTCAACAGAAAATACCCAACTGGTAAACAGTTACAGCGATTTAAAAGTGGTGCAATTTGATTCCGTACAACCTTTATGTAAAAGCAGACTTCCGGAAACTTCCGGAGTTCCTGTTCTTTACTGTTCATGAAAAGTTCGATGTTCCCGAGGACGTTAGAAAGCAGATGATGTCAAAGTTCACCAAAAACTACATTATTTGGAAAATAATTTGCTAGTGTGGGAAGCAAGGCATTCGTGACAACCGGGACGGCCATTGGGCAGTTAAATCTAAAAAAATGCAACCAAAAGCGTCGTCTACCACTTCTGAGGTCATACGATGGTCATACGCTAAGGGGCCAGATTTAACCTCATGTCATTACTCGAAAGATGTTCTGGAGTAGTACGCGGCTAAGGAGGTCAATTCCGTGCCGAAGCATCTCATTCCCTCGAACGCACCGGAACTTTTGCCAATTGAGAAGTACTTGGCCATCATGAAGCAGGCACTTTGGAAACATCATAGGAAGTAAAATCGGAGGAAGATATGAAGAAGAATTGGATTTCGAAATAAAAAAAAAATTGGTCCAAACATTGTACAAGGGCTTATGAGTAGTGTTAATGAGCAGGTTCATGCATTTGGGTATGGTAATGAAATTGAATAGTTAAATAATATGTTTTGTGTTATTCTCTGAAAGTTTGAACAAGATGGTTTGAATTGCTGAGTTTTTTCGAATCTTTTCTTGTGGTGCAATTTGATTCCGTATTTTTTTTCCCCAATTTTGATAAATCTTTGCTCGGGAAGAGCCGATCGTAAGTAACTACTACAAGATCAGATTTATTTCACGTAACTTTCAGTCGGCCATTTGAAGCAAATAGAAGTTCAACATACTATTATCCGGGGTGATGGTGAAAGAGATATTCATTTCTAACGCTGACCATGCCAACCGGCCTTTTAGGATGATCAATTTTATTTTCCAAATAAATAGTACGTTTCACTGACATTTTCATGATCGAACCCGAATTAACATAGCACATTCTGAATTGTTTGGAGCATTCATACGAGAGTGGTAAATTATCTTTTTCCAAGAAAATTCAACTAGCTACACGCTTAGAAAATATTACAGTATTCGGTATTTTTTTTTACCGAACTTTCAACAGCTGACCGTTCGGTAATCCGATTTTCCGGATTTCGGTGAAATTTTACAATATTCCGGTAAAAAAAATTACCGGAACTTGTCAAATTTTATCGAAATCCGTTAAATTGGATTACCGAACGTTCAGCTGTTGAAAGTTCGGTGAAAAAATACCGAATACTGTAAAATTTTCCAAGTGGGTACATAGCTGAGCTTGAGCAAAAAAAGATGCACAATTTTAGTGATTGTCACATTCATCAGTCTGTAATATTGCGGTGTGCTCTTTATATAATTAATATTATATTTCTTCTCTCTGTGTGTGTGTGTGTGTGTGTGTGTGTGTGTGTTTTTTTTTTAAATTCTAGGAGTTCAAAAAATCTTCTAAAGACTGGCCTGTTGTGTTCGTGTTCATGCACATGCCAGTGTCTGATTTGCGCTGTGTGGGATTCACATGTGCGCCTACCCACAAAAAAACACTCTCCTAGTTCACCGATCACCTGGGTTTCCCCTCCGGAACTACCATGCAGTATTACTTCGGAGGGGGGGGCGTTATGCGCAATGTGCGCCGCATCTAATTTATTACTATTTAATTTTCCCGAACCCCTTGGCTCCCATCATGCCGAGCCCTTTCGCTTCCATCATGCCGACCCCTTTGACTCCCACCATGCCGAGCCCTTCGGCTCCTGATGTTAATTTGTTACTTTTTCGCCAACCAGCGACCAACATGCGTCATGCTGAGCCCTTTGGCTCCTGTTAGTAGACTACCTACGATTCTACACATACAACTAAGACACGCTTTGCACCCGAGTTATCTGGTGCGCAATCCCGCCCGGAAGCAGACATCTTCTTCTCACTTTTCGGACCTACCGGTAGGGTGCCGAAGTCACTTCAGTGATTCCGGCGGAGCCTGGCGTCCGGTTCACTGGCGCTCCCACGACCCAGACCGGTGCTACGACGCGTTCTACTCGACTAGCCCCCGGCGGTGGATCTAGCCTACTCCGTGAGAGAGTTCACCGGCGAAAGAATTTCTCCCGAAATCGATCGTGCTTCTTTCTCGCCACCTACATCGCATGCCGTGGTTCCTCCCGCCAACTCCGCTGTAGTGCTGACATGATCTGTACTACAGTCGTGTTCACCGCGTTCCACTTGTCTTCGTCGCTACACATACGTCCGACGATATTGTCTACGTTGACGTCCGCGCCGACAATGGCTGCCATTTCTCCTCGTGGGTGCACAAACCTTGGGCAACTGAAGATGACGTGTTTCGGTGTTTCTTCTGCGTCCCGACACTCAGGACATATCGGCGACCTTGCATGGCCGAATCTGTGCAAGTACTGCAAAGCACCCATGACCAGACAGAAATTGCGTCATGTAGAAGCTAACCTCCCCGTGTGCTCTGTTGATCCACATCGACAGGTTGGGAATTAGACGATGGGTCCACCTGTCATTCGCAGCGTTGTCCCACTGCTGCTGCCACTTGGATAGTGTGTTGGCTCGCTCTCTCTTCCGAACTCCTTTTGTATCTCGGTCCCTGTAGCACTCGCTATCTTCTTCAGTAGAAGGCAAATGGGGAGCATCCCGGCTATTACACACACGGCGTCCGACGAGATGGTTCGATACGCACTCGACACGCGCATCGCCATCAGCCTGGACGTACGGTTCAGTTAAAAGGTTATAGCTCTGTTGGGATTCAGTGACCCATTTCAGAATGCATGGTCACTCACGTTCATTTCAAGGGCACTTTCACGTAAACAAGCTCCGCATAAAACCAATACTAACATCAATTGGATATTTGTATTATGTTTACACTTCCACCATCGCTACATTTTCTGATTTGCAAATAGCACGTATTCAGTAGTATGAATTTAATATTCATTGATAGTTGCTTAGTTCTTACCATTAATGAATATTGTTTTCTTGCTGATCATGCTCCATTTGTTTCATTTTTTGTATTTTTCCGTAGCTTCTCAATTTTAGCATCATTTTTAGATGGCTTTTCAATTCGTACTGCTGGATCTGAAATGTGTTGCAGTGGGTCCTATGATCCCGTGCTTGAAATAGGTTCCGGGGGCTGAAGTTGTTTCCTACTCTATCGCCCATTTTCCTTTGATTGTTTTTTCTTATGATGGCTGCATCCTAATTATTTGTTTCTGATTTCTCATCATTCTTCAGGTTATTATTACAAGCGAACAGACAAACCGTGACAGCTCCCGGAAAAATATCCGTCTTGCGGGCATCGCTTACTGCGATTTAAATTAATATTAGTTTTCTCCTGGTACCGAAACTAGCAATTCCCACTGCATGTTTCACTTTGAATAATGATTTATCAATAAAATCGCTGCATCAGGCACATCAGAAAAATCTTTTAAGTCAAACACCTTAATGAGCCAACCAAACAGATCCTCTAGGAGACACCAAATTATAACCAAAATGATATATTTACAATGGCACCAAACAAAAACACCCTTGTACTATCCAACGCTTCTCTAATGTTTCTTTCTTCTTGAATACTGGAAACCCTCACACCAACAAACCGATCTCATCAGCGGAGCAGGCACATACACTTTTAACGTGAATGTTGGCGATGAAGCTTTGCATTTGGCAACTCTGCCAAGGACCAACCACTACTGATGAGCAGATATAATTTAGAGTATAGATAATAGCGGTAGACGACAATGAAGATAGCTACAGATTGGTTTGATAGTGCACATCTATATTATCATTTGCAAGAACTATAAGTTCAAGTTGAATTTAGGCCAGTTTAGTGCTAATTCCATTAATAGCTCAAGAAATTGTGTTATTTTACCAGTGGACTGTTACACAGTACGCAGCGCTGATTACTCTGATGAAAATCAGATCATCAGAACAAAGCATAGGTAACATCTAGCTAGTTTTTTCGTGAATTGCAATGCCTTAAAGATTATACTATGTCCCCATAGCGATCCCAGGTGCAAGTGAGTGCCGTTAGCTACACCGTACGTCAGCATTTAAAAATCGTACACTAAAGTATGTACTAATTTTGCTATTCTTATGAAACTATATTTCTATTATTTACTTATAAACTATTGTAGAGTGACGCAAAGTCCAATCTTTTGTTCGCGGAAGATTTTCACATTAGGGTTAACCGAATTTGTAAGTTACGATCATTTATATTTCAAGCAACTGAAACTAACAAAAAAAAAAGAATTACAGCTTAAAGCATTACGTTAAAAGAATCGGTTTATTCATCTTTCCCAAATTCCCCCCCCCCCAACACCAAAAATCCCCCACACACACAAAAAAAAAACCCAACCCCCCCCAACCAACCACCACACCCCCCCCACCCACAACATTCAAAAAAAAAAAATCTTCCCCCGCCACCCACCACCCAAAAATAAACATTAAAAAAAAACAGTAGGCGAAAAAACTGTAACATTAATAAGAATGGTGCAAAAATTGCGCCCCCAGTCGCAAAATTACCCGTTTTTTTTTCTTATTTAAAATCAGCTGTCGTTGCAGAGCGCAGTGTTGTCAGCAATTCTGAAAGCTGATTCTGAATTTTATCGAGAAAAAAGTTCCGAAGAGGAATCTGTCGGTGAATTCTCCGACATTGCACATAACGTTCCTAAACCTAGCACAAATGATACTGGTTTAGAGAATCCCGGTCTTACTTCCGGATCCGATGGTGAGATTAATTTTTGATTAGCTTTGCATTTGTTAGTTGACATTGTTTGTTTCTTGTTTAGGCGATAAAAGGTCATCCAGCTTTCATTCACTTTTTTTTCCTTGGAAGCTGTAGCAAAGGGTGGGCTGGACTGAGTAGACTTGATCCTCTTTTTTCTGTTTTGGTTATATGTCAGCGGAAAAAAACGAAACTTGATGCGGTTTCTGCATAAGCTCGTAGTGAAACTTCCAACGATAGCAAACTTTAAAACTATTTACATGATTTATTTATTGTTCTTTGGAGCTCCTGGTATAATATTTGCATTGCGTGATTTTTTCTAAAGTTTTCCGGTAATTGAAATTTAATTAAATATGCCACCTTGATCCCCCGTTTTCTGAAAAAAAATGAAAATAATGTTTTTCTTGTACATAACATTTGCATTTTAAAAAAATGGACAAAAATTGCCGATTTTTCATGGGTTTACCTTTACCCGCACTGACAAAACTACCCATGCAGCATCAATCATAGTAACCCATGAGTCAGCAGACAAAATTTGACAGCTCTATCAGTCGAACTCTAACCGTGATGGCAAAAACAGTGAAGCAACTCCGTTCAGAAGTGTGTGCGTTCAAGGAACGGCACCCCGCCGCGTCGAAAACGAACATCGTGCGGCACTTACACCCGTTCCAACATCTACAACATCTTGACACTATTAGATAACAATCAAAGCATCGAAAGAAAGCCCGGTTCCGGACGGCCGACGACCCTGAGCGACAAGAAGCTCCGAAGGATGCTGAAGAGGAAGACCGAGGAAAAAGTGGCTACATCGCTGCGTGCGCTTGGCCGGGAGGTCGGTTCAACCGGCCAAACAGTGAAAAAGTACCTGGTGAACATGAACATACATGTCAGGAAGCGGAAGTCGCGTCCACTGGTTTCGGAGCTGCAGGCAATGACGCAGCGGCAGCGGTTGAATAAGATGGTCAACTCGATTTTCCCGGCAAATCGTGACGTAGCGATGGTGATGGACGACGAGACCTATCTCACCCTGGATGGCAACGACTGGTAGGGCACATCGTATTTTACTTCCCCCACGAAGGAAGTGAGCTCCGAGGTGAAGTTCATTTCACACATCAAGTTCCCCAAGAAGGTGCTGCTGTGGCTGACAATCAGCGAGAAGAGTATGTCAAAGCCGCTCTTCTTTCGCTCCGGACTGGCCGTGAACGGGGAAATTTATAGTACGAAATGCCTGCCGGAAGTCACATCGTTCATCAAGAAATACCATAAAGGCGAAGACGCGGTGTTCCGGCCGGATCTGGCGTCGGCCCACTACTCGAAGCGATCGTTGGAGGAGATGGAGCGGCTGAATATCGATGTGATACCCAAGTCGGTGAACCCACCCAACGTCCCCCAGCTGGGCCAACCTGAAGCGTAAGATCTACTCCAACAATTTTGTCGCGAAAGCTATGGAGGAATTGGTAAATAAAACGAAGAAAGAAATCAAAAACATGCCTACACGCATGTTTTCGTCCACCATGGCGAATGTTCCGGTTAACTGCCGGAAAGCCGCTCGCAAGGGCGTAGAATTTTTTTTTGCAAGTATGCTCAAATAATTACTTTCCATGGGGAATTTATCAAAAGCAATTATCTGTCTTAGCTTTTTTTATCACCATCCGAAAAAAGTCCATTTTTTTAATGCAAACGTTTTTTTTTTGTTGGAGCGTAGAATCACAGCGTCCACTGAGTTGAACTTTTGTGGTAAGGTAATGCAAACGTTACTCGCCGATGCTCGCCTTTCACATCTCACCAAATTAATACAACCTCCGGGTGCTTCACCATCATAACTCCAACACAAAAAAGAAACTTGACGTAGAAAAAATAATAAGCAAAACATAGAGAATAACGTAGTAATTCGAAAAGATATCCGATCGTGAACAGAGCCTGCTGCGTCCTTCAATCGGAAAATCTTAATACAACTTGAGTATCTACCTGAGATAAATCTTGCATCATGTTGGGAATTTGATAATCTACGCTAAGAGATTGCTTCAATTGGATCAATTTATTTTCATCGCTCACTCAATATAAGCGCGTCTGTGCACAGTGAAATAAACGGCTAAAATATGTTAAAAGCAACACTCCACCTCATCTGCCGAAGATTTTATCAAACGCCAAAAACACACCGTCATGCCCACCCATTCCAACGAACAGAAAAAAAAACCCAAGCTCCTTACAACAGATTTGCGCACCAATTCCCAGCACAATTTGTCATTGCTCATATCTGCGGCACCGGAACTTGACGAACCAGAAGCAAACCGTTTCAGCTGCTGCCAAAAAATAATCCCCGCAAAATTCCCAAAGCTCACCAGGATGACGGAAGAAGATAGATAGAAGGATGAATGGGGAGAAAGCTCCTATTACAGTTGATGCACATTTTCACCCTGGCGAGCGGTCGCTTGGTTGAAGAACTGCAATTTCCCTCTCGGCTGCACTGCGGCGATGACAAAGCGGTCCCCGACAGAAAAACCCAAAGAAGTAAACGAGAAATCCTTCGAAGCAGAGCTTCAAGGCGAGGAAAAATGTGTTCCTTCTCGGATGCACAATTCATTCCGTAGATAAATTCCCCGCTGGCAGTAAGTGTGCATCCTTCATCAAGGCTAGCACCTCCTGCCAACTGGTTCCCTGGGTCGGGTCTTTAGGACTGTTGTGCAACCGCATTTTATCGCTTCGTGTCCCCTCTCAGGTACACCTTATGGGTACTCAGGATGCTGCAACCTGCCTCGGTTGAGTGATGGTGGTGATGACGATGAAAAAAACAACTATCACGCCATCACGAATGGGGAATACATGGGTTGTAGCCATCCTCCCTTTACGAGCCGACCCACAGGAGCCAAGTCTATCAGCGAGTGATAAATTACATTAAAAGCTTACCCCAACAGCTGCCATTTTGCGTACCAACCCACTCTGCACTCGACAAACTATAAATTTGTGGCCTGGCTGGGGTGGGGTGCGGTGAAAAGAGAAAGCGAGATGAGCAAACATGAATGAAGTAGCGATGTGCTAGAGAAATATTCTATGCGGGGTTTCAACACTATCGGCTCCCGTAATATCCCGGATCATCAACGGCATATAGTCATCGTCTGCAAACGAGCGGCTGATCGTAAGAAATCCATTAGAAACAGATGTATTTCGAAAGTCATGCTAGTCATGGATAAGACTACGCGGAGGAAAGCAGCGTCTTTCTGCTCTTTCGACGATGAGCATAAAGCAAATATAATCAAACGAGGATTAATATCTTCGGAACGGAATTTGGAACACCGTGTTAGACGTGGAGCTGGAAGTTTATTTTTCTCAGTAATGCTAGTGCATCAAATGTTAATAAGCATTGGCTAGCTTATTTCATGGAGTTATGCATAGTTAACCTACTATACTTTATATTATATATATTTATTATTTTCGGATGAGAACATTTAAGTAAGGTGGATAAAGTGAACGATATTCTAAGAGTCTGACACAGTTATGTAATAAAAAAAAAATTCTTCTTGCTTTTTTCATTATTTTTTGGTTTTGTAACCTTTTTTGTGACTTAAGAGACAACAGATCGATACAATTAGCCAAGTGCTATGTGAAGTTGTAAATGTGTAAATGAATCAAACAAAATTGGCTTCATTTGCAGCTCTGCTTTGTGAACTGATATATGGCTTATTTTAGTTAATTCCCTCAATGTTTTCCAATAATCTAGTTTGCTCAAACTTTTGGCACAGATTTTGGCGTGACCATTGTGCAATGTCAAAATAAAAATAAATCTCAAAGATATTTTTATTTTTTCACAAGGGCGTGTTTTTGAAAGTCTTAAAATATGTTATTCATCGATCGAGTTTCCACTTGCTGCAATTACGCCCTCCACGCTCTTCCAGAACGAATGACAGGTCCTAATAATGAAGCCTGGATCCATTTATCTCCAGGTAAAGCCACCAATCCAAACACCAGTAGGATGCTTGGTCAGACGTCTTTTACCCCGGGAGAGAACTAATATAGCGATCGATTCTGGAATTTGATACATGCCCTCGTCGGTGAACAGGATTACTGGATGTTTGAGGAAGTTCAAGATTTTCTTACATCACTCGCCTCTTAGCTCTCGGATGCGGTTGGTAATCATGTGAGTTTTTTTTCCGTCCCCTACACTTCACCCCGCAGTCTTACTTTACGATCTACCGTGTCGTAAAGTCGCTGATCCCGTGTTCCTTCATCAATTTCCTCATTGAACGCACTGGATTCCCTTGAATCTTCATTTTGATGGAAGCGATAATCCTCGGAATACGAACTGACCTCGTACGACCTGTGACCACTTTTGCGGATAGTTGTCCATTATTTTCTCGGTTTAAGACCCTTTTCACGGTCCATCCCACGGCGATTGAAATGTCTTTTTGCGAAATTTGCGCGTGGGACAAATCACGAATACGCTGCCACTTCGTCATGGAAAGGAAGGAAGCTAAGGAAATCGGCTTCTTTCAGCCGCAACCTACTATGATGTGAATTATAGGTGACGTGCATTCTAAAAAAAACCAAGGCATTGTATGCAAAGGTGAAACGGGAACCTTATTTGTACCATGGTGCAAACATTATCACGCATACGGTAGTGCTTTGGTTAGCAGCCTGGCACCCTTTCTAATGATTCTGGATAAATTCTGGATTCAAAAATTAAACTACTGTGTACAAATATGAGTAGAACATTATCTATAACTTCTGAAATCTTAATTTATGCTTCTTAATCTAATTCATCCCCCTCAAAATAGTAGCTTTCTACAGGATGGCTTGTTAAGAACGGCGCGTTACTCTCACTGAAACTGTTGGAGTAGAATTCACAGCATCACAATCGAATTGGTTGGATAAAGAAAATGATACTGTTTGTTCCCTCCTAGACGCCAGTTGTCATACCGCTTCATTGTCCAATTCCAACTTGAGTGATACCCTGATGCTCCTTCCTATCCCAATAAATATTCAATGTCATATAGTGAATGAATATTATTATGATAAATAATATAGTGAGTGAATATAAGAATGATAATAATAATTTCATTTGTGAACCTGAATGTTAAGACAACGTAGCTACTAGAAAAAAAATTGACTTAAAATTATATTACAAAACATGGGATATCCATGGATGATCTGAAACTACATAGCATATCAAGAATAGTAAACCTAAAATTTCGAAGTTCTGTTCCGTTTCCTCGTGAGTCTCATAGGTACTTAAGTGATTTTGATGAAATGAATTTAAATGCAATAATACCACATAATTTAGTATCATAACATAAAATAATAAACTGACGTTATAATGTGAAATAATAATACGAGCAAGACAGTAAACTATAGTAGAATACATATATCCGTATCTTAGCTGATCATCCACTCATCGAAAGACTTCCGTTGTTGCAGCTTCTATAGGATTCAGATCTTCTAAAATTAGAATTTGTTTTCACATTTCAAACAACATAATAAGCGTAGGTACAATATATATCTTACATCCACTGATTTGTTACTGAAATTAAAAATTTGATACGTATAAGGCGAAATAAATGTCGTATGAGTATTAATAATGCCAAAAACGGATACATAATAAGACTACAAAAAAAAATAATATTCCGATAACTCTTGTTGGGGTGGACCCATAAATGATTCTTTATGCCTGTGAAATAGGAAATGAATGATTTTAAATTATACATTTTTTGGTGAAGAAGGAAAAAGTGTTTTTGAGTAGAGTTTGTCGTAAATGATCCTTTCTAAAAAAAAAACAAAACGGTAAAAATCTTCCTACCTTTTCAAATACACAACGTAGGTTAGGTGGGCTATAATTGACATGGACGCATATATGCGAAGCTGAAACTGACATATAAAATTACATAGAAAATATAGTCAAGAGATGTTAGAATGTAAAATGACAATAACAATTTGAATTGTATTTACATGTCTTCAGATTTTGGTCCTGCTGCAATTGTAGACGGACCCGCGCATCCACTACGAACCTTTGTAAGGAGGATCCTGTTAGGGCCTCCAAATTCTGACTTATGCGCCAGACAACGAGAGTCGTCTGCTAGAACTCAAGATAAACCGATGCCCTGCTAGCTCTTTGTCCAACCCTACAGCAGGATCCACCTTCAGGGATATCCATCGCTTCCAAAATTTGCTTTCCCAATTCCTTATTTCAAAATATTCCCCAAATTCATTACCCACAAATTTCGTGTTGGTTTACCTAATTCAAAGAAGGATAAAGCATTTATTGAAGAATAATTTAAACTTCTGTCAAGCTCTTTTTAATCTAAAATTTTAATTTAAACGTTTAAAGTAACTTTCCAAAGTCTATACTAGTTGGTTTCATTTGGAATTTAAATTTAAAAACATTCCCCTCTCCCTACCTTATCCTATCTTGTGACGTCATGCCCTCAGTGTGTACCCTGTACGTGAGTTCTTCTACTCCCAGTTTCCCTTTCCCTTTTTTCCCCTACTAATCCAATGTCTTGGCCTTTCTTATGCTGGTGGTGTGTTCGTGTGGGTACTTAGAAACCGGTTCAGGTACTTACAGGTTTCGCCGATTGTTGGTTACCTGGCTTGCCCGCCCTGGGCAGCTGAGATGATGAATATGACGTTTTCACCGTTTACCGTTCGCTGTCGTCGAAGTGGGTTAGCACCGAAACGTCGGGTGCTGAGTTTCGTCGGTGAACTACCGATTGTAGGGACCTTTCAGTATGCACGGAAGATGGACGTGGTTCACTGATACGACCTGTTGTGGTGAGGTTACGGCGCTCCGTACGAGGACTTCATGCATCTGTAGGTGATGTTGGAGCTGTGCGCTGTGCTGTTGGACTCTTGTCGGGACTGGTTTTACATTTATTTTACCCGGGACGTGAGTCTGGGCGATACGCTCTGGCAGTGGCAGACTTTCCCCAGACAGATCACTCGCCGATTGTGGCAACCACGTGGTGACGTGTGGTGCTCGCGAGGCTGAACTTCCTTCTTCGATGACCACGCTCTCTGGAACTATTTATAGCGGCACGCAGCCACGAGGCGAAGAATAGCCCCAAGGGATCGCCCTCTATCTCTCCGATAGCAAGCAGATAACTTGTGGGTGCTGCGTTAGCCGTAGCTAGGAAAATAGTTCCTGTCAGCACAACCTCCCCGAGACGCACTCGCCGGAAAAACCCCAAGTAGGCACGTGTTCACGTGTGGTGACTGTGGATGAATTTCAATTAGTACCTCAAACACGAAATATACCATTGGCATACTAATTCGAGCACGATATTGCCTACTTCCAAGGCGCTAGTACACTAACTATAAGGTTTTAAATGAAACGTTGAACGAAGGCCCGTTTCCATTTAGACAATGTATCATAACCACGAGAAAAAAAATTATTTACAATTATTTTACAATACTTGGGAATTCCATGGATGACCTGAAATTATATACCGTATAAAGAATAGTATATCTACAATTTCGATGTGCTGCTGCTGCAGTGGAAAAACAAGTTTTATGTGATATAACCACAAAGGAATCACTTTGTGGTCCAACTTCTACTTTGGACTCCGATGGACGCTAACAAAGTTCGCCGAACCACAAAGTTGACCATCTACAAGACATTAATTAGACCGGTAGTTCTCTACGGCCACGAAACATGGACATTGCTAGTGGAGGACCAACGTGCCCTTGGAGACTTTGAACGGAAGGTGCTGCGTACGATCTACGGTAGAGTGCAGATGGAAGACGGAACGTGTGGGGTGCGAATGAACCACGAATTGCATCAGTTGCTGGGAGAACCTCCCATCGTACACATCGCAAAAATCGGTCGACTACGATGGGCTGAGCACGTCGTAAAAATGTCGGACGAAAGCCCTGTGAAAATGGTTCTCGAAAGCGAACCGACGGGAACAAGAAGAAGAGGCGCGCAACGAGCAAGGTGGATCGATCAAGTAGAAAGCGACCTGCGGACCCTCCGCAGACAGCGAGGCTGGCGAGGTACAGCCATGGAGTGATTACAATGGAAACAACTTTTGTGTTCAGCAGGGGCCACGCCGGCCTTAGTCTGATTGGTAAGGTAAGGTAAGTATCCCTAAAGGAACTGACTCTTAGCTTCGGGTCTTGACAAAGAATCCCTACTGAGCCCTTGCGGCACGTCAAGCCGGCCAGTTCAGCGCAACAGTGCTATCAAACTTATAACGGGGTATAACCAGTGTTGCCACATTCTTTTCATGGTCAATCTGTATTTTTACAACCAAAAATATGTATCCGGCTGTTGAAAATCTGTAAAAAAAACCTACTGTTTGGTGCCCGTTCACTGTTTGAAAAATAACTTTGCGTGCATCGCATTTGAACCAAGTATGGTATCGGGAAGTAATGTTAGCCTAGCTCCTTTATTCGGTATATGTTCCAAATATGTGATTAATACTTCGATAATCAACAAAATCATGTTGCTATCAGAATGACCAATTTATTTCGAAGTAATTGAGACATTACTAATCAATTTATAGTTGTTCACTTCCGCGTAGTTTTCGATTACCTTAACTTTTTAGATATCATGACTTCACTGGCTAAGCTGAACATTATGTATCAACATGATCTTTGAATTATCTAACTTTGGCTAAATTAAACCTATGAACCGAGTAATGTAGCCAATAGGCAGTCATATGTTATAAATTGACTGTTCACATAGGCATAATAACAATGATGTAACAAGAAAGCCGTAGACCCAACGTGAGAAACATTTTTTTTCTGTGTTCCCAACTATGGCCTGTTTTATGAATAGCGTAGTAAAAATCTTGTAATTGGAAAATATAATAATATTAACAAAAATGTCTGAGTTTCGGTTGAATATTTTCATATGGCTCATCTTAACACAAACTAAAGGAACAAAATCTGTGTAGAGTGAATTATAACGTTTTGATTATCAAATGACCGCTTAATCATATGTGAAAATCACTTAAGTGTTTCTAAGCAGTTTGATTTAGTTTGATTTGTAAAATTTTGCGTTGGGTTGTTGGGTTTAATCACAAATCTATTAAGTGGCACGAAGCTGCATCTATGAATAGACCCAATTTGGTACTTAAGGACCGATATTACACCCATATTACTTGAAATTTTCTGACTTAATCAAATGAGCTGTGAACCTTTTCGTGAAACATGCCATCAAATGAATTATTAAACTTATCTAAGCAAGTGTATAACTAGTTAAATATCGCTTGCAACTCAAAAACTTTATGAGTTATAATAATAAATGCAATCGATCGTTGCATATTAGGCTGAGTCAAGGGACACCTACCCTACTTTACACGAATTAAATCCTTGCCGCACTTATTTAATCACAATTTATACTTAGCTATTAGCTATTGGTTTTACACATGAGCAGTGTTTGGAAGCCCATCCTCGATATAGGGTTAAATTTAACACAGAACATAGACTTGAAATATACACTCCAATAAATACTTCACGAACAAACTTAATGCCATTAGCTTACATATTTTATCATATTATATTTATTTTGCATAACTAGCCTGAATAACTAGCACTGCAAAAAGTTTTGAAATTAGTTTTGACAGCTAAAAAATATTCTCTTCCAACATTTTCAAGTTAGCAATCTAACGGGATTAAGCATCAACAAGTTTTATCCTTGGATTAAATCTTGATTAAGCATGTCTTGCTGCTATTATGTCGACCATGATTCTAATCAACTTGACTCCAAGCAAACATTTTGCAGATCATCCGAATAGGGACGGCAATATTAGTTTAATCGAGTTAGAGCTTTCCACTATTGAAATAAAGCTATGTCCATTTAGAATCCGGAATAATAAAATCATCTGTAACGGATTGACGTACAAATAAGTTTAATACATCAAAACAAAGGTAATTCACTATAATTTAAGGAAAAAATATCAATGCAAATCATTTCTCTTCGTTTCTCATGAAAATTTGCACTTTCTTCTTTATTCCTCCCATCAAACGCTGCACACCTTCGGAGTCAACTTCCTTGGCACATTTGTTCCACATTTTGGTCATCTGAGTCGCGTACCGAGCCATTTTTCACTTTTCTTAAGCTTCCGCTTCATTATTGCCCAAAATCTTTCGATGGGCCGGAACTGCGGGCAGTTGGGTGGACTTACGTTTTTATCGATAAAATCTACGTTATTATCGCGGTACCACTGGATGACTTCCCGGCTGTAGTGGCAACTCGCCAAAACTACATGGAACCTTTATGGGCTTTAATGAAAGGTATTACGTGGTTTTTGAGGCCTTCTTCCTTGTACAGCTTCGAGTCCATCGTCTTATTCGTCACGAACACTTTGGTCTTTGCTCCGCAGCTGCATATCCTTTGCCAAATAATCAGTTTTTTTTTGGCAAATTTGTCCATAAAAGCAAACTTTAACTTCGCAGGAACATCTCCTCGTGCTGCCGCCATGCAGAATTTTTGGCCAGGAAGCTGTCCGAAATCCATTTTGACGCAGGTTTTTTTTATCCGAAAAATGCAAAAAAATTGTATGGTTACAGATAGATCTGTATATGTGACATCCCTGGGTTTGGTATCCCTCATACCAAACCACAAACGAGCACAGAGAAAAGAGAGATTAAGTGAATCAATAATCGCATGTTTTGTTTTGTTCCAACTTCTTCAGTTGTGCTCAAAATGCCGTCGAAGCAAGAAACATTACGCGAGTGGATTGTACAGTTCTATCAAACGAGCATATATCACGGGTAAAAGTTCACTCTGTGAACTATTTTAAAACCGAAAGTGTTTCAGTTTCAACCATCTATCTTATCCTGACATCCTCAGGAACAGCTCGTAGGAGTGGTAGTGGGAGACCGGCTAAAATAATGGACTTAGATTGCTCCTTATTATTAGTCAACCTTATGGAGCAAAAAAGTTCAAGACTAAGCAACCTTACAACTGCAAGACGTTGAAGAAGATCGGAATAGTCTGCCACAAGAAATCAAGAGCACCAGAATACACAGAGCAAGAGATATCAACCGTAAGATCCCAATGCCGCTGGATGACCCAAAATTACGCCGGAAAATGTTTCGTTTTGGATGATGAAAGCTACCTCCCTCTCTCAAAAACCCGCATCCCAGGAAACGATCGATATTATTCTGATAACATTTCTACTGCATCTCCGAACGTGAAATATAAGTTTAAGCATAAGTTTGAGCAGAAGGTGATGCTTTATATTGTCTTATCTGAGAGAGGATTATCCAAGAAAAACACAAGCCAAAAAATCCCGTATGTAAAACCGCAATCCCACAAATTTGCCCAGTGAAGATTTCTTTTGATATTGATATTGATATGATATGATATTGATTATTTGATTTGATATTTCAGTTCGCTGGTGTACAAAAACAACTGAAGAGCCAAAAACGGTAAAGAACTGATTAATAAAATCAAAAGATGCATTTTCCAAATCGACAAATAAGCTGTACAACGCTCCTGTTCAAACATCACGACAAAGCTTCGTCGAACAGCTGATGACGGACGGTATGCAAATGTTGATTAATTGTTTTTAAAGTAAAAAGACGTTGCTTCAAAATAAGTCAATCAGTTTTCCTTTCTAAAAACATCATTTTGTTATGGCCCTTAAAGAAAATTCTCATTTTTTAGTTATAGGTACCCCGTTATTAAATGCTGGTGTTATTCAATGCATGAAGTTTGGTACAGTGAAAAATGTTCTGGCATGCAGAAGCCTTCAAAACATATCTGAATTTTAATTTTCTTCAATTATAATTAAATTTAATAAACCACCCTTTGCGTTCTATAAAAAAGAACAAGAGCCATGCAAAGATCCCAAACCAAAGTCTTACACCAGTTATTATTTTTATCAGCTACTCACACCCTCTATCGTAAACATGTCTTATTTCGGCTAAGAAGAAAAAAAATGCGCTTATTCTTGTCTCATCTCCTCTGTAGGTACTCATATTTATTGCGAAGGGCCTACTGTTGCTGGTACCGCGGCAAGTATTATAAGGAGATTTCCATTTTCATTAAACTTGAACACTTTATTCAATTCACCAAAGAAAAGCACACACCGGGAAGCCGGGCAGTAAGTGGTTGGATAAAATCATGCGAAAAACATAAACACAAATACACCGGGGGGCTTCAATTTCACGAGTTACCGACGACGATGACGACAGCCGTATGTCTAAAAAATCCCTTCTTCCTCGGTATTGTTCGTGATTCGCTTCATTCTGGAGGCCGGGCGGGGAGCTTATTTGCGTAAGCTCCAGGGAAAATAACTTTCCATGCTTCAAAATGACAAACAGGCAACGGAAGTGCCGTTCGTATCTTTTTTTTTCGTTATTTTGAGTCAATCTTAAAACAATTTTATCCGAATTGAATGAGTACAACTTAAATGTATTTCACCTCAATCGGAGGATGATTAATCATTTGGCGGAAGTTCGGTTGTGGCAAGGTGTATTTTCTTAACCAAAACCACTTGCGGAAGCAGATATTTCAGTGAACCTTGTAAATTTATTCCGCCCCAGGTTTCACCAGTCGTTTTGATTCCTGTGCCCCACTCTGAACAATATCTGCAAATACAAAAATTTAGCTTCATGTGAACTTCCAACCTTATTTTGAGTAAAACTAAATTGTAGACTAAAGCTTTCTTTGGATAAGGGAAGTACAAAAAACGCCACGTTGCAGATTCGTTCTACGTTGCAAGGTTTGTTTTTGGCTAAACTTTCAGTATATGTTTGCAACTTTGCATTGGCTCTGTTGAATAGTATATGTTGAGAAAACCGAAAACAAAAGGAAATGGAGTGTTCTTCCCGGGGGTTGTTGAATATACATCTTATCTATGTGTTTTGAGAGTACGAAACCGAATCAACTCGTAAGATCATATAGGAGTAACATAAATAAGCCATTATGTTGATTCAATGACAAATTCCAGTGAACCAGAATGATGATGATGATGATGATGATGATGATGATGATGACAGTGCTGATCTGCCGTTCCACTGCTAGCGCAACCCACAACTCAATACTGTAACGACTTTCATTGTCATGTTTACCTTCTAAAAAGGAACCAAATTTGTGTTGGTATCCTATGTCATCACTGAATATTGACACAACGATTCAAAGAATTTCAACTTCAACCATAGCTTGCCTTTAACATTCTGACTTTTCCTTTGTTTGTTTTTTCTTTCAGGTATGTCGGATGAAACCAAGTTTAACCAACATCGCCGTGAGTAAATTATAGATCTGTGGATGGAGAGTTTAGGTGTTGTATTCTTTATCACTCACGTCCAAAACTTTTCTCCCCACCCATGACGATCCTAGGGGTGTTAAAATGTTGAAAATAATGCTAAAATCAACAAAACCTAGACAAAGATTCAATCGTAAATTTCTCAAAACTCTCAGCACCTCCACGGAAACTACTATAGCATCATCATGTTGATGAAATATTATTCTTTGTTTGCGTGAAAGTGCAAAGGATTTCAAGAATTTTACGTTTGAATCTTTGTTTACCTTTTTGTTAACGAAGTCAAGCACGTCACTTCGAATAAGTTGCCGAGAATGTATATTTCAACAACCCAGAGGTCCTTGGCCAACCTTGTAAATTGTGCCCATTGCCATTCATAGTTTTATTTTCGTTTAAAATATGTCGAATTTTAACAAACGTGCATTTCTCGTTGGAATCAGCAAAACAAAAATCATAATCTTCCATGGCCCTCTCCAATTTGTATGAAATTTTGGCCGACAAAGTAATCAAGAGTTATTTTCCAAACGGGGGCATGTGTTTTCATAAGTGTAGTTTTCAAAATGTCTTAACTCGTAAACCGTTGATTGTAATGAAAATATGTCTAAAGAGAAATTGTAGCTAATCAATGGGGCTTTCAAAAAAGAATCATATATTGACAAAAATATAGGCTTTTTAAAAAAATCAAACAAAATTTGTAAATGGTTGATGCCTATCTGTGCGATGCACGATTTATCAAAACTTTCTTCTGGAAACTCCTTAAGTCATACGAAAAATGATAGAAGTTATTCGAAGATGGAGCAAATTTGAATAAAGAAACTTCAATGAAAGGGAAGTATTTGATTTTGAGTTTTTTACAGGTATTATCATATTATAATAGTATAATACGATTTTCAGATCATTTCAAGTCCAAATGCTGAAATGTAGCCGTTTGCGAGATAATTTGAGAGAAAATGTTTCGCTAATTTCGAGGTCTGTCAACTACTACAAAATTAGTGTTTTATACTAAAGAAATTATTGAATGTATTGGAAAAAAATCACCAAAATTTACCTTATTAAAAATTGCGCGTGTCTTCAACTACCAGTCCTTTAATCTATCTACACTCAGTAGCAAAAAAAAGCCGAGACAAAATTTTGCTTCCAAAAAACGTCATGTTCAACCTTCTGTCACTTTGTCCACTATCAATATTTTTGGGTTCAAATTTGACAACACTATGACCAATGTATAGACCTAATGTGACCAAAATTCCATGTGGATAAGGTCTACAAATTTGAAGTTTTCATAACATATGTGAAAAAAGTCGTTTTTGGACATTCCAATTTTAAAAATTCGTATATCTGTGAAAAATTTAGGTTGCTTCATAAATTTTTTACCATAGCCTAAAAATAATGGGGACAAAATTTGATCTGTTTCCATCAAGTAGTTTGGACTACAGCTGGCGTCAAAGTTGACGCACCAACAAAAACTCGCCTCGACTTTTTTTTTGCACCGCTATTTCAGCATGGTCAATATCGGGTGAAAAAGGTAAACACTCTTGTTGGTGCGTCAACTTTGACGCCAGCTGTAGTCCAAACCACTTGATGAAAACAGTTCAAATTTTGTCCACATTATTTTCTATATTTTTTTACGCTATGGTAAAAATAATCAACTTAAAGTTTTCACAGAGGTACGGATTTTTGAAATTGCTATGTCCAAAAACGACTTAATGTTATGAAAGCTTCAAATTTATAAACCTTACTAACAAGAAATTTTAATCACATAAGTTTTATACATTGGTTATAGTGTTGTTAAATTTTCAATCAAAAATATTGATAATTGACAAAGTTACAGAGGGTTGAACATGGCGTTTTTTGAAGGCAAAATTTTGCTCGGCTTTTTTTTTGTTACTGAGTGTATATATTTATAAAAATGAATTTCTGTCTGTCTGTCTGTCTGACCCTTATAGACTCGGAAACTACTGTACCGATCGGCGTGAAAATTTGTATGCGGGGGTTTTTATGGCCGGAAAAGGTTCTTATGATGGTTTGCGACCCCTCCTCTTTCAAATGGTTTGCGACCCCTCCTCCTACAAATGAAACACAAATTTCGGCATAGTTAGCTCAAGAACTAATCAAGCAAAAAAGACCCAATTTGGCATGTGGGGGTTTTTGAAAGCAAGAATTATTTCAATGGTAGTTTGAGACCCCTCCTCTTTTTGCAAAAAAAAGAGGCTCCCATACAAATGAAAAACAAATTTCGGCATAACTCGAGAACTAATCAACCAAATAAAACCAAATTTAGTAAATGGAGGTTTTTGACGACAAAAAATGTTTCTAAAATAACTCTTTACCCCTCCTTTTTCTGAAAGGAGGGGCTTCCTACAAATGAAACACAAATTTTTACCTAACTCGAGAACCAATCAAGCAAATGGAACTAAATGTGGCATGTGGAGGTTTTTGAAGATAAGAAATGTTTTTATAGTAGTTTGAGAGCCCTCCACTTTCTGGAAAAGGGTGGCTCCCATACAAATGAAACACAAATTTCTGCCTAACTCGACAAATAACCAAGCAAATGGAACTTAATTTGGCATGTGGAGGTTTTTGGAGGCAACACATGTTTGTATGGTGGTTTAAGACCCTTCCGCCTTCTGAAAGAGGTGGCTTCCATACAAATAAAACAAAAATCTCTGCATAACTCAAGAACTGATCAAGCAAATGGAACCAAATTTGGCAGGTGGAGGTTATTGAAGGCAAGAAATGTTTCTATGGTAGCTCAAGACTCCAACCCCTCTGGAAGGGGGGGGGGAGGGGGTCTTAGGTGAATCTCTCGTACAAATAAAACAATTTCTGCATAATTTAGGAAGTATTCGAGGAAATGAAACCACATTTGGCATGTGGGGTTTTTGGAGGCAGGATTTCCATAAATATATAAATGAATTTCTGCCTATCTAAGCCTTATAGACTCGGAAAGTACTAAACCGATCGGCGTGAAGATTTGTATGCAGAGTTTTTGGGGCCGGAGAAGGTTCTTTTCTTATGATTGTTTGAGACCCCTCCCATCTCTGGAAAGGGAGGCTCTCGTGCTATTGAAACACAATTTTTTGCATAGCTCCAGAAGTAATCAAGCAAATGGAAACAAATTTGGCATGTCGAGTTTTTTGAAAGCAAGAATGTTTCGATGCTGGTTCGAGACTTTTCCCTCTTTCAGTGGGGGGGGGGGGGGGGGGGGGGTTAGATGCTCTCATACAAATGAATCACTAAATTCTGTTTAACTTGAGGACAAATCAAAGAAATAAAACAAAATTTTATAAGTGGGGATTTTAGAGACAAGAAATGTTTCTACGGTAGTTTGAGTCCCCTCCCTCATCAGAAGGGATGGCTTTTACACAAATGAAACAGAATTTGTTTTGCATAAGTCGAGAATCAATCATGCAAATGTTACCAAATTTCGGATGTTGAAGTTTTTGAAGGCGAGAAGTGTTTCTACGGTGGTTTGATACCTCTCCTCCCTCTGGAAGGAGGGGCTCTCATACAAATGAAACAAACATTTCTGAATAACTCGAGAACTAATCAAGCAAATGGAACCAAATTTGGCATGTGGGGTTTACGGAGGCAGGATTTTTTTTCCAAGAGTGGATAGTAATGTTTTGCTAGAATGAAAGATATGAAGAGAAAGTTGAAAGTTCCGTCAGTGTAAGGTAGGCTAGAAATAGAACAGAGGTATTGAAAATTGAGTGAAAGGGCATGGTAAAGTAGTATTCGAACCACAGACGTTTCATTTGCCTAACATCCCACTATGGGGTAGCTCGAGGAGCAGATAACCCTGCCCTTCTTTTGCCTCGTCGAGGTGGCAGGGTTATCTGCTCCTCGAGCTACCCCATAATGGGATGTTAGGCAAATGAAACGTCTGTGGTTCGAATATTACTTTACCATGCCCTTTCACTCAATTTTCAATACCTCTGTTCTATTTCTAGCCTACCGTACACTAACGGAACTTTCAACTTTCTCTTCATATCTTTCATTCTAGCAAAACATTACTGTCCACTCTTGGTGCCTCATGGCGATGCGCGAGACATCTCCTTCTACATCATCTCCTCGAAATTTAAATATAAAGCAAACGAAAGATGGGAGCTATTATTGGCTCCAAGGCCTGGAATGTTGCCTCAAATCCACTTTGAAAAAAAAAAAAACATCCAAACCCTTTGACAATTTCGATTGATAAGAGCCAGTATAAGGAAGTAAAATGTTACCAAATAAAGGTGAATACATACCAAATATTGGAAAAATCCCACAAACGTCAGAGTTTTCAACAAATATTTGCCTATCTTCGGTGCACTCAATGCAACTACTTAGTGTAGAAAGTGAACCGTCGTCTCGCGTGTCTACTTTTGTTCTCCCTTTCCCGGGATCGAGCGCGGTGCTCTCTTGACAACTCATGTATCGTCAATGGAAAATAAGTGATATTGGGTAAATATTCACACTAGACTCATATTTAATAAAGGCGTAAAATGCTACAACCTCCCTTTTTATTTAGAAAAAGAATGCGTTTGTTCTTATTTAACAACATGATAATGTATTATGGTGATGACAATTTATAGATCATTTATAAGTAATCAATGGATCAATACGGCACATAATCACGGAACTTTGATGGCTGCTGTCTGATCCGCTTCATTGATTCTGTCGATGTAAACGCTTCCTGCCCGGAAGTATTTGGTTCTGTGACAGGTACTGCTGGGACATCAACATCCTCCAATAATACGTCTGACTCACTGCAAATGTAGATTCCGGCTGAACTCTAATTTTCTTCAAGTGCGCTGAGCTGCGTCTATATATCTTGCCTGTTTGCTTGCACTTGATCACAGTATCTGTGCCTTTTTTCTGGCAAACAATAAATTCCTCACTCGCAAAAGCTGTATCAAGCTTGTTTGATTTCCTCATCCTCTTTACCAACACTTCATCTCCTTCTTCAATTTCACTCTCCTTTGCCCCTCCTTTCCTTTTTTGTTTAGAAACAGTATCTCTTTCTCTTACTTCTACATCTTCTTGAAAATTTGAAATGGTTGGAAGCTTTCTCTTAATGCGACGACCGAACATAATCGCCAGTTGTAGGATGTTTAGTTGAGTGATATGTCAGTAAGTAACGACATAATTCTTTTCTCCAGTCACGCCCAAATTCATGAGCAATGCGAAGCCGTTTAAGGATTGAACGATTTTGCCGCTCAACTTTGCCGTTCGATTGAGGCCAATAAGGAATAGTGTTCAAAAGTTTCACGTGAGTCGCAGAATTCCTTGAAGTCGAAGCATTCGGCACTAAATTGTGGAGCATTATCAGCTTTTAAGAGTGTTGGGATCCCATATCGACTGAACATAACAGACAACTCCCTGATGACGTCACATGCAGTTGTTTTATCCATTTCGCATATCTCCATGAAATGACTATAGCAGTCGATCACGACGAGTAGAGACTGTCCTT
The DNA here is from genome assembly GCA_024533555.2 of Aedes koreicus. Lineage (NCBI taxonomy): Eukaryota > Metazoa > Arthropoda > Insecta > Diptera > Culicidae > Aedes > Aedes koreicus. The sequence goes on along the minus strand of JAHHFK020002350.1, from coordinate 118,020 downwards.
CGGGCAGAGGACCAAGAAAATCTAATGCTACCGCATGCCACGGAGAGTTGGGGAGTTGGCTTCTTTGCATCGGTTCTGGGGCGTCAGGAGCCGCTACCAATGTACATCCCCTACAATTTTTCACCAAATTTTCCACCTGTGCATTGATTTTAACCCATCAGACATTGGACCTCAGATGATTTTTCATCATTGTAATTCCCGGGTGTCCTTCGTGGGCCGTTTGTAACACTCTCCGGTACACGATGCGGTATTACGATGCGATCTCCACGAAGAAGAACACCTTGTAGCTCGCACAACACATTAGCTAGAACACGATAGGCTATTGGAAGATCTTGGATATCGCCGTTCTATCTCAAATCAAGAATCTCCTAAATTTCTGGATCACTTCTCAAGGCATCTTCTGTTTCCTTCCATAGTCGCGCTGACGAGCTTATGGCATGCATAGCAATGTCTCGAACAAAAATTTCTTCTGCCGAATCAAACGGAGTTGGATCCAGTACCGACAGTCTCGACAAACAATCTGCTACATTCTTCTTACCCAGCATGAAAACCACCTTGTACTCAAAGGCTTGCAACAACAGCACCCATCTTTCGATGCGAGCGCATGGCTTAGATCGCACGGGGAAGAGAAAACTTAACGCCTTACAGTCTGTGAAAATCTCACATGATTTTCCCAGCAAGTAGTATTGGAATCGCTCGACGGCCCATACCAACGCTAGCGCCTCCTTTTCTGTCTGGCTGTAGCGTTGCTATGTCTCTGTCAGCGATTTGGATGCGAAACTTATAACCCGATGCTGGTTGTTGTTGTCAAACTGCACTAAGACTGCACCAAGCCTACACGGACTGGTATCGGCAATAACTGCCGAACGGTCTTCCACTGTATAGAAACCAAGACATTTGACATTAGTCATCGCTTCCTCGATAGCTTGAAATGAATTAGCCTATTCCACATTCCATTCAAACTTGACTTCTCTAAGCAGAAGTCTCCGTAGAGGTTCGTCGATTGAGGACAACATCGGAATATACTTGTTCATATAATTCAAGAGCCCGAGAAAACTGCGAATTTACGCCTCGTTTCTGGGTTCTCTAAATGACAAGATAGCATTTATTTTCACTTTGGAAGGCCTAATTCCGTCCTGAGAAATTCTGTGTCCCAAAAAGTCGAGATCCGTCACCCTTAGTTGGCATTTCTCCCAATTAAGTTCTACACCTCGATCATTCAATCGAGATAGGTTCTTTTAGGCCCTGCCCCTCGATGATCACATCATCGAGGTACCAATATGTTCCCTCACAGCCGCTTATTTTTACCCTTCTTACACCAAAAGAAGGGTATTAAGATCGCTTGAAAATTCGACTTTTTATCCGAGGCCCAGAGGGCCGAGTGTCATATACCATTCGACTCAGCTCGACGAACTGAGCACATGTCTGTGTGTATGTATGTGTGTGTGTGTGTGTGTGTGTGTGTGTGTGTGTGTGTGTGTGTGTGTGTGTGTGTGTGTGTGTGTGTGTGTGTGTGTGTGGGCGTTACAAATAATGTCACATCGGTTTCTCAGCCATTTGTGAACCGATTTCAGTTCTGTTGACGGCAAATGAAAGCTACAACATTCCCATAGAACGCTATTGATTTTTTTTTTATTCGGACATTTCGTTACGAAGATATCAACGAAACAGTACTTGACGGCCTATTATAATAGTAATCAAACAGTGGTAGTCTCCGATTACATACTGAGCTATTTGTGTACCGATTTTAGTTTTGTTAGCGCCAAATTAAACTTATAAAATTTTTAAATAGTTGATCAAAATTTCATTAGGATTGGATAATCCTTCATGGAGATATGACCAAAACAATACCTGAGAGCATATAATTGCACATAATTCGTTGCAGTTCAAAACCGGAAAACACAATTCGCACTAATCGATCCTGTTTGCATTCTATAGTGTCGCATCTGTTACGTTTTATGACGCATGAGATAGTCAGAACTGACGGTTAAAAATTGTCTAATACTTCATTTTATATATTGAATATTTGAAACATAGTATATTTCTACAACTTCTCTTTTTTCACTTAATGTTTGATTTTCAATTATTTCTAGCATTAAAATAAACTGATCGTTGAACACTGTTAGTGTTATTTTTCACTATATCGAAAAAGAATACGTTCAGGCTTGTCTAATAGTATTTTTACCCTTCTTACACCAAAAGAAGGGTATTAAGATCGCTTGAAAATTCGACTTTTTATCCGAGGCCCAGAGGGCCGAGTGTCATATACCATTCGACTCAGCTCGACGAACTGAGCACATGTCTGTGTGTATGTATGTGTGTGTGTGTGTGTGTGTGTGTGTGTGTGTATGTGTGTGTGTGCGTTACAAATAATGTCACATCGGTTTCTCAGCCATTTGTGAACCGATTTCAGTTCTGTTGACGGCAAATGAAAGCTACAACATTCCCATAGAACGCTATTGATTTTTTTTTATTCGGACATTTCGTTACGAAGATATCAACGAAACAGTACTTGACGGCCTATTATAATAGTAATCAAACAGTTTAGTCTCCGATTACATACTGAGCTATTTGTGTACCGATTTTAGTTTTGTTAGCGCCAAATTAAACTTATAAAATTTTTAAATAACTGATCAAAATTTCATTAGGATTGGATAATCCTTCATGGAGATATGACCAAAACAATACCTGAGAGCACATAATTGTGAGATGAAAATATACTCGTTGCAGTTCAAAACCGAACAAGACCACTCACCCCAATCGATGCCGCTTGTATTCTATTGTTCTGCATCTGGTGCGTTGTATAGCACATTCAGCGGACTAGCCACACTATGCGACTCTATAGAATTAGAGTAGGATCGGTTGGCTCGAGTGGTCCGGTTTTGAACTGCAACGAGTATATTCGAAAATTACACAAAGTCTCCATTCACTATAACTACACAATTTTCAACGAACATGTACTTGTTAAGCATCTTGAATCCATATCGATAATCAAAATTGACGCTTAGGATTGTGTAATAATTCATTCTATGGACTGATTATATGGAATTTCTAATATTTATGTAATTTTTCCTTTTATATACCTAATATAAACAGGTCGTTAAAGACTATTAATGGCAATATTTTAATCACATCGATGAACAATACGTTCAGGATTGACAAATAATTCATTTTATAAACTGAATGTATGACATATCGAATATTCCTGGTTCTTCCTGGAATTTCTGATGAAAATATGTATACAGTACCATTTTGGCCACATTTTAGTTCGTAATTCTGGTGAAGTGTAAGAAGGGTTCAGTCTCACCATCGGTGGATTAATTCAGGTTTTTCCCCCCCCCCCCCCCCCCCCCCCTCGTCCCCCCCCCCCCTTCCTCCTCCTCCCTCCCCCTCCCCCTCCCGACCGCCCACTATGTTCCTCTTTTCCTCCTTCTTTCTTTATTTTTTTTTTTCCCCCTCCTGGTGCATCCATTCTCCCATATCTAGTCTGCTTTTAACTCCATCTCTTCTATGGACTCCCTATAGACTTCTAGAGTACCGTCGTCAGCGAAACACTGCGTCATACGTCATGTTCCATAGCATCGGACCCTGGATTTAACCTTGCGAAACTCCTGTGGTTACTCGAACACGTCCCTGCCTCGCCGCAGTGTTGTATACCAGTATGCGATTCTGGAAGTAGTTGCCAGAATCCTGTACAGATACCCAGGAATCCAGAGACGTTGGAGCGAGTTAGCATTACCTTCCCACCTGGCACTATTGAAAGCATTTCTCACATCCAGGGTGACTTCCTGGGAGCTACGGATTCTGCATTGGCAAGTCCTCCAAATGCAGTGCTAAATAGCTAGTTTCAAGCGCCAGTCCTCGCCGGGGGTAGTGTTTTGTAATGGGCGCCCAAGAGATACATTTTTACCTGAGCTTCCACCCTCACAGTATGATGATAGCTAGATATAGAAGCTACAAAGTTAATGAAGTCTAGGGATGCTTAAAGAAAATAATATGTATAATTGCAGTGTAAATAACAGATTTTTGTGTTTATTTATAAATGATGACAATTTGAAATTCGTATTTTGTTGCAAAGAATCATTGAAGAGTCGTGATAATTGAATAACATTGTAATCTTCTAATCAATTAAATGTGTAGTAGATCGTATGAACGAATATAATGAATCGTTTGTTTATTTGTTTGAATAAAATTGGGAGACTAAAACAACAACAAAATATTGCCGTGTTCACCTTGTATATACATTATTATTGGTATTGGACAAAACATTGGAGTATTGGACAAAACATTTACAACTGGTAGTGAATATTGATAATGCGCATTAACATATGTATGTACTCTGAATTAAAAACGGCTTAAGTCACAGTAGTTGACGGTTAAGGAGTCTAATTTAATACCACATGATTTCCGGAGTAGTCAGATGACAACTGATAGCACACCGACAGTGTTTTGTTGACAAGTACCATTCTGCGTTGGTCAAAACAATTGCAACTTATAATATTTTGTTGTTTTTCATATCTAATCTGTTGATAACTGATTTAATTGGATTCATAACATAGCGAAAGGCTTATATATTGGACATTGACGCCACCAGAAGGTAAATATTGCTTTATTTTACATAAAATAATGTTGCTTCTAATATTTTGGAATATTTTTTGCATCCAGATTCAAAATGGCCCGTGACAGTCTTGGATTGGAACCGCGAAAGAAAATAATCAATGATTACACGTGTGAAATGTCACAAAAAGAGATCTGTACCAAATATGGAGTGAAAAAATAAAAAATCTCAAGACTTTGCTCGACGTTTCGTTCCATCGGAAAGATTTCTGTAGAGCACAAAGGCGGAAGACCACGCTGCACTACGTCTAGGGACGATTCTATGATCGTCCGGTGCATCAGGAAAGATCCTTTCATATCATCCTTTAAAGTGAAAGAAGAGTTGCAGCTGTCTGGTCAGACCGCACAGTCAGAAGACGCCGGATTGTTTAGCAGACGCCCTTCGAAGAAACCGCTGATATCGTTGAAAAACCTGAAGAAAAGGCTCCAGTTTGCTGAATCTCATATTGGTTGGAGTGTGCAGAAATGGTCGACTGTTCTGATCAGCGATGAATCGAAGTTCAGCATTATCGGGAGTGATGGAATTTGCCGTGCACGTCGACCCGTCGGAAAACGCATGGATCCACGATATTGTAAAAAGACCGTGAAACATGGTGGAGGCAATGTGATGGTCTGGGGATGTTTTTCTGACAACAGATTAATGGAATTATGGATCACTTTATGTGCATTAACATCCTTAGAGATGTTATGCTACCTCATGCGGAAGGGAATATGCCATTAAGATGGGTGTTTCAACAGGACAACGACCCAAAACACACCGCCAAAGTGATCAAAAAATGGTTCAGCGGTAATAACATCACGGTTATGGAATGGCCACCACAGTCCCCTGATCTAAACCCTATCGAGAACCTTTGGGAGATCGTGGATCGAAGAATTAATCGCGTGGGGGTTAAGAATAAGGATCAATTTTTCGAGCAAATTCAAAAGGCGTGGGCAGCAATTCCTCAGAACATTATTGACAACCTGATTGACTCCATGCCACGACGATGCAAGGCTGTTATTGAAAATAACGGATTTGCTACTAAAGCGTTAGCTGGGCGGTAACCGCCAGAGGTCAGTAACAACAAAACGTGAGGAATACAAGTGCAAGCATTTCATATTAGGAATTTTACAAATTTAGAGCAGAACCAAATAATATCACTGGATTGTGATTCATTCCATTATTCACACGTTTGGAAAAAAATCCTTATAAGGTTTTAAACCAATGATTCATTAAGCAATGATTGAGTTCTTCATCCCAAAGAGCATGTCAAATAGTGAGTTTTCAGCATATCAAAAAGTTAGTTTTCTTGCTACAATAAGTTGTAGACAATTATCAAACGTAAATTAAACGTAAATGTACATCATCACTGAGACTTGTAAAAGGCTCGGGTTAAATCTTAACAAACAAAAGTCATGTTTCTAAGAACCTTTTAACATTTATTAAAGTGAACTCAGCTGTTCAAATTCCGGCAATAAGTACACAACTAAATGTGCCAACTCAAACGAATGATACAACCTTTTTTTCTGATTCCGAAAAGGGAATCAGAAAAACCATTTCAACTCCTGGTTACAACGAAAGAAGAAAAAAACGGAGCCTTTGAAAAATCTTGCGAAACGAAAATCTGGTCACTGGCATCTGCTTTCACAAAGCTGAGAAAGAAAAACGCCATCCTATTTTGGGGGACCCGAACGGAGCAGAACCAAAGTTGAAATTAGATTAATGTTCACTCAAATTTCCATCACCGAAAACGAGGTTAAGCTGCTGGTTAGCGTTGAGGGGAAAATGCGAGACATTGCTTGGGATGGGGTTGCAATCGGGAGCAGCAAATAGAGCGGAACGGATGATTTGACTGTTTTTTCTCCGCTCCGCATCGTCCCGTTCGTCTTCGTGAACGCAACAGAACGCTTGGAAACAAAAAACCAGGAAACTTGCAATTTAGGATTAATAGGGATATTGAACGCCACCAATCAACAACCTTGCGAGGGGTGGAAAAGGGAACGGAATAAGAATTATTGATGATCTGTGATTTTCTTTTCATCGCTTCGTCCAAATATTTCTGTACAATGATGGAGAGGCAAATTGGTCGTGAATCATGCGACAAGGCTGAAGGCAAATTGGATTGGATCTTGACGCAGAAAATCGTAACAGAAATCTTATAAATGTCAGAAATTGATGGAGTTTTCTGAATTAATGTTATTCAAACAAGCTTTGGCGTTAACCTGCAAAATCAAATATCTTAATACCAATATTCCCATTAGCATAACTGATCCCGAAATAACTGTTTTAAATTGCAAACCCAATCACAGATGAGTGTACATCCGTCGTCAAAAACTGGATCTGGCTTCTCATCGAAATCAGCTAATTAACACTGCTGGCTGCCAAATTCACCATCGTCCAGAGTTGGATTCAATTTAATTTTTTTTTTCAGTAACTTAAAACTTTCCTTCCCGAAGTGAAGCAATCAACGCTCTCTGAAGCTGTGGCGAGAAGACAGAGGTCGGGATGATGGTGCGGTCTTAGATCCTTTACCACTCCCTGCTTTGACGTAGGAGCTGCGACATTGCAGTGTTTCAGGAAGTAGTTGGTAATGAGCTTTTGATTTTCTAACGGCGAACGCACTGCTCCATCTACCCGGACCGTTCGTGGATGCAACTTTTTTTTTCCTTGATGCTTTCCGGTTCATTGTTGCAGTTGGTTATACTTTCGTTCTACCAGCTTTGCTATCCAATTTTCACGGGAACGGCTGGCAGTGTGGGAAAAGTTTCACCTTTTTTCCTGGGAAAAACATTACGCTTGTGCTTTTGGTTTTAATTAGTTCAGACGGAGGAGCTGGGAAATGATTTTAAATTTAATAACATTTGCAAATATTTATTGCTCCTGTGTGAGTTTTTTCTTTCCGCTTGACGTTCCGAGTTTGCGATTAATGGCATTCAGAAGGGTAGAGGCAACGTGAGTAATTTTTGTATCAGTTTCAGTGGAACGGATTTTTTTAGTTGAAAGTTTTTGCACTGCCAAATTTTTTACATTCCGGCAAGATGTGGAAAATGTTCATTTATTTCACGAATTATTTTCCGTTGGAGTTCATCGTTTCGGGTAATTTTAGGTACTTGTCCCATCAACATGATTGTTTTTGGCACGCAATTCTGGAAAAGCTTCAATAGGCGATCGAAGTAGGTGGTGCTTTGTAACGGACTTTTTTTTTGGTTGTTAAAGTAAAATTTTACCATTCGGCTTAACGAATGTCTACTCATTTGCAATGTTATTTCTATCTGGCTATCCAAATGTGAACTAATGTTCAGTTTTAATGCTGCATTTGTGGAAAAAAAGAAACGTATCTGTTGGCCCCCTGCCAGCATAGTTGAGGCCGGATTCACTCAGGCATTAGCTCACTGCTAAGTAGGAAAGTTTCACAACCGTTACAGCATGCTTATCACAGATTTTGACAACAAATTAAACTTTATTCTTCGGTATACTTTTTAAAAACTGATCATCATTATGCTTATAGTGCTAAAATGTGTCTTTATTTTCTTGTTTAAATTTTACATTTGATTTTTATATTCTAACTAGCTGAACCCAGTGCTAGCGTTGCTACGCATGCAACTGAATGATTTTTTTTTTTATAGAACTGGCGCGTTTATGGTTGTTGTTCGGAATGAGTTTTGTTAAAACGTTTTCGTTTGCTTCGATTAGTGAGTTTCGATTAAAGTTTTTTTTTAAACATAACATTAGATTAACTTCTTGTGCATAATGTAGCACTGAGAGTAGCTCAAGCATCCCCCTTTCATAACTAAGAAGGGGTTCAAACTTCTACCAAAACATGCTTTTAACCCGAGAAATACACATTTTGTGTTGAAGTTGCCTGGATAATTATGATGTTTGGTTGATATTTGTATTTCATTTGTATAAAAGCCACCCCCCCCCCCCTTCTAGAGGGGGCGGGGTCTCCAGCCAACATAGAAACATATCTTGCCTTCAAAAACCTACACATGCCAAATTTGGTTCCACTTCCTTCATTACTTCTCGAGTTATTCAGAAATTTGTGTTTCATTTGAATGGGGGCCCCTCCCCCTTCCAGAGTAAGAAGGGGTCTCGAACCATCATAACAACCTGCATAAAAATTTTCCCGCTGATCAGTTTAAAAGTTTCCGAGTCTATAAGGGTCAGACAGACAGACAGACAGAAACTCATTTATATATATATATACGTAAATATAGATTGATTCACCATAGGGGCTCTAGATCTTTAGTTCTTATTTTATTAGTTTTAATTGTTGTTTTTTTTGTGTTATTTTAACATGTATAATTGTTTTCCCTCTTGGGAGTTTATTTAGTTTTAAAATTTGATAACCTACCAAACTACAATAACTTAAGGTCTGTATCCACATTAATCCGGACACCTTTAAATAATTGTAACTTTTGAAATATTGCACGTAGGAATACAAAATTTCACTGTGGTATAGCTGAGAGTCTATAATGAAAAAAACTATGATTGATGTTTACATTTCATGTTTAGTATTCAAGATGGCAACGAAAGAAAAACAAGTGCGCGAGCGAATTTTGTACGGGCGAACGGCAAATCCTGACTTGTCCCTACGGGACCTTGCAAAAACATTGGATTTGCCTAAATCCACTGTTCACGATGTGCTCAAATTATTTTCGGAACTTTTGACGGTGGAGAGGAAACCGAGAAGTGGCAAAAACATTGGACGCGGTGATCCTGTCATGGACCGAAAGGTGAAAAGGATATTAATGAAAAACCAAAATCTCTCCATTCGAACGGTGGCTCGTAAAATAGGGATGTCACCTGGTTTTGTCCAAAAATCAAAACAACGTTTGGGACTTAAGTCGTATAAAGTAAAAACAGTTCCAAATCGCAACGACAAACAGAACTTGGCAGCAAAATCACGGGCTCGACGTTTGTACTGCGAATATTTGACGAAGTTTTCATGCGTTGTTATGGACGATGAAACTTATGTCCTGTAATCTTTCAAGCAGCTTCCAGCGCTGGCTTTTTATTCTGCTATGGCTAGAAATGCTACAGCTGAGCATTTCAGAACGAAGAAGGTATCGAAATTTCCCAAAATATACCTTGTGTGGCAAGCAATTGGCACGTGTGGCAAAAAGAGTAAATCTTTCGTCACTACAGGCACAATCAACAAAGACATCTATCAGAAAGAGTGTCTGCAAAAGCAATTGCTACCCTTCATCAAAAGTCATTAAGAAAAACCTTTGTTCTGGCCCGATTTGGCATCATGCCACTATGCTAAAACTGTGATGGAGTGGTACCAAGCAAATCAAGTGAACATTGTACCAAAAACCTCAAACCCGCCAAATGGCCCAGAACTACGACCAATCCGGAGATATTGGGCTCTGATGAAGCGGAAGCTTTCTGAAAAGAAGCAAGGAATCAAAGACATCAATTACTTCCTGCAAATTTGGACAAAGACGGGTTCTACGATTTCTGAAGCGTCTGTACAAACCCTAATGGACGGAGTTAAGCGCAAAGCTCGAAAATTTTATGCAAATACCGAATAACTATATTTTGTCTTCACGAATTGTTTAAACACATCCCATGAATCTGAAATAAACAACTACGACGGAAATATAATGCGAAATTTATGTTTTATGCATGTTTTGAGGTGTCCGGATTATTGCGGATACAGACCTTACAACCCACGCGGCCCCCAGCTGGTAGGGTGGAACAACCCAACACAGGATGCTCTGATCTCATCCACAATGGTATATTTTCTTTCGCCGCGACGTCATGCACACCAGAGAGTAAACAAACCCAAAGTTTTTTTTTTTACAACCTGCCGTTTTTGGTGGTGGGAAATGGCGCGCCCCCCCCCCAATAGCACAAACCGCACCACCCCCGGGAAAAAAAATTTTTTTTGAAACTTTTGGTCACCACCGGGAAAAGAGATCTAAAAAATTAATTCATTTTTTTTGTTTGGTTTTGAGAAAATGGGCCCCCACAACAATTCCCCACTCTGGGGGCGGCCCAGGGTAAATCCTTCCCCGGACCAAACGATCGGGGTGTTACAGAGGTGGACTTTGACATCTCCTGGCGAAATGAGTCGAGATGATTTGGAGTGCGAAAACAGAATGGTCTGGGTCTTAGCTGCATTGATACAAATCTTCCAGCTATTGAAATATTCGGACATCACATTGAGGCCCTCCGGAAGTTGTCCAGTCAGAGCACGAATCACTCGACCCTTGTAGATGATGGAAGTGTCGTCCGTAAACGTCGACAAAATACCACCACCCGGCAGGGGAGGAACATCTGACGTGAATATGTTGAATAGGATAGGGCCTCAGAGGCTACCCTGGGGAACATCTGCATCAACGGTAAACGTAGCAGAACCTGGACCTGGAGTATTAGGACCTGGAATGATCTGTCCAACAGATAGTTTTTGATGATCTTAACAAGATAGATCGGGAAGTTGTATCGATGCAGCTTGAACACCAGACCATGGTGCCAGACGTTGTCGAAGGCCTTTTCGACGTCCAACAATGCCATGGCAGATGTTTTTCCAACGAACATGTTCCGTTCATGCATGTTAAATACTCGCGTCAGTTGGTGGATGGTAGAGTGACCTTTCCTGAACCCAAATTGTTCCTAAAGGAAGATGTTGTTCTGGTTTGCGAACTCCAGTAAACGGCTGAGGATCAGCTTTTCCAACAGCTTCGAGAGGACAAAAGGCAGATGAGGCAATAGCTTTTAGCGCAGATAGGATCTTTGCCAGGCTTTCGAATAGGGATTACTTTGGTTATTTTCTAACAAGATGGAAAGTAGCCAAGCTCCCAAAATCTGTTAAAAACCACTGCAAGGAGTCGGAAAAAATCAACACTCAAGTTTTTCAACTCGAGGATGACGACTCCGCCGAAACCAGCGGCTTTTATGTTCTTGGTTCGCTTGATGGAAGCTATCACCTCATTCGGTGTTTCGGCGACTCTAGACATCCCAAGTAAAATTTCCAAAACTATCCAGCTTTATTAAGTTTTATAAAAGTTTTATGAAAGCCACAAGAAATCAGTTTGGTTTTATTATGCCACCAAGAGGTGCCGATAGGTTTCATATTTAAGTCAGGTTTATGAGAACCTACACAGCTCGTTATCAACGATCTTAGAACCTTGTTTCCTCAAATTCCTTTTACTTCTATCAAAGGATTTATTTCGACTATATGAACTCGTAAAAGCTTGTTTTGAAATGCCGTTTTTGGACTCATTCCGATAATCTTATTATGGTCAGTTTAAAAAGCATTTTTTAAACCATTTTGCCTCCAGTAAATGCATTAAACGGCCAATTAGTTTTATAGTAGTCATTGGGAAGATAAATTGACTTTTTGCGAAACTGTGATTTCTAATCACCATAGAGTAGCAACTGTGTAAGGTAAGAGGTCATAAGCGAGTTTATTTTTCTCATTGATTCTGTTTGCTGCAACCAAAACCGTGCCAAAGTGAATTTTGATTAGGTGTGCAGGCTTAGTTTGTAAATTAATTGGTGCAAGAAGAGCGTATTTAGATGCAGAAATCATGCTACAACCGGAAGGTTTCCGACACTTCGGCGACGACCGGCTTGATGTGAACGAGTGCCGACTGCAGCAGCTGCGGGTCCAGCAGAACTTGCCTTCGTGTTTTGCGTTTTGGTCGCCAGCGAATTGCCCCCGCCACCTTTCGCATACGGATGCAGAGCGAGAACTGATGATCATGATTATGTCTTCTTATTCTTCTTATTTTTCTTCTTTTATTCGGAGAAGAACTTAAACCCTTCGGGTCATTCGTCCCTGTTCGCGGGATTTATAGTTGTTTAAAAAGACCAGTTTGGTTAAGGAATTCTATTTGCACTTCCTCATTTGGTGGCAATAAAACTTCCACAAGTGAATTACTCAGATTGAAAGTCAAGCGTTCGGTGGTATAGGTAATGCAATCTATTAAAATATGCCGGATGGATAGTGGGACTCCACAGGTGGTGCAGATTGGGGGATCTACTTTGTCTAATAGGTAACTATGGTTGAGACGGGTATGATCTATTCGTAGACGAAAATGCGGCGGTTTTTGGGATTTTTACTGTCGGGCCAGGGAAAAGTGGTGGGTTTGATGCTTCTCAACGTGAAATGCATGCTGTTGAACCACGAAGGACTCCAACAATCGCGAATCCTCCCCTTTGTCCATCTGACAGTATCAGGAGATGGAATTGGAAGATCCTCTGGTTCCAGTTCGCGACCGACACCAGCAAACCGACCTCCTCGTTACCACGAATACTAGAGTGACCTGGTAACCAACAGAAGGTGGCCCCAATAGCCAATGCCAATCTCTCGGCCTCTTGGAGCCAGGGATGTTTCAAAGTGAAGGAATTCATTTCACGGAGACAACTGGTGGAATCGGTAAATATGACAGAGGGACAGTTGTGGGTCGAAGAACAAAAATTGGCGGCTTTCATCAAAGTATAAGCTTCGGCACTAAAGATGGAGCTAGATTATGGCAATAGCTACTGCTTTTATAGCTGACGGAAGTACAATCAAAATATTACTGGAAATAAATCTGGTCTGCGATTGGTTGGTTCTTGCTCTCGATTCGTCTCGCTCTCGATTCGTCCGGTCGATCGGTTATAACCGGACGTTTCCCTCCATGGCATGGGATGATGAACAGCTTACAAACGATATCCTGGCACGAAAAGTGGCGTGCGTGCATTAGGATATTTCGCTATTGCAAACAGTATCCTATAAATCAAAATAAGATAATTGGGCTGAGTGTTATTTCTGAAATACATAGGAAAAATGGCTAAACGAATGTCTACCACTGTAGGAGTATATATTGAAAAAATAAACAGGTTTGGGAAATGCTCCCATCATTTCTCATAGGTAGGGCGTGGTATTTACACACGCTCAAAACTGCCTCTCTTTGATTTGTATCACTGTCCTTTTTTTTCTCACGGAAAAGTTACTCAATCTTCGGAGAAAGTGGAACAACTCATAAATTCAGTTGTTCCACTTTTTTAGAAAAATTGAGTATTTTTTCCGTGAGAAAAAAGGGACGGTAATACAAATAAAAGAGAGGTTATTTTGAGCGTATGTATCTATGTATGTAAGGTAGCCACCATCCCTTCTAAGACCTTGTCATGAATGCAGCTCCACTTAATAGCAAGATCAAATTGAGTTACCGGGTTGCATTCACAGTAACGCTGTATGAAGGGCCAAAAACGGTGGGGTGGACCCGTAAGCAAAGACAATTACGCGAAACCCGCGGGAACATAAGATTCTCCTTCCAACGATACGATCCAACAAATCGAATAACCCAATTCGCAATATTTATCAAGCTTTTTACGGGATGGCTTGTTAAGAAGGGCGCGTCACCCTCACTGAAACTGTTGGAGTAGAATTCACAGCATCAGAATCGAATCGGTAGGATACAGAAAATAATACTGTTCGTTCCCTCCTAGACGCCGGTTGTCATACGACTCCATTGTCCAATTCCAGCTTGAGTGATACCCTGATGCTCCCTCCCTTCCCAATATATATTCAATTTCATATAGTAATACTTAAAATATAGTGAATTAATATTATAATTATAAAAAATATAGCGAATGATTATTATAATGGAAACAATATAATGACTGAATATAAGATGAAAATAACAATTCCATTTGCGAACCTGAAAGTTTCGACAATGCAGCTGCGAGAAAAAGAATTGTTTAAAATTATCTCATAAAACTTGAGATATCCATGGATGATCTGAAATTATTTAGCAATAGAATAGTAAACCTAAAATTTCGACGTGCTGTTCCGTTTCCTTGCAATATTTTTTGTAGTGAGTCTCATCTGAAATAGTGATTTTTATGAAATGAATTGAAATGCAATTATATCACATAAGTTAAAATCATAACATAAAATAATAAACTGACGTCGAAATAAAGATTGGACTCGGAAAAAATGCGACACTTTGTTTTGAGTGTAACTTTTTATCTCGTGGGTAAAAATTAATGAAATTTTGGTTAATACTAATTCAGAGTGTTATGTTTATGTGTGCAATATTTTATCGTGATCTGTCAAGTAGTTTTCAAGATGCATTCGAAACAAGAAGAGCTACGCCAGCAAATCGATAATCCTGATCAGTCGCACAGATGGATCGGCAAAAGGCTTGGAATCCACCATTCCACCGTGTCCCGCGTTGTGAAGATGTTCCAGGAGACGAAAACCATCAAGCGGCGCGCTGAAAGCGGCCGAAAACCGAAAACGGAATACCCAGAGAAGGCGCGGTAGATAAGGCAGTACTCTATGGGATCACCCACCCATAAAATAGCAAAATGGTTAGTTAACGAATTTAAAACATGCCAAAACAATTTTTCAGTCGAGCAATTAAAAACTCACAACATTTCACAGAGCTCGTCCATAACGTAGACATAAATGAAGATGAAATGTTAGTATCGTTTGACGTCAAATGACGTAAAAGAAACTTTAAACTTATTAGAGAATTGGTTACTCATTCAAAATGACGACATGGCATGGAAGAAAAAAGTATGTTCATACTAAAAACCTACACAACTTTGCATGGAAGAAAATTATTTTTCTTTCAGAAACGAACATTATAAACAATTAAAAGGCGCCCCTATGGGTAACCCTCTTTCCCCTTTTCTGAGCGAAATATTCATGGCGAATTTCGAAAAACAATTACAAGATACGAATCAACTACCTACCGTTTGGTGTAGATACGTTGATGATGTGTTTTGCATTTTAAAGAAAGATCTCCTACCTCTCACCCTAAACACATTAAACAACTCACATAAAAACATTGAATTCACTTATGAAATTGAAAATGACAATAAATTACCATTCTTGGACTTGCTTGTAGTAAAAGAACAATCTAAACTCACATTTGAAATTTACAGAAAACCATCAAATACACAACGTACAATACCACATACGTCTAATCATTCATACCAACACAAAATAGCATCATTTAATCACATGATTCACTGAATACAGACATTACCACTTAGTCCAAACGGCATAACTAAAGAACTCGAATACATTTTTGACACAGCACACTTAAATGGTTGCTCCCGAAGACTAATACAAAACGTAATCAACATAAAACACAAAAACAATACAAAGAATCACTCACCACACTAACAGAAACACAACCCCAACTTAAAAGAATAGCAATGACATACGATAACCACACTACACAATTACGACCAATCCTACGGAACTTTGGTTTTGAAATAGTTTTTACTAGTAAAAATAATCAGCTTAAAACTCTCTTAGGTTCTGCTAAAGACCCCTTTGAGAGTCTTAGCAAATCCGGAGTCTACAAAATAACTTGTGACCATTGCGGAAAAGTTTACATTGGACACACTAAACGTAATCTCAATATTCGTTTCAAAGAACATATTGCAGAAGTCACTAAAGCAAACAAAGACACTTAAAAAGGGATCATACACCATTTTAAATCAAAAGTAGCTGAACATATATTCAACGAAGAACATTTTTTAAACTTAAATAACATACAAATTTTAAGGCATATCACAAACCTTTGGAAACTAAATCTAGCGGAAAGCATAGCAATCCACAAGCAAAATTCCAAAAAATTGCTTAACAAAGATCAAGGAAACGGATATTCGTGGCTGTTTAAATTTCTACCAACATCACAAAAACAACACAACGCCAATTTGACTACCTTCAAACGAAGTAGGAATTAATATCCTTTCATTTCAACAAACAATAAAAATCAGATGTGTATTAATATCATAATAATATTGGAAAATTGAAAACAGCTAAAAACAAGGCGAAATAAATTTCATATGAGTATGAATCCAAAAACTGAATCTTAATAAAACCAAAATTAAAAAATTACAAAATTGAATTTTTCGATAGCTCTTGTTCATCTGGACCCATAAATGATTCTTTGTGTCTGTGAAATAGGAAATGAATGATTGTAAACTGTTTGGTTTTGAATTAATATATATTTTTGACGAAGAAGGAAAGAGCTTTTTTTAAGAAGATTTTTCCGAACATGATCCTTTCTAAAAAAAAAACCTTGAAAACCTTCCTATCTTTTCAAATACATAACGTAGGTTAGATGAGCTATAACTGACAAGGATGCATAAATGCGAAGCTAAAAATGACTTATAAAAAAGCATACAAAATGTAGTGAATGGATGTTATAATATAAAATGATAATAATTTCATTTGTATTTACTTGTCTGCAGATTGTGGTCCTGCTGCAATTGTATACGGACCCGCGTATCCACCATGAACCTGAAAGCTTAGATAATGTATCATACCCACGAGAAAAAAAAATGATTTAAAATTATTTCACAAAACTTGGGATATCCATGGATGATCTGAAATTGTATAGCATATAAAGAATAATGAACCTAAAATTTCGATGTGCTGCTCTGCTAATAAATGTGATGTAACCACAATGGAACTGACTCTTAGCTTCGGGTCTTGTTCCCTACTGAGCCCTTGCGGCACGTCAAGCCGGCTAGTTCGGCGCAAGGGTGAAAGAGGGGTTATTTTGAGCGTGCAAATAAAAAAATCTCGATCGCATACTACCGTTCAAATGCCCTCCGCTGGTTTACAACTTGTATCTCTCAATTTTCACAGCCTGCCGTGCGCTAAACGGAACTATCAATATTGTCTCTTCATTTCTCTTCGTTCTAGCAATAAACTACTGTCCACTCCTAGAGCCTCTCATGTTGATGGGAAATTATCTGCTTCGGACCAATTTCGTCATCTATTAGAATCTTAAATTCGGGAACTTTTCTAGTGAAATGCATATCCAATATTTAGCCTAAAAAGGATTTCAATCATCAACCCTCAAACAACGTATGGTTTTCACCTCAAGAAAACGTTGAAAAATGATTGTAAATTATACATGATCAAATCAGCATGCTTGTACGATATGCAACCAATTGATTTACGAAAGGTAACAAATTGATTGTCCCAACTAGGAAAACACCATACAAAATTTAAATAATTTCTGATGGAATGGCCGACGAACAATCGTTATTGCAGTGAATTAACGTCACAAACACTTTATTGTCGTCCCATTGGAAAAAGTTGGATAGCTTGAAAAACCTGCTTGTGGAATTCCCAAACTCACCAGGCTAATCCAGCCAAAAAATCATGAACCGTCATGAATACTAAAATTAATGATTTGCGTAAATGCTTGTACCGATTATGGAGAACTTGCTCCACTGACGTCAAATTCCAGACAGAACTTTACACATTGAACTTAGTGCGATAGACTTTAACAGTTAGTGTAGTCGGGTTGTATTAAAATATTCATACAGCAAATTAAACCCGAAAGAAACATCCTAGTTTCAAGTGAACTTTCAATCTCATATGCTTCGAATTGTTCCGCACATCTTTCCACTGCCGCCCAGCCAGGCTAATTAAATTCATACAGCTTGGCTCCCCTGGTAGCCATCAAGCGGTGCGAGGAAGACCACACAGAAAGCATCCCCGAAGGTCCGCTTCCGGAAGCACCTTTCCCCTCCCCCCTCCCCCCCCCCCCCCCCCTCCTCCCCCCCCCCCCCCCCTTCTTCCACCTTTACACATATCCACACTCCCCGTCCCCGTCCCTTTCTACTTTACATTCACATTCATTCACCCCCCGGGCGCCTACACGCCTCCCTCCTCCCTTCCGGTTTCCGGAAAAGGGCCACTCGGCGCCGACCCTCAGAGTGTTAAATTTTTTTTTATAATAATCGCCTTATTATAAAAAAACGTTTCCGTGCGCACAATATTTGAATACATTTTTTTCTTTGCGCTACAGACGCTTCGCTGCACATGGTCAATTGAACAGTAGTGTATTTCACAGTGTCCCATAAAAGAAAATGCGCGCTCTCACATTTGATAGAATGTTTTTTGAACGTTGTTATTTTCCGGAATTTGTACTTAATAGTTTATGTTGACGTCCAAAATCACTCCTAAATACGGTGATGTAACTGCTACCTGCAACGAAGATCATCCTCGACCATCATCGTCCATCATCGTCCATCATCGCAATCATCAATCATCAGTACTGACCGAGACATATACGGAGAGCGGAGAGTGGAGAGCACAAGTATCCGATCGGTAGGATGATCGTTTCTTATGACGTCACCGTAGGGCTCAGAGGAGTATAAATGTATCTATTTAGGCAGTTTGCGAGTCAGTGCATATAGGAAAGCGAAAAGGTTACCCCTAGGGTCGTGTAGCAAATTTTGGTAGTTTTTAAGTAAATATAGTGTGTAGTAAAAATAAATGTTGAGTTTCATGTGTGTAATCGTTTGGAAATAAATTGTGAATGAGGACGGCGTTTTTTATTGTACGTGATGTGTTAGTCGGTCTCTCGGGAAGAAAATAGATCCATCAAGCCATTGGGAAAATAACTACGTGTCGGGATAGCCTGGACAGTCCACCGCGAGCAGCAAACCACAATTCCACTGGAACACGAAGGCACGGTAGGCTATACCTAGACATTTGGTCCTTCGAACCGGATTTCGAGCCCACGGTAGAACAAAGCTAAGCCAACTCAAACACGTCATCACGGACAATCGATCGCCATCGCGAACTGGATCGCGCAATAATAGCCACAAAACCATTCTACGCTATTCAACTATTTAACTAAACGCCATCACTGGCGCTCCATTGGAGGCCATCACACACTGTTTCTGGCTTGGACATCGGGAATCAAAGGACGCCTTGTGAGGTTAGTAGAACAAGAATATGTCCATCCAAAGCTAGGATTTCTGGATTTTTTACTAATACACACTTCTACACCGGTAACCACACGACTATGAACGGATCACAAATCGAAATTGTTGGGATTGGTACTGGAAGCGCATCACAGACAATTGAATCATCTCATTTTTTTCGACTGGTTTTGAAGACATCGCTATACAATATCTCTTAGATCGGATCGCTGGACTAGTGAGCAGAAATTATCGTACAGGTAAATAAGCTGCAGTATATGTCCAGCCGAAATAATCGTACGGCATACCAACGCCACATTTCGATTTTCCCAATTACCAATATTCTGCGAGAGCCACCCTCGTGTATAGAAACATCTATTGCCAAATCGGAATCCCCTACGTCATCGAGACTCAGCCTATACAATAGTCGTCTGGCAAGCATTTTGACCGTCATCATCAATACGTTATCGCTAATACCGTCACGACCGTCATCATCATTGTAATCATCGGATACCGTCGGCTGTAAAACGAAACGAATCCATCACACAACGGAGAGGCGGTCAGCTGATCTTCACACTCAGGTCAGTGCTTTAGAGTATGTGTCTACGAAGCTAGGGCTTCACAGATGTTGCATATAGTAATTTATTATCCTCTTCGACCTTGAACGATCACGATGCCCTTCGGTATTTGAGATGATAGATGCGAGTATGACATACTCAATGTATGTAAAGTCGACTGTTTTGTCAGGTTAGCTGAACTGATAGTATATGGCCAGTCGAGGCCGAGGGTCTAAAGATACTACATGCATATTCCCTTTTCTGTATCCTCTATCGACTGAGATTCTCATCTGGAGTAAAATCACCACCTACGATCTCCGTACGATCATTGCAAGTGTGACTGAATACAATCGTGACGTCACGGGAACTTGGTTATTTGGATGAAATATTTGGATGCTCACCGATTTTATTCGAATCATTTTAGCAGTACTTATCACTGCTCTGTCAGGTCAGTGCTACTTTCGTATATGTCTAGCCGAGCTAGGCATTATTCAGATTTCTACACCAAATATTCTCTTTTATGTGATTACGTACGGAGTGAGGATTGTTCAATATGCCAGCAACAACGTCATCCAACCCGAAGGCTCCGTCATTGCGAGCATTGCAATTGCGCCTGAAGCAAACACAATCGATGTTCGCAGATATTTGTCAATTTGTATCGAAATTTAAGGAAAATACCTCTGTTAATCAAATTAAAATTAGGCTAGAAAAGGTTGATGGGTTGTGGGAAAAATTTTGCGATTGTATAGTTGAAATCCAGTCGCATGAGGACTTTGTTGCCGATGAGGATATTTATACAAAAGAGATGCAGAATTTTAGCAGTCGATATTATGAGGTTAAGGCATTCTTAATGGATAAACTAGGCAAACTACAGGAACCAGATGCAAATAGTGGTGGGAACGACAGTATGGTGCACAACTTTTCCGGATCATGTACGTTTACCACGGATAAACTTGCAAACATTCAAAGGGGATATAGAGGAATGGTTGAGCTTTCGCGATTTGTTTTCATCGCTTATTCACTCGAGAACTGATTTGCCAGATGTTGAGAAGTTGCATTATCTCAAAGGATGTCTGCAGGGGGAGCCAAAGGGCCTCATTGATGCACTACCAATTACCAATGCAAATTACAAGGTAGCATGGGACATAATTCAGAAGCGTTACAATAACAGTAAGCAATTGAAAAAGCGACAAATTCAGTCCCTTTTCAAACTATCCCATGTATCAAGGGAATCGGTTACGGAGTTGCATTGCCTTTTGGAAGGTTTTGAGCGTGTAATACAAACATTGGATCAGGTAGTGCAACCAGCTGATTATAGAGAACTATTGCTGATTAACATTCTCTCCGAGCGGTTGGATCCTGTAACGCGTCGCGGATGGGAGGAATATTCGTGTACTAAAGAGCAAGACACTTTGAAGGATATGATGGACTTTCTTCATCGTCGACTCAGTGTATTGGAATCCTTACCGTCGAAGGCTATTGAACACAAGCCATCGCAGCTCACGGTACCAAAGCCAAAATTTCACACTTTAAAGACGAGTTTTAGTTCATCGCAATCATCGATTGGGAGATGCATTGCATGTACGGAGAATCATTCTTTGTTCTCTTGTCCGGTATTTCTGAAGTTGACGATTAAGGAACGGGATGGATTGTTGCGCAAGCACTCACTTTGCCGTAATTGCCTCAGGGTAGGTCATCAAGCAAAGGTTTGCCGATCCAAGTTCTCCTGTCGCACTTGTAAGGGTCGACATCATACACTTGTTTGTTTCAAGTATGAATCATCAAGTTCATCATCTGTTGGAAACACGTCTAATTCAGATTCAATGCAGCATAAAGGTGCAATGACTTCAATCGGGGATACAGTAGCCAATCTAGTGGCTGGCGGCGAATCGGTTTGCAACACGGCTCAAGAAGGATCGTCCAAAGTATTGCTCGCAACGGCAGTCATTCTCGTCGAAGACGAATTTGGCAATTCAATTCCAGCTCGTGCGCTTCTTGACTCGGGATCCGAATGTAACTTCGTTTCCGAGCGGCTTTCTCAATCGCTGAAGGTAGTTCGGCGAAAGGTGGATATCAAGGTTCAAGGTATTGGACAGGCATCAACACAGGCGAAACACCAAATACAAGCTAAAATCCGTTCCCGATCCACGGATTTTATGCAAGTGCTGAATTTCTTGGTATTATCCAAGGTTACTATAAACCTACCTACGGCTACCATTAATACATCCAGCTGGGCAGTTCCTCGCGGTATCACTCTGGCAGATCCCGGTTTCTTCAGTTCAAGTGGAGTGGATATGGTTCTTGGCATAGAATCGTTTTTCAATATCTTTCATACAGGTTGCAAAATGTCATTGGGTGACAACAAGCCAACACTTGTGGAATCAGTGTTTGGCTGGGTGGTCTGTGGTACACTAAGGGAACCACAACCATCTGAGCAGGTTCATTGCAACCTCGTCGTATCGGATTCACTTGAGGAGCTGCTCACTAAGTTTTGGTCTTGTGAAGAGGTTGAAGTCGAATCGAAATATTCTCCTGAAGAAGCGTTTTGTGAAACACAATTCCAGCGCACTGTTCGACGAACAGACAGGGGCCGATTCATCGTTTCCCTTCCAAAAAATGAGGAGGTAGTGCAAAGGCTGGGTGAGTCAAGGGACATAGCCATGCGACGGTTTTACAGCACGGAGCGCCGCTTAGCGAAGGATGACAATCTTCGCCAACAGTACGTAGCCTTCATGCAGGAATATGAAAAATTGGATCATATGAGGGAGATTCATGACAATCCGGACAGCTGTATCAAACGGTACTTTCTACCACATCACCCTGTAGTGAAGGAGGATTCTACTACAACGAAGGTTCGGGTCGTATTTGATGCGTCCTGTAAAACATCGACCGGTGTGTCATTAAACGATGCTCTTTATGCGGGACCGGTAATTCAAGAGGATCTACGGTCAATCATCATTCGTGGGCGTACGAAACAAATCATGATCGTGGCAGATGTTGAAAATGTTTCGCCAGATCGGGACATGTGCAGAAGATCTTCGATTTCTCAACATACTTTGGCGTGCTACTCCTAACGATGACATAAAAACCTACGAGTTGTGCACAGTTACATATGGAACCAAATCAGCACCCTTTCTAGCAACGAGGACACTGAAACAGTTGGCAATCGATGAAGGTCACCGATTCCCTTCAGCAGCTCTTGCTCTTGGGCAGGACATCTACATGGATGACGTCATAACTGGTGCAGATGACGTGAACGAGGCGATTAAACTACGCAACGAACTTCAGCAGATGATGGAAGCAGGAACGTTCCATCTGAGAAAATGGGCATCCAACTGCCCAGAGGTTTTACGAGGCGTTCAACCCCAAGACTTGACGATTCAGCAGGTAGAAGGCATCGACTTGGAGCAGCATCCATCAGTGTCAACTCTCGGCTTGATTTGGATTCCTGATCAGGATAAACTAAAGTTCAAATTCAAGGTCCCAGTATTGGATTCTAATGGTCAACTCACGAAACGAAAAATACTATCCACAATTGCAACATTGTTTGATCCAACAGGACTCGTGGGTGCAACAATAGTAGCAGCGAAGATATTTATGCAACGTTTATGGACCTTACAGGATCAAAATGGTGCAAAATTGGGCTGGGATGACCCTGTACCTCAAACGGTGGGTGAGGAATGGCATCAATTCTATGCAAACCTACCATTGTTGCGTGAGATTGAGGTTGAACGGTGTGTCATCATATCTTCGGCGATCAACGTAGAAATTCACACATTCTCCGATGCTTCGGAGAAAGCATACGGTGCTTGTCTTTATATACGGAGTCAGAACTCAGAAGGAGAGACATGGGTCCGGCTGTTGGAATCGAGATCAAAGGTTGCACCATTGAAAACTCAATCGATCCCAAGACTAGAGCTTTGCGGAGCTCTGTTGGCTGTTCAACTTTGCAGGAAGGTGAAGGAATCAATCCGAATAGGAGCACAAGTTTACTTCTGGACAGATTCAACGTGTGTTCTAAGGTGGATCAGCGCAGTTCCAAACATTTGGACAACTTTTGTAGCCAATAGAGTGTCCAAGATTCAAAACCTTTCTAAAGGAGCAAAATGGAACCATGTTCCAGGTTCTCATAATCCCGCTGATTTGATTTCTCGAGGAATCTCTCCGCAACATATCATTGATAACCGATTGTGGTGGTCTGGCCCAGATTGGCTTCTCAAAGAAGAAGAACAGTGGCCAGCCAAACTTTCTATGGTTGAAGACGTAGGAGATGACGAACGACGTCGCTCTACAACAGTGGCAACGAATGCATTGCCGCTAGAAGAGTTTAGCGAATGGTATATTTCTAAATTTTCTTCGTACATGGATTTAATTCGGCGCACAGCGTATTGGCTGCGTGTGATTGATCTTTTAAGACAACCGAAGGAGAACAGGAAGAATGCAAAATTTCTGAGCACGGAAGAATTGAAGAGGTCAGAAGCAGTACTGATTCGTCAAGTTCAACAGGCAACGTTTCAGGAAGAGTGGAAAACCTTATCGAAAGGATCAACAATCGGAAGACAATCATCACTTAAATGGTTCAATCCTTTCATCTGCAAACGTGATGGGTTAATGAAGATCGGTGGGCGATTACATCATTCTTTAGAATCAGAGGAAGTGAAACATCCAATCATATTGCCAGCCCGTCATCTTCTAACCAGAAAGCTAATTCGTCATTATCACGAGAAACTTTTGCATGCCAATTCACAGTTATTGTTATCTACAATGAGGCTCCGGTATTGGCCTATGGGAGGACGGAGTTTGGTGCGACAAATTATTCACAAATGCGTAAAATGCTTTCGTACACGACCCGCAACAGTACAGCAATTTATGGGAGAGTTGCCATCGCCGAGAGTAACTGTTTCTCGTCCATTTTCTCGAGCAGGCGTTGATTATTTCGGTCCTGTTTACGTGAGACCTGGCCCCAGACGATCAGCGATCAAAGCATATGTCGCCGTTTTTATCTGTATGTGTACGAAAGCAATCCATATGGAGCTGGTTACGGACCTCACAACGGAACGGTTCCTGCAGGCTCTAAAACGATTTATGTCACGCCGAGGAAAACCTAGTGACATGTTTTCGGATAATGGTACAAATTTTGTCGGGGCCAACAATCAAATGATCGAGTTACGTAGACTGCTCAATGACCAGCATCATCGAGACAGAATATCAAAGGAGTGTACGTCGGAAGGGATTAGATGGCATTTCATCCCACCGAGCGGCCCTCATTTTGGTGGTATCTGGGAGGCTGCTGTGCGATCTTGCAAAATTCACTTGTTGAAGGTATTGGGTGAAAATGTTCTACCGTTTGAAGACATGAACACACTCATTACCCAGATAGAAGCATGTTTGAATTCACGCCCGTTGATGCAAATGACAGAAGATCCGGATGACCTCGAATCATTGACACCGGCGCATTTTTTAATCGGCACATCTCTCCAATCACCACCAGAAGAAAATGTTTCTGATATTCCAATAAATCGTCTTAAACAATGGCAGGTCGTTCAACAGAAGATGCAGCAGTTTTGGAAGAGATGGAGAAGAGAATATCTCTGCCAGTTGCAGGGTAGAATGAAGCGTTGGAAACCTCCAGTTGATATCGAAGTTGGACAATTGGTTGTCGTGAAAGATGATAATCTACCACCTCTTCGTTGGCGAATGGCGAGGATCTTTGAACTCCATCCAGGATCAGACAAAATTGTTAGAGTAGTAACTTTGAAAACAAGCCAGGGGTATCTGAAACGTCCCGTTGAAAAGATTTGTATTTTGCCAATTCACGATGAGGCCACTTCAGGTCAAGGCGGAAATTAGGATATTCAGCTCCATCAATCCAGGTCGAAGAGGTTCTTTTTTCTTTCAGAACTTAAAGTAATTTCA
This sequence comes from Aedes koreicus, assembly GCA_024533555.2. NCBI lineage: Eukaryota > Metazoa > Arthropoda > Insecta > Diptera > Culicidae > Aedes > Aedes koreicus. The sequence goes on along the minus strand of JAHHFK020002350.1, from coordinate 92,262 downwards.
GGATGGGTGAGATATGTCGACGTCCAAAATCACTCCTAAATACGGTGATGTAACTGCTACCTGCAACGAAGATCATCCTCGACCATCATCGTCCATCATCGTCCATCATCGCAATCATCAATCATCAGTACTGACCGAGACATATACGGAGAGCGGAGAGTGGAGAGCACAAGTATCCGATCGGTAGGATGATCGTTTCTTATGACGTCACCGTAGGGCTCAGAGGAGTATAAATGTATCTATTTAGGCAGTTTGCGAGTCAGTGCATATAGGAAAGCGAAAAGGTTACCCCTAGGGTCGTGTAGCAAATTTTGGTAGTTTTTAAGTAAATATAGTGTGTAGTAAAAATAAATGTTGAGTTTCATGTGTGTAATCGTTTGGAAATAAATTGTGAATGAGGACGGCGTTTTTTATTGTACGTGATGTGTTAGTCGGTCTCTCGGGAAGAAAATAGATCCATCAAGCCATTGGGAAAATAACTACGTGTCGGGATAGCCTGGACAGTCCACCGCGAGCAGCAAACCACAATTCCACTGGAACACGAAGGCACGGTAGGCTATACCTAGACAATTGGAATATTTTGATCATATCATACAACTTTAATCCGGCAAAATCGAAATTTAAATTCTTTTTTCAAGAATTTAAATATTTGCTTGACCTTTGCAGGCAGTTGATTTTGCCTCTTTCATTTCATTTATGGTTTTCAGTTTTATGATGGATAACTTTTGAGGTTTCATTATTTGGATACTCCACCATGCTTTCGTCAGTTTGACTGCAATGAAGTATGCATTAGCCTACTAGGCCAAAAACCTAATTCAGCTAACACGCGAACAAACCATGTTTAGCTTTGCATTACACTGATGAGACATACGTTTTACACATAATACAAGCCGCAAAATTTGATCCGAATGAAAAAAAACGCGCCTCTCTTCACAGTTCCAAGCATAGCATTTTTCAACACCGGCAAAATGCAAACTTCATTCGATATGGAAAGTAAAACCAAATTTGCTTCCACCCGTCTAGCGCGCCGAAAATATAGGCTGACCGCCAAAACAGTTACAAGCCTGAACCGAACGAACGAAGAAACAACTCCGAACGACCGGATGGAAAAGGAAATTTAAAATTGCCGAACTGCCCACACATGGCACACTAAGTCGATTGAGAAGAAGTTTACACGCAAAGTCGTATGTGGGGTGGGGTTTTTATTCATAATTTTACCGTTGCCAACCACGTTTCTTCGTAGTGTCGAGTGGCGCTGAATATTTTTGTGCAATTGGATAACAAAGGATAAATATTTAATCACGGAAACAAGTCACGTTAAAATGTTGATGCCAATTCTTTGTTTAAAGCAGTGCTATGAGATCACACCCGAGACTAAATGAAATGAACTCTTTCCAGAACACTGATCTACAACGACAAGAATCAGCAAGCCTGGGGATTGATCGTGCTGTTGGTATCCAAGGCCGCTGGCCATGCGGATTCCATTCCGGAGATGGAACAGGACAAAAGTGCCGGAGTGCTACATTCCCAGCGGGCACTGGCCGAGGTCACGGAGATGATCCGTACGTCGCATCTGATTCACCAAGGGATGATCAATTTACAAGCGATGGACAACGCCGGCAACGATCTGAGTGGAGATAGTGAAATGATATTTGGCAACAAAATGGCACTGCTGGGAGGAGATTACCTACTGGCCAATGCCAGTCAGCAAATTGCTTCTTTCAGGTATGAATGTACATATGTTATACTTCACAAACTCGAAAGATTAACATGTTTTTCGGCTTTCAGAAACCAAGATTTGAACATGCTCATTTCGTCGGCCTATCGCGACTTGGCTGAGTCCAACTTCATTGGGGACCGAGACGAACAGAACTACCCTCTGCCATCCAAACCGGATTCTGATGTCGGTGGAAAGTCTTCACCGGATTGCACCCTCGAAGACCTCGGTTTTGGTGACTTAGAAGATAACACTCAGCCCATGAGCATGGAAAACGCCATGGGAAATCCCGAGAAGGAATGGTCCCTTCGGCACGTACTCGGCGGAGGAAGCCTCCTTGGAAAGAGCTGCCAAGGAGCGCTGATGTTGGCTGGACAGCCGGAGGAACTGCAAAAGCAAGGATACCTATTTGGCAGGCATCTGTCACTGGCGTGGCAAGCCTGTATCGATTTGCAGCCATTCCTCTCGAACAGTTTGCCACTGGGAGCTCAATTCAGTCTGGTCTCGGCCCCAGTGTTGTTCCACCTGGAGTACGACCCCAGTATCTATGCCGAAATTGAGATAGGCCGCAGTTCGGTTGACGAAATAGATTACCGAAATCTGCACCGACTGATCGGTACCGGGCCGGGAGTGGAACGGACGAAAAACCTCATGAGGAAACACAGCCATGCGGCTATGCAAGTGCTGGATCGTTTGCCGCCGTCCGATGCGCGAACGGCTCTGCAGAATATCATTCTAGCCATGCAGGAGCTGTAAGGAGTGTTGGGGGATGGAAACCCTTCTCGCTGTGCGTACGGATTTATGTATGTGTGGATGTGTGGATGCGTGTATGCGCGCGTGTGTTTGCGAACAAAATGTATTTAATGTAACCAGTCCTATTGAATTCCACCGCTGACTTAACATAGTTGTTAAGTTGATTCTTTATGCAAGGTAAGCATATTTATCACACGGATCAAAGACAACAGACGTTAATTCTCGAACAAAAAGATCTATAAGAACAAAAGTGAACATGGAACATTCACATTTCAGTCAATTTCCAGCAATATCGATATGTCTACCATTCAATCGTTATAGATCATTGCATGGTGGCGTCATCACTATAGTTTTGACAGTTTAGGGAGCTTGTTTACTAGGACTTAGAATATTTTCGATAAAATCGGTTTGAGGTTTTGTGCTCTAAATTTATTACGATACAAGTAAAACAGCCGGAAAACAGACACCAGTGCTTATTTTTACATTATATCCTGTATCTAATCGTTCAGAATCCGAAAAAAGCCATTTGGACGGTTCGTATTCTAACACCTTGTAAACAAGCTCCCTGAACTGTCAAAAAAAAGTGAGGTTTATACATTCCGTGCAATGATCTATTGATAATATGATGTCTATGACGTTTCTAAAATTACATTGGACACTTAGGCTATGTACCAATTCGCGAATTAATTTTAATTTTACTTAAACTAACAGATATAAAATAATCGATTAATCGATTAAAATCCCTATGTAATTGATCAACAAACTTTCGAAAAGGTGCCTGTCAAAATTGAGTACCCTTCTGTCAGAAATAAGTCAGCTCGAGTAGTAGACTTAATAGATTATTTTTCATCTGTCAAGAATTTAGAAAATTAAAATTAATTCGCGAATTGGGACACAACCTAACTATCTCAAGTTGAAGTTGAAGCTTTCTAAACAAATGGTCATTGCTCGGGTACTTTTTCAAACAGACGTATCTGATTTTGTAAACAAAGAGGGGAAGTAAGAATCAAGCGTTAAATTCTTGAAACTCTTAGCATTTAAACTAAGGCCAACAACACAAGGAATAGCATGTGATGCTACTTTCCGTGAGGCTGCTGAGAGTTTTGAGAAATTTACGTTAGAATCTTACTTCCCCTCAATGTTTACAAAATCAGATGCGTCTGTTTGAAAAAGTATTCGAGAGTGTATTTTCTTTTTGGTTATATTGCAAATAGTATGTTCCGCCAAAACCAACAATTTCTGTTCTCTGAGATGGTATTTTTTAGTTTCAAGTTCAATGCAAAGTTCGTTAATTGTTTTTTAAAAACCATTTCAACTATATATACACTACCAGTCAAAAGTACAAATTCGCTTAAAAAAGTATTGCAACGCTCAGTTGAATATTGCATCACCTCCCAAAAAGTTAAACATCACCTTAATACAGGTACATTCATGATAATATATTCGGAATTCTGATTATCTGCAAAGGTGCGGTCTTCAGCAAAGTTGTTCAGACGATCAAAGGCATTTGGAAGGTTGACCGTTTTGTTCTGAATTCCACCGCTACGTGGAACTAGTGAGCATGGAAAATTGAGCATTTTCAACTTGTTCTATTTCGTGATTCTGATAAGATAAAAAGTTCGAGTCGTCGGCAAAGCTGGTCACGAGGTCAAGGGCATTCGAAAGATGGACCGTTCTGTTCGGAATTCCACCGTTATGCGGCGCTAGTGAGCAGATCATCACACAGCAGTTCGATTGGAATATGAATATGAAGTGAATTAGACCTTAAACACTTGAAAATGAAGCAAATCAGACCTGAATCATTAGCATATGAAGTGGGTCTGACCTGAATCCCTTTGAATGTGTGGTACGTCATTCCTGAATAACTTGAATTTGAGGTGAATTCGTCTTGAATCACTAAAATATGAAGTGGATCAAACCTGAATCACTTGAATACCAAATTAAATCGGACCTGAAAAAAAATGTATTATCCCTTAAATGTTAAGTCCGTTAGTCCTGAATCATTTGAATATGAAGTGAATCAGCTTTGAATCACATGAATGTGTGGTGCGTTAGTGCTAAATCAATTGAATTTGGGGTGAGTTCGTCCTGAATCACATGAATATGAAAAAAATCAAACCTGAATCAATTGAATACAAAGTGAATCAGACCTAAAAAATGCTTAATCCCTTGAATGAGAAGTCCGTCAGTCCTAAATCACTTGAGTATGAAGTGAATCTGACTTGAATCACTTGAATATGAAGTGAATCAGGTCTGAATCACTTGAATATGTTGTGAACAGTGATGTCCATATCCTCAGTGTGGTAAAGAGAGATTTTATTGTTTCCCCACACTCTTCCTACCTCAACGAGAGCTCTTCTCTCTTGTTTATATTCACCACCGTGTTTGTATGCGGGTAGCGCAAGTGAGTGGAAAAAGTGGTTTTTATTCACGCAACACTCGATCGCTCTAGAGTGAGAAGAAGAGCTCTCAAGTTCACAGAAGTGAATGCAGATAAATTCAATTACGCGTGCGCCCCAGTAGGCTCACTGTCGTGGGTTTTTCTGCTTATTTACAGCAGTCTTTGCAAGTTCGCTTTGACGCTACATAACAAAGGAAGAAAGAAGAATGTTTCTTTCCGCTTTCTTTTTTCGGACATTTTCTAAAACTCCGACGAAGTTTTCACTATCAACCACATAAGCGAATCACAGAAAGAGCACTGGTGCGTGCTTGCACAAGTGTACGCGGCAGCGATAGCAGGCGAGAGCACTTAGGCGAAGATAGATGAGAGCACGTGAGAGCGGTCGTTTAAAAGAGAGAGTGGTTCACTCTCTCTAAGCCATCCCATTACAGGCGCACACTTTCACTCTGTATTTTTACCACAGAGAACAGACATCCAAGCCGGAGTGCCCTCCGTGTGTAAATTTCTGTAACTGCCATTTTGAAATTACAGCTCGTTTTCGTTAGTTTTGGTTAATCGTATGTTGATGGCGCCACTTGTCCGCCTAGAGATTTGATAGTCTGACAATTTTAGTTTGGTGAAACCTAGACTAGGCGGCGTTGTTTTTCCAACGGTATCCTTTTAAAAATTTACACAGTAAATTGGATAAAAAAAATTTCGAGCCTGGATGTCTGTTCTCTGTGTTTTTACTACCGAATAAAAGAGCACTTTGCTTTATCTGCGGTGAGTTATGGTTGTATCCTCTGTGAAGGTACAAATCTCACGCGCCGGTGTAACATTAGTGCGAAATGCCATTTCTGGTTGTGAACCAGGCGTGAATAACTTGAATATGAAGTGAATCAGCATTGAATCGCATGAATATTAAGTGTACCTGACCCAAATCACTTGAATGTGTGGTGAGTCAGTACTAAATCATTTGTAGGTGTTAAGATGAGTCAGTTCTGCATCACTTGAATATGAAGTGGATCTGATTTGAATCACTTGAATATGAAGTGAATCAGGCCTCAATCCATCTTCTGGATGTCCTTGACCTCCTAAACAACTTTGCCGAAGACTCGAACTTTCTATCACATAAGAATCACGAGATAGAACAAGTTGAAAATGCTCAATTTTCCATGCTCACTAGTGCAACATAGTGGTGGAATTCTAAACCAAACTCTCGACTATCCGAATGCCCTTGAACTTCTGAATAACTTTGCCTAAGACTAGAACTTTCTATCTTATCAGAATTACGAGACATAACTAGTTGAGAATACTAAATTTTTCCATGCTCACTAGCACCACGTAGCGGTGGAATTCCGAACAAAATGATCCACTTCCCGAGTGCCCTTGACCTCCTGACCAACTATTCCGAAGACAAGAACTTTCCATCTTATCACAATGACGAGATAGAACAAGTTGAAAATGCACAATTTTCCATGCTCACTAGCGCCACGTAGCGGTTGTACAAAACCAAACGGCCATTTTTCGAATGCCCTTGACATTCTGAACGACTTTTCTGAAGACCGCACCTTTGCAGATATTAAGAGTCTCGAGATATAGTATCATGAATGCACCTGTATTTAGCTAATGCTAAACTTATCGAACTGATGCAATATTCAACTGAGTGTTGCAATACTTTTCCAAGCGAGTCCCTACTTATGACTGTTAGTGTATATACATATATAATTAAAATTAAAATTCAAAGCAAAAGGTTTTCCATCATGAACTAATCATTATTTTTTTTTCAGAAATGTGATCTGTGACTATTCTTGGAAATCAACAAATTAAAATAACTAAGGACAGATTTATTGGAATTCTTAACTATCTCTGCTACTTAACCTAGATCAGAAATCAAACAGAGGGTAAAGAGTCATCGATGTATCGCCTCGAATTTTCTTCACCCGAAACCATCAGAATTAAGCATTTTCATCAAACAAAGCATCGCTGTTGAGTATTACATTGAAAACGGAAGAACCACTCGACAACGGTCAAATCAAAAGAGAAAAAGTTACTTGCTTTGAGATGAAGATGTCGCCTCGAGACTGAAAAAGCGTGTTGAAGACCCCTATCTGAGTGCAACAATGTGTGTGTGTAGTGCGCGGAAATCGACCGGAGCATGTGTAAAAATGTGATCGACAAAAACGTAAACAAACTTTCGCAAACGAATAAAAACCCAGTAGGTGTGTGCGTGAGCAGAAATGTCAATCGGTCCGCATCCGTGGAACGAATGAACTACGTTTACGGTAAACACTTACATCACAACAGCACAGAGCAGAGCGACTGTGGACAACGGGAGTTAACATCGGTACCCTGCCGGAGTTTCTATCGGGTGCTGAAATAGTAATTTATGCTGAAAACAAGTTTCTGTTTTTCGGTGATGCTACGCGTGCTTTATCCGGACTGCTACGTGTGATGCTGTCGTCATTCGATTGGAAGTGATTGTGTGATTTAGTCGTGCCAAAAAGAAGCCCAAATTAACGAAATTACGCTTGAATTCGATTCCGGTGAACTTGGAAGCAGCGAGAAAGTACTTACACTTACCCACCTAAATATGTTTGTGCGGAATGATTTTGTGATGTAAATAAAACGCAAAGTGCATAGTAGTTGTATTGGAAAACAGCATTGCTGAATCGGGTGTAAATAAAGGTATGTACATCAATCATAATCGGTTGCTTGATACTGTTGTACTGTAAAGGTATCGGTTACTGCCACTTTAAACTTTTGTTAATTTGTCATTTGACACTTCCTATGAATATTAGAAATAGTCATGAATATTCTCACAAAATGTTATGCCATAATATAGTAGTTCATTTTTTGGCCAATTGAACCAACTGTTGTACCTTTCATGAAGTCATGCAAAATAGTAGTTTTGCCTATCAGTACTCAAAAGTTTAAAATAATCAAAACCAGCTTTCTCGTTCAAAACTAAAATTTTGGTGAAGCTCCGGTTGGCGAGTAAAATACAATGACATGTTTATCAACATTGTTTTGGTTACAAACGGAAAAAAAGCTTCTTCATAATTGTGATGATTGTGGCGATGCTTGCTTATTAAATGAGATTGCAGAATAAAATATCTGAGCAATTTTTTTAGCTCAAATTTGTTAGATTTTAGTTTTATTTTAAGTTGAGGTTTTTCTTTCAGAATTTTCAGCGATTCGAGATCATATTTTTTCACTTACTCAACATTCCGAGCAGATCTTTCATAAGATTCTTAGGGAATATTTTTTTTCCTTGTCCCCAACACATTTTATTCGAAATTCCGATAACATTATCCTAATATTTTTGCACTGCTTTGAGCATTCTGAGCGTATCTTGTTCTGCGACATAGTAGGATTGTTAGCGTATCTAACTTTAAGATGTAGGCAAATCCTTATAGGGATTCCTATTATTCACCTAAATTTTTTCGCGAAACATTTTCGAAAATCTGACAAATTTTTGAGCTTGCAAATGAACACATCCTACTCGGGACACCTATTGTAAATGCAGAAAAAATCATGTGAGTCTGTTCAGGATTCTAAGCAAATCTTACCAGAGATTCCAAATGTCCTTTCTGCATTATGGACGTTTCATTATGTTTTGGATCTCAATGAGATGTTCTTTTATAATTCTGATCAAATCTTAGTTTTGGTTTCAATTGAATCTTACGCTGGTAAATCGCAAATCCAACCGATAACCCTAGACAAGGGATATATAAGACAGCATCACTTGATCTGGTGAGAGGATATTTCCCATGGTTTGAACATAATTTATTTTAATTTTTGATATTTTCACAGTGTTTATGGGATTTCAATTGAATCACGTTTTAAATCATACTAAGCATTCTGAACGTATCTTGATTTAGATCATGATTTTTCTAGCGGTTGTGAGCGAATCTTCCATAGAGCATTGAGTAAATTTTACTCGGGATTATATCACCCGAATCAGGATCTTTCTTCTTGTTCTGGGCCAATCTTACTCCAATTCTCTGAAGTCTGAGTATCGTATAATGAATATCATCCTATCTATGCTATATTCCAAAAAACCATGATGGATTCTTACCCAAGACATGCAATGTATTCTATTTAGAACTCCAAATAAAGTGTGTCCTTTTTTTCATTTCCATTTTCTTCGATACATAATCCTTTTTTTAAATCTGTATTTCAAACATCTTTCTACGAGTACAAGAATTGGGGATGACTCATGCTCGAATGTTGTTAGAGCGAGATATATTAGTTATTCTCATCCCGACCAAACAAGTTTACCTACAATGGCACCGAAAACCAGGGGAAAGGCCGCTAAGAAGTCCGGTACAGAAGGCCAAAGCTACGCAATCTACATCTCCATGATGCTGTCTCCAAGACAAAATTGTGCTGGAATTGTTTGACCCCTGGCCACTTTGTACGGAACTGTGAGGAGGGTGCTTGCCGTCACTGTCAACAGAAACATCACACTTTGCTACATGGTACTACGCAGTCAAATCCTCCGATACCGAACCGATTGGATTCAGAAAATGGTGTAAAAATATACATTGGTGAATGTTTTCCGGCTATTTTTCTTCAATCGTTAAACAAAATTAAAGCACAAAAACTCAAACCGATCCTACCAATTTTTTTAAAGTACCCGTAAACCAGCTCCGAGAACTGTCAAAAATGCACTGAAGACGCCATCATGCATCATGCCATCATTGGCGATTAGCGGAACATCGCTAAAGGCTGTCTATTTCAATTAATGCATATGTACTAACGCACATGGATACTTTCAAGTTATCGTGTGAAGTCTATCAACGGCTAAAGTAATCTGAAATGAGGGGAATACATTTTGTTACAGTAATAATAGGAAATTTTGTAGCCAAGTAAATGTGCTTCAACGACTCATAAACAACAGCATTAACCTGGCTGTGGGTAACTTAATATTTTTTTCCAAAATTGTGTGGAGTCGAAATGGGGTTTTGACTGATAGTTAATTAATTCAATAATTCAACATGTTGCTGAAATAAACTATAGTTGAAACGTTAGTTAAAAGTGCAATTGTTTGTTCGGAAGCGAGAAAGTTGAAGAATGTTAGCGAGAAAGTTGAATACGCACATGATAAACAAACCGAACATCCACAATGCCCGAACCCGAACCAACAAACACAGAACACTAATACCGATAAACTCCACCAATTCATCCAAAGTCACAAGTCGTCGCACTCCCGAATACACCTACACAGAACAAACTACTTGAAACCGCCCTTGTCAACATCAAGAATCGTCACGAAAAATCCTTGCTGGCACGAGCGCTGCTGGCTTCGTGTTCCCAGCATTGCCCTGATGACGAAAGAATTTTCGAGCAGCCTAGATTTTTAAGAAACGGCGTCCCGCCTATCCAATCGAGGAACCAGCACATCGACACGATTGGTCAGTGCTGTAGTCTGTCCGAGAATGGATCGTATTTCTTCGTTCGTGCGAGAGAGGGAGTTCTATATACTTCCACGTTTCACTGCATTTCTGCCGACTGCTCATTTCGACCCCAGCGGATGGAAGCTCTCAGAAACTTTTATGAACCAGGTCCTGTAGATATCATTATCGGTGCAGAATTCTACGAGGATCTCATGAGAAGTGGTGCACAACATAAGGCAACTGAAAATGGTCCAACGCTACAGAACACCGAGTTAGGATGGATAGTCTCCGGAAACAGTTGAACAGTTCCATCGGTTCACGGTCAATTACCTTCTTCTGTTCCACTTCTGACCTTTAAGGCCAACTTGCGAAGTTTTGGGAGTTGCAAACGTGTCGTAGTCAGAGTTCGTGCTTTCGTGAGGAATCGGCATGTGAAGCAAATTTCAATCAGACAACGATCCGAGACAAGACTTGCAGATTCATTGTGACGCTGCCAAAGAAGGAATCGATAATCAATCGGTTAGGACAGTAAGAGATTACAGCATTCAAACAACTGATTGGTATGGAACGACGCGTTGCTGTAAATCTGGAATTGAATGCAATGTATCCGTGAATACCTTCATCTTGGACACAGAGACGTCATTGAGGATGCTGAAAGGGTAGGAATCACTCTGTACTATGCATCGCATCGCATCAAGATGTACCGAATGATCAGAGTTCGAGCTCAGGATTACTAGCACTGATTATTTGGTAATGTTACACGTACGAGTTGACTACTGTTACGTAAGGTAGCTCGTCTCCATACCTGCCAAAGTTGCGTGCTACGATTTCGACGTCGTCGGCGTTGCCAAAAAGTTGGACGGACTTCCTGAAGATCGTACCACTCGTGTCTATCCCCGCTCTTCGAATCACACCCTCCAATACAATGTTAAATAGCAAACACGGCAGTCCATCACCTTACCGTAATCCTTACACATTAGACGAATATGTTCCATAACTGCGGCACTTCGATTTTCAATCCATACTACATGTGTGGTACACTGAGGAACACTTTTGACAGTTGAGCTTATAGAAATAAGAAACCAGCAAGTTTGCCAATATGCATTGCCTGCACGGTAATTCTGAGGTAGTCATTTTTAGACTACATTCTATGCATTTTAATGAACATCCTCCATACGTCAAAAAATGCCAACTTTTACCAAAAAATGAATAATTTTATTTTGTGATTGTGTCGTAAGCTGATTTGATGTCGATGAAAAAATGTCCGTTACTTATTGGGAATTAACGTGAAATATTGGACTGACAAATAGCTTTGATGTTTTTTTTTCCTGTGTTTTGACTACTGGGACTACGGGACTGGGAAGACTGGCTCGGGAAAAGAATAACAAAGAATTACAGTTCAATCTGATTTGTTTTATAAAAAGGGTTGACCTTAGTCTTCAAACTTAGCTTAATGAATATTAGCATAGGATTCGTGGTCCGCCGTGCGACGCAGCTTAGCCGTGATAGTAGCACATGGCCGCTGGACGGCTGCCACATCAATTTTCCGGATGCTGCTTCTGATCCTGTTGATGCGTTGCTTCGTGTCCTTGGCCGTCCAATTACCCTGTACAGTGGACCTCAATAGACCAAACAAATCCTCGATAGGACGACACTGCGGCAGATTAGTCGGATTCCGGTCTTTTGGCACAAATGGTATATTTTGGCTCTCCAGGAACGTTAGCGTCTTCTTCGCGTAGTGTGATGATGCCTTGTCCGGCCTAAGCACGAAGTTTCCATCCGAGTAATGTTTCTGAAGGAACGGGATGAGCATTGGGAACACGGTTTAGAAGACTTTCTTGTTGTTGGCCAAGCCACTTGGTTTGAACCACGGCTCCGAAATACCGTTATGCTGAATTGCGATGTATAGCATTACTTTTTGTTCGAACTTGTGCTTGAATTTGTACTGAACCTTCGAAGGAGTTGTAGATTTGTTCTTGATGTAGAAACTGTCGTCTTCGGGTATCTGGGACTTGGACAGGGAAAAGTAGCTGTCGTCGTCCAGAACGAAAGACTTTCCACCGTATTGCCGGATCATCAGCGGCACTGGGATTTCACAGTTTTGATTTGTACGTCCGTGTACTCTGGGGATCTGGTTTCAGCTGTTTGAAATTTTACCGAACAGATTGAGTGTGCGTGTGTGACAATTTTCTGAATATTGTAAGGATCAATGCACACAAGGTGATATTTCTTTTAAAACATCATTGTTCTGATAGAAAACTATTGAAGCAATTCCCGTTATTTTTCAAAAAAAAAAAAAAAAAAAAAAACACAAGAAACGTCTTGCTGGTGCTTATTGTTGCATGCATATAGTTCTGCTTTATTGACTCGAAATGAACTTCGAAAAACAGCGCAACAATTGGAAGGGAGAGGTTCTATCGTATATTTTTTTAAATGCACAGATAAAAAGAAACATTGAATTTTCTGCGTTATCTACTGCACATAAAGGGCATGCTTGATATGGCAGAAAATAATGGGATATTTCATGTAAATTTAAGCTAGGTAACGCCTGAATCTAGCCTGTTGTATGAAAGATTGCAAACATTGTTGTGTGGCGCATGAAAGATTGCAAACAATTTGGTTGTTTACGCCTCCTTTGGCTTGGAATTAAACGAGGGGAAATTTTACGCGCCTGTTAAAATTCATTATTTTTTGCTGTGTGGTTCTGAATTTCTGTTTAATTGTGACGAGCTGCTACTTTATCCGCAGTTCATCTCTCTAGTCTAGTGAGAAGTAAATAATTACATGAAGATGAGGTCACAACTTTCGGCTCGCAGCGCTTTAAATTTTATTTCGAGGCAAACCATATGTTTTGCCGCCACAGCAACAACACTAACATGTTTTAGTACGATAGAAAAAGAACAGTGATTGGTTGGTCCACGCGAAATTACGAATAAGGTGTAATAAGAGCATTCTGCTGGTGACAAGCATGAATGTTGCTTACAATTTATGAGACATGTGTCCAATGTTCGATATCTGGGTTTACAAAACGAGTGTAAGCGTATTTACGAAAAAATATTTTCAGTGTCATAGCCCATGTTAACACAAGAAAAAAACGGATGAATCCTGAAATGTCGCTTGACGTCAGAAAATTGGTGATTCTCGATTGTGAAAAAACTCAGTTTTGCTTGGGGCTGTGCAACACATATGTAGGAATTATGGAAGCCAAGGAATAGTGAAAACGTATTCGGGCAAGGACGTCATCGTTCGACAACACACCGTGTGGATATCAGGATTCTTCGATTGCCTAAGCAAAATCCGAAATTTTCATCGAGAGAGATTGCCGAATCACTAAATCAGAGTGTTGATCGACGCACGGTTCGTTGACCGCTCAACGTCAGTGGATTAAAGAGCTGTTTGGCGTCCAAACGACCTTTCATTATCAAGCGGAAGCAGAAAACAGCGCTTGAAGTTAATCAAAAAATACGCTGGTATGTCGGTAAACTTCTGGAAACGGGTTTTACGGACGGAGGAGAGTAAGTGTGAGCTAATCGGACAAAAACGGCGCTCAAGAGTTTGAATAGCTTTTGGTGAAGCACGCATAGATCGATACATCCAGAAGACAATGAAGCATGGAAGTGGGAATATCATGGTCAGGGGAGCGTTCGCATGGTCTGACGAAGGACGTTTGGCACATATCAAAGGGATAATGATAGCGGATATATACATCGACTTGCACTGCGAAAATTTGGAGGCGTCTCTTTTGAAAACTGGCCTCTTTTGAAACCAACTACATCTTTCAATATGACAACGATCCAAAGCACACCGCGAAGAAAACAACTGTGTTCTTCAAGTCAAACGAATCAAAATGTTCGAATGGCCTCCACAATTCTGTGGGGTTATCTTGACGATAAAATGGACAAGACAACCAACAAGAAACAAAATTTTGAAGCTCGCTCTCCAAACAATCTGGAAACATTTTAATTTCGGAATACCTAAAAAAAGCTTGTCGAAAGTATGCCGGGTCGACTAGAAGCAGCGTTGAAGGCTAAGGGGAGTCACACTAAGTATTGAAAGTTGAAAAGTAAAGTCCAAGCTTTCCAGCTAATTATCGTTATACCCTGATAATATTTGTGATTTTATGTTGCTATTTTTGTCATCTTTAGCTATTTTAATCAAACCGGAAAACTATTAAACGCTGTATAAACCGCAAAAATGTCAATTAATTGCAGTAACCATCGTACAAGAGACTATTTTCGGTGTTAAACATAATTCCAAACATGCCATACTATGTCATAACCGATAAACCTTACCATTCCATTCTCACCCAACTAGTAATACAAGACGAACATCTCCCGCGCATAACCGGTTTAACCATCAACTAATTCCAACTTTTTTTCCTGATCTTCTCTTCCAGCTACCGACAATCGGCGACCGGACGGTACGCGGAAAGGAATTTTTCACTCTTTCTCTGCGCACATTTCTTGCCGAGCCTGAACCCTAGCCAGCCAATCGCCTACCAACCATCCTACCTTAGTACCAGACAGTCATCTGCCCAACATAGTCAAGCCACGGTGAGCGAGCGACGTGCTTGTGTGGTGTGCGCGCGCGATCGGAACTGTTCCACTTTCACGCCAGTGAATCGTAAAAGTAAACTCGACTCCCACCGAAAAAGGCAGATTAGGAAACCTTCGGAATCACCCAAACCGGAACAAAATGTCCCTGAGTCGCATCTGCAACCTGCAGTCCCACCTGCGGATGGTCAGCAAGACCAGCAGTCAAGCTGTACTGAGATTAGCGCCCCGTCATCGTCACCCAGTGGCCAACCTGCGCGCAATCAGTTCCACCTCACTGATTTGCGACAAACAAGCAGCCACGGCCAGCACGGCCAAACCCGTACAGAAGCAGCACGACTGGAATCGGGCCGTGAGCGAAGCGGAAAAGATAGTCGGTTATCCGACGTCCTTTTTGAGTCTGCGCTGGCTGCTTAGCGACGAGATTGCCAATGTGGCACTGCACCTGCGGAAGCTCGTTGGCAGTAACCATCCGCTGCTGAAAACGGCCAAGTAAGTTCAACGCTGTTGTTGTTTGACGGGTCAGGTTTTGTTTTCTGCTTCTCCTTTCAAGTGACGACCTTGAAAGGAAGAGGTTTGCCCGTTCGCAAAGGTGTGACGTGCTTTCTAGTTTCATCTCGGGGCTTTTTTTCTCTTGTGTTATGAGTGATTCGTATGCGTAAAGCGTGGTGCCTTTACGCACATGGGCGTTGTGTGTTGATAGCAGATACAGTGGCGGAGATGGAATGTTTTCGGCGTGGTGTATCATATATTGCGGAATATATGCCTAGCTGAAAGATTTGTTAACAATTTGTTCAAATAGTGACTTCAAACCTTTTACTACTATGATTTATTTCGTGAATAGACCTGTGTTTTTCTGTTCATCACACGTTTTCATCGGAGCGACTGGTTACTGTCAATTTATTTTAGTTAGAAGCCAAGGGGTGCAAGTGACGAACGATCAAAATTGAGTTAAGTATGTCAAAAGATTGCCAAATCTTAAAACCAAATTCCATGAGACTTTGGTGAAAATTTGACAACACTAAACTATTTTAAAATTAACAGAAAAAAAAAACTACTAGTTTTTAATGTTCCATGCCAATTTTAAAGCTTGTTTCCTCGAAATAAGATTTTTGACGCGTGTACCCCTTGACTTTCTACGCCTTCAAATAGCATTGTATCGTCTGTTTTGAATGTTCATTACGAGGGATGGAACGACTCATTTAGTAGGAGTATGACTCGTTTGCCGATAACTCATTTTACGCGCAAAATGTCAAAATATGATTTTCATGGACTTATTGAGGAATTCAAGTAAAACTAAAGTGAGGTTAAACATCGTAGTACCTATCTAAAACTGAAATTGATAATAACTTTCTGGCTATTTTTTAAACTGTATGGAATTGGTCAGTGTCGTCATTATCGAAGATTTTCTGCTCTTTTTATCACCAATTACAGCAACTGTTCGCTAACTGGGTGCTGTTTAACTGGGCTGCTTTTTAAGTGGGCGTTCGCTAACTGGGCTATAGCCCCGTTAAAAAGCAAATTAACTTCAAAAATCAGCATTTGACATTTTGTTTTCAAAATCTGCAAGGGGCATCTAAAAGGCATATAAGGTTCGAGGAGGAGTGAAAAATTGTTAAATTGCACGAAATTGAGTCGAAATGCTATACAAACTGAGTCAAATATTTTGCACAATGTATAGCACGATAAGCTACATCGCAATAACGTATTAAACATAAAAACATTATTGTATTCATGTATTGTGCAATGAAATATCCCTGATCGAAAGCCCCCTCGAAATTCATTTACATTAGAAATGTCAGCCCAGTTACCGAGCAGCATCCGCTAACTGGGCTGTGCTCTTATGGCTGACCCATAATTGATACGTTGCGGATGCGTTGACGTAAGTTTGACAGAAATCCTATGGGAAAACTGTCAAATTCACGCAAACGCATCCGCAACGTATCAATTGTGGGCCAGCCATTAGCCCAGTTACCGAACGGTTGTTGTAGTTTGCTTAGACAGCTCGAAAAACCATGTTTACGAGCGCCATCTACGAAATTTAACCTCTCCTGGATTCTTCCATAGCGCTCAGTTGTTTCTACAATTAGGTCTAATGGCTGACCCACAATTGATACGATGCGGATGCGTTTGCGTGGATTTGACACTTTTCCCACAGATTGTCTGTCAAATTTACGTCAACGGAACGCAAACGTATCTATTTTGGGTGACCCTTAAGAGTGTGATGTTGGAACTCTAATATCTACGCCATTAGAGCACTAGTCTCGGTAGCCCAAACTAAATTAATGGAGCAGATGATCATTTAGTATGTCATGGTAGGTTGTACATCATATTTTGAAATTTAGATCTAATGTTGATAGTATATTTTATTGTAATGGTATTATCTTAATGAAGATTTCAAAGTTAAGGACATGTTTGTACGAGAACAGTTTAAGACCAAAAAAGACTATGTTTCTCAAATTTATTCTGCACTTCACTTCTCGAGTAATTCATGATTAAGGCCTAAAAGACGATTGTAAATAATTCCATTTAACGTCCATCTCTCACGAATCACAGCAGTCCAACGATATTCAACTACAACAAATGGTAGAACAAACATTCCTCTACTAAATGCTGCTTTCAATTCACGAGAGTGTTTTGAGATTCGTGAGAAATCAACGTTTAAACTCATTGTTTACAATTGGCTTTTAGGCCCTAATAATGAATATCTCGGGACTAGGACAATTTATCTGCACTGATACAACCTGTACTGTTATCTAGAAAAAGAATATGAGTCACGCTATCATGCTGGTTTTATTATTTAATTCTGCTTACTGTAGCGCATTCTATATCCTGACATCAAATTGGTGCACATTGGTGACGTGATGCGCTGCGTTGCGCACCAATTTACCTGTTTGGCTAATCCATCTAACAAGTCAGGTCCTCGGCTTTTTCGAAACTCTGCTGCTACTGTCCTCTTCTGCGGCACTAGAGTCGCCCTGGGCCTCGCTACTGCGACATTATTTTTTTTTTGGCAGCCGACATGGTGGATTAGGGTTGTCTTCTTCCTGTTCTGATTGTTGTTCCTTCTCGGAATTCCTTTTGCGTGGAATTGCGGTCCTTATAAGCCACATGCATATAATTCCTATGGTTATTATAGCAGTAATGGAAATCGATCGTAATGATAGCCATTTAGAGATGCTGAGGCTTCCTTGGATATTTTCTGTAGTGAGATTCAGCTTTCTAAGAGTCTCTCGGTGCTTACTTTCTTCCTACAGCCTTACATGCCTACAATTCTCCCACCCTACCCAATACCGTAGGTAGTGATGCAATAGTATTGGAAACATCTAGTGTATACCGACGAAGAATTCCCCGGCAGTGGAAGGTATCCCGAGACCGAACCACGGTGAGCCATTTAGCTCCCACATATTGACGCAATCAACACGGGTAGTCCCCGACGAAGGATCTACCCTACACCGGCGTAGTGTTCCCTGAAGTTAGAACACCCCTCGAGACCGACAACCCTCTGCGCACAACCACTCACTTCTTGGTTCTCCCGCCATTTTCGCTGCAGAGCCGACATGATTTGCGTAATGGCTCCGTTAATCGCATTCCACGCCCTTTCGTCACGACACATTCAATAGACGACGTTAACTGGGTTGGTATCTGTTCCGCTGACGGCAAGCATCTCGCTTTGCAATGAGCTGAATCGTGGGCTGTTAAAGTCCACGTGCTCCGGTGTTTCTTGGTCGTCTGCGTACTCCGGACAGAAGTGTGATGCTCCGTGTCCGAATCGGTGCAAGTATTGCCTGAAGCATCCATGACCATACAGAAACTGTGTTATGTGGAAGTTTACCTCTGGACACTTGGTAAGAGCTGCACCGCTTTGTAGTTGCTGACCAACAGCACCTCCGTTTTGTAGTGGGCTATCTGCAGCTTCGCCCCCTGCATCCACTGTCAGTGCTTGAAGAGGGATCGCTTTTCACCCGTGACTGCGTGAACGCGTACGTTTTCTGCATTCCCTTTGCACAACGAGAACGGAGGAATGAATGGACAAAATGGCGCAGTCGTTCTGCCGTTTTTCGGTCGCGATCATGATGTTTGTCGTAGCAGTCCTGTGGAAGACGATTTTTTCATGCATTCTCTCTTCCGCTTCTCGTGCATATTGAAAAGCTGAAACTGCCGAACGAATGGGAGCGTGCGGCATACGAGGTTTTTTTTGTTCGTTTTTCCACACCAACATATCACTTGGCCTAGACGGCGCGGTGTCTTTCACACTTTAATCACGTGCTAATATACGAATTCCCCGATTACACTGCAGGACTCTGCTAGGGAATATGTTGGTCACCGAGTCCCCGCTGAAACTCGGATGTTTTTATTTTCAAATCATTTAAATTAAATTCGATTGTGTCCGGTGTTTGTGCGTGGGCTTGCACGGGTAATGCAAATCTCGGGAGGGCTAGTTAACCAACTTCCCCTTTATCCAATCGAGCTGAAATTTAGCACATAGACACGTTGCCAGTGACGATGCGTTTGTATGGTATGTATGATAGCCACCATCCCTTCATGCCCAGGGCTTGGATGCAGCTTCACTCAATAGCAAGATCAAATTGAGCCACCGATCTGAATTCACAATACCACTGTATGAAGGGCTAAAAACGGTGAGGTGGACCCGTAAGCAGAGACACTAACGCGAAACCCGCGGGAACATAAGATTCTCCTTCCAACGATACAATCCAACAAATCGTCATTGATTGTCATCCTATAATTTTAATATGGTTATAAATAAAATAATATGATGAAATAGTAAAAATAGACATACGATGCTAATATGCTTCTTAGTGCATCTTTACAGCTCAATCAATGGCAGATGAATGTTAATCTGGAATGTGAAGGTCTATTGCAATTAAATAAAACATAAAACAATTGATTATACATGAATCAATAACAAATATATATGTATTTATGAGATTTTGTACAATTTGTTGTCTGACAAACATATGAGCTTTTCTCATGGGTCTTCGACAACTTCACGAATTAGCTACAAGGGTCTCCCCCCAGGGCTCTTGTTTAAGCCCCCTTTTTTATAATTTTTATGTTAGAGACATCGATAGCTGCCTCATGGAAAATTGCACACTAAGACAGCTTGCGGATGACGCCGTTGTTTCATTTGTAGGACCAGGGGCGAACAACCTGCAGGGACCGTTGCAGAATACCCTAGACAATTTGTCTACCTGGGCTGTAAAGCTGGGTATCGAATTCTCCCCGGAGAAAACAGAGTTAGTTGTTTTTTTTCTAGGAAGCGGTATCCAGCACAGATACCACTTCAACTCATGGGTAAAATAATAACTCAAAGTTTGTCTTATATACCTAGGGGTCTGGTTGGATTCTAAATGCACCTGGGGAAAGCACATTAAGTATCTGTATCAGAAATGCCAGCAGCGAATAAACTTCATGCGTACTATCACCGGAACATGGTGGGGCCCACCCGGAAGATCTGATAAAGCTGTATCGTTCAACGATTCTGTCGGTTCTCGAGTACGGTAGCTTCTGTTTTCAATCCAACGCAAAATCTCATATTCTGAAGCTGCAGCGAATCCAGTACCGTTGTCTTCGTATCGCGTTAGGCTGCATGAACTCAACTCATACTATGAGTTTGGAGGTATTAGCAGGAGTTCTTCTGGCATTGCCTCGATTACGAAATTGCCAGATCTGATCCTTGCACATCCCTACGGGCCCGAGGGAAACCAGAGAAGGAAGATATCAGAGAGGTGCTGGGTAAGCTGGACTTGGACTATATGGGGCTAATTTACAAGTTCTTGAAACAAATAGATGTATTCGTTTGATCCTCTCTTAGCTGTCGCTTTAACATGTCCACCTCGCCCCCTCCCCCGTAATACCGCTTCTATTGTATCGTTACAGCTTAACCCAATTCAACATCTACGCCAGACATACAGCATCAATATAGCATCGCCAATTTGCTCTTGTTAGCCAACGTTAAGATTCCTACTTCCCTATTCCTTCCCGAATCATTGTAATCCCTAACCTCGACCAAGCCGCGAGTTTTTCGGCTTTCCAAAACTAACCTAGTAAGTAAGTTATTATCGTTGTAAAAATGAAAAAGAACTCGGCTCCGTTATGCCTATGGCACTTGACTCTTATAAATAAACAATTAAGTTTAAAAAAAAATATGATTCATTGGCCCTTTGATAATGAAAACATAATAATTCACTCTGTACAGGTTTTGTTCCTTTGGTTTGTGTTTGGATGAGCCATTGAAAAAAGTACAACACAACCGAATGTCATACATTTCCATTGAAAATAATTACAACATTTTTACTAAGTTATCTAGGCAACAGGACATAGTCTCGAAATTTTCGCTTGCCCTGTGTAGCCATTTCTTTCGAATTCCACCTGTTTTTTGAATAACCGAAAAACTTCATACGCTAGTGGTGACTGCCGTCGAACTGACATTTTTTTTCGCAATCATTCACTACCGTAAACGGCAAAGGGATCTTGGACGAAATGGAAATGTGAAAAAATCAGAAGGGAGCAGCGTGAAGAGAGTGCGTGAATGAATTTTGCTTCTTATTCGTTCCGCTGTGCAGGTGTAGGCATGATGGCGAGAAGTAGTATGGACTAATGAATAGTGTGCGGGGAACGGCACAAAACGGAGGTAATGAAATTGAATGAGCGTTTGTGTTGACTGCGCCTGAAAAAAAGGATTGTCAGAAGCCATGCCCCCACCCCCCCAAAAACAAAAACCCCACCCCCTTGCCCCCCCCCGCCCCCCCCCCCCCCCTCCCACTTTGGCCCGATGAACCCTCCCGGACTCCCCCCGTATTTTCCCCCATTTCCCCCCCCCCCCGGCCCCTAAATCCGCCCCCCGCCCAGAAAATAACTCTTCTGAATTCTGCACAGGTAATCAGGGACCCTCATTCTGTACAGCGACTCGACAATAGCCTCCCAGCTGGCGCTATTGAACGCGTCGTTATCGTTACAACAGCGCAATATCGTTCGCCTCTCCGCTTCTGTTTGGACGACTATATGGCATCCACGATAGACTAGGAAACCTAATTGCTAAGACCGTGTTCGCGGTCCGTAAGTTTCGTCAGCCTGTTGAAGATGATCCTCTCGAGGAGGGTGGACATCTTCCGACTCTTGGTCTTCGGTATCAGAATACGGATCGCGATGCCTCTTCACCCTCAGCGCCACTCTGCCTGCAGCGGGTTACACATTGAGGGAGAGGTAGAGGGAGAGGGAGAGGCAGAGGGAGATGTAGATTGAGAGGGAGAGGAAGAAGGAAAGGGAGAAGGAAAGGGAGAGGGAGAGAGAGAGAAACGGAGACGGAAAGGGAGAGGGAGAGAGAGAGAAACGGAGAAGGAAAGGGAGAGGGAGAGAGATAGAGAAAGGGAGAAGGAAAGGGAGAGGGAGAGAAAGAGAGAAAGAGAAAGAGAGAGAGAGAAATATGACATTTCTTAAATAGACAACTAATCAACACTTCCCTCCCATCCCTGCTGATCATAAGGACCTGGCCAGTTGTTGAGCGAACAGAACGTTGGATGAAGAGTCTGTTACACCTAAGGCAGCTCTTCTGGCTCTTCTAGCGTCTCTTCATCAGCCAATCCAGGAGAGTGTATGCCAGGGCTGGTAGTAGGTCACTTTTTAGTGACTTGGTCACTATTTTGAGCCTTTCACTAAAAAGTCACTATTTGCATCCAAAAGTCACTAAAGTCACTATTTTTCGAAAATTGGTCACTAAAGTCACTATTTTCGCACCGCCGATTATTATCTTGAAATCAGTTCCGCATTAATATTTTTCTTCCGCAAACATAGATTTGGTCAAGGGGTGGATCGCTCAGCACACTTTTCTCCTGTGCTATTTTTTTGAGTGTGTCTGCAAGCGTTGGAATGTTCTGGGAGTTCTCGTAATGTGCCGAAGGTGCCGTTGTGTTGACAGCCCAAATTGTTATCTTCTACTGAGCCTGGAAATTGGGCAATGCATATTGGCAAGGTTGCTGGTTTCTTATTTCTATAAGCTCAACTGTCAAAAGTGTGCCTCAGTGTGCCACATGTGGTATGGCTTCAAAATCAGAGTGCAGCAGCTATGAAACATATTCGTCTAGTGGTTAGACATCGTGGCTGGCACACCGTTACAAGCGACTTATCCTTGGGTTTGGTACAATTTTCTTGAAGTCGTTTACCATGATGTACTCACAAGTCTGACTAAAGGCTGCCGCACAATAGCGCGTCCCACGTCACGTTGCGTCAGTTGGCAACGCCAGCGTTCCGTACTAAAACACCTTCATGACGCTTATGATGCTTTGACCTCACAATATAGTGTCAATTATGCGTCGGCGTCAGTCACTTATTTTACGATAGTGAGTTTTTCAACTTACTTTAATATAAATAATTTTAGTTGCATTATATTATTTATTTGTAATAATTTAATTGGTTTTATTTCAAGCTACAGTTACTCACAAAATTGATCGTACACACGAATAAGTTACACTTTTTCCCATTTTTCTGTTCATAAAATAAAGTTCAAAGGATCAAAACATATGTAGTTTCATGGTTATGTATTTCATCAATCATATTAGTAAACATTGCATCAAAATTTCAGGATTCTTCTCATTTGCTTATCAATAACAACAAAAAAAGTCGCATTTCAAATTCACAAAATTGACCGTACAAATAACATTTTCTCTGATTAAAAGCGAATAACATCACAAAATGGATTAGAATTCCACATTTAGTACTTTGTGTGGCCTCCCTTAGCGTCGATAACGGCTTGCAAGCGATGGGGCATTGAATCCACTAGTTTCTTGGTACAAGAAGCTGGGATTTTTTCCCATGTTTCTTTTATTTTCTTTTTTAATTCATTTTTGTTTGATGTGTTGGTGTCCTTCAATCGTCGCTTGATCTCATCCCATAGATTTTCAATGGGATTCATATCTGGTGACTGTGGTGGCGTCTTCAACTGCTTAGGAACATTGTATAACAGCCATTCCCGAACAACATGGGCGGTGTGTTTCGGATCATTGTCCTGTTGGAACCAATATCCGGACGACAATCCTAATTTTTGTGCACTTTGATTTAGGTTACGTTTGAGAATATCCATGTACAACATTTTGTCCATAATCCGATCGATAAACTCCAAATTTCCAGTGCCCGAAGCAGCCATGCAACCCCACAACAGAACACTGCCACCACCATGTTTCACTGTCGGTTTTAAATTTTTAAATTTGAACTCTGTATTCGGCTCTCGCCAAACAATTTGCCGACGACCGTCAGATCCAAAACAATTAATCTTCGTCCCATCAGTGAAAATAACTTGGTTCCAAAACTCCGGCGATTTATTTACGTAAGCTTTGGCGAACTCAAGTCTTTTATTCTGGTTCACCGCTGAGATGAATGGCTTCCTACGGGCAACACGACCGTGTAGGTTGGATTTCCGGAGAACAGTTGAAACTGATCGGTTGATGTCTTTCGACACTTCCGCCGTCAATTTCGGTACACTTACTTTCGGGTTGTTACGTACTTTGCGGACTATGAGTCGTTCATCACTCTCTGATAGGATCCGCTTTCTTCCCCGTCCAGGTTTATCCTTTAAGGTTCCCTCGTATTTCCAGTTGTCGATGATATGCTGTACGGTGGAATGGGATCGTCCGACGATTTCTCCTATTGCACGTAAGGATTTGCCTTTACAGCGCAACGAAATAATCAATTTCCTTATTGAAAGGTCAGTTTGCTTTCTTTTTCCTTCCATTTCACGGTTTTCTCAAACTATTTTAATGTAACAACGCGTAAACCGAAGTAAGAACGAACTTTTGTTATTGTTTACTTTAGCACTGACAGCTAACACGCATAATGGGTTCACAGTAAATCGTGCCAAAATTGGTGTACGATCAATTTTGTGACATTAAATTAAGCACATTTTTCGCTGTTAGGTGATTATTTCTAACAAACAAATACTTTTCATTAAAATTTTTGATTAACTATGTTGCAAAATAGTTTTCATAACAAAAACACTTAACCAAAACAAAAAAGATTGTTAGCAACACTTTGAGACCACTATAAAATGTAATATCACCTGCGTGTACGATCAATTTTGTGACTAACTGTACATGCCCTGGTGAACGCTGTCCCGCCTATACCTCAATTGAAATTATCAAATGCAGAGCGCTGGTTGGTCACAGAACTCAAGATTAGTTTGAATGTAATGCCCTTGGTCTCATATTACATCATTTTTCATTATTTCATAATTTCATTATTATTAAATTTTTACAAATTTATATACATTTAAACTTAGTGAACATCATGATGAATCGAAAGCAGGAAAAATCTTGTAAAATTGTTCATGCGTCATCGAGTTAAATCGTGGCATACAAAACATCCATTCATTTTCATTTATATAGATGTATACATATTTTTTCAAAAACAAAATTCGACGTGTAGAGAACGCGAGGGCCTTAGAAATGGCCGTCTCGGTTGAGCTCGGTTCCTGGTAGGGAGCAAGCGATTTGAGATTTGGCGTATGCCGTTTGACAGATAATCGATCAAATCTTATCGAGTAAAAGCTGACTAAAAGTAAATTGGTGCGCCCCTCGTGCGCCGCTAGCACGCCTCTAGTGTTGGGAATCGAAAATCTTAAACAGTGGTTTGTTTATACTTCTATAGAGAACAACTGGTGCAAGTTTGATCAAAGTAGATCGCGTTCAGAAATAACGTCAAATGGAACTCGAAAGTACAAAAAATATTGTGCACAAACACCTGGAAAATTCCGGGTGGTCCGGTTCCAAGTTGGCTAAAGTGCTGAAGATGCCGAAAACAACAAATTGTCGAGTGCTGAAACCTACAAGAAAACCCTGAGTGTGGAAAGGAATCAGCGGACCTACGAAAAAACTGGAACCAGGGATCGTCAACTGCGCAGCAAGGTGTTGAGGTGCGTTAAAGCCAACCTCGGGCTTTCGATCCGAGATGTGGCCAGAAGGTACAAAGCCAACTTTCAAACGGTGCGGAACATCTTTGCCAGGGAAGGATACAAGCCTCTCAAAGCCAGTAAACATCCAAACCGGCAGATGAAGCAGAATTCCGTGGCCAAAAAGCGTGCAAGGCTCTTGTACGACCGTGTTTTGACGAAACACAAGGGCTGCACATACGTCAAACCCGATTTTTAGCAGCTTCCCGGTAAAAAGTTTTTACATCACGGCTAGACGTGGGGATGTTCGGGAAGATTCGAGTTCGTGTTTGCCGACAAGTTCGCGAAGAAGGCCTTGATTTGGCAGGCGATTTGCAGTTGTGGCCTGAAAATGGAACCATTCGTCACATCCTCGACGATGACATCCCAAGTTTACATCGAAGAATGCCTGAAAAAGCATGTATTGCCGTTCATCCGCAAGCATAGGGGCAAAGTCAGGTTTTGGCCCGATTTGGCCAGCTGCCTCCAGGAAATTTCTTAGACAAATATTCTTAGTTTATGATACAGTAGATTTTAAAAAGTCATAATTATTTAAGTTTATTCTGACTTTGCTTACTGCGGTTAAACCGAAAGTTGCAAAACTTGTAAGTAGAATTTGATCTCAAAAACTTTGATAAAGTATAAGAGCTGTTTAAGAGCATACTAATACTATTTAAATGCTATTTTCTAAGGTTTCTTCCAAAGAGAAGAATAACTCATCTAATGTACACTGAGCTGGAAAGGTTGGTACGAACCATCTTCGGTCGAGTTGGTAAGTCCAATGTGTGGCCCGGGAATACTTCACTTCCAAAGGACATTTAATTTTACATGCTACCTGCGCAATTTTTTTTGTTGGGGACAAACTTCACTTTTTCAACAATGCAAAAATGCATCACGTTGCTGCTGGTAAGCACGTAATCAGAAAGTCTGGTTTGCTGAACTCGTTTATAAAATATTGCCAATGCCTCAACCCACCAGCCGTTGCATCCAGTGAAAGCTCCAAGTATATAGTGAAAATCGCCAAGTTACTTCCGGTTCACGTCAACTATAATCTTCTTCTTGACGAATGGAACTTGTTAAAATGCGCAGTGCTGACCTCGAGTACAGAGTACAGAATTTAGGAGTATTGAAACCAGTTTTTTTTACTTAAAACACGGCTGTAGGTGAGCATAAATACCCTCAAGTGACTAAGGCAGGGAAAACAGCTTAAGCTGCATCACATGGCAACGGCTCGAAAAAGGAATTGAGAAGCAAGATATTTCAGAAGTAATTCTACCACAGGCCACCATAAAAAGCTTTTCAACTGTGTGTAAAGAACAGGTTTCTCAAAAAAAAAAAGTTGGAGATCAAGTTTAGGAGGTCATGGAGAAAAAAAAAGTCGCTTGATTATAGGCTTCTTTACTAGAAAATCTAAAAAGTGACATTGCGCCGCAGTATTACTCAGTTTTGCAAACGAAGGGTGTTCGCTTTGTTCATTTTTACTGTACTTATACAACAAACAATTTATTTTTACAATATTTTTCCTCCTTTTAATATCATTAATAAATTATTTAAAATTTATATTTTTCCCCCCTAAGTTTTGATTTTATTTTTAGAATTTTATTATTTGTTTCAATATATTATTATTTATTTTTTATCTCTAGAAGGTTGCAAGGTAACTTGTTGCAATACAGTTGATGTTACTCCAATACTACTCAATTAAGTCACAATCAAGTCACTGTAACCAAATATGACGATTTTGTGTTGCTTGGGATGTTTGTCAGATTGCTCTTTTGCCTAAATAAAAAAGCCAAATTACGCGAAGTTGCCTCGATTTTGTAACAAGTTGTAGCAAAAAAGCGTAAAAAATTGACATCCATGAGAAAAAAGTTGTAATTATATAATAGTTTTTAAATAGTAACGAGTAACAATTGTATTACAATATTTTTCCTTTAACCTAGAACCCAACCTATGTAGTCTAAAGTATCTAAAGACCCCAAGCAGCACACAACAGTCAAAACTGGTTTCAGCAGCTCTATTGTGACTTAATTGAGTCACAGAGCAGTCACCTTTACTGGGTTGAAACAAATGTGCTACTAGGGAAATATCTCTTAATCTGTAATGTTAGCTATTAGATAAGCATTGATTGATTTTTTTCTCCGCTAGCTGAAAGTTGAAGAAGCTATGCTCAATGTTCAGTTCTTGGTTAATCAAAAAACTGAATATTCAAACCTATGCTATAGCTTTCAGAAGCCAAATAATACTAGATTAAGAAACACAGTGGATAGTTAGAAAAAGTATCAACGAAAAATATTTATTTGAACTATTCATGGCATGGGTCAAACCGCCCCGTTACCCCGCTTTCCCCGTTTTAGGGTACTGTAGTTTCATATTATTGAGAATATATGTTGATCATATCTTACAGTTTGAGTCAGCGTGTGAGAAGCAGAACAGCAAGCTAGTCAGGGCGAGAAGTTGCAGTTGTCTTATCCTATTCAAATAATTTATCCGTTTTTATGAGCATGAGCAGGATAATGAGAATGATTGACCGCCCGAAGTTGTTATTCCGTTACTGCCAGTTCAGCTGTTATTACTCAGAAGATCAACAGATGATGCAAACATGCTCAATGTGTAAAACTGGTGATCCCAAACTAAGGCAATACCGGCGCTGGCCTCGCCCGAATGCAGGTCAAATAAGGAAAGGGTAGGAATGCGTTAACGTTTATTTGGACGTTTTATTGGAAGCCGAGACCACCGCCGCACTTCCACGAGAAATCACTGGGATTTTGGATGACAAGATTGGGTGGCAGCAGGGTTCGTTTTGGTAAACAATAAGCTGAATTCACGCTTCGTTTAGTAAAATATTTAAATACTAGTACCGATTTCTGATTTGAACCGATTACAACAGTAAGGATGCTATTGGGGCCACACACAAAGTGTAATGGTGTTTTTTCATCGGAAAAACAAGATGATTTTTTATAATGTTGGAAATCCGATTTGATCTGAGTTAAACCAATAATAAGGATGCTATTGGAGCCACTCACAAAGTGTGATGGTGGTTTTCCGTTAGGAAAACAAGGATAATTTTATGAACGCTTGAGAGACGCTTTGTTGTTCTCTTACTGTGCTCACTCGATCACTCGTTACACCGAATTATAGATAACCGAAACAACACGAAACGCGCCATGCTCGATAGGAAAATAGTGCGTAATAAAGCATCGACACAGCTTTTCACAGCCGATGCTCGAACCAAACTCTTTTTTCGTAACTTACAATTTTTACTACTGTATTCTACAATCTATTGCACTGCTGTAACTAATAACTGTATCAATCAAGTTGAAGTGTCTAATGAACAATCTATGCTAATCCATTAAAAATTGAAATTGAGGGATTTCGTAAAAATAAGAGTCCGTAGATGCATTTTGTGCCTTCTGGAAACTTTATGTTTCTATTGATATCCATGCTCATCGGTTTAATACCAACCGGGAGAGACTTGGCCTTATACAAATGGATTTCATTATCTCCAGTCCGCTCAACCAATCTCAACGTTTTGTGATAGATTGGACGGATTATTATAATTTGAGATAACTCCATGCAGATGTCTTCCAAGTTTGGCAGATCGACAAGCAATCGGTGGAGAGTTTAGAAGAAGACCGGAAGAATAAGCGATGGTTCTGCGCGTGTTTATAAACAGAAGAACCTTCATAACAAAACGAATCATCGGGTAAAATACATACGGTTTTTTTTTTAACTATAAGCAGTCTAAAGCAGTTATTTGATTCATTTTATCCAGAAGTACCATAAATGGACATTCGAAAGTTTTTCAAAAGTAAGTATAATATTTTCCAGCATGTAATTAAAAAAAAAACAAGCAAACAAAACAAAACGAATGTTTTTTCATGCAGCTGAAATAACCACGAATAGAAAAATATGCAAAATGGTTGTATTTCTCGAATTTGAACAACAATTTTAATGTAATTCAATGATACACCGTTTTGGTTTCATACTACTCAGATACACATGATTGCTACATATACCGTGTTTCGACAGAACGTGTTTCAGTTGGATCATATCAGATAAATCGGTTCAAATTTCAAAACGCAGATGCAGATGTGTATATAAATTATTTTTAAAATATTGAGGAATAGCTGTTGGAACGCATATGAATTTCTTTTCGTCATTGATGAATAAAATTTCTTAAATTATTTACTAACTACTCGTGTGTTGAGAATGCAAGTAGCAACAATTCAGCACAAAAAACACAGCTTGCTTACATTTGTTACTTACGTCGTTTTAAAAGGTTATGTTTCATGTTCCTGTTTAGAAAATATCAGATAAAATAATTATACTAAAGGTGAGCAAAGGGGACACAAACCATAAGCTATAAACCACCAAAACTCAAAATGTATGTTTGTTAAAAGCTAATCACTTATTATTTGAACAACCATTAAAAAAATAGAATCTATTCAAACGGTGTGAGCATGGTGAGTAAAAAACGGTGTTTCTTCTGTGTTGCTTTGGGTGAGAGGGTCGCGGATGAAAAGTACATTTTCAGTACAAACTGCAAACAAATTCGGTGGTTATTCTATACAAAAATCCAACATGACCCGGTAAATGTTTGGCATTCAATGTGGTTTGATTTAAAAACATGGGAAATATCGAAAGTTTTTAAAATCGTTTTTTTTTTATTCCAGAACAAGCCTAGAATTGTTTAATCTTGTTGCAAGAAACGGACGGGTATTGTCAAATACTTTGGGTGAGAGTAGAGAAGATAATCCACCCGCATTCAGGCGTAATGTCACATAAATGGGGCACCATTCCCGCTCCATCTGTCGGAACATGAAAATGACCCTACTCTACTGGTCCACCGGGCGTTGTATTGTCCGTTAAGTGTCCGTTAATGTTAATTGTTCAGTATGTGCAACCACTGGTTGGAGACGATGTAATTCTCTCTCTCTCTCTCTCTCTCTCTCTCTCTCTCTCTCTCTCTCTCTCTCTCTCTCTCTCTAAAAAAAAAACTCGCCCCCCCCCCCTATTTGAAATCCTGGCTACGCCTATGTGTAGTATGGTATTTTGTAGGCAGAGGTCTCTCTTTACACCAAAAATATTAACAAAATAAAAAATTGTTTACGGTACCCTTCAAAAAATTTTTTAAAATTATTAAAAAACCCCCCCCCGATTTAATCAATAAGATGGAGAAAATTTTGGTTCCATTTTTTTTTAATTTATTTTTTTTTTTTTTTGTTTTTCAACAATTTTGTAAAATGTCGTTTTTTTTTTTTTTTTATATACCTCCTCTTCTAAAATATTTTAAAACAAAAACACACCATAATATATTTTTTTTTTTCAAAAAGAATAGCGTTTCCCCCGCCGCGGGGGGGGTGGGGGAGGGGGCCCCCTTTCGCCCCCCCGGGGGTTCTGGTTCAATCCCAGTTGACCTCGGTGGTTTTTCTGTGGCGAAACCTTCTGGTCCCGTCTTCCTTCAGGGAAGTAAAGCCGTTGGTCCCGGCTCATATTCATTAGTCGATAAGTAGGGTCCAGGTGGGTAGAGTCGTCTTCCTGGCGTCCCATGTGAGGAAATAGGCCGACGGAAAAAAAAGAGTAGCGTTTACCCATTTTACAAATGTTACTATCTGAGTATACTTTATTCAGTTTCCTCCATAGTCACGTTTACACAAATTTGAGTAAAAGTATGTTTGCCCATTTCTGAGTAACTGCCCTTTTGGACGGAGTGACATGTCTAGAGTGATTTTTGACTAGTGTGTATAGAATACGATAGAATACTTAAAAGCAATAACAATTTGAAAAACTTCTTTCTGTCAAAGAAATGTTGCGCTTGAATGGATTTGGTAGTTATTGGATAGTAACCAATATTTATCGGAGCGTATTCCGGTCATACTTGCAAAATAGAATGGCCAAATAAAAAAACTATTAAATCTCATAGCCTGTAAGGGATTGCAACCATTCATTTGGTTGATGATTCGTTCAATTAGGTGTTTTTCGGAACTGTTAGCTCCCGAAAACGGTGTTTTTCGGAACTTTATTAGTTCCTTGATTATCGAGAATTTCAGCCTCGGGCTGGTTCACCTCCCGTCGTAGTCATTCAAATACCTGTTTTTGGGGTATTTTCGTAACTTGTCCGGGGGTGAGATTCGAACTCGTGACTTTGGCGTGAGAGGTATGGATGTTAACCTCTACGCCGGGGTCGCCCCCATTTTTTCGGAACTTGTTACGGCCATATCTCCGGAACCCGATGAATGATTTAAAAACTTTTTTTTATTGTTTCTTGATTATCGAGATTTTCAGCCTCGGGCTGGTTCATCTTCCGTCGTGATCACTCAAACATCGCTTTTGGGCATTTTCGTACCTTTTCTGGGGGTGATACTTGAACTCGTGACCTTGGCGTGAGTGGTATGGAAGTTAACCACTATGCCGGGGTCGCCCCCTAGGATTTAAAAACTATTAAATAGTTTGATATAGATCTCTAGTATGGGGGTGACCCCGGCGTAATGGTTAACATCCATACCTCTCACGCCAAAGTCACGAGTTCGAATCTCACCCCCGGACAAGTTACGAAAATACCCAAAAGCGGTGTTTGAGTGATACGACGGGAGATGAACCAGCCCAGGGCTGAAAATCTCGATAATAAAGGAAAAAAAGAAGAAAATAAAGATCTCTAGTATCTCTCATTTGGTGAATGTTCCATGAATTTGACACAAGATTTTATAAGATTTCCTTTAAGACTTCCAAAATTTGTCCAAGGTTTTTTTTTATAAAATTCTGCCAAAGATGTCGGAGGAAATGACAAACAAACTGACGTTAATAACGATTGAACACCTTGGTCTGTCATTTTAAGATTTGTGCCTTCAAAGATATGAAGTGCTGATGCCAATCGGCCCACGGCCATTTTCGTGTTCTAGCGACCTTTATCTTAAGATGAATCGACGCTGGACGCTTAAGGGCGCTGTGTAATGTTTCCTATCTTCTGTCTGTGTCAAAATATTCCGCCTCGAAAAGTCGGAGACACATTTTTTTAAAAATCAAACAATATCCTTCCTTCTCCAAATCACCATTTTATAATTTCCACCCCCCCCCCATTAAAAACAAAATTTCCCCTCCAAAATAGCGAGGTGATTGTTGTTGTACCCGTATCCTCTTCACATCTACGCTCGTCCGTCATAGATATTAAAGTCAGAGCATTGTTAGGTTATGTTTGTCCCTGGGCACTGACAAAACCTTGAGGTAGTTTAATTTCAACTACCAGGTCCCAGGGCTGGTCTGGTTCTTTACCATTTTGGAAAGAAGCACACAAGTGTTGCCAGATCAGTGGAAATGCAGCCCAAAAGTGCTTCTGAAAATCCTCTAGTACTTCTTATCGATGAACATTATAGTTCTGAGATGGTGATCAATGGTCAAGTACAGTATTTGCAAATAGTAGAAATGCTGCATTTGATCATATAGAATCAGTTGAAAAAGCTGAAATAGTTTATTATCAAAAATCAGCACACTTTTGGAAAGCATTACCACATAGGGGAACTGTTCCATTATTCATCTCATGATCCATTATTCATATTAATCGGAAATGTAGGTTTGATGTATCAATCAATTGATTCCTTTTGTGGCTTGCTTTCAACAACAAATAAAAATAATTAAAAATAACAATGAATAAAAAGTACGAGATCTGAAATGAGATGAAAATGGGAATGGTAACCCTAGATGCTATACTTTTATCGGGGTCTTTTAGCGTGAGGCGATTTTGCTTATTTAATTCTAGGAACATTCTAGTTTTGAAGAAAATGCAGCTTTTAGAGTGTGCACCGGCAATGAGTGATGTATTAACACAACAGAGCAAACAGAAGATGAAAGCCAAACAAACTACTCAAATCACGACGGCGCCAGAAGACTACTAATAGCCAAACAAACTACTCAAATCACAAGCGGCTCCAGACAAACAGAAGATGAAGAAATTCACAAACTACAAAAGACTACAGAAATCATGAAGAAATAACGAAGATAAGTAAAACACCTTATTAAACTTACAAACTGATGAACTAAATAACAAACAGACAAAAAGACGACACGACACCATACAAAACAGTTGACATGAACATGGCTGAGAGAAAAGGAAAGCCATCTTGAAAATGTAACACCTTTTGAGGCAGTGTCAACAGCGTCTCTATGGACGACATGATCCTTGTACGGCTGGTGAAATGCTTCAAAAGGAGTTAAGTTATATCATTCTAACGCACAAGGTACAATACAATAACTTTTTATTTTTGATTCGAGAAAACTGCTTCGGAAGACTTATTAAACTTATATACGTAACACTGACTAACAAAATAACAAACAGACAATTGAAGAAACAGACGAAAGGACTCAAAAAACTCAAACGTGGCTCCTTCCGAATCATTTGCAACAGCGTCTTCTTGGACGACATGTTCCGTGTACGGCTGGCAAAATGATTCAAAAGGATTTACGCAACGATATCATCAAAGGCCTGGCGTAGAGGTTTCTACTCTATTCAGAGTCCCGCCAGTAAACCTACAAAAAAATTTAACCCCCCCCCCCCCAAAAAAAAAAAACCCCCCCCCAAAAAAAACTTTTTCACAAATTAAAAAAAAATAAAAATTATAAAAAAAAACAAAACAATTTAACTAAAAAAACCTTAAAAATTTTCAAAGAAATTAATCCAAAAGTTCATCATACATCATATTTTGAAAATCAGCTTTTGAACGAGCAGTCAGTAATGTCTCTGAGTGAATTAAAAAAAGTAGCCAAAACCATGATTCTTACTTCAATCTCAACCTTAAAGTGAAACAATATGAGGCAGGTAAATTCAACTTTTGAGAAACAATATTTTTGCCCTCTTATACCTTATATTTTGCAGCTAGAAGAATAATACCAGTGCTCGATTACATACTTAATACACAAAAGCAATAATATTGAATCCGATCAAATGCTGGTCACCAGAAAGTGCCGACAGATATGTGCAAAGAGTCGACGATCCATTTCCACAAAGAACTGCAACCGAACTGACTCTGCCCGCTGAATTGCTTAGGTGCAAAAACCTGTAAACTCTTACCCATTTGTTTTTTTTCTTGTTTCTTTGTTGATTTTTCAATATATTTCGAATTGTTTGCTTGTGTTTAATTCTTGGTGTTTCCATACGAATCTATTTTATAATTACTGTAATTTGTCCCTTTTATCGATATTTTCCTCCGGAACCCGTTTGGTTTATTTAATCATAATTTTTTTCTTCTAATTTTTAAACTGAAAACAAAAAAATTAACAAGTTACATCGGCATGAAATAATGTTGAAAACAATTCGTTAATTTCGTTGATTCCCTTAAAGAACATGTTTTTAAAATATTATTACAAGCGTATAAGTGGAACGACTGCAACTGGAAAACTGTGAAAATTTAATCTAACTTATTCATTTTTTTTTATGAATAATTTCGTCATTTCGTTAGTTCTAATGTTGTTATTTCCATGAAGTTCAACCTTTGATTTACCTTTATTGTATTATATATCGTTCAACTTTTCTGTTATTGCTCTATCATTATGTTTACAATAATTTTACCGTTACTTAACTATTATTTTCTAATGTGACACACGAAAAGTAGCTTCAAAACCATCCTTTGTAATATCCCCAAAAACTCATTCCTCATTTCAGAATCCTCATCTACAATGGCAAAAACAACATGCAAGCGTGGGGTCTCATCGTGCTGCTCATATCGAAAGCCGTTGGTCATGCGCCCTCCGTGCCGGACATGGAACAGGACAAAAGTGCCGGCGTACTGCACTCGCAGCGTGGCCTGGCCGAAGTCACCGAAATGATTCGCACTTCGTCGCTCGTCCACCAGGGACTGGTCAACCTGCAGCCACTGGCAAATGCCGGCAATGAACTCAGTGGCGATAGCGAAATGATATTCGGCAACAAAATTGCTTTGCTGAGCGGCGATTATCTTCTAGGCAATGCCTGTCTGCAGTTGGCGGGTCTGAAGAACCAGGAGTTGATCGAACTGATTTCATCGTCAGTGAGAGATTTAGCCGAATCGAACTTCGTCGGCGATCGAGATATGCAAAATAACCCACTTCCATCAAAGCCGGAACCAGGGACGACCAGTTCAGTGTCAAACGACGACGATTTGGGATTTGGAGACCTGGAGGACAATACACAGCCTTTGAATATTAAGGACGTACTGGGAAATCCCGAGAGAGAGTGGTCGTTGAGACATATCCTCGCGGCTGGAAGTTTGCTGGGCAAAAGTTGCCAAGGAGCGTTGATTCTGGCAGGTCAACCGGTGAAACTGCAAAAGCAAGCTTATCTGTTCGGCAAGCATCTATCACTGGCCTGGCAGGCTTGTATCGATATGGAACCATTCAGCAGTCCCAATCTCTCGCCAGGTACTTGATCGCAGTTTGATCGAATTGGATAAATTTTTCTCAAATATTTGTTATTTTTCTAGGAGCCCGTTTCAGTCTTATCTCCGCACCGGTTCTATTTCACCTAGAATATGATCCGACGCTGTACGAGGAGATCAAAAAAGGACGAGAATCAGTCGATAACATTGACTATGCCAAGATTCACAGCGAAGTAGTCAAAGGACCTGGTCTGGAAAAGACCCGTAATCTACAGAGAAAGCATAGTTTGGCGGCGATGGCAGTGCTGAATGAGTTACCTCCGTCAGATGCTCGGACTGCTCTCCAGAACATAATTTTAGCCATGCAGGACTTGTAAAATTTAGTTGAAATTAAAATTCAGCAGGAAAACGCTACGAACCCACTATTGCACCAGGGATAGTGAATACTCTTCAGTTTTCTTTTACAGGTAGGAAAGAAGATGTGCGAAGATAAACAGAAACGAAAAATACCATTCCGTCCAGTGAAAGGAAAAGTCTTCCTATTGATAGAATGCCGATTTGATGGTAAAACTACAGCATAATTGAGGAAATAATGGACGTTTCCGTGCTAGGTAGTTACTCTTACGAAAGCTAGGCAATATTATATTAGTAGGGTGTAGTTTATAAGTGGTGATTGTGTTTGTATCGTACTCTGAATTATATTTATAACTGTTGACTTTTTGTAGAATTGTTGTGGTTTTTCTATCGTCGAATTGTTTATTCTTTTTCTAGTTTTCTGTTTTTAGAGGGTTTTCAGTCTTAGGCTGGTTCACCACCGCACTATGACGAATGGACAAATTTCGCGACAAAAATCGATTACTCGAAAACCATTAACTTAAGACAGATGATGTCTTCTGAAGATTCAATTTCAAAAATAAGATCTGTCTTTTGATTCGGGTGGTGACTAAGGTGGGCCTTTTATGTTCATAATTTATAAAAATTTCAACTTTTTTTTTCTTACGATTTAGAGGATTTTTAGCTTCTGCAGGATTGCAGATATTTTAATTTAATGAAACTTTGCTGGAAAAATTTAACTTCTATCTCATCTACGTACCGGCTTATAACAGTTTTTCTGACTTTCATTAGGGTGGGACTTAAAAAAACAGTTTTTTGCTGTTTGAATTTGAAAACTTTGCAGAGATGACTTATAGGGAATACGATGACGCACATTTTGAAGATCCAAGATAGTTGCTAGTTATTATAGAAAAAAAAAAAGTTGTAGGGGTTGAAGTGTAAAAAAAAAAATACGTTTTTGCAAGATATCTTATTCCCTTATTTGCAAAGACAGAGTACGTGAACTGAAAGTACAAACTTCCATCTACAAGATCTATGCAAAATCGTTTGTCACCTCTTGTCCCCTTTAGGAGAACAACTCGTTTTAAAATTGGTAGCTGTGTATTTTTTCTGCATAATTTTCGATCAGCAGCATCAACAATTATCATCAAATAGCGTAACAACGCGAGTTTTTTTTTATGAAAATGTTTGTATTTTTATGTTAACCCATCTCCGTTTATTTATTAACATTTATATCACAGACATAACACTTTGCACTACACATCATCGTCACAAGCACACCTGCGCCATCTGTTGAGCACACTGTGATGGATGATAAAGCTGAACAGATGGCGGTAGTGTGTGAACGTTAAACGTAAGAAAATCAAGTATCGTGTTCCCTACACACTTAGAACATTTTACAGTATTCGGTAATTTTTTACCGAACTTTCAACAGCTGAACGTTCGGTAATCCGATTTACCGGATTTCGGTGAAATTTTACAGTATTCCGGTAAAAAAATTACCGGAACTTGTCAAATTTTACCGAAATCCGTTAAATCAGATTACCGAACGTTCAGCTGTTGGAAAGTTCGGTAAAAAATTACCGAATACTGTAAAATTTTCTAAGTGTGTATAAGTCATCTCTGCAATGTTTTCAAATTCAAACAGCAAAAAACTGTTATTTTAAGTCCCACCCTAATGAAAGTCAGAAAAATTGTTATAAAACGGTACGTAGATGAGATAGAAGTTAAATTATTTCAGCAAAGTTTCATTAAATTAATATATCTACAATTCTGCAAAAGCAAAATATCCTCTAAATCGTAAGAAAAAAATGTTGAAATTTTTATTATGAACATAAAAGGCCCACCCTAGTCACCACCCAAACCAAAAGACAGATCTAATTTTTAAATTAAATCTTCAGAAGACTTCATCTGTCTAAAGTTAATGGTTTTCGAGTTATCGTTTTTTGTCGCGAAATTTGTCCATTCGTACCATAGTGCACTGGAGGGAAGCATTTCCACCGAATTGCTGTTTGTCTAATTGATAAATTATATTAAACAAATTTTGTTCTGAATTGAAGCTTGTCGTTGTAGCCATCGGATATGGGACGAGATTCACTATGGCAGCCATCATCTCGCTATTTTGAAGATGCAAATCTCAGTTTCTACACGAATTATGAATTTGGAATTTGCTGAAAGTATTTTGATATAACTTTAAGTAAGGTAAATTCACTAAATATTGAAATTTGCATACCTGAAATCTATAGGATATCTATGGAAAGAGACGAAAGATAGTCACCAACGTCCTCATGCGTTACTACACGCAAAAAAAAACCGCAGTAGAAACTACCATTTCGAGGGTTAAATTGAGCGCAAACACCAACAATTTTCATCTGACTATAAATGCGTTTGATTTTACCATGCCTCGCAATTAGATCGACCATGTTGCAGTTGATATTAATATGAGGGTCTGTCAAATATACCACAAATGTTGAAGGTTTTATCATAGACGCAGTAAATTTGACTGAAATTTCATTGTAGTTTTAAAGATAGGCATAGTCGGGTAAAATAGTAGTTTTTACTACAAGAATTTTTTCTGTGTAGAACTGTTTAGCAATGGAGATTGTCACCTACTGGGTACTGGGCCTAGTGAATCGAAGATCATTGCAATACATGAAAGAACGTTTCATCTGGTGAACATCGTAACAGGATTGGAAGTTGGAATTGGAATCGCAGTGTATCCGCTTTTAGTTCCCGAATCAGACCGAGGGTTATCACTGACTGCTCGTCGGAGAAGCCGTAAAAACATGGATTGCTAACCCGCATAATCACAAACCATTCCTGGACCATTTCCCTTATTGTTGAGGGCCGTTTCTGTTATTGTTACGACATTTGCCCTTATAGTTGACAACTATAAACTAACAATCTTCTTATATAGTTTTAACAATCAATGTCAGATGGTAAAAGGCCAAATAACAATCTGCTGAATAGGCGGTTAAGTTAGGTTACAATAAAAAAATGGCAATTTTCACGAACAAAATTTTTGCTGTACTCTATGCCAAAAAGTTGGTATATAATCCAGACCGAGTGCAGACAATAAAAACCTTTCAATGACAATATAGCATACATTCACAATATTAATGTTAATGTAGAGGTTGTATGGTGAAAATGAGATTAAACTATTCGATAACAATAACATACAAATGTGATAATATATCTTACCTTCTAAATATAGTTTTGACTATATAGCAAATTGTTTTTCGTTATGCCATTCACCTGAAGAAATTTTAACCAGGACTGCTGATCTGTTGGAGGTCAAAACCGGAGGAATGGAATTTCACTAAGTTGTTGACGGAGCTCGATGGCTTCCACTGGAATTTCTGCAACACTGATAAGGTTGTCGACTTGAAAATCTTCTAACACAGCCATCGGAAAGTTCTCGCCTTCATCGTTGACAAGGTGGACTAGAGTTTGAGTGGCGAGGAACGTGCCGTACGTAACGGTTTGAAGCTCGAACATGGAGATCTGATCTGACGATTTGGTGGTACATTTTCACCACATCTGCCACGACTCCAACATGCTGAGGGTTATTCCGAGAGTCGAAGTGACATTAGTCACTTGGTGAAGTGAGAAAAGTCACTTGCAGTGACGTGACTCTGCTGGGTAAATCAAATGAAGAGCCACGTCACTTATCATCATCCACCAACTCCTCGGAAAATCGCTTTCTCCGAATCGCATTCGATGGGAGTGCTGAGATTCTTGCAGAAGCCCAACCACATATCTGTCTTCTGCGTGGCTTGAAGTAGTAGGATGGTACAGATCTTCACAAGCAACTTCTTTGCTGAGTAAATTCGACTGATATTTATGGACTCAACTTTCTAGAACTTCTCCGTCAGTGATTCCAGGTTATTGGTGGTAGTTTCTGTACAACAGCGAAGAGGAATCCGTGCAGTATTGTTATACTAGCGATTCGAAGTTGTCCAACCGAAGATCGGTCGATAAGCGTAGGTGAACCACGGTTGAGATGGATCCTCAGGTATTCATGAAATTGGTCTGCCCCCAGTATTAGATCGCTGCTGCTAGAAATGTTAAAATTGGGATCAGCCAGATCGACTTACTTAGGAATGCACCAAAATATCCACGTTTCTTCCTGGAAGATCTGTGGTAAGGGTTGGAAGAACTAGGAAGATGAGACTAGCTGTCGAGGAGACTAGCTGTGATACCGTAGTTGTTGATTCTCCAATACCAGTGATGTGTTTCTGGTTTCAAACTTAGAAGAGCCAGCGTCGTGGAGGTGAAGTTGGATTGTCATCCGGATTCGATGAGTAGACGAGCGGAATGCTCGTTTCCATATTCATGGAGGACTGTCAGACCAACTGTACATAGGGAAACTGTGTTCGGCGAGCGGACATAAGCTGGCATACTCACTTCGGTGGCTCTATGCGCTGATTCACATGATTCCTTGGACCTAGAGGAGGAAGATGGTGTGAGACGTACGACGTCGAAAGATTTAAGGCAGCTCCAGTAAAGACCTCCGTTGGCCAACTTTGAGATGTGGAACATTGTACAAATAAATCTTTTTCTGAACACGAAAGGAGATACGGTGGATTGGAACGTGAACTAGCGATTGCAGTGCTTAACAACCGACCTCGATTGATGCGGTTTCTTGAACGGGTTGACACCGACTACCTTGACCTATGTATAACAGTGCTCCATCTCCGATGAGACCGTTTTGAGAAACCTGATGTGTTGATACAGGAATTTGACGAATTTGGCATACGTAATGATGTCCATTTTCGAGCAGCATCTAGTTTGTAAGAGAGCATACACACTAGAGGGGCATCCCAGGTGTATTTGCATCCCCCATCTTCGCTAATGCCTTGACGTGACGTTGGAAGTCGCCCATTAGGAGACCTTTCGGAGATTCCTTGCGAAGGGCGGAAAAGCGTACAAAGTTCGGAAAAACTGCTTTCTTAGGAAGCGTGTGAGGAGGGCTTCCCAGGTTGATCCATAGTTCCCTGCCTCGATGTCTACTGTCCCGTACGGTTTCTTTGTATCCTTAACCAAGGACTGCAATAGGATTTGTAGCTTCGCATACTGGTGGGATTTCTGAAACGTCGTGAACCATAGACTTGAATGTGTCTCGGTATCCAAGTCACCGAGAGTTACTGCCGTAAACCGCAAAATAGTAAAATTTATAAAAACAGTGATTGGAGCAAACGACGCTTTTTCCTCTGTTCTAGGAATCATACAAGAGGCACAGAGAACAGACATTGATGTCCATATACCTTTTATTGAAAAATGTGTGTGAAAAGTATACGCAGAGTCAGCCGGTTTTTGAAACAAGTACAGAGATCCGCAAACAAAACTTTTCAGCCGATGTGCTCGGCTTTTAACCGATAATCGGTTTGACATATCGGTTAGACAATTGCAGCGAAGCCAACAGAAATGAGGTTAACCGAGATTTCGGTCAAATTGGGTGTAAATATTCGAAATTTGGATTAGATTTTCATCGAAATATTGAACCTGTAGGCAATACCGTGCAAGGATGGTGTTTGCGTCAAATCCGGCTGGTACAAGAAAGCGTGGAGCACAGCGATATAGATGGGCGGATCAGGTAAACCAAGACTTGGAGAGCGTGGGGCGCAACTGAGGGTGGAGAGAAGCAGCCATGATCCGGGTGTATCGACGTAAAATTGTTGACGAGGTTTTATCAATGAAATTGATGTAGTGCCATTAAATGTATGTTTTTTCACCGTTCCACAAACAACATATAACTTACTCCACTTGCGAATGAAAACAATATGGCGCATGGCGGTTGACAGATAAAAAGCCGAGCCGCGGCTTACAACACTGCTAAACCGATATTTCGGCAAGGATACCTGCTAAGAAAAAAGTACCCAACGGAGCAGTTAAGTGTGGGAAAAACCAAAATTGGGTATAGTTATGTTTACCTACCGTTTTGTACAAACTACTTACTATAAGGTAGAATTTTACCCAAAAGTAAGTTATTTTTGCCCACCCCCAGAGAAATATAACTATACCCAATTTTGGCTCCCCACACTTTACTGCTCCGTTGGGTACTTTTTTCTTAGCGGGTAGACAGCTGAGGTCGGTCAAAGTTTGGGTAACGTTTTAGTAACCACGACGCTATAATAGCATGCATATATAGGGCATATGCATAACTTCTAGTGCATCATTGAAGTTGGAATAATGCTGAAAAGGGCCCCACTAAGATCTAACTAATGCTATATCTTTTGTAATGCCATAAGACATTGCTAAAGTAGCATTATTGCATTGGTAATGCATCACTACATTCTTAAATCTAATCTAACGCTTCATTACTTGACAACTGTTGAATTAATGCGATCCCGCATTGATGATGTCGAATAAATGCGATACGCATTAATGATGTTGATTTTGGAGTTGAATAATTGCAATAATATAATGCTTGTGGTGCACTTGGGAATTGTGCTTGGCACGTAGTGTTGCCGGGAATCAGTTTAATAATTAAGTTACCCGATATATCAGTTTCAAGTAGATGCTGAGGCTCGGCATCGTTCGATTTTGCCGAGTTATCAGTTAAATATGAAAATGCCGAGTGAATTCAGCTAAATGTTTAACCGAACCCGTGCATAATTTTTAAGTGTGTATATAGCTCAAATCAGCCTTATAGAACAATCAATACTTTATGCTGTGTTTCCGTTGGAAATCAATTATGATGTTTAATTTGCAAGTTTTGTGCAACGATACACTTATGCCTTTCTTTCATGCCGCTTTGGAAAATAACCGCATACCAGTCTCAGTGCCTTCTTTGATGCGATTCCTTGTTCCTCTTTTTTCTCTACGATAAAGTTTGTTTACATATCGCATCAAGTTGTTATTGGATCGTTTTGCAAGGAGTTATCGGATGCGTCTAGTGCTGTTTCCAGATTAATTGTCATGATGTCCTTTGATCTTCAGTAGATTGCATCCGCTTATCAACCTGATGGAAATTAAGGAAGATAAGGAAGATTTCCATCACAATATTGACCCCCTTTCTGGTGAGGCTGCCTGCCAAATATGCGAGAATTTGGATGCAAATGTACAGTTGGCAAATCGTTCGAGGGGTACGTATCGCGATGATGGGGAAGAAGCTTAAACTGGATGCGTTGTGCTAGCGGTTGATCTACAAAAGGTACATTCCAAGAACAATTCAGGAACGATTGGCGGTATGCTATGATGCTTTATCCGGTCAAAATACGTATTGTCCATCTGCGTGATGTTTTTGTAAAAACGGGATCAACATTATCTTCGAACATTCGTTCTATTTCACATCTTGATTAATAGCCAAACCAGAGGGCTTGAACCATGGCTTGGAAATACTTCTCTCAAAAATGGCAATGTGCAGCATCACTTTCTGTTCAAACTTATGTTTAAACTTATATTTTATCAAAGATAACATTAAGC
The DNA here is from genome assembly GCA_024533555.2 of Aedes koreicus. Lineage (NCBI taxonomy): Eukaryota > Metazoa > Arthropoda > Insecta > Diptera > Culicidae > Aedes > Aedes koreicus. Next base: position 48,414 of record JAHHFK020002350.1, on the reverse strand, counting down.
CAAAAGATACATGACTCTTGCGAATCACAGGAGACACTTATAGCGCTGCCTGGTGAGCAAAAAATCCAACTAGTATACTGTTAATATGATGCATGTCAAATGTCAAGCTCAACGTCAAACTCAATTGACAGTTACACCTTCTTCTTACCTTACCAGCGACACAACATTTCCGTAACAAGAAAATCTACGATCTTTTTTTCAAATAGGCTTATCTGCTTTGATCGATTTTCTTCATAGACTTTCTTTTTCGTCAATATCTCAGCTACAAAAACATTTTTTTTTTCAAAGTCTTAAAGTTAAACAGATTTTGTTATCAAACTTTGTGGCCTATTTGAAACGAAATATGTTTGAATAGCTTATTATTAATAGGTTATTAAAAGAGAAAGTCGATGAAAAAAATCCATCAACCACATAAGCCCATTTGAAAAAAAACTTTCTAGAAAAAAATCGTTCAGAAGCAAGATCAATGTCTCCGAAAATTTTATCCGTGCTTTTACAGGGTGCGGCAGAAAATAATGCGAAAATTTGTTCTATTTCTTCAAATCCCATTTTCAACTAATTCAAGCAATAATATCAACATTTTCGTGTACAGCTATCTTTATAAAGTCCTTTTAAACAAATTTATTCAATGTGTCCTCCATTTTTATCAATAACATCCTCGAGCCGACGCCGGAAGCCAGAGCATGCCTTTCGGACGTAGTCCTCCGACATTGACTGCCATGTGCGTGTTATGGTTGACTTCAGGGGTTTCACACTTGATAGTATGCTTTTTGATGGCCAAGGAACAAATCGTCACCTTAGAGAAAAGCTACTGTGGATCTCAGGGTGTATGCAAGCTAATCATTTATTTAATCTATTATACTATATTACAATTGCCAAATTTATCGGTTGTATCTTAGAAAATCTATAATTTTGAACCTAATTCTATCTCCTAATCCTAGTTTTCCCTAATCTACTATGTAAAATGTGTTTTACTTACGTAATGTTGTGTGTAATGTGTAAGTGTAGGGCCCAGATGTATGGTGCGGCCAATCTGCGACTCTCTTCATCTCACGTTTCAACACAACTCTGGGTTGAGGTAGGATAAATCCACATAATTTTCAGGCGGTTTGGAGCTCTAGGAATAGGCGTTATCCTATTCCTAATAAATCCGCAGTGACACGGCTGTCTCACTGCGATCGGAGTTCTATTAAAAGATAAATGCAACCACGTGGAACATATTAGGGGACGGCTACTGGCACAGATTCGGGCAAGTTTGGGCGAGAGTGGTAATAATTACCTGGACTAGACTCCGTTCACAACACGCTTTATTGCACTGCGGATTCACTTTAGGAATACAAATTACACGGTTAGCTTCCTCTCGACAACGAGAACTTCATAGCTAAGGGAACTTTTAAGGTGGGAACTGTTGAGGCCTCTGGTTTGCGCAAAAGTGAACGAGTCGCCCAATTAAAGATTGCCAGTAGCCTCCTTGCCGAGCAACTTCTTTATCTCCTCAACGATGGTAACACCATACATACGTGTCAGTTGTGCGTTGTGTAGGTCTAGTGTGGTACAAACCTATGCATTTTTTTACGTTTTGAATTCAAATTTGGATATAATTTTATTTAAATTTCAATGTATATATTTCGTTCGATTTAATGAAAATATTACAAATTATGAACAAATTTAATACAGTCGATTTTTTTTTCTTTTTTTTTTTAAAGAAAATTGGCTTATTTTTGAACTTATTCCATGCTTTTGTCTTTTAATATTTACATATATTTATATTTGTAATTGAAACCCAAATAGTTGGTTACACACTAGGGTGTGATGTTTTGCAGGCTCGTGCTTCAACATATGCCCAAATAGAATAATCCAACGGATTAAGATCTGGACGGCTAGGGGGCCACAAATCCTTCGGCTAAAACTTCATGTTATCGTTCAACCATTGTTGGGTTCGATTAGACACACGGCGCTCCATCCTGCTGTAGGACAACGTTTTGGTCTTCGGAGAAGTTGACCTTCACTCAGGCACTTGGTCCTTTAAAATACCGATATACACTTCGGTATTGATTTGAACTCCAGCATCAATGAAAACAGGCGGCATTTTCAAACCGTTCGACGGCATCAAGCCAAACATCATGACACCAGCCGGATGGTCCGTAATCAAGTGGGGTTTCACTCTGGCTCTGGAAGATGCATGCAGGTCTTCTTTGATGATTCTCCGCATGGATTTCTCCGAAATATTGGCTTCCTTTGCAAGTTTTCTTATGGAACGCACCGGGTTGCGAGCAATTTTTGCACGGACCGATTTGATCACGTTCGGCGTGCGTGCAAAGCGCGGACGTCCGCTTCCCGGCTTCCGCTGCTTAGGACCATCCTGCAGGGACATTTTTATGCGGTAAACTGTTGCCAAATGGCAACCTTACCACCTTGGCAATCTCTTTCGGCTTCTTCTGGGCGAGCAACAAACTGGTGATCACTTCTTTCGCGAACATTTTGACGAATTTGCAATAATACAAATAGAATGTTTGGACGCAGCACTTGAAAGTAAACATAAACAAATACACTTTGGATAGAATTTAGTCACTAGCTACACGAATTAACCCAATACTCAAGTTTGAACATTTTCGCATTATTTTCTGCCGCACCCTGTACATTCTGTTGCTTTGTCGTACTACATCCGATCAATGTCTTCAGGCAATAATCCAAGCTGTAATTTTAGTAATAACATTACATTACATCACATTACATTACCGTCTTGAATGATTGCCCAGAATGGAATGAAATTTGAGTTGTTTTCCATTCAAAATTCTTCAAAAAAAAAATCTTTATTATTTAGAAGCTCAATTTTATGAGCTTTTTTCTCAACAGATGACAGTCTTAATCAATGCAGAGGTTGTCTCTTGCACAATATATGAGAAAAAATGGAAGTCGTGTATCTTTTTGCATTATGTTACCTTTGATTTTATTTTCGGAGATGCTCTAGAACTATTCCATGGAATAGTATCGGTCGTTTCCGAGAATATACGTCTTCTAAAGAAGGAAGTTATTTTCGTCGTCCAAAACAAAACATTTTCCGGAATATTTTTTCATCAATGAGCGGAATTGGGATTTCAGCATCGAAATCTATTTCTCAGTGTGTTCCGGGGTCCGTGTCTTCTTTTGGCACTTAATTCCGACTTCTATTATTGTTTTGCAGATGTACTGGTGAGAACAGTTGAACTTTTTTTGTGGCATCCCGTTTGTTCAGTGAATCCTTGTTGTTGAAGGTACGAGAAAGAGAACGAAGTTCTTTTGCATAATTTTGGCTAGTCTTCCACTACCTTGTGTGCGAGTAGTTGTTGGGGATCTTAGGATGTGGTAAATAAAAAGATGTACCGCATACTTTTTGCCGAGATTTTTGTACAATTCGTAAAACTGTAGAACGCGCTCGCGAAATGCTTCTTGTTTCGATGGCATTTTGAGCAAAACAGAGCAAGCATAAACAAAACAAAAAATTCTAGCAGAAAGAGAAGAGAGAAAGAGAGAGAAAAAACACATACGTACCCTCATTTCTCTCTGAGCTCGTTTGTTGTTGAACATAGGAGCTACGAAAAAATTCCAAATTGTAGTTGCCACCCGTTATATGCAGTTTTGTATCCATCAAGGATCCCATCTAAAATACTTATTTACAAACGTACAGATCGTTATCCTCACATCAGCAAACGTGTTTGTTAGTTCATTGTTTTTCTCTCTTTCCAACCGTCAGTTCTCACATTAACAGTTTTTTCCTGCTTTTATCGCAAATAGAGTGCCCGAATAATGCACCTGCCGTAGTACCCTCAAGTAGTTAATTGCAGTGCGCGAATTTAGTGAGTCGATAAACCTTTCTCGCCCACATATCGAGTTCAGAAACAAGGAAAAAAAATGTCCCTGTGTCGCATCTATACTCTAAAGGCTCACCTGAAAATAGTCAATCAAATCAGCAGTATCGTGGTGGGACCAGTGACCAGTCATTGTCGCCCCGTGTGTCACACTTCACCGGTTCACGACCATCAAGCACCGGCAAATCTGGTCCAGAAGCAGCACAACTGGAATCGGGCTGTCAGTGAGGCGGAAAAGATCGTCGGATATCCGACGTCCTTTCTGAGCCTGCGCTGGTTACTGAGCGATGAGATTGCCAATGTGGCACTACACCTACGGAAGCTAGTAGGCAGTAACCATCCGCTGCTGAAAACGGCCAAGTATGTTCATTTCTGGCTTGGTTTTTGTGTGTGCTGCACATCGGAAAAGTGAAAATCTTTTTATAAATAGAATTGTGTCGCATTGGTTTATCCTGCTTGTTTTTTTTCTGATTGGTACGACGACCGTCTCACCGGTTTGGGATGGAAAATTCGACTGAGATGCATGAATCTCAGCGGAGTAGGCTGATCAAATAGTTTCTGGATTAAAATGGGGCACGTGGGGTCGATCAAAACGGGGCAAATAAAAATAGGGTTCTTTAAATATTTTTATCATGATATGTTAGATACAATCGATCATTGAATTGTATGCTCTAACCTTGTAAGCTACGATGAATGGATATTTGTTTAACTCGGACACTTTGTTAAATATAGATTGTAGGATATTATTGACTGAGCCTAAAGAACTTAGGAGAATAGCGGAACTGGAAAGATCCAAACGATTCTATTGAGACCAGGAGTTGGAAGAAGAATATAATGACCTAAAAAAGGACGCATGGAAATCGACGATATGAAGAAACTGAGCTCTATATCGATGCTTCTGCGCACGGCCGGTAGATGGATAATGAACCTGTGTTTTGTCTTTTTGACTTTTACTGTGAGCCGTGTTTTGGTGTTATCTTATAGTACGTTCATACTAAGCTCTATATTACCTGATACAGAGAGTTGATATCAATATTAAGTGATGGTGTTCACACTACACTGACTTGATATAGTTTGACGTTTGTCAAGGTGACGATGAAGAAAACAGAAAGAACCAAGTCAACTGATCTTTATTTCATCTTCTAGAAAAAGACCTGATTTTGAACGAAATTGTGTATTGGAGTAAAGGTACTTGTTCCTGCATTTTGTGTTAAATGAAAATTTCACCGAAATCTGAAGATTACCGAACGTGATTAAAAAATTAGAAAATAATTTCCATTTAATTCCAACTACCTTTTTGTTTTCCTCTGTTCGGGACATAAACCACTGCGACCAGTAATTTGATCTATTGTAGTATATCCCGTATCCTTTGTTTGAGAAATTGATGAAGTATTTGGTGTTATTACAGTAGTCATTGTTTGTTTTGTTGGCAATGAATTGAGTTTTATTGAAAGTTTCCGTTATTTAAACCCTTTGTGAGCGACAGTACTCTTCAAAAACGCGCCCCTTTATCCGTCAAAACCGGATTCATTGCAAACAAAACAAACAATGACTCCGAGACTGACCATGCATCAGAACCCTAGTCATAACCAATTCAAACTATAGAACATCAAATAGAAAAATGAGAATTCACATAAATGAAGACTAACCATGTTTCCCTTATTCCAAGCTCATCCTCGGTGGCTCAATCCGAGTATTGTCACTTTTCACAAGACATAAAATGTAATAAGGACTAATATATGTTCCTTTGATTACAAAAACAAATATGTTCCCTAGTTTGAATTCATTCAGACTAGGGTTCGGGTGGTAGATCTGATATTCCGTAACGCACCACGAAAAGGTGATCTACCAGCGTTATGGGTCAATGAACAAGCCCTTAAAAAAACACCAATTCAGATGCAAACGAATTCATTTTCGGCGGCTTGAATAGGATAGGTAGACGTGCAGTTATTAGATCCGAATCTTGGGCATTAAAACTGTGCCGTGACCTGATCGAGGTTTCCAGCCTCGATCAATCGTCTCGACATTAGGCACTCACAACGTCACAACTGTGCTCTACAAAATAGGTCAGATACCTGAATCGGTTATGCATATTCGCCTACTTCGATTTATGCACGTTTATGAAAAATCACTCAACATAAAGCAAATATAATAGTTCTAATATATTTACACAGCAAATATAATAGTTCTAATATATCAAACACTATTTTTGTTCTCTGCCCTTCGGTTCAGAAAGGGGTATGGGCGCGTTCTGTCGAGTCGGTCGCGGCAGATTTCATGTTTGAGTGGGCTGCCACATCAACGTTCAAAAGTGCCTGAACCAAATGGACAGCTTGTAATGATCACTTGAAGATGCGATGGGGGATCATTGCCCTGATGTTCCAGAATGTAGCACGCCATGGGATGTTTCTTGTCTTCTATATCTAAACGTGAGGGAGTTGAGTCAACAAGTGGAAATTAATCGGAAATGATCTCTCATACGCATCCGTTGAACCATTCTGAACGGCCGTTGTGAGAATATCACCATGAAAATCTCACATGCGCATGGCATGTTGCCGGTTTTAATGCTTTCTCTCTTTTCTCCTGTTCTCTTCCCTATGCCATGATCGTGAGCGGTACCATACCTGAAGTGGAAATTACATCCCATCGAGGCAATTTAAAAAACGATCGCAAAGGAACGGAAACTTGTAAAAAATAACATAGGTTATAAGTGAGTTAAAACTAAAAACACACTTGCACATCTTCAAGGTTAGAACTCTATAATTAACTTTTCTAAATTGCGATGGGTGAACTTATATGACATTAAAAGACTAGAAGTTGGTTTCAGACAAATATAACAGACACAATGAAAGGATAGGAAGAACAAAATTGAATGATGTAGAACACACGAAAATAATAAGACAAAAATAAATGAACCAGAAGAGGTAAGACGAAATGACTCCAGATAAAACAGTGGACATGAACATAATGGAGAGAAAGGAGAAGCAAACATGGGAAATGTAACACCTTTTGAGGCAGTGTCAACAGCGTCTATATGGACGACATGATCCTTGCACGGCTGGTGAAATGCTTCAAAAGGAATTAACTAATATCAGTCTAACACACAAGGAACAGTACTATGGCTTCTTATTTTTGGTTCGAGAAAACTGCTTCGGAAAAATCTTAAAACGAATAAATGACACACCAACGGACTAGACTACAAAAGACAAGGAATATCGCAAACAAATTATTTAAGCTGTAAGCGTGACACTGACTATCAAAATAACAAATAAACAATGGAAAAAAGTCAAACGAAAGGACTCAAAATGCTCAAACGTGGCTCCTTCTGAGTCATTTGCAACAGCGTCTTCTTGGACAACATGTTTCGTATACGGCTGGCTTAAAATGATTCGAAAGGATCTTGCGCAACGATATCATCAAAGGCCTGGTGTAGAGGTTTCTACTCAATTCCAGAGTCCAGCCAGTAAACCTAAAAAAAAAACATACATAAAGGGTGTCCACGATGAAATTGCCACACTATGAAATTGCTCTAACTTTTTAACCGTTGGGTAGAATTTAATGAAAATTTGCCGGTGGAGTTAGTTCATAGTGCATTATTTACATCCTGCAAGTTTTAAAGTCCTGTGATCAAAACTCGCGGAAATGGAGTCGAAAGAACAGCTCGTGCGTGATAAAATCTTGCGCATTCATCACGAGAACAAGGATCTCTCGCATCGTTCCATGGCTAAAACGTTGGGAATCGCGAATTCCACGGTGTCGCGAGTGATTAAGCGGTTCGAGGAACGGTTGACCACCGATCGGAAGCCCAGAAGTGAAGGAAAAAGTATTCCGTACAACACCAAAAATCACAACCGCGTAGTTGGGGCCTTCAATCGAAATCCGAACGCCTCCTTTCGGGATGTGGCTGAGAAGCAGCACCTAAGCCGAAGTTTTGTCCAGAAGGCCAAAACTAAGGCTGGGCTTCGAACGTTCAAGGTACAAAAGGCCCCTAATCGCGACGAGAAGCAGAACAAGTCCGCCAAAACCCGTGCCAGGAAGTTGTACCTCAACATGCTGACGAAAGTTGAATGCTGCATCATGGACGACGAAACATATGTGAAGGCCGACTTCAAACAGATCCCCGGCAACCTGTTTTTCACGGCCAAGGATAAGTTCAGCGTTCCGGAGCATGTCCGCACTCAGAAGATGTCCAAATTTGCGAAGAAATTCCTGCTTTGGCAAGCCATCTGCACGTGCGGGAAGCGGAGTGCACCTTTCGTGACCCAGGACACGATGAACGGACAGGTGTACATAAAAGAGTGCCTCCAGAAGCGGCTGCTTCCTCTCCTGAAGGCCCACAACGTCCCAACAATCTTCTGGCCGGATTTGGCCTCATGCCAATTACCCCAAGGACGTGCTGAAGTGGTATGCGGACAATAAGGTCAATTTCGTGCCGAAAATGTTCAACCCTCCCAACACCCCGGAGCTCCGCCCCATCGAGAAGTACTTGGCAGCGCAGATTATGAAGCAGCACCTTCTTAAACGACCTAAGGTAGTGAAGACAGTCGAGGAACTGAAGAAAGCATGGGTTTACATGCAAAAAACGGTTGATTCACAGGTTGTGGCAGAATCTTATGGCCGGGGTTAAGGCCAAGGTGCGGGCATTTGCGTATGGACTGTAACAAAAATACGAGTAAAAATGGTAAAATGAAGTTTAAAAGTTATTTCTCAATCCCTGAAAATTTGATGGCAATCGGATGAAAACTCAAATTTTGCTAATCAATTTTGTGTGTGGCAATTTCATCGTGGACACCCTTTACACACGCAAAAAAATACGTAGTTGTACCAATACAAAATAGGAATCAATTCAACTAAAATTTTGGTTTGAATATGGACCAATAAATTAATATCACACAGCAGTGATTACTTTCAATAATTTCATTGGTTTGATTAGAATGAAATTTTGAATTGATTTAGAACTTTTGTATGAATTGAAAGAAATAATTTATTTATTTATTTATGTTATCACCGTCTTCGATAAAAATAATCGTACAGACTGAACTACTTAATACTAGTTTACAATAACTTAAAGTCTAAACAATTGTACTTATTCGATTTTTAAAAACATTTTTGGATATATCAAAGTCGAATTCGTCACATACAGCATTGAAAGTTCGAAGACACGAATCAAACGGATTATTATATCCATAGTTAGTGCGGTGATAAGGAACAGCAAGCATCGGATAATTTCGAAGTCGACGAGGAGGAACGTTCAGTGAAATCTGCTCAAGCAGCGCAGGGCAGTCAATAACGCCGATTAGGATGTCAAAGACCAGCAGACGCTGCATTTTAACACGCCTGTCAGTCAGTAGATCCAAATTTATCAGTTTGCAACGGTCCGAGTAAGGAGGGAGATTGTTCGGGTCATTCCAAGGAAGTGAACGAAGTGCGAAACGAACGAACTTCCTCTGTACGCGTTCAATGGAAACGATGGGTGCCACATAATAAGGAGACCAAACGGGGGCCGCATACTCAAGGATGCTCCGCACCAAACTGCAATAGAGTGATTTTAAAGCATAGATGTCAGTGAACTCAGAGGCGTGCCGTCGGATTAGCCCTAACACTGAGAAGGCTTTAGCAGTCGTGATTCCCACATGCTGATTGAACTGTAGCTTGGCATCGATGGTAACTCCCAGGTCGCAGATTGAAGCCACACGATCCAGATGCGCAGACCCCATGCTGTACTGGTGATGAGCGGGATTGTTGGAGCGAGTGAAGGATATAACTTTGCATTTATCTCTATTAACACGCATGCCATTGTCGCTACACCAGATTAGCAATTTGTTAATATCCTCTTGTAAAGCGACACAGTCACGTGGAGAACATATTACACGAAAAAATTTCCAGATCATCGGCGAACGATAGTTTGAACGACGAGAGGCACAAGCACAAATCGTTAACGAAGATGTTAAATAACAGCGGGCCTAATACGCTGCCTTGAGGGTACTCCTGACGTGATGTTTGAGGTAGACGAGATCTTGATGAATTGACCACTACGTGCGCTGTGCGGCCGGAGAGATATGAAAAGAGCCACTTCGTTAGCCAGTCAGGATAGCCGATGCGTTTGAATTTGTCAATGATCAAAATGTGAGGAACTGTGTCGAATGCTTTAGCAAAATCGACATACACCGCGTCCACTTGCCTTCCCAATTCAATCTCTCCTCGTGTTCTGCGGGAATGGCAAAAATGCTCGGCAGATCTGAAATATTCACAATAAACACCGTTGGCAAAGAAGAACATCTATAGCAATTTATTACCTTCAAAAAATTCAGTGACTTCCGCTGGCAAACCAAGTACCTAAACCACCACACGGTAAAATTTGCTTCTCCATTTTGCAGTTTTTTTTTCTTCTAGAACGATAAAGCAGCTGATTGTTTTCCGCGCACGGTTTTTCTATTTCGTTCTAAGTGCGAAGATGGATAGAATAGGGCAAAGTGAAAACACACCTGAATTTCTCGCTCCATTGAAAATTATGTGCGGACCATATCAGTCTCATTGGAAACTAACCTGTGTATTAAGTGACGGGTGTTAAAAATTATGGCGGCAAATGAAAATCATACTGGCTCACATGATTGCAATTCGAAGCAAAAATTGACCGATTTAAGTGCCAATTTTAATAATAAAAATTATTGATATATTTTCAGTGTATGGTATATCTGGGAAAACATTTTTTCCTGATTCCTATAATTCTACAATATGGAAATGTTTACTTCTTGTCCAGATAAACCTGAAAGTGATAACCAGTCAGCAACTCATCCAGTGGTTGCAAGACTCTGACGTAGCACCAAGTTGGCTACACGCTAAGATGAAAAAACTTAAAATTAGGTACTTATTTTGCCTTAAATGACGTATTGTTGACAATACCCAAAATATCGGTGAAATTAAACGATAATAAACAGTAATTTTTACTGACACCCAAATGTTCACTTAAGAATATTGGACGTTATTATTTACCTAAAATTGAATAAATTTTACGTCACTGAAGCAAAGCCGTCGCCATATTTTTCCAAGTGAAAACGTAATTAATTTTGTTATTAATCTCTCAATAAATAGTTATCTCATTTCCAAATCTCCAAATCTCATCCAAACTTACATTACTGACAACCCTCTATCAACTTTACCTCATTCCAGAGTCCTCATCTACAACGGCAAAAACAATATGCAAGCGTGGGGCCTCATCGTCCTTCTAATTTCGAAAGCCGTCGGACAAGCACCATCCGTTCCGGACATGGAGCAAGACAAAAGTGCCGGCGTTCTGCATTCACAACGTGCGCTGGCGGAGGTTACCGAAATGATTCGCACCGGGTCCCTAGTTCATCAGGGACTGGTAAATCTCCAGCCACTGGCCAATGCCGGCAATGATCTCAGCAGTGATAGCGAAATGATTTTCGGCAACAAGATTGCTCTGCTCACCGGAGATTATCTACTGGGGAGTTCCGTTGCGAAGTTGGCCGATCTGGACAATCAGGAGTTGATTGAGCTGATGTCAACGTCGGTGAGGGATTTAGCTGAATCGAACTTTGTCGGCGATCGAGATATGCAGAACAATCCATTGCCGTCGAAACCACAACTGGGGTCGACCAGTTCGGATGTTTCGAACAATGAAGATTTGGGATTCGGAGATCTGGAAGATAATATACAGTCATTGAACATCGAGAACGCGCTCGGATATCCCGAACGGGAATGGTCGTTAAGGCATATTCTCGGGGCCGCCAGCCTGCTTGGAAAAAGTTGCCAAGGAGCATTGATTTTGGCAGGTCAACCGGTGGAACTGCAAAAGCAGGCTTACTTATTCGGAAAGCACCTATCGCTAGCCTGGCAGGCTTGCACCGATTTGGAGCCATTCAGCAGTCCTAATCTTTCACCAGGTATTTGATTGCAATTTGATTGTTTATGTAGGAGAATTTCAATCCTTCGCTTTCTTTTCTAGGAGTGCGCTTCAGCCTCGTTTCGGCACCGGTGCTGTTCCACCTAGAATACGATCCGAAGTTGTACGAAGAAATCATCGAAAAGGGACGTGAATCCGTCGATAACATCGACTACGTCAAACTCCACCAGCAGGTAGCGAAAGGACCTGGATTGGAAAAGACGTGTAACCTTCAGAAAAAGCATAGTCTAGCGGCGATGGTTGTTCTGAATGATCTGCCTCCATCAGATGCCCGAACCGCACTTCAAAACATCATTCTAGCGATGTAGGAATTGTAGAGAATAGAAACATAATACTCAGTTGGTACCCATCCATGACAAGCGAATACTCTTTAGTTATTTTTTTTTTAAATACTGAAATGGTTTTGAACATACTTTTGAAAAATATAGACTTAAAATTGTATGGTTTTGATTGATTCTTGTTCTGAAATATATCACAGTGGCTGCTTCGGATGTTAAATGTACGTAGTTTTAACAATTATTGGTATATATTTCAACATTTTAAAAATACTTCAAACTATCTCATTTGGCAGAATTTGTACTTATATCTGGAGCATCTCACTTTCGGAATCATTGATAACCATTGTAAGACCAAAGTCATGTAACTTCTTCCTCCTCCTCGGAAGTCGAACTCTCAATCACTTGGTTACTGTTGTGCCGGGACTGAAGATGTCGTTGTAAATCCCTTCGCCTCGCCAGCTTTTTTCCGCATAAATTGCACTCATAGAGTGAGCTATCGTGCTGCCGGTGCAATCGGATATGCTTGTTTAAATTGCTCGGATCACCGAAAGGCCTGAGGCAGTACTGACACTTGAGTGGTTTGAACCCCGTGTGCGTCCGGATGTGTATCTTCAATCCATACTTGCGGGAATACAGCTTTCCGCAGTAGATGCATATGTGACCTTGCTTCGAGGAGCCCATGTTGCTCACGATCGTTTCCAGGTGCGCAGCTGTCACCATGGTAGAATCGTCCGCCAGTGGACTGTGCGGGTGGTGATGATGATGGTGGTGGTGGTGGAGCAGGGCAGGTTGTTCCAAAAGGGGTGATTTGTTCTGCGGTGGTGGCGGCGGAGGATGAGGTGGCGATAGTTCCACTTTTACCGCGTGAGTGCTGAATACTGGACGGAAGGCCGAGCTGCGCCATGGTTGGAATTCACAACCGGTTGCAAAGTTGTAGCGGGAAATGCTGTGAAGAAGACGCTGCCAAAGGACGGTCATCGACTGCTGGCCGCAGTCGGTGGCGATGTGGATTTTTAGTGGGTTCGGGTATTCGTAAGATTTTCCGCAAATGTGACACACGTAGCAGTTTTGCCCTGGAAAGATGGAAATAAATATAGCTTGGGTTATTTACCTATGATGAGATCTGGTGCTATCAAATTTTAATTTATATAATGCATTTCCGTGGTATATAATTTATTTGTATTCATGTAACGGGTGGAACGATCAAAAATGGGTCACCTAAAATTTGGCTTAAAATACTTAAACAACCCTCATTTTGAATGTGTGTGCGTACGGAATGCATGATCACTGCATGAAGAAGATGGGAAAACCCAAGGGAAAACGCCCCCTAAAAACCCGTTAATTTTTCTTCGTATTGACATGTCAGTGGGACAATACTACTGTATATTTTTGATTTTCAGCGTAACAATAGAGAATTAATATTTTAGGAATAGGCCGAACCCTAGATCCATAGACCCACATTAGAGCATCTTCCCCTAACTACATTTTTCCATTGGAATAAAAGAAATATCAACGAATGGGAGTCACATCAAAACCCGGCAGATATTCACATGTGAATATATAGGATAGTGACATTCAATCAACAATTATGAACTAAAATTCAGTATACAAAGAAATATTTTGCAGGGACATTCGCGGAAGGTAATGCCGAGGATAGTTACTTGTTGAACATTTTGCCGAAATAGATTAAGTGCACTATTGACGCCGAATCAATTTAAAGATCTTTAAGACCTTGCCATCCTATTTAATTTTTCCGACTATCAATATTCCAAGGACTACATTTTTTTCGTTTAGTGAAATATTTGAAAACCTTTGACTTAGGATTTAAATCAGTAAATAATAATATCATAAATAAGAATAGTGGCCCCAATAGCATCCTTACTGTTGGTTTAAATCGGTTCAAATTAGAAATCGGTAATAATACTTAAATATTTTACTAGACGCCGCGTGAATTAAGCTTATCTTTTACCAAAACGAACCCTGCTGCTACTCAATCCTGTTATCCAACATCCCAGAGATTTCTCTTGGAAGTGTATAGATATTCTCGGCTTTCAATAAAGCAAGTATCACGTCAACATAAAGGGTGTTCCGATCAAAATTTGGTCAAACAGTAATGTGTGTGAGTCCATCAAAGTTTTTATTAACAAGTCAAATTCTTTTTCTTTTTCAAGCTCAGTTAATACAGAATACAGGAAAAATATTCAGCTAAGCTTCCCTTTTATCGAATGCGAATTGCCGGGTCTTTCGTGTAACACCTGCCATAAGAATTTTTACAGTCTCTTTGACCACTTTATTCGCCGCAGAACGCCTGTTTGCCTTGAACTGTTTCTCGCTCATAACAGCTTTTTGAGTCTTCTTATGGTTCCGCTTGACGATGGCCCAATATTGTTCGATTGGGCGGAGCTCTGGCGTTTTGGGAGGGTTCTTGTCCTTGGGCACCACTTGAACGTTGTTGGCAGCATACCACTCCATGGCCATTTTTCCGTAATGGCAAGATGCCAAATCCGGCCAAAATAGAACGGAACAATTGTGTCGCTTCAGAAAAGGCAGTAGACGTATTTGTAGGCACTCGCTCAGATAAATTTCCTGGTTGACGGTTCCGGTCGCAATGTAAACGTTGCTTTTCAAGCCACAGGCTTTGGCAGTTTAATGTGCTTGAAAATATCTGCCACCTTTCCCCGCCCGGTTGCCGTATAAAATTCCTGTCCAGGAAGCTGCTTCGGCCGACGTGTTTTGTTTATCGTCGTGATTTGGAGTCACCACTTTCTTGTAAGTCGACAGCCCAGCTCGTTTTTTAGCTCTATCCACGGTTGAAGGCGCCGCTCCCAACTTCTTTGCGACTTCTCGGACGGAGAGGTTGGGGTTCCGCTCGAAACAGCGGGCAACTCTTTTTGTCGTCGATGTGGCCTCCGGATTTCGATTCCCCCTGATCCAGCTTTTCTGGCTGTCGACAAACGTTCACCGAACACTTTTAATACGTTGGTAACAGTTGATTTAGCCACATTCACAATTTCACCAGCTTGGCGTGAAAGTAGTTTGGATTTTCGCCATGCACGTGCAAAATTTTGATGCGTTGCTTCTCTTCCTTCGACGCCATTTGGATAACTGAAGTGCTAATCTCAAAATCAAAATTGACGAATCCAGGTTGAAAAAGAAGAAGACACCGAGTGGTGATAAATCTGATAGCTCTCATGTTAAAGTATAGGACGAAAATTTTAAAAAGCTTCTAGAAAATTCAAATAAAATTCTAATTAAAAGCGGTTTGTTGTATGATGTAAGAAAAATCCAAAACTACTCAATAAAGACATTTTTAGCAAAATAAAACGAAAATTCAAATAATGCCCCTATTGTGCAGTTTTAGATTTTTCTCACATCATACAACAAACCGCTTTTAATTAAAATTTCATTTGAATTTTTTAGAAGCATTTTAAAATTTTTGTCCTATACATTAACATGTGAGCTGTCATATTTATCACCACTCTGTGTCTTCTTCTTTTTTTCAAGTTGGATTCCTCTATAAAGGCATGATGCTACACGCACACATCTTCAAAATGAGGGGTGTGCAAAATTTTTTGATGCACGATGGAAGGAAATGCGTCAAGTTTAAGTCGAAAAAATTTTGATCGAAATACCCTTTATTCCTACCCTTTTCTTTTTTGACCTGCATTCGGGCGGGGCCGGCGTCGGTATTGCCTTAGTTTGGGAACACCAGTTATTACACATTGAGGATGTATGTTAGTCTCAAGCATCAACTGTTGGTTCTCTGTGTAATAACAGCTGATCTGGCAATAACGGACTAGCACATTCGGGCGGTCAATCATGCTCATGCTAATTGAAATAAAAATTTAGTTTCTTGTTGTATTGATTTTTTTTCTTGTGGAAGATTTATTAGAAAAACAAGTACCTACGTGCCTTGAAAATTCGTTGAAGAAGTATTGATTATCCAACCTTTGTAGTGTTTACTATTCTGTTCACCAAATATTCGAAGATTAGGTTCGAATCCCCTTTGATCGATAGAATTAATAGAGCATTGCACGCAAAAACTAACCTCAGTATTTAAAATAAGAGAAAAGGCGACACCAACGAATGGAAATCAATACAAACACGACAGAAGTGTCAAAATTTTCGAGTTAAGAAATAGAATATCGAAATTTAGGTTAAGTCTCGTACAGGGCGTCATGTACAGGGTGCGGCAGAAAATAATGCGAAAATGTTCAAACTTGATTATTGGGTTAATTCGTGTAGCTAGTGACTAATTTCTGTCGAAAGTGTATTTGTTTATGTTTACTTTCAAGTGCTGCATCCAAACATTCTATTTGTTTTATTGCAAATTCGTCAAAATGTTCGCGAAAGAAGTCATCACCAGTTTGTTGCACGCCCAGAAGAAGTCGAAAAAGATTGCCAAGGTGGTAGGGTGCCATTTGGCAACAGTTTACCGCATAAAAAAGTCCCTGCAGGATGGTCCTAAGCAGCGGAAGCCATGATTTTAAAATCCAAACAATCAATGCTGCATGTATTGATTTTCCATTTAGAAGACGGATATTTTTCGCAGGGCCGAGAGGTAAGTAACCGGTCAGACGGTCAAAAAGTATTCGGCCAACATGGACATCGTCATGAGAAAGGGGAAGTCGAGGTCAGCTGTCAGATGCCTCCCAAAAACAGCAGCTGAAGGTGCTCGTCAAGGATGTCTTACCTGCGAGGCGCAACGCGGTTGTGATTATGGATGTTGAGACGGCAATGACTGGCAGGAGACCTGTTATTCTACATCCCTCAAGAAAGAGGTAAGCAGCTAAGTACTTCTTCCACCAGAAGTTCCCCAAAGAATTTCTTTTTGTGGCTGACAATCAGTGGAAAGGAGATGTCAGAGCCGTTCTTCTTTTCTTCGGAACTTGCGGTCAACGGGGAGGTGTACAGCACTAAGTGCTTACAGAAAGTTGTAGCCTTCATTAAGAAACACTATCCGAAGGACGATGTCGTATTCTGTTCGGATCTGGCCTCGGCCCTTTACGCGTTTGAAGATCCCAGTAGTCGACAGGAAAGGCCAATCCCTCCCACGAAGAGTCTATTCGAAAAATTTCGTGGCGAAAACCGAAAACGAACTGATCCATTAGTTGACCAGAGAGTAGAAGAATATGCCAACATTTTTCTTTTCGCCGTGTATGGCCATAGGTCCGGCCAACTGCCGAGAGTCCACCCATCAGGGAATAGAGTCATATTTGTTAACTCGTGAATTAATACTAGAATCAATGATTTTCTCTTTTGGTTTAAATATCGGCAAGCGGAACGACAACTTCAAATCCTAGCGGGATGCAGTGCTTCGGCTGATTAAGCAAAACCCGAACCATTCCATCCGAGATGTAGCTAAAAACATCGTATTCTTTCGTTCTAAAAGTTAAGAAAGCGGCAGGATATAGGTCATTCAAGGTAATAAAAACCCTAAACAGGAACGAGAAGCAAGAAACCAGTTAGAAAACAAGAGCGCGTAAGCTGAACGATAAATTGCTGCCAAAATTTGACTGTGTGGTTATGGATGATGAAAAAAACGCCAATACAGACTTCAAGCCGCTTTCTGGTCTTGAGTTTTATACCGCATTACAAAATTGCAATATTGACGATCATTTCAATGCTAGAAGAACGTCATCTCGCTACCCAGGTGACCAATAAGCATTAGCAAATGCAGCAAATCAACCCTCAATCTGCATTTCAGATGCTATAAATATTAGCATTATATCGCATCTTGAATGCTATCTGTTGTAGAGTAGAATTTGAAATGCTATTTAAATGCTTGTAGCCTGTAATAAGCATTTCGAATGCAAAATAGCATTAATGAAGCATTATCATAGCATTGCAGTTAAGCAGCCGTATATTGGGCCAAAAGTGACATTTATGTTGCATTTAAGGCGACTTAATTGCTTGATAGGCCTGATACCTGGGTAATTAATTAATTAATGTCGATCGGCAATCGAAAAGTTGTCTTCGAAACAGTTAAAGCTGGATACATATATCGTTCATATTCCATCATGCCTAGGAGCTGGGAGGATGAGAACAAAAATGTTTGGTTTTCCCACAGTACATATATGTATACCATAAATACTTCGAAGATCCAGTGCCGTTGAAGTTCGCAGTATTTGGTTCCGTTACATTGTTTATAACGCATTTGAGCCTGCTTGACAAACAAATTTTAAAATATTACATGTGTTTTGCGATCGCTACTATCTTGGGAGAACTTGCACAAACTTTGCACTTCAGGTTTATTTGCCATTACAAAAATCGGTCGACCTTGGTAAGGACACTGCTTCTAATATCCTTTCTCTAATTAACGGTGTATTTAACTTTGTATTGAAACTCACTATATTATTTGAACTCACTACATTCACTACATGCATCTGATCATCCCACCTACTACTTAAAATGACCGATCCTTACTTATATTATTTAATTAAACTTACGCTGAATATTCGCCGGGGTCAGGAACGGAATCTGCATATGGGCACCCACGTCCTCGGAGAACCACAGCTTTAACTCCTCCTCGGCACTCACGTCCTTGATCAACCGAAGCCTGATCAACTGATTCGAATTCAACTCCAGCACTGCATTATAACTTCTCACATCACTTGCCAGCTTAATCGATCGAATCCAATTACAACTCTTCATCACACTGTCCGCCTCGTTTGGAGTCAGTAGTCCAGTGGAGCTGGATTTCCTAATCGTAATCCTTCTTCCACTGGGCAGCGCTGTCTTTTGGCAAATTTCTTCCACGGCATAGGCTTTCGAAACCGAATCAACCGGAAGGTAACCCAAGGCACAAACACTGGCTACGGCAGTTTCACTTTCTTCCGGGGAGGAAAAAATCAAACTCAGTTCTAGCTCACATTTGGGAGCAAAAGGAACTATCGGAGGTCCTAAATTACTCCTAGGAAGCAGCATCGATTGCGATGACGTTGCGGCCGGATACATCGCTACCGAAACCATTCACTTGCCCGATCGGAATTGATCTGAAGTCCCTGCAGGACACATCAGGATATTTTATAGCTTCTCCTTAATGCTCGTCGACTTTTTGGCAAACAGGTCGCACCCTCCTCGTCCTCGTCCTTAGAATAGACGAACATAAACACAGTCATCCACTATGCGGAAGGGAATGGTAACAACGGGAAGCAACCCTAATTGATCCTTGCAGGGCTGATTGGCTGCTGTAACAAGTGCAAAAAATCTCACGACATTCCGCAGGACCCCGACCCGGACCATCATTGTGCTGAAAGAGAAGCAAAAAACACATAATAGTTTTTAAATGAATTGATAAAGATCAACACGGATCGCATTTAGATGGATGGGGGAGAAGCTGTGTGTACGCACTATTTGCGCTACTACCCTGTCCCTCCGACCCTGTGCCACCCTCAGCGAGGTGCGCGTGTTAAATCGCCACATGTGCATCAGCTCGCACGTCACAGGATGTCGCTCCGATTTCGAGGCACTTTATCGAAATTACATCCAGTAAGGGTGAGTTTCCAGCAACCAATTCCGAGCCATCGTCGTTTCCGCTGTTTCCTAAGCAGTGCGTAACATCGATGTATCATCGCATCAGGACCTCCGTCCCTTCATGTAAAAGCATGCTACATGTCAAAAATCATCAGTGCGATAAAACATCATCACCGCAAGCCCTTGTTGCTTTCTAGAGGCTACGGAGAAGCGGATAGGAAAAGGTGGGATTTTCACCCTTCATTAAGGGCCAGTAAAGCTGCTAGTCGTGTAGCATGCACCACGTGGTGGCGGAAACCGGGTCGGGATTGGTTTAATGCACTTTTTGGCAAGAAGCTAGGGGCGCAGCGAGCGGATGGCAATCATATGTTTTTCGATGCCTGGCGTGTGCCTATTCTAGCGTTGTGTTTTGTTTGTATATACATGGTGCTTACCTACATAATTGTCAGATAAGGGAGCGGTAGCCTCGAATCAAAGCTGCCGGCACAGCGAGATGTTGGATTGTGGCCCTTGCGAAAC
The DNA here is from genome assembly GCA_024533555.2 of Aedes koreicus. NCBI lineage: Eukaryota > Metazoa > Arthropoda > Insecta > Diptera > Culicidae > Aedes > Aedes koreicus. Next base: position 28,366 of record JAHHFK020002350.1, on the reverse strand, counting down.
TGTTTCAGTTTTGTGTGTTTAAAAAGTTATCCATTACATCAACTCAACTCAACTCAACTCAACTCAACTCAAACTCAACTCAACTCAACTCAACTCAACTCAACTCAACTCAACTCAACTCAACTCAACTCAACTCAACTCAACTCAACTCAACTCAACTCAACTCAACTCAACTCAACTCAACTCAACTCAACTCAACTCAACTCAACTCAACTCAACTCAACTCAACTCAACTCAACTCAACTCAACTCAACTCAACCTCAACTCAACCTCAACTCAACCTCAACTCAACCTCAACTCAACCTCAACTCAACCTCAACTCAACCTCAACTCAACCTCAACTCAACCTCAACTCAACCTCAACTCAACCTCAACTCAACCTCAACTCAACCTCAACTCAACCTCAACTCAACCTCAACTCAACCCTCAACTCAACCTCCACTCAACCTCAACTCAACCTCAACTCAACCTCAACTCAACCTCAACTCAACCTCAACTCAACCTCAACTCAACCTCAACTCAACCTCAACTCAACCTCAGCTCAACCTCAGCTCAACCTCAGCTCAACCTCAACTCAACCTCAACTCAACCTCAACTCAACATCAACTCAACCTCAACTCAACCTCAACTCAACCTCAACTCAACCTCAACTCAACCTCAACTCAACCTCAACTCAACCTCAACTCAACCTCAACTCAACCTCAACTCAACCTCAACTCAACCTCAACTCAACCTCAACTCAACCTCAACTCAACCTCAACTCAACCTCAACTCAACCTCAACTCAACCTCAACTCAACCTCAACTCAACCTCAACTCAACCTCAACTCAACCTCAACTCAACTCAACTCAACTCAACTCAACTCAACTCTACTCAATTGAAATGAAATTGAAATGAAATTGAAATGAAATTGAAATGAAATTGAAATGAAATTGAAATGAAATTGAAATGAAATTGAAATGAAATTGAAATGAAATTGAAATGAAATTGAAATGAAATTGAAATGAAATTGAAATGAAATTGAAATGAAATTGAAATGAAATTGAAATGAAATTGAAATGAAATTGAAATGAAATTGAAATGAAATTGAAATGAAATTGAAATGAAATTGAAATGAAATTGAAATGACATTGAAATGACATTGAAATGAAATTGAAATGAAATTGAAATGAAATTGAAATGAAATTGAAATGAAATTGAAATGAAATTGAAATGAAATTGAAATGAAATTGAAATGAAATTGAAATGAAATTGAAATGAAATTGAAATGAAATTGAAATGAAATTGAAATGAAATTGAAATGAAATTGAAATGAAATTGAAATGAAATTGAAATGAAATTGAAATGAAATTGAAATGAAATTGAAATGAAATTGAAATGAAATTGAAATGAAATTGAAATGAAATTGAAATGAAATTGAAATGAAATTGAAATGAAATTGAAATGAAATTGAAATGAAATTGAAATGAAATTGAAATGAAATTGAAATGAAATTGAAATGAAATTGAAATGAAATTGAAATGAAATTGAAATGAAATTGAAATGAAATTGAAATGAAATTGAAATGAAATTGAAATGAAATTGAAATGAAATTGAAATGAAATTGAAATGAAATTGAAATGAAATTGAAATGAAATTGAAATGAAATTGAAATGAAATTGAAATGAAATTGAAATGAAATTGAAATGAAATTGAAATGAAATTGAAATGAAATTGAAATGAAATTGAAATGAAATTGAAATGAAATTGAAATGAAATTGAAATGAAATTGAAATGAAATTGAAATGAAATTGAAATGACATTGAAATGACATTGAAATGAAATTGAAATGAAATTGAAATGAAATTGAAATGAAATTGAAATGAAATTGAAATGAAATTGAAATGAAATTGAAATGAAATTGAAATGAAATTGAAATGAAATTGAAATGAAATTGAAATGAAATTGAAATGAAATTGAAATGAAATTGAAATGAAATTGAAATGAAATTGAAATGAAATTGAAATGAAATTGAAATGAAATTGAAATGAAATTGAAATGAAATTGAAATGAAATTGAAATGAAATTGAAATGAAATTGAAATGAAATTGAAATGAAATTGAAATGAAATTGAAATGAAATTGAAATGAAATTGAAATGAAATTGAAATGAAATTGAAATGAAATTGAAATGAAATTGAAATGAAATTGAAATGAAATTGAAATGAAATTGAAATGAAATTGAAATGAAATTGAAATGAAATTGAAATGAAATTGAAATGAAATTGAAATGAAATTGAAATGAAATTGAAATGAAATTGAAATGAAATTGAAATGAAATTGAAATGAAATTGAAATGAAATTGAAATGAAATTGAAATGAAATTGAAATGAAATTGAAATGAAATTGAAATGAAATTGAAATGAAATTGAAATGAAATTGAAATGAAATTGAAATGAAATTGAAATGAAATTGAAATGAAATTGAAATGAAATTGAAATGAAATTGAAATGAAATTGAAATGAAATTGAAATGAAATTGAAACGAAATTGAAATGAAATTGAAATGAAATTGAAATGAAATTGAAATATAAGTGAAAAAATATGAAACATTAAGTGAAAAATATTGAAACAGTTCAATTTAAATGAAAATCGATATAATGAATAGAATGAAAATTTAATTCACAATGTTTTAAAAAGTTATTTGAACTAACCAATTAAAAATGAATTATAAACGAAAAAAATTACATTCAAAATGATAGAATCAAAAGAAATCAAATGAAATCAAATGAAATCAAATGAAATCAAATGAAATCATATGAAATCAAATGAAATCAAATGAAATCAAATGAAATCAAATGAAATCAAATGAAATCAAATGAAATCAAATGAAATCAAATGTAATCTTATGAATTCAAATGTAATCAAATGAAATCAAATGGAGGTAAACGCATTTAATTGAAATCAAACAAAATTAAATTAAATCATATGAAATTAAATTTAATCAAATGAAATGAATTTTAAACACACAGAAATAGAATGAAAATGAGAAACGAATAAATTAATAGAGTGAAAGAATATACAACAAAAAATAAAAAAAATAAAACGTGATGATGAGTGCTAACAATAGAACTAGAAATGAAATGAAAAGTATAATGCAAATTAAAAGTCAAATTCGAATTAAAATTAAATGGCATATGTAAAAAATAAAGGAAAAGTTAAAGTGAAAAAAAAAACTGCAGAAACAGAAAAATTTAATGCAAATTGATATGAAAAATTAAATCCAAACCAGAATGAAAAGTTTAAATACAAATGAAATGAAAAAGCATAATGAAGTGTACTGAGGAAATCAAAAATGTAATGAAAAATGAAATGAAAAATGAAATTAAAAATGAAATGAAATATAAAATGAAATGAAAAATGAAATGAAAAATAAAATGAAAATGTACTGAAAAATGAAATGAAAATATAAAAACAAATTAAGAGACAAAAAATTAAGAATATAAGCAAAATTTGAAACGAAATTCAACAAAATTTACTGGAGTGAAGTTGAATTGGTATGAAATGAACTTAATGAATTAGATAAAAGTAATTTGAAATCAAATTATTCATGAAATGATTAATTGGATAACAGGTGACACAAAAAATTATATGCAATATGAAATGAAAAATTAAATTCTACATAAAATGAAAAAAAAAATTAACCTTATGAGACATAAAAAAAATTAATTGACGTCAATGGAATGGATATGAACAATTAAATTAAAAAATGACATAAAAAATAACAAACGAAGAATGAAATTAACAATATAATTAAAAACATAAACGATGTACAAAACGAAGAACGAATGAAAACAGAAGTGGAAAATTAATAGAAAATAAAGTCAGAAATGGAATGAAAAATTAAATGAAAAGCTGTATGAAAAGTTATGTGAAAATTTTAATGAAAATTTCATCTGTGATGAAGTTTTGAGTAATGAAATAGAAAATTAAATGAAAAGTTTATGAAAAATGGAATAAAAATAAACATAATATAAAGCAAACGATAAGACGTGTTTTGCTTTGGTTGCGTCGCAAAAATGTCACAAAATGTCGAAATGCCATGAATGCGAAAAAGCCAAAATATCATAAAATGCCAAAATGTCATAAGATGCTAAATTACTCCAATACCAGTAGGTTAAAATACCAAACAATGCCAAAATTCCAAAATGCCATAAAATTCACAAAAGGCCACACAATTCCAAAATGCCAAAATGTCGCAAAAATCCAAAATGCCTTTTAGTGGAAAAAATGTCACAAAATACAAAAATGCCACCAAAAGCTAAGTCATACGATGCCAAAAATCCATCAAATGCGAATAAGTTAAAAAAAGCCAAAATGTCATAAAATGCTTAAATGTCACCAAATCTAAAAATGCCAAAACACCGAAATGCCAAAATACCGAGATGTCAAAATACCAATTTATGCTAAAATCCCATAATGGCAAAACAAGACGAAAAAACGCCACAAAATGCCACAATGCCAAAATAAAGCAAAAGTTAGAATGCCACAAAATTCCGCAAAATGCCACAAAATGCCACAAAATGCCACAAAATGCCACAAAATGCCACAAAATGCCACAAAATGCCACAAAATGCCACAAAATACCACAAAATGCCACAAAATGCCACAAAATGCCACAAAATGCCACAAAATGCCTCAAATCCCCAAATGTCACAGAAATACCAAGGCGTCAAAATACCAAAATATGCCAAATTCCCGAAATGCCGTAAAATGTTAAAAAGAAGGCCACAAAACGCCAGAATGCCACGAAATTCCAAAATCCCCAAATGCCATAGTATGCCAAAATGCCACAAAATTCGAAAATGTCAAAAAATACAAAAATGCTAACATTTCACAAAATGCCAACAAGCCGTTAAATGCAAAAAGGTAAAAAAAAGCCAAAATGTCATAAAATGTAAAAATGTCACAAAATGCATAAATGCCAAAATACCAATATGTCAAAATACCACTCAATGCTAAAATACCATAATGCCATAAAATGTCATAGTGCCAATATGACACAAAGAGTCAAAATGCCACAAAATTCCCCAAAATGTTTTCAATTCAAAAATACCACAAAATCTGAAAAAAAAAAACACAAAATACTGAAATGCCACAAAATTCCAAAATTACACAAAGAGTCAAAATTCCACAAAATGTCCAAGTTCCACATACTGTAAACATTCCATAAAATGCAAAAATACCACAAAATCTAAAAAAAACACCAAAATACCACAAAGTCTGAAAAAAAAAAACAGAATAACAAAATTCCACAAAATTCCAAAATGACACAAAATGTCAAAATGCCACAAAATGCCAAAATGCCACAAGTTGCCACAAAAAGCAAGAAGTCAAAATGCCACAAAATCTCAAAATGCCTAAATCCCACAAAATGCCATAAAATACCACAAAATGCCACCGAATGCAATCAATTGCCACACGTGGCTGAAAAGCCACCATGCTACTAATTATCCAAATTACTCAAAATGCCCAGATTCCACAGATTGCAACAAGATTCCACAAAATGCCAAAAATCTTAAATGCCATCAAATGCTGAAAACGCAGAATGCTACAAAATGCCAAAACATGTAAAAAAATGTCATAAAATGCCACGAAATACCACAAAATGCTGAAAAGCCAAAATGCCGAAAAGCCAAAATGCCGAAAACCAAAATGCCGAAAAGCTAAAATGCCGCTAATTGCTCATGTGTCTCAAAATACCCAAGTTCCAAAGAGTGCTACAAGATGCCACAAAATGCCAAAATGCCAAAAATCCAAAATGCCACAGATGCCAAAATGTCATAAAATACCAAAATTCCACAAAATGCCAGAACACTACAAAATGCCAAAATGCAAAAAAATGCCACCAAATGCCGAAATGACAGAATGCTACAAAATGCAAAAAAAGAAAAAAAACACTTAATGCCAAAATGCCCCAAAGTGCACAAAGAGCAAAAAAGTCACAAAATGCCAAAATGTCACAAAATGTAAAAAATGCCACAAAATATCAGAATGCTACAAAATGCCCAAATGACTCAAAATACGAAAATGCCACAAATTGCCAAAATAGTAGTGTAAAGTAGAGCAAAGCAGAGAAGAGTAAAGTAATGTAAAATAAAACAACATTAAATTAAAGTTTTCGGTTCGGATTCGGTTAATTAATGAACTAGTATAGCAAAGTAAACTTTCGAAAGTTTTACATTGAAAATAAACAGACCTACAACTATTGATATTTTTCGTCAAAGAGACCACTCACAAACCATTTTCTTTTCACACTTTTCCAGAAAACCTCAACACAAGTCACCAGTCCCGAAAGGGCATCAATCACATCATTTGACCACACTCATTTCATTCATAAACCAATATTGCCACTCCACTCCTCATCCACCTAGCAGCACTAGCACTACCAAAAGCGGCATGTTCCCTAATGCACCCTGACATGACGCGCCGGGAGGAGATTGAGGAGCACAACGTGAAATGGCACAGATCATATCTCGCTTCCCTCCTTCCGCTTCTGTTCGCGTTATGCTCTAGCATCCTGGTGTTGATAGTGTAGTGGATATGGTTCGAATGAGGTCTCGCAATCACGATGCAGAAGATAGATGGTAATTTATTTCTAAGCAAGCCCAACTACCCTGCACGATGGATAGACCAGCGCTCACACACACCGTAATTGTTTTGTTACGTATGGAAAATTAAATTGATGTATTGGCTTTATAATGGAAAACACAGCTTGGTTCGGGAAGAATGGAGGAGGGAAAAATGCGATCCCTGATGTGTGTTTGACGATTATTAACTTCGCTAAACGCTTTGTGCTCCTGCAAAGGGATGGCCGTAAATTCGAGGGGTGGAACGCGTGCGCTCTCCTCGGCACTGAGAGTTTGTGCACTTGTTGGTGTCCCTTGATGGTTGATGGGGGAAGTATCTATTGTGTGACGATTAGATTTAGATTAGGCCTGCTCGGGAGAACAGCGCCGCCTTGAAGAGACAATTTGTCACGTGGGTTGCATTGAGTTATTATTGAGGGCTACATGACTAGCCGCTAGTCGGTGTCATCAGGTTGCGCGTGTCGCACTGAATGGTTTACGGTTGTCCATCCATATCTACTTGAGGGATTACGATGGCATGGATTAGGATGTACGATGGGGTGTCGAACCTGTTGAAAGTGTGAACACGTGCCACAGTCAAAGACCGCAAGGTTTTGGTTTTAATTGTTACTAATGGTGATTTATTGAATTCACTGAAATTTCTACAAAAATAAAACAAAACGAATCTTCCGGCATGGTCCAATTGGGCCAGGCAGGAAGATATCACATTGGAAACTATCGGAACAAGAGGCAGTCTTTTTCTTTGGGAATTCGAAGCCTACTTCCCCGTTCTGGCAGGGAGGTTTCCATATCTTAGCTTAGAAGAGTAATAAGTTCCAAGCTACGAACTGGAATCTTCATTTGGGGATGGCAGTTGTTTTTGCTACACGTGCTTAGTAGTGCTTGTAGGTGGCTGGTTCAGGCTTGCTGTAGTGCACATCGGAGTGGCTTTCCGGATGGCTTCCGGCTTTAGCGTAGGCTTCCACGAGGGCCTTTGGTAGTGGGGGTGCAGTGGGGATGTGCGATCCTTGGGCCTGGAAACCGTTCTCGTCAGCACTGTAGCTCACGGAAACTGGGACACCATGGGGGTCAACGTACGAGTACGATCCGTGGACAACGTTGGCGTGTTCCTTGCCTCCATTGTTCTTGACGTAGCCCTGTTCCTGAACTAGGATTCCGTTGGCCGATTCGTAGCCGTGCTTGAAGCTTCCATCAAGCCCATGGTACGATTCACTGTGGACAATTGGGATGTGCTTGTGTTCCACCTGGTGATATTCAACGGCTACGGCAACGGCCAGCAGGGCGGACAATGTGATGAACTGTTATACCAAATATAGAAAAAGAACGAAAATCGCTTTAGAACTCATAAACTCAACCACACCCGTAATGTTTTTACTCACAAGTTTCATTTTTGCAGTCAAGCTTAGGAGATCAGATGAAATGATACAAATTGGTTTGTTGAAAGTGAACTGATACTGTTTCGATCCGACGCTTTACTATTTATACAGACCAAGAAGACATCCATCCGAAATCCGAATCTGCTTCTTGCGAATCAGCGAACCTTCCTCCACCCCACCAACGGGCACATACGAACACCCCCTTTTTCCCTGCCACCACCAAGATATGTATGTTTTTTTTACTTTCTGCCACAAGAGCTCACATAATGCTCTTTTGCCATCGATCGATCGATCGATCGTCGTCCTACCAGCCATAGAGAGCGAAAAAAAAATCAATCACACACAAATCGCGAGCATCTTGCTGCCACTTTTTGAATGATTATTACAGATTTTGTTGTTCTCCACCGGTTGCCGTCACTGTCGTCACCGTTGTCGTCGTTGGCGATTCCAAAATTTACCATACGGGTTTGGCTTTCTTTCTTCTTACTCAACGCGAACGGTCAGTCAATTTGGGGCCGGACTGGGGCAAGAAATCAATACCCTCTAATAAGCCATCGGGGACCAGCCGGGTAGGTGCCTAATAGCGTAACCACGCCAGCAAGTCCACCGCGATCGATCGGTCGGTGGCAACCGGTGCCATTTGGGTGGATTGAAGCACACACGTGCAAAATCGACACGCTCGAACGAGGTGCGATAGAACGTCACATGCGAGGAACAAGTGGCAATAGTTCTTGGATTCGATTTCGTTATACAGTTACAGTTACTTCTTATACTGTTAGTAATTCGTGGGTTAAGGGGAGAAGGTCCTCGTTTAAGATTTCCTACACATCAATGTTAGCATGACTTGTTAATTCTGGATTATTTGGGTGATTAGATTAAATTGTTTGATAAGATCTGTTTGAATATGTCAACTGGATTGTGCTACCGGATCACATCGGTCACTTTGGACATGTGTCGAGTAACCCCGAGAGGGTGGTCAATTTTTGTTAGTCTACATTAGAGTTCAAAAAAAAAGTTCCTGGTTACCTTATTGAGTTTGCGGGACAACTAGATTATTTCGGGCAAGTACTGGATTGCTCGGTGAAGTGGTCAGTATCTGTCCCAAATCTGACTATATATTGAAATTCAGTTTCTGAAATGTGCTGCCGACAAACGAGTCAAATTCAAACCAAAAGAGTCTTTGTTTTCCTATTTAGTATGATCATAGGCGCCAACTTCAAACAATTATTGGGGGGCGAAAATTTCCGCAGGAAACTCTTTTTAGTGACTAGAGGTAGGTTTTCAGTCTGCGCAGTCCAGAAAACGATCGCTCTGCAGAACATTATGTGATTGGGAGAGTGATGACCAAATTTAAGAACTTCACAAATTCTGGAAGAAGGTCCATCAAATGCGGCTGTCCTTTCAAATAGTCAACGATGCCCGTGATGGGTTCTGCAGATTTTTTCGCCTCCTTTAGAATTTGCAGGAACATTTCTCGCTGCAGCAAAACCCGTTCTGGATCGATATCACCTTCGTAGAAACTTGTTAGTTTTTCTTTGTGATTGTAATTTCCCAGCAGAAACTGCTCAACATTTGTCGCTAATTTGAACGACTCGGTGTCGAAACGCATATCAAGCGTTTCGAAGACCCTCTCAATAATTTCCACGTATTGCGATTCGTGAATCTCCTCAATTGAACGTGAAGTTTCCGGTTGTTCGACAGAATGGAAACGTTTTGGAACCTTCCTCTTGCTGCCCAGCCTTGGTTCCCCAACTTCGATGGGTTTATCCAAAGCTGCTTTCTCCCAGAATTTTGCAAAATCATTTTTTCAAAAGTTAAGGCTTGCTTTCAATGTCTGAACCATTCGTTGACCCTCTTCCAGCCTCAGGGATTTCTTCTGTAATGCCGTGTTCACCGTATCCACGTAGCTAAAAAGCTGCACTAGAACCACCAGTATGAAATAAAATGCAAACTTCTGCAACATTTTCGCAAACCCAGAGGCCTTCGCACCAGCATCGGCAGAATCACTCTCAGCCTAGTCCGTAAAAAAATCAACCAATGTAGAGTAGTTGGACAATAACGACGACATCGACACATACTTTACAGTCCATCTAGTTGGGCATAGAGGACGCAAATTAGTGGAATCATCTGCTTTCATGGTTTGAAAAATGGCCAGTCGTTTTGGAGAATCCCTTACAAAATTTATCATGTCGTTAATCATGTTCAAAACATCTCTGCAAACCGGATTCATCTTAATCGCGTCTTGAGCAACCAAGTTCAACGAACGTCCCCAACAATGAACAAATAAAGCCCGTTTTTATTCACCAAGAATTTGGCCTGAACACCTTGTTTGCCGCCAGCCATGTTTCTAGCACCATCATAGCATTGCCCTCTGCAGTTCGACAAGGGCAAATTGAACCGAGTGAGTGCATCCTTAGTGACAGAGAACAGGGTTGCGGATGTTGTTGATTCCACCTGGTAGAAACCGAGGAAAAATTCTTCAGCTTCCAACGAGTTTCGAACGAATCTGATGCAAAACGCGAACTGTTCTTTCCTAGATATGTCTGCTGTATCATCACAAATGATACCAAAATAAACGGCCTTCCTGATCATGACTCAGAAGATCGAGAATTTCGTTCTGGACTCCATGACTGTACCAGGTGTACGATTCACGTTTCAACCACGACTTTAACTCCTCTGCATCTTCCCTTCGCAATTGCAACAAATTTGTGAAATTACTTGCGTCATCGTTGGACCCCGAATCGCTAGACCTTGACTCGCTAAATATACAAGCGATGAAAAAATCTTTTTCAAGCACGTTCGGTTCACTAACATTTCCGTCTTTCACTGGTCTGAGAGCTGTGCACTGATGTCAACTGATGATTTTATTCCGTGCAGCTTCACCACCGCCTCTCGATGGCAAATTGACTTTTCATGTAGTTTAAACTTTTCCACACCCTTTTCCAATTTCTGAAGCCTGCTTCGATATAAAATGGTTTCCTTTTTTGGCGGAGAACGGTAGACCCATCGTATGAAAGATTTTCCGGTATGTCAAACACAGCACTACGTCGTTTGTTTTATCGTACAAAATCCACGGGAAGCTGGTCGTCCAACCTGGTATGAACCGGCGCTTTGTACTTACAGTTTTACTTGCAGTGGCGGTGGTGGTAGATGATGCTTCGATAGGATCCGCTGCCGATGTGAATTCCTTGTCGGAATCCGGAGCGTCAGAGATTTGCTTCAGAGATGATTTTTGGGCAGAATTCTGCAAGTTGGCGCCTATGAGTATGATTCATTTCTCTTCCTATCTAGTATGATCCTGCTGAAAAGTTTGTTGTAGGGGTTTCAATTCTTGGTAGGCAATTCAAAATTCTGAACAGTTCGAATAAAACCTGTAACTTTCTATTTGATTAGATGCAAGAAATGGACTACATGGCTAATAACACAAAAGCGAAAGGCGCTAAAACTGGAAGGGTACAATGGGCGGGACATGTTGTAAGAATGTCGGACAAAAACCCCGCAAAAAAGGTGTTTGCCTCGAGTCCAATCGGTACAAGGCGCAGAGAAGCGCAGTGATCTAGGTGGTTAAATCAAGTGGAGCAAGACCTTGGAAGTGTGGGAAATCCGAGGAACTGGAGACAAGCAGTCCTCAACTGAGTTTTATGGAGAAATATCGTGACGCAGGGGTGGTCCTAAAACGACTTTGGACCAGAATAAGTAAGTAAGACTAATAATGCATTTTTGGTTTGAAATTTACGCGATTTCCATTTTATCATAAACATTCTGTAAAATTCAAACCACATGTATTTTAAACGAGCTGAAAAATTGAAATCCAATGAAATTTTCACACTTCTTTACGCAGAATTGAGGTTATGTAGCAAAATCTGCTTTTGTCTGTGACTTTCAGAAGTCATTGAATGATTAAAAGATATGCTGTACTGTTTTACTTTGATTTGATTTTATTGTTATATCTGGTTCTTTGAACAAAATTACCATAACATTGATCGTAAATGATAAAAATTAGCATTTCTATGATGGTCCATCAAACAAGTCCAAAAAGATGTTTTGAATTTCAAATGAAGGCTGACTATTTAGAAATAAATTGGTACGACCATCGTGCGCCACTGGCACGCTTCTAGTATTGAGAATCGAAAATCTTTGACAGTTATTTGTTTACACTTCTATAGAGAACAACTGGTGCAAGTTTGATCAAAGTAGTCGATCGCGTTCAGAAATAACGTCAAATGGACCTCGACCGAAGAAAAAATGTTGTGCTCAAATACCTGGAAAATCCGGAGTGGTCCAGTTCCAAGCAGGCTAAAGTGCTGAAGAAACCGAAAACAACAGTTTGTCGAGTGTTCAAACCCTACAAGGAAACCCTGAGTGTGGAAAGGAATCAGCGGACCTACGAAAAAACTGGAACCAGGGAACGTCAGCTGCGCAGCAAGGTGTTAAGGTGCGTTAAAACCAACTCCGGTCGTTCGATCCGCGACGTGGCCAGAAGGTGCGCCAACTTTTGCGGAACATCCTTGCCAGGGAAGGATACAAATCGTACAAAGCTAATAAACATCCGAACCGGCAAATGAAGCAGAATTCCGTGGCCAAAAAGCGTGCAAGGCTCTTGTACAATCGTGTTTTGACGAAACACAAGGACTGCACTTTGATCAAAGAGGAATGCTACGATGGAATAGTTTGTTCAAATATTTTTTCATTCAAGTGTTCTTCTCAAAAATTAATAACGGTCCCTTTCGAATGAGCACTCCCCAGTAAATGGGTTGACAGAACTTGTCATGCTCATGCCGTTCCCTCGTTGTGCAAACAAAGGTCAAAGTACCTTGCAAACAAGGTAAAGTATATTGCCAGCTGTCATATTATTCTCACATGCACGCCCGAATAAAAAAGTATAATAGATTGACAATAAAATGTATTGTAACCATACAATAGAATCAATAGTATATTCAATTGATCGTATTGCTCGCGACAATAAGATAAAATTAGGATTTACTGTTTCTACAGTAGAATCTATTGTAAATTGAGACACCAACAATAGAAGAAGGGGGTTGTTATATATCTTAACTATAAAAAATTTCAGTTTTTTTCTGAACAAATTTGAGTTAATAACTTTAAATTGTATTGTTTCACTATTGTTGAAAATTCTAGCATATAGGGTGTATAGTAGATCTATTGTAATTACTATGTGCTTTTTTTTTTATTTGTCTGATACATGAACAGTAAGATTCATGGTCGGCAATGCATTCTGTTGTTATTGTGTATAATTAAATTGTAATTGTATCGTTATTTTTATCCGGTGGCTCATTCGAGCTTTTTCAATGTTGAGTAACGTTTACTCAATTTTATAAACATATCTAAAATGTCAAATGCTGAGTAATCGTATTATACGCATTGGATATATTGTTATTCAAAACGCAAGAAAACTGCGCCTATCTCAACTCTGAGATAGCTAAAGGGTGTCCACAGTTAAATTGCATCACTTTCAATGAGCTGTATCATTTCGCCCTTTGGGTTGATTTCAACGAAATTTTGGGTGAAATGACCTCAGCGCGTTGTTTACACTGCGTGAGTTTCATTGTGAAATGTGTCGTAGTTTCGAAAATGGAGTCGAAGGTGCAGCAAGTGCGTGAGCACATTTTGCACACGCACCTCGACAACCCACTTCTTTCGCACTGAGCCATCGGAAAGATGTTGAAAATTCACCAGTCTACAGTGTCTTGCGTCATAAAACGTTTCGGGAAACGTTTAACTGTCGATCGGAAGAAGGTGAGTGGTAGAAAAAGTGTTCTGTACTGTGTGAAGGATCACAAGAGAGTGGATGCTGCCTTTAAACGCAAACCCAACTGTTCCGTTCGGGATGTCGCGAAAAAGCTGCACTTGACCAAAAGTTTCGTGTAGAAAGCCAAGAAACGAGTCGGGCTCCGTGCATTCAAAGTTCAGAAAGCTCCAAACTGCAATGAAAAACAGAATAGGACAGCTAAAACACGTGCGCGTAAGTTGTACAAACAAATGTTGACGAAACCACACTGCTGCATCATGGACGATGAAACACACGTAAAAGCGGACTTTAAACAAATTCCCGGCAACCAGTATGTGACTGCGAAAGACAAGTTCGATTCCAGAGTCTCTCAGGAAACAGCAAGTGTCAAAGTTCCCCACGAAATTCATGATTTGACAGGGGATTTGTTCGTGTGGTAAACGGAGCAAACCTTTCGTGACAATTTCAACTGTAAATGGTCAAGTATACATGAATGAATACCTGAAAAAACGACAAAAGGTGTCAATTTCGTGCCGAATGATCTTAATCCCCCAAACTCTCCAGAGTTGCGACCAATTGAAAAATATTGGGCTATAATGAAGCACGAACTTCGTAAGCATCCTAAAGTTGTTACTACAGAACAGGAAATGTTGAAGTCATGGTTGAAAGCGGAAAAAAATTTCGGTTCAAGCGTTGTACAAAATCGTATGCATGGTATTAAGAAGAAAATTTTTTTTTTTTTGTCTGGGTTATCGAGATTTTCAGCCTCGGGCTGGTCCATCTCCCGTCGTAGTCGCTCAAATACCTCTTTTGGGTATTTTCGTAACTTGTCTGGGGGTGAGATTCGAACTCGTGACTTTGGCGTGAGAGGTATGGATGTTAACCACTACGCCGGGGTCGCCCCCAAAGAAGAAAATTCGGGCTTTTGGATTTGGTAAAGAAATACAGTGAAATAAAAACGAGAGGGTGAGGTATGTCAGTGACATAACTGCAAAGTTGACGTAGGACTGCTTGTTGATGTGAAGAAATTGATGTCACGAATTAATAAATTTCTACTATAGAGGGATTCCATCCAGAATGTGCCGGAAATCCCAAAAATCATACCCGATCATCATTGATTTGGATGAAACTTGGCACATGAGTTCGGTACGTTGGAAAAAAAAAATTCCACTGGTGTTAAGATAATTTGGGTTCAAGAGTAACTTTTGAGATGGGCGTATGTGTTTTTTTTCCAACATTTTACTTGAAAAATCGTAGTTCAAAAACCATTACATTTAGAGAAAAACTTTATATAAGGGAATTGTAGGGAACTAAATAACCTTTCTTAAAAAAATATACACAGAAAAAAAATTTTTTTTTTTCATCAAGAAAAATCAAAAATACACTAAGGTTTTTTTTACCCGGTTTTTTTTACACGGTTTGTTTACGGCGATAACTCCAGAACGGAACAACTTATCGACCTAATTCAAATCACATTTTACGTTTTGGGCAAAAAGTAATCATATGGCAGTTTTTCAAAAAATTCACAATTTTTGGTGTGAATACTCAAAATTTTAAAAATTTGATTTTGACCATTGCATGAAAAGGTAACACATGCAAACGAAATCGGAGTAATTTAAAATGTTTATACATGCGAATTTTTCAACTCAATTTAGTCTTTTTTTACACGGTTTCATAGTAAAAGTGGAACGTATCCCCCGTGCAAAAAAAAAACCTTAGAGTAATTACTAAAAATAAAATATCTAAAAAAACATATTTTTAATATTTTTTTAATTTGTTGTATGGAAATTTGAGGAAAAAAGACACGTTTTAAAAAAAATTCTAGGATGGACGCTCTTATAATAAAAAAGTTTTTCAAATAGTGAACTTTGGTGTATATTTTAAATTTTGGTTATTCATTCTTATAAATAAATTTTGTTGTTACAATATGGTTTTAAAGATCATTACAAACAATAATGATGATAATGATAAACCACGTAAACGCAACCGTTTTCAAGATATTTCTGATTTTCTTTCAATAAAATTTCAAAACCTCAAAAATACGCCCTTTTCATAAATTACTCGTGATATTAAAACAACAATAGCTAACGATTGTTTCTCTTGTGTTTTTAGCCTTTTTAAAACACATGTATGTGCCTCTTACTTACTCTTAACAGCTCGTCGATTGAAAAAGCTTCACTTAAAGTTATAAGACAAAAATAATGAATTATGGTTGGATTTATATTTATATATACCATTTATTAGTCTCGGTCATTGATAATATTACATAAACATTATATAAACTATTGATTGCTTTTATATATATTATGAATCCTGCCTTCTTCGTCATTCGAAAACAGTTTTACAAAAACTTCGTTTTCTGAAATTGGAACGAATGAGTGGTACTTTTGTGTACCTGCAATCGTTTTAGTCTGTTGGTAAATTTCATTCCATTCTGCTACCCCCTGTTCATACTCTTCATGTGATACATAACAAAACGACATTTTTGTTAAACAATCATCACTTTTTTGGTTCGCCCATTCGAATAACTCTAATGCACTTTTTATAGGGTGTTCATGTTGTACAGCAAGGCTTGCATATCTTGCCATTCGTTTTAATGTACCACCAATTGCATCGCAAGGTCCCTTACCGTGGGATGTTGCGAAAAAATGCCATTCAGCATCAATATTGTATTTCTTTTTAAACTTACAAAGGCTTGCAAAGTTCTTCCTTTTTTTTATATTGGGATGCTGCCCCGTCAGACATAAACGTAGCTTTCTTTACTTTAATTTTTGTTTGCAAAAAGCTTATTAGTTTTGAAATAAACACCTGCACCGCAATCGTATCATGTTTCAACACTTCTGAGATAACAATGAAACTGATATTTTTAAGTATTCCAGATTCCGTGTAATAAATGACAAAAGGGTGAATAGTGGCTTGCTCATTACTCCAATAACTACTTTGAACAGCATCTTGAAAAACAAATGAATAATTTTCAGAAAAATCACAAATTATTATTACTGCGCCGTCTTTAAGACAACTTTTATAATCTCTCAAGAAACTAGACTGCTGAGATTTGACAAAATCGTGGGATACTAATTGTTCCAACTTGTCACAAAAATAAGCAATAAATTCATCAATTGGTTTAACAAGTGTCTCTAAACTACATCTATCAGTTGAAATCCATTGCTCAAAAGATATTTCAACTAAACCACGTTTTTCTAATTTGTCTGTTAAACTACTCTCAAAATCTGAAAAGCCTGGACATCGTTCGCATTCACGGAGGTAACATTTTTTAGTTCTAGTTGATGAGCTACATAATATTTCTTCAAAACACAATTTATAATCATTCTCGAATGAATATTTTCTAAGACCATGAAGCATCAAGTTAATGTTCTCATGAATGGTGCAAACACAAATGTTATGAGAACCTGTGCTGCCAAGTAATTTGCAATGCTTTGGTCTTAGTGCTGCAAAAGAGCTAAACCCAACAGCATTTTGATGCATCTCTTGAAATTTAATGAAAGCTTCTCTTAATGAACAAACTAAAAGGCGCTTTTGAATATGAACCCTCTTACCTTCACTCCTCACTGAAACGTAGTCGTTCATACCAGGGGTTGCTCGTGTAATCTCATCACTGTCGTAAAATTGCAAAATTTGGTTTTTTATTTCCGGGTTCAGACCGTGTCCCAGCTTTTCGTTAGGGGCAGCTAAAACACCTTCGTGCTTTGCAAGGAATTTAGCTTGTGATACGATGTACTTGTTTGTTATTCCAAATTCTGCCATTACTCTTTGATTTGTCCAAGATTGTGGTAAAACCGAAAGTATCCTTACTTGATCGTCCCTCGAAGTTTCTGGATCAGCATACCGGTCCTTTAGCTGCGCGATTATTTCGTCATATTCGGCTGCTTTCACTTTCAATTGTTCCAGGTCATCCTCCTCCGCTTGATCCCCAAATATGTGTGTCCGAATGCCGTTTGAAACATCTTTGAACTTTTTGCGGGCATAATTTACGTTCAGGAACTTTTTTAGCCGATATTGGCGAAACGTTGATTCCAGCTACGCCCTTGTTAAATAGCTCAATATTATGGCGCCTTGAATAATCTTGCACACTGCTATCAGATGGCACTGACATTAATGATATTGCCGATGGCGTTTCCTCGAGACCATACAAGTCTACTTGCCGTGATGTAGATGGTTGTGGATCCATAATGTTAGTAATTGATGGTTTCTCACTAGGCTCAGAAATTGCAGCATGGGATTGTTCCGTTCTATTTAAATGCAAACGACAATTATCACAAATCATCAAAGAAGTGTCCAAATGTGTTTTGCCCATAAACTTGAGTTTTTTGACATTTTGTTCGGTTAATTTACGAAGGTTTTTTGAGCACCGTTTAGTGGGAAACGGCATACAACACTTCTTCATGTTAAACTCCATTTTCAGTTCACTCAGATAGATTTTACTGATGAATGCGACTATGTATGAGCATATATATTGGCTGTGGTACCTTTGGAAATGCAGGTATAAAACATCTCTGGTAGTTTACAGGCAGCGTACATTGGCTGTTTTTTTTTATGAGAAGATATACCTGACATACGTTATAGCTGCTATTTGTCTACCTACCTTAAACAATATGTGTTACTTTCATCGCTACATCACCGAACTGTTCGGAGTGTAGTTTCCACACACTACACCCGACCTCTAACATCGTTGGAGCTTGGCAAAATAGTCAGCAGTTCGATTAATATGCTTCTTCTATATGACCCTCCCCGCTTAATTTCATCATCTGTCCATTTCCACACTTGTCGCCCCTGCGACATCTATCTCGCTGTTACTTTCATCGCTTTAGCAAATTCGCTCCCTTCATTCTCTGAGCGGCCCGACCGATACAGCCATAAAACAATTATAAATATATTGATTGCAATATTAAAACAATAGTGCTATTTATCTTGTTCTTTTCAAATGAGTCTTCTTATCATCCTGATATCAAAAAAAAAGAGGACATTAGAGTAATGTGAACGTTATAATATGAAGATCTTGGAAAATTTATCATTTCTGGTGGAAATCTCGATTAACTTAAGAAAAGAGCGAATTTTCTTATGTTTTTTCATTCTATTGAAATAAAATCAGAAAAATCTCGAAAACGGTTGCGTTCAGGTGATTTATCATAATAATCATTATTGTTTTTAATGACCTCCAAAATCATATTGTATAATTAATTTTCATTTATAATAATGAATAACCAAAATTTGAAATATGCACCAAAGTTCGCTCTTCGGAAAACTTTTTTATTATAAGAGCGTCCATCCTAGAGTTTTTTTCAAAACGTGTCTTTTTTTCTCAAATTTCCACAAAACAAATTTGAAAAATATTAAAAATATGTTTTTTTTATATTTGATTTTTAGTATTTATTTTTAATTTTTTTTTCAGTGTACATTTTTTTACAAAGCCTTTTTAGTTCTCTACAACTCCCCCATATAAAGTTTTTCTCTAAATGTAATGGTTTTTGAACTACGATTTTTCAAGTAAAATGTTGGAAAAAAAAACATACACCCATCTCAAAAGTTACTCTTGAATCCAAATAATCTTAACACCAGTGGATTTTTTTTTTCAACATACCGAAGACGTGTACCAAGTTTCATCAAAATCGAAGATAGTTGAGTTTGGTGACCGACCGATTTGGCGTGGAATCAGTCTATATTTAATTCAGTCTATAGATCAAACCCTAGGCTATTGGTGTGTGAGGCTCCGGTTCTTCTTCCGCTATTGGTTCTCCACGAAAATTTATAGAAACTGCACTGCCGTGAAACGCATATCAGTCCCATCTTTGCTCGCTTTCCTTTTCATATGGGACTGATATGCGTTTCACGGCAGTGCATAAAGGATGTCCGGAAAGTAATGGGAAAAAATTAAAATAATATTATTTATTTTGAAATAATGATAAGAATTCTTATTTATTGCTCAGATTCAAGATATATAAGTATACAGAGATGTGAGTATGTTTACTTAGCATTCTACTCCTGATTTGGATATTTTGGTAAGCATAGAGTAACCGTGGTCCATGAGGTGCTGTCCATGAGTTTCTGCTACATCAGCTGCAAGTTTTTTCCAGATCCGCTTGAATCCAGTGAGGTTTTTTGGTGGCATATGTCTCTTAGAATACTCCTGTTTGCAAATTGACCAAAATTCTTCAATTGGTCTAGCTTGTGGCAAATTCGGCGGATTTTTGGATTTCGGGATAAATTCAATATTTTCTTGCCCAAGGAACTCAAGTACTCTTTTTGCGTAGTGTACCGATGCCAGGTCTGGCCAAAATAAACACTGTTGGTAGAATGATGCTTACGAATGAACGGAATCAAACGCTTCTTCAAACATTCGTTGAGATAAATTTCTGCATTAATTGTTCCGGTTGTAATATATGGCTCAGACACGTTCCCAAATCGATCCATGGCCTGCCACACAAGGTATTTCTTGAAAAATTTAGATTTTTTCTTCGTTTTTTCATCGTACGAAACTTCTTTGGGATTAGAACTGTGGTAAAATTTTCGTCCTGGCACTTCTTGTGGGTCAAATGGAACATACGTCTCATCATCAATTATAAGAACTTTTTGACGTGACTTGTCGAGAACAAAACGAGCGCCTGATTTCGCACGAGCAGCTTGGTCCTTAACATACTTTGGCACGATCTTTTTTGTTCTCGCCTTGATACGTAGTTTGTTAATTTTAATATCACTGAGTGTTGACTTTGAAATATTCATTTTCGATGATAATTGGCGAACTGAAATATCCGGTTGCTTCTTAAATGCCTTTTCTACAGCATTCACGACCTTTCGCGTTGATACGGACGCTGGACGACCTGATAGTCGATGAAAATCAGCTGTACCAGTTTCGGAATACCTTTTAGAACATTGTAAATAGTGCTGGATGGAACTCCTTCTGCTTTGAAGTGACGATACGTGGTAGTTTTGCACCCATCAGCGATATTTTGAAAAAACTGGACAATGCGTTTCGCACGCGCTTCCTTTTCGCTACGCTTCATTGTTTTGGTACATGACGTTTATGCACACTTAACTAAATATGAGTACTGCAAAGAAAAACCTACTCAACGGTATGTTTCACGCTAAATTTAACCTAAGCATTTGTTACAAAACATAGTGCTCAAATTTTTCCAGTTACTTTCCGGACATGCTTTAAAAAAATTCTCATAGATTTACAATCAAATGTATTGTAACCATACAATAGAATCAATAGTGTGTACAATTAATATTATTGTTCATGACAATAAGATGACAATTTGAGATATTGTTTCCACAATTTCATTTAATGTTAATTGAGACATTGACAATAGAATAAGGGGTTGTTATGTGTCTTAACTATAGAAAAAATAATTTTTTCCCGAAAAAATTTGAGTCAGTTACTATTGATTGTATTGTTTCACAATTGTTGAAAATTCTTGCATGTAGGGTGAATAGTAGATCTGTTGTAATGACAATATTCATTTTTCATTTATCCAATACGTGAACAATAAGATTCATGTTCGGCAATAGATTGTAATGTTATTTTATATTATTGTATTGTCATTGTATGGTTATTTTTACCCGGGATGGTCAAGACGCTTTTACTTCGATTTCTCTTGTAGGCAGTTGAAAAGTAGGAAAAACTGAAGATGGTTTCATAACGTCAGTAACGCCTGCTCATGTCAACTAAATGGGGCTGTCTCTTTTTCTCGTGGAATAATATTCCATTCGATTATTTCGCAAGGCAGATTGACATTTCACCCATACTGGAGCAGTTGTCAAAATTACTTTCCGTAAAAGTTTAGGGTACGTTCTGTTTTAACGATTTTGTGTTAAAGTTACCCAAATCTGGGTGAGACCGGATGGCAAACAAACATCCATGTTTGTTATGAGAAATCGCGAAGTTCCTTCTAGTTGTATACATTTGATCTGATTTTCGTGTTTAAATCGTTATGGATCTTTCTGGATCAGTGATTTTGGCCAGGCTTAAAGTGAAATTGAACAATATGTTCTAATGATAATTATAATCATAAGAATTAAATCCAAATGTCTTTGCGAACGCATGCAGATTTCATTGAAACAATAAAATTGGTCTACTTTAACCTTCATATGCCCTCCGCTCGTTTTCAACTTGTATCTTTCAATTTTGAAAGCCTGCCGTAACGCTAAACGGATCTATCAATACTTTCTCTTCATATCTCTTAGTTCTAGCAATAAACTAGTGTCCATTCCTAGAACCTCTCATGTTGATGGGAAATTATCTGCTTCTGATATATTTCGTCACTCCGCGTATTGGGAGAATACAATAAACAACAATCAAAGTATAAATATTAATGTTTTTTTTTGCTTCTGTCAACTTGGTTATTTCAGTTCATTAGAAACTATCTCACACTTTGAGCTGATTAATTTGTTATTTGCTAGCGCTACTTCATTCAGAGTTTCCACTATTTTTTGATAAGCCGTTTCCGTTACATGCTTCGTCAGGAGTTTCAAAAAGAGACTCCAGTACCTACACCGTCGATGTTGATGCATTTCTTCTTTTCAATAGCATTCCTGATCTGTTGAGGTGGTTTTTTTTTCAATTTGCGAAAATCAAATTCGTGGACGTAGTCGGATGCTGTTGTTAGCTGGCAAAAGGTTTGTGGCTAGAGTATCTCAGAGGGCAGTATACAAGCTGACCTTCCAAAATATGTTTTTGCGCATGTTTGAATATTTTTTGCAGATCTGTTTCCTCAATTACGCATGACGCAAGAGTACACTTGCGCAAGAGGGCCATGTGTTGCTTCCAAATGCCGTCATAAAAGACGTTTTCGGAAAGGTTTATAAAATTTAAACTCTGTTTCAAAATTTTCATCCGGGCACTTGAGCAACTTCGAATTTCGATAGACACGAACGTGTCTCAAGAAGCTCGTAGTTTTTTAACCGAAATCCTGATCCTGATTAAATATTTCTCAAATATGTTTCAATTCTTTGTATGCCATTTAGAATTATTACAGCAAAACCAGTTTACTTGAAATATTGTTTCAACTTTGAACTGATATGAGTAGCATCCTCTTAATTTATATTATTTTAAAATTTGAACACATTGATACGGAGCTCTTGATCGGCGCCTTATACGCCTTATAAAGGGTGAGTCGATAATTATTGCGACACTTCAGATTGATTGGTAAATCGACTATAGTTATCGAGCGGAAACCAAAATTTTGTATAGTACTTAGGTCAGTATATGTATTTATTTCAGCTTACATGCTTCGGTTGAATTTGAGTTTTTTTAATGAGTTTAAGTAAAATGCTTGACATTTGCTATTGAAGCTCTCTATCAGAGTCTGTAAAGTCGTTTGCGGTACATTTTTCTCTGTATTTTTTCTTTGCCTCTTCGTTGGTCTTCCAAAGTTCACGCTGCATCATGGTCCAATAGGATTCATTCGGACGGTATTTAGGGCAGTTTGGTGAGTTCATCTCAACGGTTTTGTTCATACTGTCAACGTTAAGAAATCAACGAGGTGCATCAATCGAGTATTATGGATAAAATATGATAGCCACGCATTCGGTAATAAAAGCGACACGACCACGTGACTCGCCCCTCTTTATTTGTTCTGTAGTTGAGGAGTATGTTAGCTTGTTAAGTGAATAAAACGCGTTTGTTTTAATGTACCTTTGTTGAGAAGCTCAAACGGAATCCAAGATCTTTCAGTTTGAAAACAACAAAAGCCGGCAGTTTTGTAAATATCATCGTTTATGGTGCCTTTGGTCACGAATGCTTTACTCCGTTTGCCACAAGTGCATGTGGTCTGCCAAAACAATCATCCACAGCAAACCCGTGAAATATTCCTGTCCCAGCAACCACTTCAAATCCGCTTTGATGTAGGTCTCATCATCAATGATGCAGCCCCGGTATTTCGTTAGATTCTTTGTGGAGAGTTTCCGCATTTTTGACAACACTTTGCTAGTGCTTGTCTCGTTTTGTGAAGTTCCGCGCCGTGTGCGTTCTCAATTCACATCGTTTCTGGACCATCTGGATGAAACATTTCGAAACATAAAGTTTTTTTTTGCCAAATCATGCGTCAAAATGTTTGAATTCCGCTTGACCAGCGCTCTCTTGATTTTTTGCGCATTGTTCCCGGTTTTCGTCCAGCTCCTGGCTTATGGCCCTCTGAACGAATGCATTAATTATGCAGTACATTAGCAATTGTAATACTGATTAGATTAACCTAAATTTTGTCGTAGGGCCACGTATTTGTTTTCTATACTGGGGTACAATTTGAAAAACAAACCTAGTGTGACCGTCA
This sequence comes from Aedes koreicus, assembly GCA_024533555.2. Classification (NCBI taxonomy): domain Eukaryota; kingdom Metazoa; phylum Arthropoda; class Insecta; order Diptera; family Culicidae; genus Aedes; species Aedes koreicus. The sequence goes on along the minus strand of JAHHFK020002350.1, from coordinate 4,328 downwards.
CAAAAAGCGATCAGGTTTTGAGTACTAACATCGATTTGATATTAATATTAATATTAATATTAATATTAATATTAATATTAATTCTTCGATTTCTATATTGATTGAAAACTTTTGATTAATTCAACTATTGAAAATAACGCAAATATAAGGTGATGGCTGATAATTTCGTTTTGCAGAGTAAATTGACTAAATGCCAAGTATTTTCCTATCACAGACTTCAAATGTAAGTATGGGAGATCTCAAATGCAGCAGTGAATATAAAAATAAATTTTTGCAAAAAGCTTCATTCGATCGACAGCCTTGGAGTTGTTCAGAGCGGCAATGAGCTAGTATTGAATTTGCAGCTGGCGGTGACCTTAGAGAGTGCTCTGGCGAGCAACCATTGGCCTGGTAGCTGATAGCTCTATCGCTTTTAGATAGGCAACCGTTGCTAGGCAGCCATTGGTTATGCAGTCGGGTAACCAAGCCATTGGTGAATTTGTTGCCAGCCGGTTGGCGCAACCACGAGCGAAGGTAGTATGATCTACATGCTAAGAAAAAGTATTTGCCATCAATCGGTCAAATCCAGTCCACGTGGTATATGGATAACCCCTTGGAGTGAACTAGCAGAAGGTCGAGGAGTCCTATTTAGACAGTGAAGATGCGCAGCCAACTTGGGATGGCTAACATTAGTTAAAGTACGGATGATGAACTTTTGACCGAGTGGAGATTTTTTTGCATACTTGACAAAGTGCTGATTTCAATCGTAGAATCCTTGCTCTTGAAATCGAACTTGTCGTTGCATTAAGGAAATACCCACAAAAAATATTATTCGATGACTATTGTTGATTTGTTGCTGATATAAACATATGGTTATTGCATTGTTCAAACATTGTTAAGTATGCTTTATATAATGAACTGATTTATGGAATCCTGGCGAGTGTGATCATTTTAGTGGAATACCTGTAACTAGAAAATGAGAAGAAAGATTAGTAATTTCCATACTAGTTATTAGTAATTCCAACTAGTTTTATTGCTTATTTTGAAAGATACGCGTATTTCGTCTACAATTTGCTGCACTGAAGAAGTCTGCACATTGTAGACGAAATACGCCTATCTGTCAAGATAAGTAATAAAACTAGTTGGAATTAAATGTAAACTACTAATCTTTCTCTTCTTTTTGATTTTAGGGATTTTTCATGCGATTACCCTACAACTAGGTGGAGACCCGAACAACGCTAAACGTAACAACCCTGATGTGTACCGCGAAGTAAAAGAACAGTTTTGCAGCAGCCATGGTTTGTTCGTACTGACAGCTCAACTCCAGATCAAAGAAGTTGGCATCGTGAGGCCCTGCACTCTTATAAAAAAGCATGTAAATTTAAGTCTACTTGGATGCACATAAAAGAAGCGGCCCGTTTGACCAAAATTTACGTCTGTTCTTAAATTTACAAGACCATAAAAACTCGAAATGATAACTTAAATGACGTGACGTAAAAATAAACGTAAAAAATCTCAAGGATCTATATCTAGTTAGCGACAGAAAAAATCAAGATGGAGTAATGAACAAAAATAATTTTTTTTTCTTCTCTTCTTTGTTTGGTCTCTCTAAAATTTAATGTTACCAGTCCACCCCTCTTCTCTCTCCTCTCCGCTTTGCTGTGGGCTTTTCCACTTTTTTTTCCCGTTTTCTCCAGAGAAAATGGTGGAATTCGGTTTAAAATTGTTACCCCCTTTCCCCCCGTTGCTCCCACTTTCCGGTTTCCGGTTTCCTTTGATCCCGGCTTCCTGGCAGTCGTCAGACGTTCTCCGAACACTTTTATAACATTCGTCACGGTTGATTTGGCAATATTAAGTGATTTGGCCAAGTTGGCGTGGGAAAAATTTGGATTTTGCATATGCGCGTGCAAAATTTTGATACGCTGCTCTTTTTGCTTCGATGCCATTTTGACAACTGAATAGAAAATGGTAAAAACAACAAACAAAATGGTAAAAACAACAAACAAAACAAACAAATTGTACAACATTTTTAAATGCACGATTAAAACAATTACGTCATATTTGGGTCGACCAAGTTTTGACCGTTCCATCCTTTACTAAATCGTTCGTTCAATTCGTATTCGATGTTTTCTGCAACGAAACTGATTTGAACAATTTATGAAGATGGCTTCGTTTGAAATACCAAATGCAAAATGCAAAGAACGAAGCATTTGTATACTCAAAAAGAACATTCATGCTTTGTACGAAAACAGTAAAATGACCTACGACAATTATGTTGAAAAAAGAAAAAAAGGATACGTCTCGCTCGTGCGTACCATTGTTTGTTCTGCTTTATCGACTCAAAATGTAACTCGAAAAAAGCGCAACCATGTGGAAGAAGAGATTTCATCGATTCTTCTTTTTTTTTTGTTTTTAATGTTTCTGATATGGGAACTGATGCTGTTCAATTGGGAAGAGCTGCTACTGAATACGTGGTTCATCGCTCTTAGCTATCGCGATCCATGAGATGTGGAGGGATAGGTAAATGAAGATGAAGTAAAATTTTATTTTGAGGTGATTGTTTGCTTACAAATATTACTTACAATGTATGAGACATGTGTTCAATGTACGAAAACTGTGTTTACAAAACGAGCGTCTGGAATCTACGAAAAAATATTTTTAGTGTACAAGCGTTATTTTAGCCAATCTTGAATAAGGTATTTGGCTGTTCTTGGATAAACGATAGAAGCTGTGCCCAGCTCGCGTGTATTGCCGTAGCTCTGATAGATGGTATAACCATATCTATGCGTATGTACCGTTGATTCTTTCCAGAAAACCTCCTGCAGCGCCACAATGTCGAACTTGCGGACCCTCAGTAAGTTGGAGAGAATCCGGGTACTTCCCGAGAAATTGAGGGACCTACAGTTCCATGTTCCGAGTTTCCAATCGTTAGTTCCTTTTCGTTGCCTGCCGATTGTTCCGGTCCGTATGTACATCGTGTGCTTCCATTACTATTATTTTTTACGGCTGGTTTGTAGGGCCTGCACCAACTCCCTGTCTCGCCAGAGGACCATCGTACACAGCTCTGTTTAGAGTCGCACGTCGGCACGAGGCCGATGATTGGCCGCCCCTAACACGGAGAACAGACGCTCAGGTTGGTGAAGGCTTGGACTTTTACCCTTATAGCGGGGTGACTCGCTTGGACGCGGCTGCTTTCGGATATTTGTGGGATTTTGGAAGAAACTCAACAGAGTCCAGCAACTGCTAAGCCTCCCCCCTTCCGCTGCCTGTCCGGGGATGATTATTTAATTCGCATGTGGGTCATTCCATATCAAGTGACCAGAGAAATGCATCGACCCTCTTCGATTGCTACTGAAATTGGCTGATATACTTGTTATAGGCTATAAATCGAAAATCCAAAATTTTGGAGCAATCGGTAAACCCCTCGGCCCATGGACTGCCCCCATTTTTTTGAGATTTTTGAAAAATCTATATTTTGTTTTATTTTTTAATATTTTGATGACTTTAAGAGCTATGAACAATATCAGGTAGATAATGAAGATTTATAATAATTTTGACAGTATTGCCAACATTGTTATTTAAACTGCGTTTTTCTCAAAATTCCCTCACTTTTTTTCACTTTTGATGGCATCAATGTGTTCAGCAGACTTTTTTTTTAACGTAAGAAACACTTATCGAAGAGAAACAATTTGCTCCTTCATGGAGATATTCACTTGTAAAGATTTCATGTTTTATATTCAACGAATTAAAATTAAAAAATAGTGTAAATATATTCAAAGTGTTATCTGAAAATGAGTCTAATAACAATGACAATAGGTGCTAGCAATTAGGTATAGCCAGATCCCAATTTGGATTCCGCAGCCGTATACTAGTGGAAACAGACAGTTTGAGATATATCTTCATTGTTGCCATCTTACGTTTTTTTTGTGATTAGTTTTCAAAACAGATATTGATGATTAATATAAATTTTTTCGTCAATCGAATCATCAAGCTTTAAATCTATCTATCTTTTTGAAAAAATAAAATGGAACGGCATGTCATGATTTAATTGAAAAACAGGTTGACAGATTCCCATGTTTTTCTTAATCTTTTTTTCGTTGACTACGTCGGGTTAAAAACAACTTACGAACTTTCGGTACGAGGTTTGCCAGGTCAGCTAGTTACAAATAAAAGTGCAATTTTATATTTCACAACTACTAAACAAATTCCACTTAATTTAAAATACTTATCAAAACTTATTTTCTGCTTATTACCTTAGTAGTACGTGTTGAATTTTTATGGTTTTTGGAAATAAATTTAAAAATGGTACCCGTTTCTGAGCTCGAAATACTCTTCATAAGAACAGTGGC